>OZ026809.1:15030894-15729783 GCA_964023185.1 Macaria liturata | reverse complement strand
AGTGGAACTTCTTATAAAAACATTTAAATTCACCTTTCAAAAACAGATGAAACTTTATTCATTCATATTAATTAACATTAGGTACCGGTGTTATCGCAATTATGGTTAGCTGTCATTCAATGGGCGAAGACTGGCCGTGTAAACAATACCATAGCAGTTCTACTTTATATCCTATGGTAGCCCCCTAGTCTCGATTCACTTAAGTTACTTAGTACCTCGTAGAACAGGCAGTTCCTAAGCTGCATCGTCTTAAGTTGCTCTGAGAGGATTAGAATTCTATCTTGCATTTGCAAGCTAGACTTACTTGGTCTAGTGTATCTAGGAACCGGCCCTTTGTTGTTATGTACTGTGTTTATGTACTTGGTCAAGTTATAATTGCCACTAACAATTAAGTGTAGTTAAACAGAATACAGAATATTGCCATCAATAATTCATATGTATAATTAATAAACGGAATATAGAATATTATTGAATTTAAACTATTTTTTAAGTTACCTACACTACTTCCTTTAGAACAAAATGTTATTCAATAAAGTATGCTTAGTGCAAATAGTAACCTGAAATTGAAAAAAAAAAAAACTGAGATATGAATTTGGATATTATATTTGTTATAAGCATCGGCCTGCGGTGTTAACTGCGTTAATCTGGAATTAGAATAAGACATGAACAATATGTTAATCCAGAGCTTAGCCTATTACCAAGTTTCATCTATATTGGTTCAGCCGTTTGGCCGTAAAGATGCAACAAACGTACACACGCACACACACACAAGGCATAGGTCTCTTCATAATATTAGTTGGATGGAGTTACGTGCAAATCTCTACGGCAAACAAAATTAAAAGAAAAGTGCACGTTTCCAATGCAAGTGAAATCTGAAAATGTTAATAACACAATCATCAAGTAGAGCGGGCTCTGCTGCAAGCCTTAATAACTAACTTAACCTACAAACTCGGATAGCCGTTAGAGTTCCCTGGACACTGTAAAAGGTTTATTTTATATTTGTTTATTATAGTGTAATTATACAAAAAATCAAGTCACACAAAATCTTTAAAAGAATGAAAGTAAATTTTACTATAATAGCAATTAAAATTAGTTAAAATAAAAACCGTAATTTTTTAAAGTTAACTTAATTAAGTTAACTACAAAAAATAAAGCTAACCAGCTTATTCTGTTTTATTCAGCATTGGGAAATAAAGTTTTTTACATATTATGTTACCACTTATAGTTATTTAGGTGTTGATTAATGATTTGACAGGACTAATTTACCTTATAATAATATTTCAAAAAACCGTCGAATGCTCTATCAAATAAATCAGTTGCTTCAATCTAAGCATTGAGTTTAACACGATGAATCTGAGTCTTATTATACTTTTCGCTTAATAAACTAGTGGACGCCCGCAGCTTCACTCGCATCATTTTGAGATAAAAAGTATCATATCACACTTCTAAAACCTCATACTACCTACACACTAAAAATCATGATAATCTATTCAGTCGTTTTTGCGTTATTAGCGTTTAAATAAACAGATACACAGACACAATTTTTAAAAACTGCTGTACATAACGTGTTCTGTTATAAAATTAAAGTATACCCAAACATTTTTTTTCTTTTTTTCTTTAGCTTTATTATATGTAATAGATGGATAATACTCAATTTATTGATGGAAAAATGTCTTAAAGTGCAGAACCCCGCAACTATACCAAACCAACAAGCAATTGCAGACTTTTTATCCACTAGAAAATTTATATTATTTCCCGTTTAACCCTTTGAAAGCCTTTGAAGTGGCTTCCCTCGCAAAAGATTCCTTCTGGCAAAAGAGTTATGGCTCAAAAATAGATTAAACATAGACCCTTGCTAAGACGCTATCGGAAGAAAATTGCTTCAAGAATAGCCCCTTTGTGTTTTTATTTTTATTTTTTCCAACTAAAATCTTCCTCGTGCCGTGATTTTCATTTCCGAGGGGTTATTATAAGAATTTATAGGTCAGATTATAAGAACACCTGCTTTTAAGAGCGGTCTAATTAAATAAAGCTTGGCCTGAGATTAAGATGGGGTAAATGAGAGCGAGAAAGATTTTGCTGTTGAAATGCAAAGGGTATGAAAGATATTCTTAGTAGCGTTTTTATATGGTATTATTTAAATCGTGTTACTCTTCTCATCATATCTGGTTGTCATTGCTTAAAATTTCAATAATAATAGCAGTGTTCTTATGCACAGATTGACACGTTTAGTTTCATATTTCTAATCTCGAAATGCTCATATTTTTGTAAGTCGTTGTTGTTTATGATTTAATAAAACTACTCTTAAAAGTTTTCCATTAATTAACATTAACAGAGTATACCTCATATATATTATATGGACGTATACATATGTTCTAGTTATACCTACTGGGTTGACTTGCATCTGTAAATAGAGGTAAGCACACCGCACGAAACAGACACTTGACCGAGCCATAGCTGGCGTAACTCGATTAGTCCCCAGCTCTCCTTTGAAGATAAATCGATACAACACACATATAGGTACATACACACACATACATACACACCTGTAGCAACAGTAATCAAAGCTCTCATGTCGTATTAGAGAACTAGCTGTGCGCGCGGCTTCGTCCGCGTGGAATAGTTATTTTGGGCATCGTATTTTTTTTTGCAAACTACCTCTTCAGCTTTATAAATAGCTTTTACCCACGACTTGAACCGTTTTCGCAGCGCACGCAACGGAAGCCCTCAAAGATGAATAATTTTCCCCGTTTTTTCCACATTTTCCATTGTTTCTTCGCTCCTATTAGTTGCAGCGTGATGTTATATAGCCTAAAGCCTTCCTCGATAAATGGCCTATTCAACACAAACATATTTTTTCAATTCGCACCAGTAGTTCCTGAGATAAGCGCGTTCAACCAAACAAACAAACTCTTCAGCTTTATAATATTAGTATAGATAATAGGAGATATGGATTGCACAGTGGTTACTTTAAAACCTCCTAGTTCTAACTGATAATATATTGATGTTAAGTTACTGTAGATCATTATTATCAATACACTTATCATTATGTTTTAATGGTTTCTGCTTATGTTTATCTGCTTATGTAATTGGGTGATGGTACGAGTAACTTAACAAAAAACTACTCAGTTTAGTCGCGGTTATAGTTAGCAAATTTCACAAGGGTATTTTTGGACATAGAGCAGTCTCATTAATGGACAAACCTTTCCAAGTCCAAGAAATTAGAGTTTTATGTTACCAAATGACTCACTGATCTGATGTCTTCTCAACTTCACCACATCACCAAACATTCACCTTGCAACCTAAATTATTCGCGAACCTTCGACGTTCATACAATAATAATAGATCAGGAATTTCATTTCAAGTTGCATTTCGAAGTGACATGAATCAAAGCTGCGTCTCGCTCGGTATGGTAATGGTGTAGTTGGTTTGTTGTTTACCAGTGAGAGATTAGCTATTTGCGTTTAAACGTAGGGAAACATTGTATTAAAAACCAGTTACCTACCTATAAGTATAATTTCCCAAATGTTTTCCAAATTTCTTTCCGTTCTCGTGATAAGACAAGTTTTATATGCTTCATGCAAAATATTAATTAAATAATACTATGGGAGGTTTTTCATCTAGACGCAAGCGTATTTTTTAAAGAAAACTATTTAGGTAATTTGAAAGTAGAAGCCAACATTGCACATATAAAGTTTCGTCCATTTTAAGACATGTCATGAAATCACTCTATTTACGTTATATCAGTTTTAAATAATACGTGCTTTGATTTTTAGTACTTTCATATTGGTCAGATATTAAATGAAAAAAATTGATTGTAACTGCAAAGCTAAAATACTTACATAAGCAGTACATACGGATACAATATTATCTCCTAGTGGAATACAGTCGCTAAGAGCAACGCTACAACTTATGACATAAACAAGTAACATCTGCGTTGTCTTATTGAGTTTCAAACTCAATATAGACTCAATAGTAAATATACGTACAAATCAAATTTCAGGGTACCTCGAGACTTCGCGATCATATTCGATGGTAATAAAATTGGGAATATTTACCGAAAATACGCGCGAGTTGTCTGTCTGTGTTTGGGGAGCAAATGTCGGGAACGAGTGTTGGTGTTTAACTAAAGGTGGGAATCTAGACAGGTATCTTGACTAGAAACTTCTTATATTTATTGGATATAAACTATTCTATATATTTCCACTAGGTGGAGCGAGGAAATAATTAAGGTGGCAGAGAACAGGTGGAAACGAGAAGTACAAAATCGGGCTGAGTGAGTGGCATGCTTTAAGAGAGACCTATGTCCAGAAGTGGACGACTGTAGGCTGATGATGATGATAACACACTTTTCAATTATTTCGGTACATGTCACAGGCCCTTAAGGTGGTTTGAAAACTCATGACAACAGAATTGGCCACTGTCATATGAACGTAATTACTACTTAATTTTAAATTGTTTTTCAATTTTTTTTTTATTTGATAGTTACATAAAAAAATTGCTTAATTACTTATAATTCTTTTGGACTAATCGATTGGAACCGCATGCGCTTTCGAAGAAACGTTAAAATTGCGCATCAAACCATAAAATTCCCATTAATAATCCCATAAATTACGAAGCCAAACACAATACAAAATTTATGAACTCCCCAAACACAATATAACAAAAAACACTTACCGGAATCGAAAACCGGCGTTATCATAATTATGAAATTTAAATTGCAAAGAGCCAAGTGCGGTTCTTGAAAAATATTCTTCTGAAATATTCTAAAAATTTGGCAAATGTAGATGTAGGCAAGGATCCATCAGTCATGCGGAAAAAGGTATATTACGACGTGTCACTCTTGTGACTTCGTGAAATAGTTTCATTTATCACAGCGCGTGTGATACGAAGGCAGTCATAACAGTTATGTGAGAATAACATTATGTGAATATGTATTATATTAGTGATTTTTTGTCGTCAGAAAGTTATCATAAGTATATTATGTATACTATACATATATATATTAGAAGAAAATCATATCCTACACAGAGTCTTTGGTATTGCATAGGAAAAATCTTATGTTTTCAGCCTAAAACACGTTATAGCTGAATTGCTATTGCTACAATGTGCTAAGAGTAAGCTAATATATGTTTGGCACATAATTTAAATAGTTATATTAATTCACCTTTATGCATAGTAATCCTGTAATATATAATGTTGAGCAATAAAATTTTACACTCTTAGTAAACGCTGGCTTTAAAAATCCCAAATTTGTTGTTTGTTTGTTTTTCATCGGGCACATGTTACACAGCCGACTTAATGAAGTAGTATCAAATATTGTAACATTACTTAATACTTAAATAAAATAATATATTTGTAACATAACCTAACATTAATAACTTTATACTATTTAAATTGTAAACAAATCGATCCCCTGGAAGATCCTGCCTTCTACAACACAGTTAACACTAACGTAGAAGGCAGAGCAACACTACATTGTATCACATGTATCTGTTTACAAATAAAAATCTTTAATCTTATCTTTTCTTATAAAATTATATTATAACAAACCTCTTGGTCTAAAAAATTTGGCCAAAGTAAAAGATGGGGAAAAATTAGTTATCATAAATTTACGTAAACAAAGATCTCTCGCCGATATGAATAAATGAGATAGATAATTTAAACATTTGAATATAACGAGGATTTTTTCGCCACGAATTTAGCTTTTGTATTTTGAATTTTTCACTGAAATAATGGGACTAGGAGGTGAGGAGGCATTCATAAATTTTGTTAAAAAAAAAGTAAATTATTTATGTTAAAAATGGTAGTACATCTAAATATAAAAAACTGTGAACCAAATGTGACTGACTGACTGACTAAAATAGTGATCTATCAACGCACAGCCCAAAACACTGCACGAGTTGTGCTGAAATTTGGCATGCAGGTAGATGTCATGTTGTCATCCGCTAAGAAAGGATATTTTGAAATGCCACTTTTAAGGGAGTTAAATAGGGGATGCAAATTTTACTTCTTAATAAAGTGAAGCCGCGAGCACCCACTTGTGAAATCATATTTCAAAAGTAATTAATATTAATTACTCACTCATCATCTGCTATAAAATGCCATAATTTAAAACTAAATAAAAAAGCTGATTGCCCTTTAACTTGCATGAAATGTAAAAAAGACAAATTTTTCATTGATTTTTACAAGAAGAGAAGTAAGAAACATTTCAAAAATTTAATTAACCTAAAGATAAAAACATTATTTTTAAACCGCTTGTGTTGGCTAAACAACTTAATTTTTAAGACCAATTCAGATCTAATTTAATCTCATTTTCTGGAGTAAACTAATAATTGGAGTAAACATCAGTACCTTGGTTTGCAATTTTATATTATGACTATGGTGTAGCAAGAGTTTTTTCATCGAGTGCGAAATATTCGACCGCTCCAAAAGGTAGCCAGTCTAACTATTTTCATTTGCCATTCTGTGATATTTTCTATTAAGCTAAAAGTTTTCGGCCGTTGAATAGGAAAATATAGAAAAGTGAGAACAAAATGAAGCAGGGTTCGGAACAAATAGAGATTATATTCGTCGTCATCATTATCATCATCCTGTTATCGTATCATATACCCACTGCTGAGCATAGGCCTCTCTTCTAGTAAAGTTATAAGTATATTCAATTGCATAAGAATTTTAATATTAAAACTTTTGTGAGACATTTTATCAATATATTAAATAAACGGTTTTCACTCAAGTGTAAATCGCGTAAGTTAGAATATACGTTCTGAAGATGGATGTCATAACATCCGAAACGCGTAAACATATTACGCGATTTACACGTGAGTGAAAACCGTTTCGTTAATACCTATATTGCATAAGAATTAAAATGCTTACTTGTACAATTAAAATAAAAAACATTGCATAAGAATTAAAATGCTTACTTGTACAATTCAAATAAAAACATACACAAATGATTTCATTGCTTCACTGTTTTTACTTCACATGGACTTTATCAAAAACTTTTTCAAATATATATGTATGTTAGATATTTTTAGATAACTTATGGAGATAATCAGCAGAAAATAACGTGAGCCTGCACAAAAATAAGATATTTAGTTATTTATATTAATTATAATATTAATATAACTAAAATACGTGAAATAGAAAGTACAATATAACTAGGTACTCAACCTAAATTAAAAAATCTATCTAAAATAAATACTACATAAAAAGAAGAGACAACAAGCACACTCAAAATTTAGATTCTATTTAAATTCAAATTATATATATAATACCTATTTTTATTTACATTGGTCCTCACAACATTTTATTTTTTCAAACTTGTTTTAAGGGTTTTCATCTCTACCGTATTCAGGAATGTACCCTAGAAATATCTTTCAGGGGGAGTAGAAGAATGAACTCCGTACGTGTTGTAGTTAGGTTCATTCATTCTCTCGGTAGCATCAGCAAAGGTTAAATTGTTTGTGTGAAAGGTAAAATATATTAAGAAAGTGCACTTTTAGATTCAGGTATGAGATTTGGAAAAACTGATGGGTAGAAAGTTTTGATCAAAACTGATTGACTTGGTGTAGTTTTTATTTAGCTTTGCTTGTTTTAATCAACATTTTAATGCACAAAATTTCGTAAACACTTAAATTTATTTTAAAAAAATACACCTTTATCTAATTTGTTTGTCAAGAAAAAAGTTTTTGATAAAAAAATCCTGAAAAACCTGCATTGAAGAATTCAATTTTTTTTACTAACTACGTAAAATGACCAAAACCAAAATGCTCCAACATTTACTAGATAAACCCAAAATTAAACCATGTAAGTTTGTACGCATGTATAAGTTCATATGAGTATAAATTTTGCAAGTCACGTTTTTAATAGACCGATCATAAAATTAATAACGCCTAAGCAAATGTTCAGCCAGAAAATATCCTTGACTTATGTTGAGGGAAACAATGGCGGAACGACAAAAAAAAAGCCTTGTGGCTTCATAACAGGTCAGTAGGCTCATACCACTGTGTTTCTATTCGGAATCAATTCACGCAAACGTTTGTGTTAGTTTTTTCTGCAACTCACTAACAATGTACGTGCTTGCCCAGTTAGATGCTGACACACGTACAAATAGTTTGGTAAATATTTAGCTACTTTTTCATTACATATTCTAAGGAATTTAGCAATACATCTGTAAAATAAAATTAGGAATATTCGTCGTACATGCTCAAAACGATCTTAATGGAAATTATTTAGATTTTATGTTTGTTTTATCCTTACAGCTATGCATTATATATGCACAGAACAAAAATAACCGTGTATCGTAATGTTGTATGACATAACAATCGACGATCTTGAGAGCGTTCCTAGAAGAAATCTCTCGACCTTATTTTCGTTTAATATTTTTTAAACAATAATTACAACTAATAGATATGTGTCATCCACAGTAACTCATTTTGTGAAGAGTAAAGTTTTCTCAGCTAGATTATTATTCTGTAATTTTGTTGGTATTTCTCTACATCCATGTATCACAATGGTTTCAATCGGCCAAAACAAATGACTTAGCAAACAAGCGTACACTATAGTAGACTTTTGTGGGTTTTCTTGTCTTTCTACAATTGGAAATGATGATGGCGGAAAAATAATACGGTTTGGCAACTTTTTATTTACAACTAGTGGATGCTCGCGGCTTCGCTCGCATTAAGAAGTAAAACTTGCATACCCTATTTCACCCCTTTAAAAGCGGTTTTTCCAAAAATCCTTTCTTAGCGGATGCCTACGTCATAACATCTACCTGCTTGCCAAATTTCAGCCCGATCCGTCCAGTGGTTTGGGCTGTGCGTTGATAGATCACTATATCAGTCAGTCAGTCAATCAGTCAGTTTGACTTTGAGTTTTATATATTTAGATACATAGATACCTACAATATACCTTTATTGCACACCAAAATAAATGAACAATGTCAAAAGGACTTAAATTTTAAATATATGTACAAGTGGGCGGTATTATTACCTTAAGTAATCTCTTCCAGGTAACCTTAGTAAGAAAGCGGTGAAAGCGATCAGTTTGGTCAGTTGCGTAAACAGATCTACGTAAACAGAGAAATACAAAAAAAAAAACTAAATAATATTTGATGATAGGTTCTTATTAACAGTATCATAATACTATGTAAAATTTGTAATTTAGTTTTTATATACATATTATGTTGAATTTAGTCATTTTATCATGTTATATGTGAGTGACTGCCTTCATTGCTTGCCTACACTGTTTGTTGTCATACCACTTGAATTTGTACACAAATTGAGGGTAGTTAGATATTGAAATAAAATAAAATAAAAGCATTGTTTGTGTAACCTAGCTCATAAGACGTAACTATAATTAAACTAGATATATACTTGGAGATGACTCTGGCCTCGTAACACAGCCTAACGGCTACCACGAGGTCAGAGGATTCCAAACATTTTGTGACATAATTTCTTTGGCAAATAAATGATTTTGTATTTGTATTTGTATGTGTAAGTATCAAAATGAATATTTGAATAGCGAAAAAAGCAGTTTGCTATATAACTTTGATAAAATGATGTAGGTACTAAATTACTTTCGAACATATTTATTTTACCTAACCGTTCTTAAAATTATTACGTCACGTAATATCCATATTTTTCAACAACGTAAAGTCCGCAAAAATATTTCTTAGAATCATTAAATGTACTCTAGAGTCCATTAAATCAAACCTGCCTACAATTACCCCAATAATAGGGAAAAATGGTTAATACGGCGCAAAATTGGGTCCTGTGGGTAGGTAGGGTGGAGTGTAGGCTTGAGAAAACGTATCGATTTGTCCTAATTGCTAGCAAGAAAAATCAATTAAAATCTGTTTTCATAAATAAAGTAACATTTTATTGTATAAATAAACTGTAGTTAAAAACCGTAACCGTAAAAAGATATGAGATTTGATCTTTCAAGATGGGGAATTTTTTATGCAAAAAATATCCTACTATAGCGGTGCTGATTCTGTACTTGGATGGAAAGAGATATAAGGGGTATGATGACAAAGAAAAATATAAGGCCAGGGTTTATGTCGGCGATCTTTTGGCAAAACAGACTTAGCAAAGAAACTCACCTACGTGGCTCGCGCAGCGTGAAGACGAGATGGATCCTGGTTGGAGCTCGGACAGCAGGTCCCAGGTGTGGCTGACAGGAGCGCGCGTGAGGCTGGTCTCCGTTGTCAAAGAGGTGCTTGTCGCTTCTGGACACTGATGCCGAGACGACGGACTCTGGCGCGATCGCGTGGTATGGGTTTGATATTTTGAAGGAAGTTTGACACGGCCCACTGTGTGTGTCCGCGCGGTGCGGTGCGGTTGAGGGAACTGGTCAAGGCTGGTTGACCAAGTTTGGAGGATGTGCGGGTGCGAGACAGATATATGCTATCTCGCTTACGCTTGAGCACACGAGTTCATTTCTTTGCATGCATCAATTTCACCAAAAAAAAGTAACATCCCCCCGGCCTTCAGGAGTTGTGAGCTCCTGAACTAGAATATGAAAATGCGGGAAAAGTAAATAGGAATGAGGGAAAACGAGGTTGATTTCACGATGTGGGAAAATAATATATGCTATAAAATATATACGTATACATATGTACAATAATTGAATGTCAGATAATAGTCTACTGAGTGGGTAAAACGCAAAGTTTCACCACGGGACGGACATAAGTACCGTTTTGTGTACGCACTTTGACGACGCGGGTTACTCCGTCTGATGCGGGCATTACTTCTTCAATAACACCAAGAGGCCATTGAAGAGGCGGTGAATTATCAGTTTTTAAGAGAACTATTGTTCCTTTGGTTACCGGAATTGTTTTAGTATTCCACTTGACGCGAGATTGAAGAGTGTTTAGATATTCACGCTTCCATCGTTGCCAGTATCTTTGAACGACATCGTCTACCAGTCGTTTACTTCTAACCAGATCTACGGTATCTAAACGTGGGTCTATGTGAAAAGTGTCCAAAGGAAGTTGGTTCAAAAAATGTGCGGGAGTCAGAGCCTGTGGCTCTGCGGGGTCGCAGCTTAAAGCTGTCAGCGGACGGGAATTCATAACAGCTTCTACTTGAGCAAGGACAGTTATAAATTCTTCATATGTGAGCGTAGTATCGCGAATGGCGCGGCGAAGATGTGTTTTCATGACGCGGATTTGGCTTTCCCAGCACCCACCGAAATGACTAGCGGAGGGCGGATTTAGGTGCCAGGTAATTCCGTTATACGTTGCTTCTTGGTTCAACGCGTTTTGATAAGTTTTAGATCGTAGAAAATCCTTAACTTCCTTAAACTGATTTCGCGCGGCCGTGAAATTAGTGCCATTGTCTGAAAACAATGACAAAATTTTACCTCGTCGAGATATAAATCGTCGGAATGCCCGTAAGAAAGAGTCTGTACTTAGAGAAACAGCCGCTTCTAGATGTACAGCTCTGGTTTGTAGGCAGGTAAATATGCATACATACGCTTTCTCTTTCCGTGCTCCACGATAACGACTGATTAAAATCTCATAGGCTGCTGTATAGTCACAGCCTGTATATAGAAATGCCTTAGATTCGTTAACGCGCGGGGCGGGAAGAGCCGCCATGTATGGTGATTCAGTGCGGGGATTGACCTTGAAACAAGTATTGCAAAGGCGGAAACGTTGTTTTACCACACTGCGACCAGAAATAATCCAATATTTTTGACGCAGGATTGAGAGCAACAGCTGCGGACCAGCATGTAAGTACTTGCGGTGGTAATAGTCTATGATGAGGCTCACAATATGATCCCTTTTTGGAAGCAAAATGGGATGTTTGCTGTTATATTCCAGCGATGAATTAACTAACCGACCACCAACGCGGAGGAGGTCCTTTTCTATGAAAGGAGAAAGCGGAATTAATGATTTAGTTATTTTGCGGGACTTAAGAAAGCCTTCAATATCTTTTGTGAAATATTGAGATTGAAGAGCTTTTATAACAGCGGTTTCAGAAAATTCTAAGTCTGAAGTTTGAACTCTGTCAGAGCGCGGGAGTTTTTTCATGAAGCGATATATGTATACCACAACTCGAAGTAGCTTAGACCAAGAAGAGAACCGCTTAGCGAGTTCACAGAGAAAGGGAGCTGTCTCTTCGGTTGCGAGGAAGACATTTGATTGTTTTTTCAGTTCAAGAAGTTTTTCATCTTGAGCGGGGTCAAATATAAAGCGGTTTATAGGCCAAGTATGAACCTGGTCACGTGCCCAAGGCGGGCCGTGAAGCCAAAGAGGGTGATCCAGCAATTGAGCGGGAGTCAACCCACGACTAATGCAGTCGCTGGGATTGTGTGCACTTTCACAATGAAAAAAGTGTTTGGGGTTAAGATTATCCTGTAAAATAGCAATTCTGTTTGCTACAAACGTGTCAAATCGATGCGGGGAAGAGTGAGCCCAATGTAAGGCCACGGTGGAGTCTGAAAACGCGAAGATTTCATTTATTTTGCGGCACGAGGAAATCGTATCAATCACGAACCTGAGCAGTTTTGAGAGAATAACTAACGCGGTCAGTTCCAGTCTGGCCAAAGAACTGTTTTTTAAGGGAGCTACCTTGCTCTTGGCCGCGACCAGATTTACAACATTTTGTCCCGTAGGCTGCTGTACGCAGAGATACGCGGAAGCACCCATGGCCTTCTCGGACGCGTCAGCAAATCCGATCAAAAAAATGCGGGAGTCCGTTACAATACCAAGAAAGCGCGGGATTTTGAAATTTTGTAAGTGTGGTAGCTCCGCGAGGAAACGGCTCCACGCCGTGCAAATAGCTTGCGGGGGTGTATCATCCCAATCAATTTTGGGTTCCGCGGCCCAAAGAGCCTTTATTAAAAGTTTGGCGTGTAGAATTACGGGCGCGCAGTAGCCATTTATGTCCCACAACTTAGCAATAGTTGAAAGCATCAATCGCTTAGTACATTTTACGTGTGGATTGAATTTGATGGAAATCGAAAATTCATCTTCAGTAGGTGACCAAACTAAGCCTAAAAGTTTTAGGTTGTCTTCCCGATCAAACTCGACTTTCGAAGATAAGCGGTTATTTTCAGGTATCATTTTTAGTACTTCCGGTGAATTGCTCACAAACTTAACGAGGTCAAAACCGCCTCGTTTAAATAGCTCGATCAAGTCCAACGCGAGTTGAGCTCCTTGTTTGTGGCTACCTACAGACACTCCGAGGTCATCCATGTAAAGGTTACTACTAGCTACCTGTGACGCGAGCGGTAAATTTAATGACTCTGCGCTTGCGAGTTCCCTGACGGTGCGCATGGCTAAATAGGGCGAACATCGCAAGCCGAAACACACCCGGTTGAAATGATAAAGGCGAGCGTAATCTTCATCGAATTTGTATAGAATGTTCAAAAACCTACGATCTTCCTCGCGAACCCCAATCGCTAGGAACATCTGTTTTATGTCTGCGGTCAAGGCGACCGAAAATAAGCGGAATTTCAAAATAATTGCAACTAAATCGGTCTGTAAATTTGGACCTGAATGTAATATGTCGTTAAGAGAGATCCCATTGTCACAGATTTGACTAGCGTTTAGAACGATGCGAAGCGGTTTGCCCTCTCTTAAGACGGCGTGATGCGGTATGATATAATGCGGACCGGTACAGGTTGAAGCGGGCGCGGGTGAAATAATCTGTTTGTCTAGATAATCTTTAATCGTTTTGTCATAATCGGTTTTTAAAGCGGGATTTGTTTTGAATTTGCGTTCTAAACTAGAAAAGCGTCGTGAGGCGATATTCATTGAATTACCCAGTAAAGAAGGCGGTTTTTGAAAGGGTAGTGCCACCACATACCTACCACACGAATCTCTTTGCACAGTTTCAGTGAAAAACGTTTCGCATAATTGTTCACTCTTGGATAAATATTGATGTTGTGGTACGGCCTCTAATTCCAGGAATTTTTTCATTAAACTTTCAAGCGAGTTTTGAGATGATTCTTGGCGGGAAAAGAAACAAGAAGAAGAATCATTTTTTGCAATAGGAAGGTTAGAAATCGAGCCCAGAATTACGTAACCAAAAACCGTTTCAAGTGCATCAGGTTTACCCGGCGGTCCCATTATTTTTCCTGCTTTCAGTATATTAGCAAAATGTTCCGAACCAATCAGAATATCTATTTCACTAGGTACATAAAATTCAGGATCGGCTAACTGTAATCCATTCAAATACTGGAGTGACGAGGCGTCGAATTCTGCGGAAGGCAAGTTACCGGAAATGGTTTTCATTACTTGCAACTCTAATGGCAGCGCGAACTGCTTATCACACCTAGATAATAAATTTATTGTAGCGGTTCCTAATGTAGGCTGGGAGGTGCCACCGATTCCGATTACGGATCCTGCGTTCTCCGTTTGATGTGTACGTATACCTACTCGCTTGCAAGCCCGTTTACTAATAAAGTTTTCTTCGCTGCCAGGATCAATAAGTATGCGAACTTGTTTAACTGAGCCATTAGCAAGTTGGACTTCAGCTAATGCGGTACCTAACAGCTTTTTATTATTTTTACGCGGGCGGTTATCTTCGGCGGACATATTACAAAACGAGGTAATCTTTGAAGCGGGTTCCTTAAGTGGTGCGGGCGGATTAGCAGAAAGCTCGTTATTATTTTGTACGGCGGCTCCCGGACTATATTTATCCGACTTATTAAAGTGTAGTAACGTATGATGGGTCTTGCTTCCACAGCCAGAGAATTTGCAATACGCGTTGGATTTACAAGAGTTACCTTGGTGAGATAGACTCAGACACGAAACACACGCACGATTTTCTTTTACTTTATAATAACGTTCGCGGGGAGATAAAGCTTTGAATCTACCACAAAGATATAGATGTGTATGATCCATTTCACATAAAGGACACTGACGTCGAACAGCGGCGCTGACGTCACTAGCAACAAAAGCTCGCGACTTGTTCGAATTCGAATTTAGCGTCTTATCTTTATTATCAGCGGTTCGTGTCAATACTCTAATTCGATCGCGTAAAAAAACTACTAAGTCGTTGAACGAAGGAATTTCTGTACCTCGGCTTTGCATTTCGAATAGTTGCGCGGTTTCCTTATCTAGTCGTTTGATTAACGAATACATCATAACAAAATCATTTAAGTTAGGTATTTTTAAGTTATTCAATGCTTGAAGGGAGTTTGAAAAACGATCAACCAAGTACTCGAGATTGCCAGCGGTTGGTGTCGTTATTGGTTTGAGCGAAAATAATTGATCTAGGTAAGAGGTTGCTGCGTCTCGACTATTTTCAAAACGTTCTTTGAGATTGCAATAAATAGTTGCGTAATTTTCGGCAGAAGGAATAACTCCTGAATATATAGCTTTCGCTTTGCCTTTCAATTTACTTGTGAGATAAAACATGCGTTCTGTGTCGGTCAATGAGCTGTTTTTGTGTACAGCATTATCGAATGTCGCGTAAAACAATGGCCAATTTTTGAAATCACCGTCAAATTCAGGTATGTCTATCCTAGCCAATTTAAAAGTTGGGGACTGGTCCTCACTAAATTTCTGTGTGGGAGACGATGGGACAGATTGCGGTTCTACTTTAGAATGTTTGCGCTTTATGCGACAATATAAATCTTCCAGCGCCAACCATTGATTAAAATCTGGATCTGTCTTTGGGTCTAATTTTAGTGAAAGAGCATTTATTTCTTTAACACATTCGAAATAATTCTTACGAACTTCTTCCAGAGTTTCAATCGAACACAAGAAATCTTCCAATTTTTCATCATCAGTTAAATCTGCCCTTGACATATCATAAATAACTTGTATACGGCTAAAGAAAGCCTGCCTTTGCGATTCTAGAATCTTAAGTTTTTGTTCGTTCGCCGACGACATAGTGACGTTTGTATGTAGTTGTTAAGCGGCGCTAAAAATAAGTATTAGGTCAGAAGCAAAGTCAACAAAATGACCACGTTGGTGATCTTGCGGTAAATATAATAAGCGAGACAAATAATATAGGCTTAACACGGTCTTGTTAAGTGCGAACGAGACGGCGCGGCGGCCGCGGCACGGCGCGAGGCTCTCGCGAAGTTAAAAAATGCGGGTAGTTATGCATCGCTTAGTTGTCGCTGCCTACGCTGAATACGAACAGATAGATGTGACATAACAAAGGGATTGAATCCAATAAATTTCTAGCGGAGCGAGAACGAACAAATTTGTTATTATGAAAGGTGACGAATTGACTAGGTAAACGATGTAGAACAAAGTATGACAAAATCTAAATCAGATTATCACTTAGCGGTATAAAATGCGGTATAAGTAATAGCGGTTTACACAAAATAATTGAGTTTTATGATATTCAAAACTCGCGGCGTTGAACACAACATGTGTTTATAAATAAATGCGGTTAAATCGAACTCCAAACGCGTGCGGGTATAGCGGTATAGATATGCGGTGTGAAATAAGTACTAAATGCGGTTAAAGCGGTACAACAAATATGTTGTTTTATAATATATGCCGTGTGAACGAAACACAAACTGCGTGATTCGATTTAATGCGGTATAAATATGCGGTGTGAAATAAGTACTAAATGCGGTTAAAGCGGTACAACAAAATATGTTGTTTTATAATATATGCGGTGTGAACGAAACACAAACTGCGTGATTCGATTTAATGCGGTATAAATATGCGGTGTGAAATAAGTACTAAATGCGGTTAAAGCGGTACAACAAAATATGTTGTTTTATAATATATGCGGTGTGAACGAAACACAAAATGTGTGATTCGGTGTAAAGCGGTATAAACCAAAGGAGTTCCCTTAATAACTTTGGTTTAAAGAATGCGGTAGATACGACACGAGTCAAATAGGTAGATACGCGACACACAAAGCGGCACTATTTGGTGCAATAGTTTTATTTAGAATATGATATGAGTATTTGTATGTGAATTAATAATGAACTATTAATATTGTAGGAAGGGTAATAAATACACAAGTTATAATACGAAAATATTCACAAAACATACGTAATTAAACACTTTTGGAGGGTAGGTTAAGTACTGAGCGGGAGTAAAATATTTAAAAATTAGTAAAAGTACTTATCCGGCTCGAAGGACCATAAAATGGGGAATTTTTTATGCAAAAAATATCCTACTATAGCGGTGCTGATTCTGTACTTGGATGGAAAGAGATATAAGGGGTATGATGACAAAGAAAAATATAAGGCCAGGGTTTATGTCGGCGATCTTTTGGCAAAACAGACTTAGCAAAGAAACTCACCTACGTGGCTCGCGCAGCGTGAAGACGAGATGGATCCTGGTTGGAGCTCGGACAGCAGGTCCCAGGTGTGGCTGACAGGAGCGCGCGTGAGGCTGGTCTCCGTTGTCAAAGAGGTGCTTGTCGCTTCTGGACACTGATGCCGAGACGACGGACTCTGGCGCGATCGCGTGGTATGGGTTTGATATTTTGAAGGAAGTTTGACACGGCCCACTGTGTGTGTCCGCGCGGTGCGGTGCGGTTGAGGGAACTGGTCAAGGCTGGTTGACCAAGTTTGGAGGATGTGCGGGTGCGAGACAGATATATGCTATCTCGCTTACGCTTGAGCACACGAGTTCATTTCTTTGCATGCATCAATTTCACCAAAAAAAAGTAACACAAGAGATACTTAGAAGTTATATGAACATTTCAGTTTCAGACTTATGGAATTAATAATTTTATTATTAGTTGCGTAATTCTATATTCAAAGCGACTGAAAACAAATAAAAATCTTAAAATTCTACAACTTGTATAAATCATGTGAGCGCATATTTCCTTGCCTGTATCTGAATTACATTTATATAAAATTTTAATTAATAATTTTAGCGTTAGCTTCATAGAAAAATTAAGAACTTTACAAGTAATTTAACCACTTACCATTCCCACTCTGTTATATCTATCCCTTATTCCATAGTTAACTTATATTTTACCCCATCACTAAACCTTTTGCCCTTACGTTACATTATTGTCAATTTACCTATAATGATGATTGGGGACCCATAAAGTGAGTAAAGTGACCATTTTCAGAGTTACTTATTACTTAACTTATTTATGAAAAAAATATACTGTTGCATTGAAAAAAATATAGTATTACATAAGTAATGAAACTTATTTTTAACACGATTTCCAGCAAAACGTTAAAATAATACCTTATTATTATGGAAAAAATAATACCTACTTATCTTGTTAGTTTTTCTAAAATTTAATCAAATCAAAATTATAGCATATAATATAATATATTTAGTTCAGACAGGGTTTATTTTAGCTTTAGTGGTTAGTTAATATTTTCTATTTATTGTATTTTGAACATACTATAATTTATTACAAACAAATTAAATAGAACATAAAGATACAGATCCATCATAACAATTCCGTAAAATAGATGCACCCAAACGCAAGGTATCATTACTAATTCCGCTAAAATCTGGAATCTAGCGCGTGAATAATTTAGGCAGTCTAAGTGGCCTACACTGGATGCTGAGACTCTTGTCTGCTGCGATTATCTGCTCTTAGAAGAATAGAATACAATCTTTTTAAATCTAGAAGGAGACTGTAGAGTGGGAATGAGATTTTTTTTAATTTTTAAGGCTTTTTATTTAAGTTTTCATGGTACGTTTAGGTGTGGTGAAAGCTTATGGCAGTGGCTTAGTAAGGTACGAGTATGCTACGAATAATTTGCATGGTGATGTTTTTATTTTATATTAATTTAAGTTTGCATTAAGATTTTATTATTTGAAAATTGGTTCACGAATATAATCACCGCCAACCATTTGCTTGGAATCAGAGTAATATTATGATGCTGAAAGTGTGTGCGTGTGTGTGTATGTATGTTCATTCTTCACGATTCAAGTTTGGTATGGTATAAGATAAGATAATAGACCCTGGATGAATTACTGGCAAAATTTTATCCCGGATTAAAAAAACTGACAGATAAAACTGTAAGACGCTAGTACGAAACAAATTAAACTCAAAATTTATCCAATTCCGACAATACACAAACATACAAACAGGTCGAATCGACCATTTTTTAGTAAAAAAGAGGCTTAACAAAAGGTTTGCGAATTAAAACCTAAAGCAAGTTTAAATCTGGCATCCACACTACCGTATAGAGAATTAACTTTCAGTCCGATAAACTCGCCGCGAAGCATAATAAATAATTTAGTCGAAAAAAGTTCGTTCAGTACAAAAACAGAGAGTAAAGTCGTATGGATTGGTTCTCAGCTGCACTCAACAATGTGAGTTAAAATGCACAAAGTAACCTTTACAATATAATATGTACCTAGGTTGTATGAGTGTTACAAAATCTTGTGTAGATATACCTATACTTAAATCTCCCGTGTAGAGCCTATGACAAACAATACTATAACGGACAGCATGGTACCTACGTACCATTCACCGTGTCACCCGACTCACGGAGGTGTCAAGATGTAACCGTTACTCTCTCTTTTTGCCATGGTCAAATATCAAATCTCTACATTGATAGGTAAAATTGTATTAGCTGTATTAGCTAGCGAGAAGTTGAATAATATCGAACGGATACCACAGTACAAAGTGTTATGACTCAATGTACTGTTTGATGTTTAGATGTTTAAGCCTGAGCGTGTTAATGCAATATTATTTCAATATCAACTTGGTCTACGATTGCAAGCTCTCAATAGATATAAACATCTACGTACGAGGTTAGCAGTGGCTTAGCGTACCCCGCGGAAAAGTTTCTTTATACTGAGGATTACAGCGAAATGAGTTTTTTTACGTACACGGGACTCGAGAATGCTATATGAAACCCGTACAAAAGGTTGTTGGATTGTTTTTTAGTTTGAAATTGGCCTATTCTGTGTTTGATCCGCTGGTTTTGGTTTCGGTAACTTTTGTTATTTGTAGTTTGTCGTTCGAAAATTGGTTTTCTTTTATGTGAAGTTTTTTGATTTATCGCTCACGTGGTGATGCTGATTGTTTGAATGTCATGATAGAAATGAAATGAAATGAAATAACTTATTCGAAATCATATCACGTCACATTCTCATAACTTTAATCAATAGATATATTAGAGGGAAAGCACATTCCAAGATTTACTAGGATTTATAGGAAATAAACATTTATTGTTATTTTAAAAATATACCTGGCACACCAACTGCACATAACCATATAGATTTGATTCCTATCAGGCATTATTGTTTGGGTTCATTTACAATTATTTTTCTAATGTCTGAATAATAGCTACAAGACTAATTACCATCTATCCTTAACCTCATCTTCCTATTTATAACATGTTCGTGTTGCACTCGACCAAAATTTAAACAATAAAACGTACTACTTTATTATTATCTTTATATAGGAAGTAGATTTGCGTTTATCTCGATGTTATAACATGAAAACAATTACCTATCGAACAAGCTCAATATTGTAATTTAGTTCTTTACGTTGGCTTAGTACTCTACGATACAAATTAAGGAAGTGCAGAAGATTAACTTAAATAAAGGCAATATAATGTGAAATTTTAAATAATAAAAAACAAAATAGTGTATTTACCTATACTGTTCAATAAAAAAAGATTGACAACGTGAGTCCGTATAACATTGTATGTGTTTTCTTTTATGAATAAAATTGATTCTCTAATAATAATTATAGAATATTTTTTCATAACAAGTTCCCATTTTACAGTTAAATGTTATTATTTTTATTCATATTTAACTTTGTAAGTAAAATCACAAGAGGAATCACAAAGTAACAAAACACATTTTGAGATGTCAAAGCATGTTTCACTTACCTAATCTGTGTTAATACTGACCATTTATCAGAAACGTAGATAAAGAAAGTGCTTTTTCTGTAATACCCTACTGATATCCTCTATTTGTATTATCTGGCCCGATGAATGGGCAATTTAGTCCACCGAGTGCTTTTTACGTATCTTTTATCTTCATTTGTCTGTAGAATATTGTGTTTCCAGAACATATTGTGATGATGTTGCGATCTTTTCTTGTAATAACGTCATAAAACCAAGATTAAGTTATCAAATCTATCAAAATTGATTCGCGTAGGTAATAAATGCAAAATAATATACTTATGCTTAGTTATACTCGTAAAATTACCTGGTATTCAATGATGTTGAAACTAGCATTTATACAAAACCAGTAATAAAAATCTATGTATGTGTTTATACAGTTGGTTTTGTGTATTGTAAATTACTGGCCCGGCCCGACAGCTCCCGGTCTCATGTATTTACGCAAAAAAACTAACGAATAACAAAATTTATTTTCATAGTTCTAACGATTTTAAGAATACGAATAAAAACCATTTATTGCAACATGAAACTTTAAACTAGACAAAAACAACCAAAAATATATAATAAACAAAATATAAATAATTTAAAAGAGTCATGTTACAACCCGGCCCCAACTCATTTTAGCATATAAGCAGACAGGCAGTGTGTTTGTTGTACACTACACTACTTTATATAATGTATTTTTAGTGATGCTACCTTTTCCCCAGATCAACCCAAGTAGCTCCTCAAAACGCTACTAGTTTAGCTAAATGATTTATGCATGTTAAATTAATATTGGATCGCATTAAACTTTTTTAAATTAAAACTTTCAATCTGAATTCAAGATTTGACTTAGCATTTCATCCTTACTTATTACCTAATGACAGAAGATATAAAACCCATCAAAGTTTGATTGGAGACCATTTTCAAGCTCGAATGAGACCGATTTATTACGTATTTACTTTGAATTTAAATAATAATTTCAGCCTTTAAAAGTAAGGAATCTACAGGATGGTCAACCAATTTAAAATACGGTAATGATAAGGTAAAATAATTCTTTATTGTAACTCACAACACAAAAGAAAGAAAAAAAAAGAGAATAAAATCAAATACTTATTCTAGTGCCACAAGTTGCGGTCTTATTGCTAAAAGTGATCTCTTGCAGGCAGCCGTATTAATATCAATTTAGAATGTGTTTTTTTGGAAGCTATCGATACTGAAGATGGCTGCTCTAATAAAATAAGAATATAAATGGCAAAAATTATCATCTGCTATATTTATATTTCACTTACAATAATAAAATATAAAAACAAGGGAAGAAAAACTAAACATACTACTTCTAACTACTACAAATAGGGGGCAAATAGGGCACTTAGAAAATCTTTAGAAAAGCCTAAAGATAATCTAAGTGCTCCAGCCCACTACCAGAAGGCAGCGTGCCCAGCATACTGGCCGCATTACCACGCTGGATGGCAATGCTGATACGTTGAGCCAGAAAAAGGCCAGCATTTTGGTCATGCGTCGCGTCAACCAAGCGCTCCGAGAGGTTTTAGAAAATAGTATGGGCTCCCGGACCCCACGGCCCCAAAGTCTCGACTCCAAAAGGCTCAAATATGTAACCTCGGCCGAGGTTAGCATATTTGCGTCTCTTATGATGCTCGGCAATAATAGCCGCCGCTCCAGCCCGACACCGTGTCAAAGACAGATGAGACGGCGCCAATGTGTCCATATATTTTACTTATATTTGCTGCATGAGTTGCAGTTATATTAATCGTTTATTTCCTCAACGTTCAGACATTTCTAGGAATTTCAAAAATAATAAAACCGGCAGCAAATGGAATTCAGCCAATTATGAATTTCAGTTTCGTTTGTATTGAGTTTAATTTGAAATAGAACAGTCATAAGGGTATGAGCAAACTAAATAATAAATAAAACACCAAAAAATAATTGAAAAAAAAAGTTAAGAAGATTTGAAATACGGTTTCATATACACGAGGTATGTAAATAATAATATCTGTATGTATGATAACAAAATATATATTATTACACACTTGTGTTCATACTTTTATTATATTTATATTTTATACTTAAATTTATATACCAAACTAAATAGATAGTACTCTATACACGTACATTTTTATATGCTACGCTTTTAGTGATAAAGTTTTACTTTAGCGTGTTTACTGTAGCTCTTTTTCTCTCTGTTATTACAATAGCTTTGAATTCCCATCATTTCAATTCTATAGAAAAAGTTATTCAGATCTATGGTTTAAAAATGCAACACCCCTTGGACAAAAATTACAGACAAAGTAATCTTCTGGCAACGAATCGTTTCGGTGCGATTTTACCAAATTGAAAATCGTACAACTTTAATCGAAAGCAATTTTACTGTCGCGAAAATTACTTTTTTATTTCTCTTCATGGACGCATTATGAACTTAACGAGTGGAATTGAAAACGGAATCTTTCAATTTATGATATTTCTACTGCAGAACATGTTAATGATAGATAGATAGATAAAACTCTTTATTGTAACACACATTGAAAAAAAAAAGAAGAAACACACAGTAATTATTATTTATTAATGCCTCTCTTTATTTTTCTAATATTTTTCACATTAAGGGTAAGTAGTTGCAATTGAATCGTTAAGTAACTACAACCATAAAGTAAAAAAGGTATATGTGTGTGCCCAAAATATGTAAATGCCTCCCTATCTTGTCCAGGGTCACCCATCCGAAGACCGACCGCGACGCCAGTTGCGTAACTATAGTTATCGCGTACGGACATCAAACCATAGGAGCTAAAACAAGTGACTGACAGATATTGGTAGGTACAACCAATACGAGCCTGAATTTCCCGAAAAAAAATCCTGTCCCAACTTTGCCAACTGTCCAAATTCCGGTAATATTGCTTTAACGATTGTTTCTCAAAACAAATTCAACGGCCCTAATCCCGGTCTAAATTAATAGCCTACCCTCGTTACCAGACCTTAAAAAAGTTAAGTAGATAGAAAATTTTGGTAGATAGCTTAAAATAATGCTTTATACCTAATAAATTAAAAAAAAAACAAAGAATAGTACCACGAGTATGTATGTACCTACATAATATTATATAATTCGTTCCTTTACAAAAACCATGAGTGTTGATTTATTGAAATTAGGTATATTGTGTATATGTAAAAGTATTTAATTTTATCATTTTATTTATAAATAATGTACTTATTTACTATATACATTAAACCTTGAAATACATAGATATTATTTAGAAAAGCGTGGCTTAGCATGCGAAGAAGCAAAAAAAACCTTTGTGTCAGTAGTTGCAGCGTAAAAGTGATTCAAAAAGATTGTTTTCCTAGTTTCTACAGGCACCCACATTGTCCCCGGGGAGAGTGCGGGAATGCGCAAATGCATTTCCTCCACGGAAAAAAAAGGCACCCACATTGTAATATAAACTGTAAGAAAAAAAGCAATAAGATTAGTAAAAATAAATTTATCTGCTCACACTTATCACTCTATAA
The DNA here is from genome assembly GCA_964023185.1 of Macaria liturata. Classification (NCBI taxonomy): domain Eukaryota; kingdom Metazoa; phylum Arthropoda; class Insecta; order Lepidoptera; family Geometridae; genus Macaria; species Macaria liturata. Next base: position 15,705,519 of record OZ026809.1, on the reverse strand, counting down.
CCTGGAATTCTACCAAAATCACACATCCTCTGTCCTACCCTCGTTCCTGAAAGAATGTTCATTGCGTCGCGCGATGTGTCGGGAATTATTTCCCCACTTTTTGTCGGGTAATTGTTCGCGCATAATTAGGGAAGGCACTTTTTCCCGTTAAAAGTATGGCGGAAATATTTTGAATAATTCGTGTTTACATTACAAATTAAGTGTTTTGATTTAAGTATTTAAAACGCTTACAACTTACCAACTCAGTTTTTGAAATTTCTAATGACAACTAATATTGCCAAGGATTTAATTAAGATTATGTCATATTTTGAAGACATTAGAAAAAGCAGAGAGCACGTGGATTCAATCTGCACAGGACCGGGACGGGTGGCGTACTAGAAGAGCGGCCTATGCTCAGCAGTGGGCGATAACAGGCTGATGATGATGATGATAAAACCAAATGACAGTAATTTGATAGGGACTGACCCTGGATTATTAAATATGCTACTTTCTAATATATGGTTGCTTCCACACAACCAGCATAATGCTGAGTTGGGGCTGTGTTGTGGCAGATTTTTATGTTTGTTTATTATGTTTTTACTCCTGTGTGTTCTTCTGTTAAATCTGTCACAATAAATGTTTTCTTTCTTTCTTTCTTTGTAATATTCATGTTGTGTAATATATCAGCGAATAGTTTTCAAAACCAGGCATGAGCTTAATATTCCAGAATAATAGAAAGAAGGACAAAGGCGTAACAACCAACAAAACAAGCGTAAGTTCACTACAAGATAGAAAGTGTTGCCAGTAAACAAAGCGGGCAGTAACTACCGATAGCAATAAGCGAGAGGGCAACACCAAACACTGGGCATTAAAAACAATGGCTGACCGCATTAGCTGGATCACTATCACACCGAACGTGCTGACCAAGAAGTAAGTAGGTAAGCTATTGTAACATTGGGAAATGTATATTTATCATATCTGACTTTACTGAGACTGTTGAACGATTTTTTTTTAAATAAACTTCTGCAATGGAATGCATTGAATTTTTCTAGTTCAATAAAAATATCTACGTTTTTTAGATATTGGAATTATCAATAATTAAAGATCATGACTGATACAGCTATCTTTATATTTACTGAGTTTCTTGATTTCCTCCTTCACACTGCGATGCAGCAACACACCATGCAAATGAGGACTTTATTTTGTTGTCATCATCATCATCATCACCTGCGCAGATATCGTCAATCCACCCCATTGGCGGGTGACGATGGGTCTACTACTGTATAGATATTTTGTTATGAATTTATTAAAAAGTTAAAGCTGGCATAAACTACTGGTTCTTCCAAAATAAAGAGAACGGGGAGACACTTTAATAATAGTTATATTCATGGTTACTCTACGGTGTAAGCCCCTAAAATAGTTTGCGTAAGACACCGGAAACAACCGTAACGGTGTAATTACGGTCCATAGTTGTAACCGCTCCTACGCCCCTTGAATACCTAACGCTATTACTTGCCGGATGTAGCTGTACTGATTCTTACATGGGAAAGGAAAACACTACTCCCACTTAACACTTACTCCCAAAACACCAACGTTTGGTTTAACAATGTATGTATTTAGCAGCGTTTAAGATACATATAATATAGTACTGACGTGTTTCTATAATGATAGGTACCCAATTTAAGTCTGTTTCAAGTTTCATGCATTGTGAGCTTTTTTTTTTGACGTTCAATTTTATCTATACGTGTATGGTATTTTTGTTATTTTGTGGAGACAAATTTGACTACATGTGTGCTTAATATGTATGTAGAAAGATGTAACTGCCAAACACTTACAAGTGATGGATTATGGGGGGTCACGACCCTCAGTAACGGGGTATGCAACTCGAAAAGAGAATATACTCGTACTATATTACAGTAGTCTTTATAACAGTATAATTTTAATCCCGTATAATACTTCGGTCCAAATTCAACAAACAACAAAACACATTTACCATTTATCACACTCATCAACAAAACACTTCTACTACCTACTACTGGCTTATTTAACCATCACTATACGTACACCCAACTACTCAACGAACACAACCGCCTCGATCATTGATTATCAGAAATTATCAACACAAATTAGACTCCCCACACACAGCTTGAACTTACAGGTTTACACGGGGACGGGCCTCACTCATATTGTTCTCTCACAAACAATTAGTCTGACACCCCAAGATATCCTATATACAGCCTACATATATATTACAAATACTACTTGCAAATTGAGACAAGATTTACATAACTATACAACGCGTTGTTACAGTGCAATAGTTACCGCATCACTGTTCTTTAATATCCTAACTTCTTTCGCTTGGTTATGCTATCGCAGTTTTAACCCTCTAATTGACCGTGGACTTTTATGTACTAAAATGGTACCATATATAGGCAAAATGTACAACACTCGTTTCCTTGTCACCAAACTCAATTCCAGTGTTGTAAACGTGCGTGTTGATTTAGTAAATATTTTGCTCAATAATGTTTCACTAAATTTAACCCCATTTAACCTATTTTATAAACCCATATATGTTCACAACTTTAATATAGTACACATTTTCAGACAAACATCCCCATATTATTATTTTGTTAATGATGACTAACCATGACGTTATATTAGACCTTGATAGACTTCAGGTAGCAAGTGAAACTATATGTTCCCCTGAGGACTGTATCAAATTTATTGGGAATCACCTGAGAAGTCTCAAAATTCTATGTCTGAACATAAGAAGTGTTAACTCAATAACAAATTTTAAAAATTTCACTGTTTTACTAGATAGGCTAAATTTCACTTGTGATATTATTATCCTCACTGAATGTTGGATTAATGTACTTAAAAATCCCCCAACAATAGAAGGCTACTTGATGTCCTACACTAAGAATGTCAAATTACAAAACGATGGCGTTGTAATCTTTGTTCGATCTGAGATTAGTCACGAGATAAGTGAACCGGAATTTGTTGATGCTAACTGTCTCTTAGTTAGATTAAAACCTGACACCGTCATTGTAGGTCTGTACAGATCTCCCTCTTATAAAAACATAAAAAACTTTCTAATTTCACTTGAAAACTTAATTCTTAAGCTCAAAAAATGCACAACCATTGCTGTGATGGGTGATATGAATCTGGACATACGTAATGACACATCGGAATCAAATATAATTGATTACCTGGAACTTTTAACAGAATTAGGCCTCCAACCAGCACATACCCTTCCTACTCGGTTTGGAAATTGTTTGGACCATGTTTTACTGAAAACTACACTGCCATCCTTCGTAACTGTTTTGAAAGCAGATATTACTGATCATTTTCCTGTGGTTTTAAGTATTAATAAACCCCCTAATCCTAACAAACCAATTAATTATAAGGATCTAACTGACTGGGACTCTGCCTTACACGAGCTCAGTAAAATACATTTTGAGCCATTATTTGATTCTGAAGACGTGGAAAACATTGCCGAAGCATTTGTAGCTAAAATCTCTAATTGTATAACCAACCATACCAAACGGGTCATTATTCCTAAAAAACAGAGAACCTGTCAGCCATGGGTTACTCCTGGTATACTTAGATGCATAAGACATAGAGATAAATTAAGTTTACAAGCAAAAAAACATCCAAAAAACGAGATTATTAAATTAACTTACCAAAGATATAAAACCTTTTGCGACAATTTAGTGAAAAATGCTAAAAATAATTTTGATCGAAGTAAGCTCGAAAATAGTCTTCATAATCCAAAACTGACCTGGAAGACAATAAGAGACGTAACACACACAAATAATATAAGAACCGTCCCCACAGAACTTTTATCAATTAAGGAATCTGAAACAGCATCTTTAGAAAATGTGAACATATACTTCACGAACATTGGTCGTGAACTAGCTGAAAACATTATTCATACCTTACCGAACCCAAATTCACAAACAATGACCTCAACACATACAACTTCTAGTCAAATTCCTTCCTCATTTTTTATTACTCCAACTAACCACTCAGAAGTAGAACAAATAATAATGAAGTTAAAAACGCAGTCATCTGTGGGGTGGGACAATATTCCATCTTCTTTCCTTAAAAAAGCCAAACATCTTATAGTTCCTCCTCTGGTTGAACTAATAAACAGGTGTATAGAAATTGGCTGTTTTCCTAAAGTTTTTAAAAAAGCTATAATACATCCAATACACAAAGCAGGTGACAGACTCCGTGTCTCTAACTACAGGCCAATCTCTGTGCTGCCGACAATCTCTAAGGTATTTGAGAAGATCTTAAATTCTAGACTTACCCTGTATCTCGAAAATAATCACTTACTAGCAGATGAACAGTTTGGTTTCAGAGCAGGAAGATCCACCCAAGATGCGGTAACTAAACTAAGCACAGAAGTAGCTGAGAGCCTGGATAGGTCTCAAAAATGTCTGGCTGTATTCTTAGACCTGACTAAAGCTTTTGACACGGTGTCAGTCCCTCTTCTTCTGGATAAGCTTGAAAAACTAGGAATAAGAGGTATATGTCTTAAACTCTTTAAAAATTACCTCTCTGATAGATTTCAATACGTTAAAATTGGCAACAAATTGAGTTCGGAAATTTCCATTTCATATGGCGTTCCTCAAGGTTCAATTCTCGGACCCAGTCTCTTTTTAGTTTATATAAATGGTTTGTTTTCTTTAAAAATACCTAACGCCCGATTTTACGGGTATGCCGATGATACGGCAATAATTTTCAAAAATGACTCTTTCCCAGAACTTTATAACTCAGCTGAAAAGGGGCTTATCGTTGTGAAAGATTGGCTACAAAATAATCTTCTCAGTTTGAATCTAGCTAAGACCAAATATATTACGTTCTCATTAAGAAATAGAACAGCGGCATCTGCCTATCAACTCAAAATTCACAACTGTCTCAGGGGCACGAATTGCACTTGCCCAAATCTCGAACAAGTGTCTGAAATAAAGTACTTAGGAGTTATAATTGATCAACAAATGTCCTGGTTACCGCATACTAAAATTATTGCTACTAGAATCAGAAAACTAATATGGCTTTTTAAAAGATTAAGATATGTCATTAACGATATAAAACTATTAGTTTCTATATATAAAGCTCTTGGGCAATCTATAATAGGCTACTGCATTAACGCCTGGGGCGGCGCTTACAAGATTCATATGCTTCTTGTTGAACGTGCCCAAAGATCGCTACTAAAAGTAATGCTTTTTAAACCTTATCGTTTTCCCACGATAGATCTGCTGTCGGTTTGTAATGTATTATCGGTTAGACAACTTTACATTCATAACGTTATTATAACGCAACATATGATGGTACCATACACTAGGTCAATAACTTCTAAAAGACGTGATAGAGACCTAAGCTATGTTATCGTGACAAAATCTTATAACACACAATTCATTAATACCCAATTTTGCTCTTTAGCGCCCTATTTATACAAAAAAATCAATTTACAGCTTGATATATACCACCTTCCAAAAAATCTCGTAAAATTAAAATTAAAGAAATGGCTGGCTACATATGCATATGAGGAGACTGAAAAATTACTTAAAATTGTTATTTAAAACACACATATATGTATATATATATATATATATATGCATATGATATATACTCTTATACATAACAGTACTTCACAACCCCAACACATTTAAAGTAAATATTTATCACCTTAACCATCTTAAACTGCTTATTATTATTTTCATTTTTCAAAGTACAATTCTTATAAGTAAGTACTACATCAAATAATTTAAACGAAATTAACAAAACATAACTACTTCAAATATTAATGGTCAAAGACTTCCTATTATGTAATCCATTAATGTCCACATCAGTAAACCGTGCCAAGAAAAGGGTTAACATATCCGACCCTCCGCTTGCGCCTCTGGCTATTTATAGATTCAGCAACTTGTTTACTATGTTGCACCTCGAGTGTTTCAATATCATGTCTTCGATTCTCTTTGTACATAAACCCTACGATGTATTTGAATACCGAAATATAAGAAACAAGTGACTAAGTATTTATTGGTACTCGAACAAATACTGAGGCTTGAAACTTAAACACTAAATATTAAATTTAATAACTTTTGATTCCTAACTACGTTAACCTGTTATTAACTAATTTATTAACCTAACCCTCATTTGTAATTTTACTATACCAGGCCACTCAGAAAATTTTGCGAAAAAAAGTTTTTATGAATGAGAGACTGGCCAGTTTAAACCTATTTTAAAAATATGATTATTTATAAGTAAAAATAGGTACATTCCAATTTGAAATTTTCCGTCCACATTTTTTGCAAGCTAATTTAAATTATCGTGTCTCAGTAAAAAATGGATCTGCACCGGGAACATTATGGCGCTATGATTTTATACGATTTCAAGTGCTGCCTGAAACCGGAAGAATCTTACGAAAGACTTCAAATGGCTTTCATGGATGAAGGCCCTTCTAAGGCAACCGTGTATCGTTGGTATAATGAATTTCGGCGCGGTCGACTAACTTTGGGGGATGAAGAAAGAAGTGGTCGCCCTTCGACGGCTGTTACGGAAGAAAACGTGCTAGCAGTGAAAAATTTAATCCAAGACAATAGGCGAGTTACATACCAGGAGATTCAGCACATTGTGCAGATTGGATCGGGAAGCCTTTACAAGATTCTGCACGTGCATCTTCGCGTGAGGAGCATAGTTTCACGCTGGGTGCCGCACAACCTCACCGATGCTCAGAAACAGGCCCGGGTGGAATGGTGCCGTGATATGCTTAACAAATTTGAAGCAGGTTCGTCTCGGCGTGTTTATGCATCATTACAGGCGACGAGTCCTGGATATATCAATACGATCCAGAAACGAAGCGCCAGTCGACAGTTTGGGTGTTTCAAAACGAAGCAACGCCTACCAAAGTGAAGCGATCTAGAAACGGGGAGAAAATTTTGATCGCGAGCTTTTTTAATTTGACTGGCTACTTGGTGTCCATTCCTTTACAAAACCAAAGAAGCATCAACGCCTAATGGTATTTTAATAAATGCTTGCCAGAAGTTTTCTCTGTTGTGAGCAACAAGCGACCAAACACAGGGCTCCGTGGGCTACTGCTCCATCATGACAACGCGCCCGCGCACACCGCGCTCAAAACGAGGGACTTCCTGGACAGCACGCCGGTCAAACTCCTGGGTCACCCTCCTTACAGCCCGGACCTAGCACCGTGTGACTTCTTTTTATTCCCAAAAATAAAAAATCTGCTCAAAGGGATACAATTTTCGTCACCGGAAAATGCGCTGTCAGCGTTCGAGCAGGCCGTAAACGAGGTGTCTACGGCGGACTGGAAAAAGTGTTTCGAAAATTGGTTCAGACGCATGAAACTTTGTATAGATGCTAGTGGAGAGTACTTTGAAAAGATTTAATAAAAATATATTTGCCCATAGAACATTTTTTTTTTGTTTCGCAAAACTTTCTGAGTGTCCCACGTATTGCTACATAACTAAATAACATGTATAACGGGAAGACGTTGGTATCCGGGATACAGATATTTCTCGTCCGGACGCCAACACACCGCGTGCAACTTTGAAATTAGATTATAAATATTACCTTTCCTTAGTTTTTAAGTACCTATTGTATGAAACCAATAAAAATTTTTGAGTTTTTTGAGTTTTTGAGTCTGATTTGTCTGTCTTTAGTCAAGAACATGTTACATCTGGCTGTATTTACACGGGTAAAATATTTGCCTTTCTAGTTCTATTTTAGTTATATTAATCTAGTGCAATGATGCATGAATTTTGACTGGCCTGTTAGCTTAGTTGGTAGTGGCTCTGCCTTCTAATCTAGGAGTTGCGGGTTCGATTCCCGCCTGACACAAGTATTTATGCATTTTAATAATGTATAATTTCTTGTGTTGAGTCTGGTTGTTTGTATGTATAATAAGTATGTATTTACAAAAGAAAAGTATATAAGTATTATATCCGTTATCTAGTACCCACGACACAAGCGTTTGCTTAGTGTGGGGCTAGATGGCGTTGTGTGCAATGTCCCGAAATATTTATTATTATTTATTATTTATTATTAATGATGTATGAATTTTGGTAAAATAAACAACTTGCATAATAAAGCATAAGCGTGGAAGTCCAAACTATGTAATAGCTTCTGTTCAAAGAGTTCATATCATAGATTTATGAAGAACCTTGGATTAAATAGTATGCACTGTATATGGCTACACATATATGGCAGGTAGATTTTTGATATTTACAGGAAAAAAATAATGACGATTAAATTTTACCCTGACAATGATACCCGAAAAAATATTTTTTGATGTTTATAAACCTTTTGTGCTTTATGAAACTCTGGAGAAATATGTAGTGCTTTATCCGCTGAATATTAAGAAAACTAAACATTGCAAATGCAAATCTAACTTTGGCATAGATTATATAGCAAAGAAACAAAATTCCTCATGATTTTTCTGCTTTTCCTGCCTCTGATGCCTGAAAAAGAGGTATTTACAAAAATTCTTTCTAAGCAGATGCCTACGTCATAACACCTATACCTACCTGCATGCCAAACTTCAGCCCAATCCGTGCAGTGGTTTTGGCTGCTTAGATAACTATGTCTGTCAGTCAGACCTTTGAGTTTATATTTAGATTTTCGTCCATTCCAAGTATAGCTAACGCTCAACATCCATGTCCAATATATGAAGCCAGCGGTCTGCAAAACATACCAAACTTTTGGCTAACATAGCTCGCCCCGAACAGCTGGTTTTAATCAGGTGTTAAGAGAGTTAGCTACGGTTAAGTTAAGGCTATGTTATCGTAACTTGCTTTCCTTGTCGGCAGAAAACGGGACTTTGGGACAAACAAAATATAGCAGCGTGCTGCAAAATACTGTATAGTCGTTGTTTTTTTTTTCTTATTTTTAACCAACTTCAAGAAAAGGAGATTGTCTTATTTTTTGCTTTTTATAAGAATAAGGCTTGACAACTACCAGTGATCTTTGATTTTTTTACGATACTATCGAATACTCGCATGCTGTTTTCGATTTCATTTCAAGATTTAAAAAGCTATTTCTCTTATTTTCAGAACCTAATATTGCATCTATACTGAAATCACTGCAATATGTACAGTAGGGACTAACAACAATTTTACATTCCAGCTAACCAAGAAACTTATTTAAAGTTTACCTAATAGTACGATGGTAAAATTATTAAAATATTTTAGCTTACTTATATTCGCAATTTACCAAGCTGGTGAAAGCCCTAACACCTAAATAATCTCAAACGCCACTACATTTATCTCGCAAACCTACACACGCAATATCATTACAACACTCAATCTAGGAGGCTTCTAAGCTGAACATTACTTAATTAAGGTCTGTCACACGCTCGCAGCACTTAAGGCGAATGAGCAAAAGGCGGCGTCACTGTGACACGACACGGGACAATTAAATACCTAGATGGATCACTGTAGGGTGTGCCAGTCTTTATGGCAGCTCGATATTGGTAGAAACTTTAAATAGACTTGCTTGTTTTTTATACCGTGGAAGGACCTGGACGCCCACCACGATGTATCTGCCCAAGAGAACTTCCCTAACGAATTAATTCGGCGGGGGAGACACCACCCTCAGTCAATAGGAAACAAGACGCAAGAGAGTTTTTTTTAAACACGTTGAATGTTATATCTGAGTGAATTAATAACACCGTACGAGCACTTTAGTACCTATCTGCAGTATATTATCTTTAAATGAGCTATTTTATTAATAATCAAAAAAACTGCTCATTAAATATAAAACAACAATAATGCTCCTTAATTTAAACTTACTTCTTGTATATGAAACATTTTTTTTGGTTTCTTGTCTTAGTTCTCTTCTATTTGTGATTTAAATGTAAGAAACAAAACAAAATTCTAAAAATTTCATATCCGGATATTTAAGAGTAAGGAAACTAATTATGACTTAAAGAACTAAGACATGTATTGAGTTTACCGCTATTCGCAGGATTTACTATGCACTAGCTGAATCTGTACTCACATACTGTATCCCTGCATGGGGTTCCGCTGCAAAGACTCATCTCGAGCAATTAGAAATATCACAGAGGGCATTACTGAAAGTAATGACGTTTAAATGCAGGCGTTTCTCCACAACAAACTTGTACAAAGAATGTGAAGTGCTCACGATAAGACAACTTTTTATTAAATCTGTCATATCAAAACAACACAAACTTCTCTCAAACAACGTCAAAGAAAAAGTTCTTACGAAACGACGTAAAGACCAAGTTTTCAAAATATCAAGAACCAGAACCAAATTTGGTAGCATGACTGTAAAAAATCTAGGCCCTCCACTATATAACCAACTTTGTGAAAAGCTAATCTAAACAAATGTACGAAATCAGAGTTTTACTCTAACCTTAAAAAACATTTACTGACCCTTGATTATGACAAAACAGAAAAACTACTGGAAATAGAAAAATAGACACAATCTTCCAACAACAACATCCCCATATTATTATTTTGTTAATGATGACTAACCATGACGTTATATTAGACCTTGATAGACTTCAGGTAGCAAGTGAAACTATATGTTCCCCTGAGGACTGTATCAAATTTATTGGGAATCACCTGAGAAGTCTCAAAATTCTATGTCTGAACATAAGAAGTGTTAACTCAATAACAAATTTTAAAAATTTCACTGTTTTACTAGATAGGCTAAATTTCACTTGTGATATTATTATCCTCACTGAATGTTGGATTAATGTACTTAAAAATCCCCCAACAATAGAAGGCTACTTGATGTCCTACACTAAGAATGTCAAATTACAAAACGATGGCGTTGTAATCTTTGTTCGATCTGAGATTAGTCACGAGATAAGTGAACCGGAATTTGTTGATGCTAACTGTCTCTTAGTTAGATTAAAACCTGACACCGTCATTGTAGGTCTGTACAGATCTCCCTCTTATAAAAACATAAAAAACTTTCTAATTTCACTTGAAAACTTAATTCTTAAGCTCAAAAAATGCACAACCATTGCTGTGATGGGTGATATGAATCTGGACATACGTAATGACACATCGGAATCAAATATAATTGATTACCTGGAACTTTTAACAGAATTAGGCCTCCAACCAGCACATACCCTTCCTACTCGGTTTGGAAATTGTTTGGACCATGTTTTACTGAAAACTACACTGCCATCCTTCGTAACTGTTTTGAAAGCAGATATTACTGATCATTTTCCTGTGGTTTTAAGTATTAATAAACCCCCTAATCCTAACAAACCAATTAATTATAAGGATCTAACTGACTGGGACTCTGCCTTACACGAGCTCAGTAAAATACATTTTGAGCCATTATTTGATTCTGAAGACGTGGAAAACATTGCCGAAGCATTTGTAGCTAAAATCTCTAATTGTATAACCAACCATACCAAACGGGTCATTATTCCTAAAAAACAGAGAACCTGTCAGCCATGGGTTACTCCTGGTATACTTAGATGCATAAGACATAGAGATAAATTAAGTTTACAAGCAAAAAAACATCCAAAAAACGAGATTATTAAATTAACTTACCAAAGATATAAAACCTTTTGCGACAATTTAGTGAAAAATGCTAAAAATAATTTTGATCGAAGTAAGCTCGAAAATAGTCTTCATAATCCAAAACTGACCTGGAAGACAATAAGAGACGTAACACACACAAATAATATAAGAACCGTCCCCACAGAACTTTTATCAATTAAGGAATCTGAAACAGCATCTTTAGAAAATGTGAACATATACTTCACGAACATTGGTCGTGAACTAGCTGAAAACATTATTCATACCTTACCGAACCCAAATTCACAAACAATGACCTCAACACATACAACTTCTAGTCAAATTCCTTCCTCATTTTTTATTACTCCAACTAACCACTCAGAAGTAGAACAAATAATAATGAAGTTAAAAACGCAGTCATCTGTGGGGTGGGACAATATTCCATCTTCTTTCCTTAAAAAAGCCAAACATCTTATAGTTCCTCCTCTGGTTGAACTAATAAACAGGTGTATAGAAATTGGCTGTTTTCCTAAAGTTTTTAAAAAAGCTATAATACATCCAATACACAAAGCAGGTGACAGACTCCGTGTCTCTAACTACAGGCCAATCTCTGTGCTGCCGACAATCTCTAAGGTATTTGAGAAGATCTTAAATTCTAGACTTACCCTGTATCTCGAAAATAATCACTTACTAGCAGATGAACAGTTTGGTTTCAGAGCAGGAAGATCCACCCAAGATGCGGTAACTAAACTAAGCACAGAAGTAGCTGAGAGCCTGGATAGGTCTCAAAAATGTCTGGCTGTATTCTTAGACCTGACTAAAGCTTTTGACACGGTGTCAGTCCCTCTTCTTCTGGATAAGCTTGAAAAACTAGGAATAAGAGGTATATGTCTTAAACTCTTTAAAAATTACCTCTCTGATAGATTTCAATACGTTAAAATTGGCAACAAATTGAGTTCGGAAATTTCCATTTCATATGGCGTTCCTCAAGGTTCAATTCTCGGACCCAGTCTCTTTTTAGTTTATATAAATGGTTTGTTTTCTTTAAAAATACCTAACGCCCGATTTTACGGGTATGCCGATGATACGGCAATAATTTTCAAAAATGACTCTTTCCCAGAACTTTATAACTCAGCTGAAAAGGGGCTTATCGTTGTGAAAGATTGGCTACAAAATAATCTTCTCAGTTTGAATCTAGCTAAGACCAAATATATTACGTTCTCATTAAGAAATAGAACAGCGGCATCTGCCTATCAACTCAAAATTCACAACTGTCTCAGGGGCACGAATTGCACTTGCCCAAATCTCGAACAAGTGTCTGAAATAAAGTACTTAGGAGTTATAATTGATCAACAAATGTCCTGGTTACCGCATACTAAAATTATTGCTACTAGAATCAGAAAACTAATATGGCTTTTTAAAAGATTAAGATATGTCATTAACGATATAAAACTATTAGTTTCTATATATAAAGCTCTTGGGCAATCTATAATAGGCTACTGCATTAACGCCTGGGGCGGCGCTTACAAGATTCATATGCTTCTTGTTGAACGTGCCCAAAGATCGCTACTAAAAGTAATGCTTTTTAAACCTTATCGTTTTCCCACGATAGATCTGCTGTCGGTTTGTAATGTATTATCGGTTAGACAACTTTACATTCATAACGTTATTATAACGCAACATATGATGGTACCATACACTAGGTCAATAACTTCTAAAAGACGTGATAGAGACCTAAGCTATGTTATCGTGACAAAATCTTATAACACACAATTCATTAATACCCAATTTTGCTCTTTAGCGCCCTATTTATACAAAAAAATCAATTTACAGCTTGATATATACCACCTTCCAAAAAATCTCGTAAAATTAAAATTAAAGAAATGGCTGGCTACATATGCATATGAGGAGACTGAAAAATTACTTAAAATTGTTATTTAAAACACACATATATGTATATATATATATATATATATGCATATGATATATACTCTTATACATAACAGTACTTCACAACCCCAACACATTTAAAGTAAATATTTATCACCTTAACCATCTTAAACTGCTTATTATTATTTTCATTTTTCAAAGTACAATTCTTATAAGTAAGTACTACATCAAATAATTTAAACGAAATTAACAAAACATAACTACTTCAAATATTAATGGTCAAAGACTTCCTATTATGTAATCCATTAATGTCCACATCAGTAAACCGTGCCAAGAAAAGGGTTAACATATCCGACCCTCCGCTTGCGCCTCTGGCTATTTATAGATTCAGCAACTTGTTTACTATGTTGCACCTCGAGTGTTTCAATATCATGTCTTCGATTCTCTTTGTACATAAACCCTACGATGTATTTGAATACCGAAATATAAGAAACAAGTGACTAAGTATTTATTGGTACTCGAACAAATACTGAGGCTTGAAACTTAAACACTAAATATTAAATTTAATAACTTTTGATTCCTAACTACGTTAACCTGTTATTAACTAATTTATTAACCTAACCCTCATTTGTAATTTTACTATATTGCTACATAACTAAATAACATGTATAACGGGAAGACGTTGGTATCCGGGATACAGATATTTCTCGTCCGGACGCCAACACACCGCGTGCAACTTTGAAATTAGATTATAAATATTACCTTTCCTTAGTTTTTAAGTACCTATTGTATGAAACCAATAAAAATTTTTGAGTTTTTTGAGTTTTTGAGTCTGATTTGTCTGTCTTTAGTCAAGAACATGTTACATCTGGCTGTATTTACACGGGTAAAATATTTGCCTTTCTAGTTCTATTTTAGTTATATTAATCTAGTGCAATGATGCATGAATTTTGACTGGCCTGTTAGCTTAGTTGGTAGTGGCTCTGCCTTCTAATCTAGGAGTTGCGGGTTCGATTCCCGCCTGACACAAGTATTTATGCATTTTAATAATGTATAATTTCTTGTGTTGAGTCTGGTTGTTTGTATGTATAATAAGTATGTATTTACAAAAGAAAAGTATATAAGTATTATATCCGTTATCTAGTACCCACGACACAAGCGTTTGCTTAGTGTGGGGCTAGATGGCGTTGTGTGCAATGTCCCGAAATATTTATTATTATTTATTATTTATTATTAATGATGTATGAATTTTGGTAAAATAAACAACTTGCATAATAAAGCATAAGCGTGGAAGTCCAAACTATGTAATAGCTTCTGTTCAAAGAGTTCATATCATAGATTTATGAAGAACCTTGGATTAAATAGTATGCACTGTATATGGCTACACATATATGGCAGGTAGATTTTTGATATTTACAGGAAAAAAATAATGACGATTAAATTTTACCCTGACAATGATACCCGAAAAAATATTTTTTGATGTTTATAAACCTTTTGTGCTTTATGAAACTCTGGAGAAATATGTAGTGCTTTATCCGCTGAATATTAAGAAAACTAAACATTGCAAATGCAAATCTAACTTTGGCATAGATTATATAGCAAAGAAACAAAATTCCTCATGATTTTTCTGCTTTTCCTGCCTCTGATGCCTGAAAAAGAGGTATTTACAAAAATTCTTTCTAAGCAGATGCCTACGTCATAACACCTATACCTACCTGCATGCCAAACTTCAGCCCAATCCGTGCAGTGGTTTTGGCTGCTTAGATAACTATGTCTGTCAGTCAGACCTTTGAGTTTATATTTAGATTTTCGTCCATTCCAAGTATAGCTAACGCTCAACATCCATGTCCAATATATGAAGCCAGCGGTCTGCAAAACATACCAAACTTTTGGCTAACATAGCTCGCCCCGAACAGCTGGTTTTAATCAGGTGTTAAGAGAGTTAGCTACGGTTAAGTTAAGGCTATGTTATCGTAACTTGCTTTCCTTGTCGGCAGAAAACGGGACTTTGGGACAAACAAAATATAGCAGCGTGCTGCAAAATACTGTATAGTCGTTGTTTTTTTTTCTTATTTTTAACCAACTTCAAGAAAAGGAGATTGTCTTATTTTTTGCTTTTTATAAGAATAAGGCTTGACAACTACCAGTGATCTTTGATTTTTTTACGATACTATCGAATACTCGCATGCTGTTTTCGATTTCATTTCAAGATTTAAAAAGCTATTTCTCTTATTTTCAGAACCTAATATTGCATCTATACTGAAATCACTGCAATATGTACAGTAGGGACTAACAACAATTTTACATTCCAGCTAACCAAGAAACTTATTTAAAGTTTACCTAATAGTACGATGGTAAAATTATTAAAATATTTTAGCTTACTTATATTCGCAATTTACCAAGCTGGTGAAAGCCCTAACACCTAAATAATCTCAAACGCCACTACATTTATCTCGCAAACCTACACACGCAATATCATTACAACACTCAATCTAGGAGGCTTCTAAGCTGAACATTACTTAATTAAGGTCTGTCACACGCTCGCAGCACTTAAGGCGAATGAGCAAAAGGCGGCGTCACTGTGACACGACACGGGACAATTAAATACCTAGATGGATCACTGTAGGGTGTGCCAGTCTTTATGGCAGCTCGATATTGGTAGAAACTTTAAATAGACTTGCTTGTTTTTTATACCGTGGAAGGACCTGGACGCCCACCACGATGTATCTGCCCAAGAGAACTTCCCTAACGAATTAATTCGGCGGGGGAGACACCACCCTCAGTCAATAGGAAACAAGACGCAAGAGAGTTTTTTTTAAACACGTTGAATGTTATATCTGAGTGAATTAATAACACCGTACGAGCACTTTAGTACCTATCTGCAGTATATTATCTTTAAATGAGCTATTTTATTAATAATCAAAAAAACTGCTCATTAAATATAAAACAACAATAATGCTCCTTAATTTAAACTTACTTCTTCTATATGAAACATTTTTTTTGGTTTCTTGTCTTAGTTCTCTTCTATTTGTGATTTAAATGTAAGAAACAAAACAAAATTCTAAAAATTTCATATCCGGATATTTAAGAGTAAGGAAACTAATTATGACTTAAAGAACTAAGACATGTATTGAGTTTACCGCTATTCGCAGGATTTACTATGCACTAGCTGAATCTGTACTCACATACTGTATCCCTGCATGGGGTTCCGCTGCAAAGACTCATCTCGAGCAATTAGAAATATCACAGAGGGCATTACTGAAAGTAATGACGTTTAAATGCAGGCGTTTCTCCACAACAAACTTGTACAAAGAATGTGAAGTGCTCACGATAAGACAACTTTTTATTAAATCTGTCATATCAAAACAACACAAACTTCTCTCAAACAACGTCAAAGAAAAAGTTCTTACGAAACGACGTAAAGACCAAGTTTTCAAAATATCAAGAACCAGAACCAAATTTGGTAGCATGACTGTAAAAAATCTAGGCCCTCCACTATATAACCAACTTTGTGAAAAGCTAATCTAAACAAATGTACGAAATCAGAGTTTTACTCTAACCTTAAAAAACATTTACTGACCCTTGATTATGACAAAACAGAAAAACTACTGGAAATAGAAAAATAGACACAATCTTTCTAAGAACCTGCAACCTGATATAGAACAATGTCACAAACACTTACACACCCACACACTCACACATTGTCCCGCAACACAAGCCCATCTATGGGACTTAGCGCGGAACAATGGAATACCAACTTGTACTGCTACATGTAAGATTTAAACTCCTGTACATTACCTAATCTAAGTACTGTGTTTATTTTGGCATAATAAAAAAAAAATTAATTTGAATTTAGAAAGTGACTATTTGTACGGGTACTGGATGAATAAATTATATCTATCACTCTAGAATTTAATCCAACGCCTTTGTCGTACTGTTTTCTACAAAAAGAAAAAAAAACAACAAAAATGAATGCATTTGACAGAGTCGTAGATTTATTGCAGAGCTTGAAAAGCAATTCTCTTTGCGGTCTGCCAGCCAATAGCAGCACGTGTGTTTGACTTAACTCTGATTAGCTAGGCTATGTTTGTTTTTTTGTATATTTTTTATATGTTATTATTTCCTTATTTCTTATTTTTCTTGAATAAACATCCAATATATTTTTAATAAAAGAAAACATGTAAATTTAATAGTTATAAAGTAATAAATTGGATTGATGTTAATAAATTTATCATTAAACACTGGGAAGTGCATTAAAATGTGTCATGAGCTGTGATTAGGTTACTATTGACTCGTGGACAAGGTGATATCGAGCATACTGCAAGACGCTCCAATGTTGCTAGCAGATGGATTTTTCGGATTATTAAGCTAAAGTCCATGAAGTCTAACTTCATTGTGATTGTGTAGCCTATTTTATAGAAAATTAAGAAGGCTATAACAACTTAAATATCAATTTGTGATACTTATATGAGGTGAAAATACAAAAATCAAGTTCATTCTAATAAGTTGTGTAAATTTCGTGTATAAGTATCTGCCATATTTAAGGTTTATGTTTCTTGTATCTATTTTGTATTTTTGCTGTATCATTTCCTTTTTTAAAACTTAATAATTGTCTCGTACGTGACGTCACAGCCAGCCCCAATGGAAGACCAGCGCTGATTACTTCCAGTAATCAGCATTTTGCTGAGTCGGGGCTGTGTTGAGGCAGACTTATTTATTTATTTATTGTATATATGTGCGTGTGTATGTTTTGAAGTCTGTCTTAATAAATGATTTTCTATTTCTAAAAATAAAAATAAACGTCTTCATCATCGTCATCATCTTGGGATCTCACTGCTGGGTATAGGCCTCCCTTTGTATGTGCCATCTGCGTCAAGCTTGTGCAGACCTCATCCAGGTAGGATCCTCGACTTTGACGATGTTGTCGACCCATCTCGCCGGACGGACGACCCACTCCTCGTCTGCCAGTTCTAGGCCACTACGTAAACATCTTATTTAAAAGAAAATGTATACTTCATACATATATTAACGTTTCAAAATCTCTCCAAATCAAAGTAGGTTACTCCCATATAAACTTAATTTAAACATACCTCTACTTCACCTCAAAAATAGCTTTAAAAAGCATTTTATTCCCATTTTAAAAACTAGTTAGATTTAAAGTCTCTATAAATAAAGATCCACTTTTCCCAGGTCATTTTATCCACAAGATAGCGACTAAAAATATTCTATCAAAACCACTCAAAAGGATACTTTAACAGAGAATTTAAATCGAAGTAAAATGCAATTTAAAGATGCAATAGCCTCATTAAAGGCAATTTCAAGTTGGGCTGACTCTGACATCTCGATTTGCATCGCTCTGGCGCGGACGGCCGGGGGACGGATTTAGGAAGCCAAGGAAAATAGGAAATGTGTTTATGTTGTATAAGGCAAGCGCCATCACAGAATACAGAGTACAAGCGTCATGTCGTATAAGGAGGTCAAGGAATTGGCCTAAAATCGAGAAAAATGGCAAAAGCTCCGCAGACAATGGCATTGCTTACATTTGGAATGAATGAATGTGATTATGTTTTATTTCATATTTTTTGTTTTAGCTCTATGGTATAATACTTGCTGCGTCCTAAAGTGTTACCTACGTGAGACAAGATATTGACATAAATCGTTTTATTTCTTTTTTTTAATTTAAATCTTATCAGTTGGCTTTAAACTGTAACTGTCAGCCTAATCAAAATAGACACACGTGAATATCTTTAATAAGTTGGCTTTTTCATTATGAAAAGGGAATAAATTAGTGTTGTCACATAAAACGTTAATTTCTTCTCAAACTCAAATTTGTTGAAACCAGCATTCATTAAACGCTTTCCCCAACTTTAAATATTATGAGTGTGATTAATTAAAGTTTTTGACTGTTTTAACTATTTAATAAATAAACTAAGCATCACTCAGATCCAGCCCTGTGGCAGCTAACTCCAATTTATATCTAGTCTCAGCTTACTTATTAATCTTGTCCTCGCGAGAGCGCAGTTTTCATAGTTTCTTTACGTAGCGCTAATCACTGTTTTAACTCTTCAGTTGACAGCAAACTAGGTGACCGGTACTGAATAACGGAGTGATTTTTCAAAGAGAATGTTGTTTTATTGTTTTTTTTGAAGTGAAATGTCTTGAGATTATTTTTGAAGAAATTATTTTATATATAATTATTTTATATATAATATTACAAACAATAGTTGTATGTATTTAAAAGTAGGCAGGGTTTTGTAATTTTGTGGGTATAAAATATTTTTTACATGAAAACAGAAACAAACGTAAGACCACAAACTAATTTGTCTTTGAAATACCAAACTATAATTTATCTAAATATATTAAATTCAAAGGTGACTGACTGACTGACTGACTGACTGATATAGTGATCTATCAACGCACAGCCCAAACCACTGGACGGATTAGCCTGAAATTTGGAATGAAGGTAGATGTTATGACGTAGGCATCCGCTAAGAAAGGATTTTTGGAAATGCCACTTTTAAAGGGGAGAAATAGGGGATGCAAGTTTTACTTCTTAATGCGAGCGAAGCCGCGAGCCACTAGTAATAAATAAAATATTTTTTGAATTACCTATGGTCCTGAGCAACTGCACATTATTTCATATACATAATATAAATACACATATCATTACATTTTCAACGCATGTTAATTAATATTCCTGTACTAATTTAGTAATGCAGCACAACTGCCTCATTTAAGATCGTCACAGAGTATTAACTAGTTGGGCCAGGCAGTCATCACCTGTAAACACACTTTAGTTAAACTTTTCACGATTCACCACAGATTAATAATTTAACGGGTTTTGGGGATTAATCGCACTGTTCCTGGCGAGTATCGCAGTCTTTGTTTTATGCAGATTTTCTCCAGTGTGTTTTTAAATGTTTTCCTTTTCAAGGCAGTGCTTATTTTAAACCATATCTTTTGAGGAATGCCCATCCAAATAAATTGTCCGTGTTTTAAAATTTAAGCCTTAATTTAGAGCATCAAAAATAAGTCTCTGTCTTACCTAAAAATCGGTGCCAAAAACATATCTTCCAAATAAGAGTACAGAATATATAGTTTCAGAATATTAAATATTTTTGGGTCATATCTTTATAACAAAGTAATACATATTATAATTTAATTGTTAAACATTTTGTTAGTATCTCGATTCTATAGATGTAACGTTCATAAACGTATAATTTTCTTCTACTTTACATAAACGAGAGTGACACGTTGAGTGTCATACGGCAGTTCTTTTGCTACACAAGCTGTGCAATTGTGGAACGCTTTACCGTTAGACGTGAGGAAAGCGCCATCTCTAGATATATTCAAAAACAAAGTTTTTAAACTGTATTTGTCTTCTCAAGTTGAATAGAAAGTATAATATGCTATTGTAGTTATCGTTATTTGACATATATTTATTACTTATCATCATATGTATAGAAGTATGTATTAGTGTATTTGTTTATTTTGCTATTTATGTATGTTTATTTTATGATATGTATTTATGTAATTTCACATACATTTAAAACACCTCGTCTACCATTATACTTGCGTCTTATCCCTGCCAGATTGGTTGCCTGGAAGAGATCGCTTTTAGCGATAAGGCCGCCAGTTAAGACACTAGGTTTAAGTTTTAATATTTTTATGTAAATTTCTGTGCTGGTGTTTTTAATAAAGTGTATATCTATCTATCTATCTATCTATAAACATGGTCTTGGTGCGTTTTAAGTTGAAGGGACGGAGGCCAAGCAGTACCACCTAAATTAAGGGTAAAATATGTACCTACATTAAGTGGAAACTTTGAATTGTTCGCTGGATAAGATGTAATGAATTAAGGATTCACGGTTAAGTGGCCGGGACCCGTCGTGGTAATTGAGTGGTCAAAATCAAATCATAGTTGAGGTAAGGTATCAGCTATAAACGTAAGTTTTACTCACTAGTCGTTAAAATTTGGTTTATATTTAGGACGGTTTGAATACTGCTGACATCAGAGAAAGTTTTGCATAATTTACATCTTTTTATAAGCAAGATTGATTTGTATTTGGCCATTATATTTCGATGGTTTGCGATTATGGGCGTACTTTTTTAATACTCGTAAGAACCTTGTAACCAATTACCGCGACTTACCTGTTTTTACCTGATTTCACAAATGAAAGGTAGTGTGTATAATAGTCCATATAATAAATTAGGTAAATTAATCAATAAATATTTCAAGATATATCACACAGCGCCATCTAGCCCCATACTTTGTCACGCTCTAGAGACCCGTTTTGGATTTTTGCATTTGCATAGTTGGGCATTTGACTATCAGGTTGAGTCAGCGAACAATTTAAGTCGAAATATCACTTTTTAAATATATATCTGTTTATTTTATTTTATTTTATTTTATTTTATTTTATTTTATTTTATTTTATTTTATTTTATTTTATTTTATTTTATTTTATTTTATTTTATTTTATTTTATTTTATTTTATTTTATTTTATTTTATTTTATTTTATTTTATTTTATTTTATTTTATTTTATTTTATTTTATTTTATTTTATTTTATTTTATTTTATTTTATTTTATTTTATTTTATTTTATTTTATTTTATTTTATTTTATTTTATTTTATTTTATTTTATTTTATTTTATTTTATTTTATTTTATTTTATTTTATTTTATTTTATTTTATTTTATTTTATTTTATTTTATTTTATTTTATTTTATTTTATTTTATTTTATTTTATTTTATTTTATTTTATTTGATTTTATTTTATTTTATTTTATTTTATTTTATTTTATTTTATTTTATTTTATTTTATTTTATTTTATTTTATTTTATTTTATTTTATTTTATTTTATTTTATTTTATTTTATTTTATTTTATTTTATTTTATTTTATTTTATTTTATTTTATTTTATTTTATTTTATTTTATTTTATTTTATTTTATTTTATTTTATTTTATTTTATTTTATTTTATTTTATTTTATTTTATTTTATTTTATTTTATTTTATTTTATTTTATTTTATTTTATTTTATTTGGTACAGTCACAGACAATTAGTTATAAAAATATATACTAAACATTTTTAAGAATAATATTTAACTAAGAGTCCAATTACGACTATACACAGCTTTGTTAAATGATAATAAACACTACATAATATTTGTTATTTGTTATTTTTTATAGATGGATTATTTCATTAAATGATTTTAAATTATGTATTCATCTCTTGACACATACCTTAAATAAGTAATCGCCATAAACAAGATACACAGTCACGCTTTGGACAATTAAAATGATAAAACATTAAAGATAATGCAAATGGCCACATTTGGCCACACCTTACCACATTTAGCTATAATCAGCCACATTTGGGCCCACTTTCCTGCCATATACGCATTGATAGTGCTTGTAAAATTTAACTGTTATGACATACTTAAGGCTGCGGTGCCTTTTATGGCTCCATGTACAATTGCTGCTATTCAAAGGGTTTTTAGACTGAATAGACTAATCCTGGTATGACCTAAAAGTTTATTTTGTCCAGCCTAGTTGTTTGAATTTTTTTAAATAAACACACGTACTAAAGAAAATTAAAATACTTAATTAATTATTTATAATACGTCTTAACAAATTTATACAATCTGTCAAAGCAA
Organism: Macaria liturata; assembly: GCA_964023185.1. Taxonomy (NCBI): domain Eukaryota; kingdom Metazoa; phylum Arthropoda; class Insecta; order Lepidoptera; family Geometridae; genus Macaria; species Macaria liturata. Next base: position 15,682,458 of record OZ026809.1, on the reverse strand, counting down.
TAATGTAAATCAATATAAAAACAAAAGGTTTCTGGAGGTACACGGTAGCAACATAAAAAAATCTCAGAGTTCATCACGTTCACTTAATAGTTTAATGATATTTGTACTGTGAAAAGGTATAGTATTTATTCAAACAACTTACGAATCACAATAGGTACATATTAAAAACGATTTATACCAAATACTAAAAATATACATATAAACTAAAACTTATAGTAGCCCTAAAGATCTATAAAAATGTTGTTGTTTAAAAAATTGCAATATTTTTGGAAAATGATTTTGCAAATACAAGACATTAAAACCACTTGTCCACAATAAAAAAAATATCCAATAGATATTCCAATCGTTGCCTATTTTTTATTCAGATCACGTAAAAAGCCCTAACGACAAATCTAACCGGGGTAGAGGAAGAATTAAAATTCCCTATGCGAAACCTTTACCTATTGTCTACACAAAATATCCTTAATTATGTTGGACGGTTTGCTCTTTTTGTATTCTGTAATTTAGAAACTGGTAGCGATTTGGAACACATACTATTCGATATGATAGTTGTACTGTAGTGGCAAACCGGGAATAATGATGTATGTACATAAAATATGTATGTAGGTAAATGGTAAAAAATAATAATTTATTAATTTGTTTATTATCTATATACTTTGAAGTACATGCATATATACTTCTTCTTGCATATTATAATACTACCTATGTTAAGCAAAGGTTGACGTGGTGAGTCCTTGGACGGGTGACCAAAAAGTGGCATTCCATTTGGGGCGCTACCATGGGTCGGATGACACGGTAAATTGTAGGTCCCGGCTATTTGTCTAGTACGGTAGTCGTGAAGCCATATCAGAGGCCCTTAGGGCGGCTTGATAAACTCTCGACACCAGAGTTGGCCACTCTCATTCGATAAGAAGAAAAATAATACTATGATGCTCTTGCAAATACTTTTAATTAAGTATTTTGATCATTGAAACAAATTATATAAACTATGCCAGCGTTTTACTGTGACTCAAATGATAATGATCGAATCAAACCAATTATTTTATAGTCATGGATTATTTTACCACGCTATTTCCCAAACATTATCCCATATCCCTTGTATAATCGTTAAACACGTCCATTCGGGCACATCGGTTGCATCTCCGCTGTAATGAATGTGCGCGGCGTTTATGGAATTTTAATTATTACTGTGGTCCAGTTTTTGGGTTATGCCCATTTACATTTTAACTGAAGTGTTAATATATCATTTGCGCTGTGCGGCTGGCTTGGCTGCTTGTGACGTGTTTTACGTATCTATAGGCAAAATAATATAAAGAGAGGAAAAACAAATTGCATGTGATACCCAAGTTGTGAGATTGAAGTTTTATTCGCGAAAATATCTAATTAAAATATATTTTTATTTGCAAATTCATGAATACTGTTTATATTATATTAAACTATTTATTAATTACGCAATACGCATTATTGTGTACCGAATTCCTTGCATTGTAAAATTTTAGCACTTAATTATACCTCTGCATTAATTAGAGCTTAAAAATATAATTAATGTTCGTGAAACATATGCTACGAGGCTACGCAGCTGTAGCAAAATGCTACGAAGTTCGTAGCATTCGTAGCAAGATAATTGCTCCAAGAATTTTGTTTTTGTAACGTAGGTATCTGTAGCTATGCGTGGTTTTAGGTTTTCAAAAATATTTTTGTATTTTTGTAATTATAAACTACATTCCAATGATTATCTAACTACTTGTTTTGCTTACTACTCGTTTTGCTAATATAAATGGACCACTGGCCAAGAAATTCACGCTATATCTTTATAAGCTCTAATATTGTAAGTTATTTATAATGACAAATTGATATATTTTTTCTGAAAAAAAAAAGATCTGCTTGTAACTATGTAGGTATACAATATTAAGACAAAAATTAACGTAGTTTGTTGCATATTGCAGTCAAAAATTTGGTTATTAAAGAAACGAAATCAGCAAGCAATTTACGCGAAAGAAATGCCGTAGGTCGTAAGTCGGGCCAAATACTTCCAATATAGACGACACTGACTTATGAACGTAGGTTTTGCCAACTTTTCCTAAGAGTTAACCCGTAACTTGGCTTCACACGGCGCTATCTAGCTTTATGGATATGGCAGATTGTTATCAAGAAAGTTCTAAACAAAAATGCAGGGTAAAGTTATTTTATGTCTTCTTTTTAACTTTTATTATATTTTTGCAATGCATGGCCAACTAAAAATGTGTGGATGCAGTACTATGATAACTAACAGGCAAAATCACTTATAACTAACTCTTTTGTACATATATACGAGTACATAAACTTAGGGTAGTTTCAGTTTCAGGTCCTACTACTTTCTGATGACAAAATCTATACTTCGATACTAATATTATAAAGCTGAAGAGTTTGTTTGTTTGTTTGAACGCGCTAATCTCAGGAACTACGGGTGCGAGTTGAAAAAATCTTTTTGTGTTGGATAGACCATTTATCGAGGAAGGCTTTAGGCTATATAACATCACGCTGCAACTAATAGGAGCGAAGAAACAATAGAAAATGTGGAAAAAACGGGGAGAATTATTCATCTTTGAGGGCTTCCGTTGCGTGCGCTGCGAAAACGGTTCAAATTTCAAAATGTGTATGAAAGAATTACTCCTCTTGAAATGAACTAACAAAATGTCCGCAACAGTATATGTCTATCTTTTAAGGTTAACTCTCTAGAACCGTTTTTATGGTAATAACTATTCTACGCGGATGAAGTCGCGCGCACCAGCTAGTTACATATAAAATGTTTTTCTTGTGCATTATATGTAGTAGTATAAAAAAATACTTGTTATTTTTCAGATACTCGTTACAAGCTGAATATAAAAGATAAATTAATACAGTTTTTGAGGAATATTAATATTGAGAATTTTGTCTTCCACGTCCACATTTCTATCAGCGATGTTTTAGAAGATTTATGTGCAAATTCACTTAATGCACCGACTTCGATTTTATTAGTTTATACTTTTCAATCACACTCCGCGAGATCGGGACTTTATTTATTAGATTTCTGGCGTTTATTTATAACTTCGGACGCTAAAATAATAAACAGTACTTTAGAAAAGTTGATGTTGACATGGAGCAAAGGCTTAAAAAGAGGCTGCTTAAATTATTATTAGATTAAAGTAAGTATAATGTGAACTTAAATTAAACTAACTTTACTGTACTGCACGTGTATGTAACTTTATCTAAATATATAAAATCACAGGTGACTAACTGACTGACATAGTGATCTATCAACGCACAACCCAAAACACCGGGCGGATCGGCCTGAAATTTGGCATTCATGAAAATGTTACGACGTAGGCATCTGCTAAGAAAGGATTTTTGGAAATGTCACTTTTAAAGGGGTGAAATAGGAAATACAAGTTTTACATCTTAATGGGAGCGAACCGCGAGCACTCACTGGTATACCTTTATAAAAAAAAGTTACCCTATACCTGATATTGACAAACATACTTACATGTTTCAAATACCATACAATATATTGTACTTATACTTATTACAGGCTAGATAAAGTTGCCATAAATCACTAAGGGGGCGAAATCCTATCAGAAAGAACAGCCGACTGTCTGACGGTCACCGACGGCCACCGCTAAATGTAATGAAAATAATCACAGATATGGAATATCGTAGATTTATATGGAGCTGTCAAATATGAAGGAAAAATTGTGCGAGTATGAACAGCTATAATAAAAATAAAATAGGTACCAGAATAGAATATCACTCTTAATGCACACCAAAGGACAGAAATTACACAATAGAAAATAGACTTAAATATTGTAAAGTGCTGCAAATCAGGCGGCCTTATCGCCTTAGGCAATTTCTTCCAAGCAACCTTTTGGATGGATATTACTTAGAACTGTAAACAGGCTTTATTCATACTAAATACATACCTAGAGAAATTTGAATTAGTTATCTAGTGGCTTGATTGGTGCTGCCACTGTAAGAAGAGATCGGTTTAATTATTAAGATTACTACTTGTTTAACTGTAGAATTACATCTTTATATTTGAATTTGGAAACATATATTCATGAACACAAAAGCACCGATGATATTACTTCGGGTCAAAATTTACTAATTTAATACAGCGACTAAGAATCATATCGATTTCATACAGCGCCATCTAGTTAAATTTAAAAACAACAGTGTAAGAACGCCAAATATACTAGGTATCCATGATTCACCTTTATATTTCATAAATAATACTTTTATATTTCCTTATAACAGTTATAAGACACTTTTTTTTGTAAAATAAAAATAATTATAATTATTCTAGATTCAATCTTGCAACAAATTTGACATATATGTCAAATTTGTTGCAAGATTGAATCTAGAATATTTATTCCTATAGTTAATACGGCTTGATAAACGTTACTACACACCATCACGTTCTTATACCTACTTTATTGCAGTTCTACGCTTTTTCAATTCTATGAAATATAACAAACTACGTTTCGCTTGAATGCTGGTGTTATCGGGCGGCCGCACGCCGATTCGAAATGAAAATATAACACGGCAAAAGTCAACAAAGCACAAAATTAGTTTTATCCGAAAATAGTAAGAAAAAGCGGCGGAGCGTAGTGCCGCAGAAATGGAAAATGTTGAGCAGAGCTGGGGTGGCGCGGTAAGGAAGGGAGATTTGTCACTTCACTCATGAAATTGAATAAAATTAATGTACAATAAATATATTATCACACAGCGCCATCTAGCCCCATACTAAGCTAACGCGTGTATTTTTTAATAAAGGTTCCATCAGTTTGTTAATTTTAAACGAGTGAAAACAATACATTACACTTAACTTTTCATTTTAGTGTTGAAATTAAGAATTTTGTTTGAAATTAAGAGTTTTCGACAAGTTATAAGTAAAAAAAAAACTCAATTTCAATTACTCAATCCTAATATTTACTCTTTTCGAGTATTCTTTTGGTTAGAAATAGCAGGCAAATTAAAAATATAATATGGTGCGACCGTGTACACCAAAAACTATGCTAGTTATTGAGTAATTATTTATTTTATATCTTATTAAGCCCAAAGAATTTTTTGCTGCTGTACACTATAATCAACATAGCAGACACTAGAGTAAGGCACATTTATGAACACTTGAACAACACTACAATCATTCCTAAATTATCGTATGTTTAGTTGACCTAGATAAGAGGATTTTAAAAGCCTTAAAAATATTTTTAAGATAGATATTATATTTATTTTGGCGCTTTATATACTAAATGTATTACCTATTAAAGCTAAGCACAACATGCCCAAATTATTATTTATACAACCGACGGTGACTGATTTTTACGACCGGTGACTCCCGCTCTGGATTGTTTCATCCAGCGCGGAAACGCAGCAAGCTTGATGGGCACATTTGCACCGGGAACGATTAAGGGCGGGTCATTTAGTTAATTTGACATTTACTTATTATGTATTATTTGACATATAAAGTTACAAATTATAATCCCTGAAGTTATTAAAATAGGTATGTAAAGTTTAACACATATTAAAACAAAAAATACTCATTTTATACAATAATAACGATAAAGAAAGATATATAAGTATCTAATCCAAAGACATTTACAAGAAAACTCGCCTCAGAAGAGCTCGATCCTCTGTCATCTCAATTTGACGGCGAGATGAGGCCGGAGGTGACGCCGTTGTTTAGTTTTTAAGGTTACTGGGACAATTTCATTACTCAACCCGGCCTGTACTGGAGTGTCTTTTGCAAGATTGAAGGTAGGCCAGGTCTTGGAATAAAGTACCTAGTACGGTCTATGATGTTGTTTTGTTTGGAAGGAATGGTCGCTAGGTGAGTAATGAGTTCATGATATTTGTGACAGATTTTTGTTGATTAGATAAATAGATAGATAAATACTTTATTAAAACACCACATATAAAAAAAACTACAAAAAACATAAAAATTAAAATTATCGTCTTAATTGACGGCCTCATCGCTAGAGCGATCTCTTCCAGGCAACCAATCTGGCAGGGACATAATCTTTAAATTAAATGAGTAGGACGAGGTGTGATATCAAGGTTTACGTAGATATTAGATTAAGGTTTGTTATGTTTTATCTATGCGTGTCTTATCTTGCAAGTGTGTGATTGAGTGTGTTGTTTTCCGAATTACGATTAAGTTGAATATATTGTGTTTTGGTTTATAGATATAATGATGCTGTACCATACTTATGTTTTAATAGAATTCTATGCCGTCAAAAAACCTCTTGGTGACATTTCAACAAGAGTTTTATGTGATTGGATTAGGTAGGATGTGATGAAACTTTTGATAAATTGTTTTTGAAACCAACTAAAATAGTTACAACAGTCGTTCCTGAACAGACAAGAATATTTTGAACTAAAACCGTAAGTACTCTTTTATCTCCCATAATAACCGTAAAAACAAGTTGGGGAAAAATAAGACGACAATTTGTAGTGTTTTCTACAAGGAACAAAGACTAGAACAGTACCTGGTCTAAAGTTTAACCACTTGTTACAAAGTATGGAACAACTTGCAACATCTACCTACTGAATGGGGTTATTCAAGAAATTTTACTAAATAACAGAGATAGTCCGGCTTACAAGATGCTACTGTTGTTATATGAAAGTGTATAGAAATACCCAACGTGGCAATTTTATTTTTTTTGTCTGTTACTGGCTGCTTCTATTGCTAATATGTGTATATGTAGGTATATACATAGGTACAAAATATGTATATTATGTAGGTGTATACGTTAATTTTGGATTTCGTAAGAGTCTCGTCGAGTCGCGGGTTCTTTATGGATAAGGTCTGCACAAGGTCGACTTAGCTGGCACATTCAAAGAGAGGCCTATGCCCAGCAGTAGAATAGAAAAGGCTGTGGACGATGAATATGATGATAATTTGTGTTTTACGAAATCCAAAATTAACCATGTTGGTTGTTGTAATTTTGTAGTCTTACACAATTTAGTGGAGGTTGTATTTAATTGAGAGGTTTCTTGAGTAATGATTACTTTAGGTATAAAATACCTGTAGTGTTCACACAAGCCATGTCAGAGGCCCTTAGGGCGGCTTGATAAACTCTTGACACCAAAGTTGGCCACTCTCATTCGATAAGAAGATAGTGTTCTTTTTATTTTAGTATGATGTTTACATAATTTTTTGTTCAATATTTTATAAGTTATACTCTCATGCAATACGCAACAGTCTGTTGATGAAAGCTGTTATAATGATCAAATATGCAATAGGTTTGCGATGGAGGTTTCTTATCAGGACAACTATTCACTCTTTTTACTTACACTGTTACGTATGTAGGTACATATATTGTACAATCTTACATTACATAATTATAAAAAAAACTTACAGATTCTTCATTTTCATAAAGCAAAATATCAAAAAAATAGTCGCACGAACGTTGTATAACGTTGGAGTAAATTTTCACTCGCTAATTAGCTCCGTCCATTTTTTCTCTCATTGATTGGACACTTCCAAGCTCTTTGGAAAACGATATCAATTAAAAGAAACTCGAAACGGGTACTAATTGGCAATCTCTACGGACCTGGACGGAAAATATGGAGGTTCTCGATTTTTGGTGATGATATTTTATTAAGTTTCAAGAAGGTAATAATTTTTTATTCAAAGGAATTACTGTATTATAGCTAAAATAGCAATCTGTCAACTGACATATTATTATTAAGCACTCAGATATAAAGTAGTCTATCACACTTCTTAAACTTCTAATACCTTATTTTGGTAAAAGAATTAGAATATAAATTGGCTTTTTTATTATTTTAATGTCAGAGGTCGATCGGGTGATTTGAAATTACGACACCAAAGTTAACTTTTCTCATATGATCTTATTTATATTTTATGTGTATTTTCACGTAATATTATGACCAGAAATTTGCCAGAATGTTTGTACATATAGCTCAAAATCAACCTATAACGCTAAAGCCTCCAAGCGCGGTGACTTTGTGTTGATCATTCTCAACGGTTCACGTTTCCAAAGCAGGGGTGCGCAACCCTTTGGCACCCCTATGCTAATTGCAGGGGTGCTGAAATTAGATGCAGGTATGGCCGCTGGACGGAAGAGATTTTGGAATCCTTTGACGTTTGGATGATGAGTTGATACGTTGTGAATGGAAGTTGGGTAAAATATGCAACGGAATTGACTTTTTCGGTTAGTACCTACATACTTTTATTTGACCAACATTAATTAAAATAGAATATTAAACAAACAACATTAATTAATAGAATTATGCAAGTCTATGCTCATGTCAAGTTTAATAAAACACAAAATTAGCTCGCACATAACAAAGTGTGAAAGTTTTTTTGAAATATGGGAATTTTTAACCAAGTTCAAAACTGTAGAATGTTTTCAATTCGACTGTTTTTTTTGTGTTTATGTTACTCAATTACTTCGATAATTTTGTAAACCAGTTACTTCTCTACTACTTTTACTCGTAAATAACAATTTTACTATTATCTAAAAGATTATTCCAGGAAAATCTTGGCGAGCGTTTGATCTTAGCTACATTATACCCATACCCAATGTTTTCTCCAGACTTTCCTCCAGTAACCCAAAGTAATAAAGAAAAAATATTAATTCTATGCATGTTAAAATAGTAGGGTCAAATTTAATAAGGGCAGCAGTAAACTTCGCGACATCTGTGCTTAAAGTTACTTACTTGGTAGTCATGGAGCGGTATCATAAAATTATAAATACGGCTTACTATTGCTTGGTTGTATCTGAATTTCGGCAAATACGATGGGTTTATTATTTCAAATAGAGTAAATTATTCTTAAGCAATCATACATTCACATCAATTTCTACTCAACAAAAAATAAGGTTCTAAAGTTCGATTGCTAAACACAAAACTCGTTAATTAATAAACGATGTTTTGATGTGTGTGTAGCTCCTCTTTTTAGTCGTTATTATTTCCGGCCCGATATAGTGCTTTATTTGTATTGTCAAAGTAAGGTAAAAAGCACTATGTTATCAAAATTCTAACTAATAACATTGACATTTTCATTGTATGAAATGAAGTATGATGTAATAACTTTTTCTTTCAATTTTAAGATGAATCACAAGATTGTTTCTCCAAAAATAAAAACAACACATCTGTCTCAATTCCTATCAATTGATAAGAGCACAATGGCGACTCATAGCGGAAACAAAATGTTTTTTTCCGGAAATTGACATCAGGCGTTCCATTTTACGCGAGTGATCAAGATTCTTTGGCAGAAATTGAATTACAGACATGATAAAACATGACAAAACGGACCAAATGTAATGACTTTCCGGCACGAGAGGAAATTGTGGTTTGTAGGTAGTTAGTTATGACATGTTTTGGGTTGACACGTCAAACTTTTTTACGTAAAATATTGCCCTTACGAATGTTACAGATGGAACTGTAACAAGTCATACAATAATCATTATTTTAAAGCTTATAAAAGTGAAAGTGTAGGTATATGGGCTCGTTTGTTTGCAAGTCTGTTTGTTCCTCTTTTGATGTGATTTTGTTAGTGACTTCAACCCTGTATTGCGTATTTATGTTCTTACTGGCAGTGCCCCACACACGTACTCGCTGTAATCTGGGATAAAAAGAAGCTTATTTGTTTATCTAAGGTAATCTACCAAATTTCATCCAAACCTGACAAGCTGGTTGAGTGTGAAGAAGTATCAAACAAGCATACACGCATACACAAACTTTCACCTTCACAAGAATACTTACCTCTATCTCTTAGAGTATTTGGTAAACCCATTAAAGCAATACCATTTCGCCTAACGCCTAACGTTTATAACCTAGCAAAAGGCGTTAGCACAATCATCAGGATTGTAAGTTTGTAACAACTTTCATTTCCGTTTCCGGGAAAACCTCGGAGGTTCCAAATATTTAGTGTACGTGTTCATTGCTGTAGAGTTCAGATTTTCTAATTATGCATTAGTACTTGCTTGAGAGGATGCATGCATTTAAATTGCAGGCAATTTCCTTTGTTTGCTTCTGAAGGGAATACACGGGACACTTTTTGTACTAGAATTTGTTTTTGTTTAATTTTTTTTCATGCAATTAATTTACAAAATCTGTCTGTAAACAGCGTAAACCACGAGTTTGTGGTAGATCATAAAACAATTTAATTCTTTTGCATGTGTATAAATAACTAATACAAACAAGTGTATATTTAATTATACATGCATGAAACGCAACCAAACTGCACTCGAGTCGGAAGAAATTCCTTTATATTCCAAAGCTATACATACAGTTATGTTGATAATTTTGTTTTCAATAGGAAAAGACTAATTTATCATTCAATTTGAACTCAGCTACATATTAAAAAAGTAGATAATAAATATAGACGAATATACTTCTTCTTCAAAGAAATCTTCTTTTTCAATATTAAACATTCGTACTGCATCTCATTGTGTCTTTCCGATAAAAAAAATATGTGAAATTCATCCCGTGTGTATTCAAAACTGCATAGGCGGAAGTACTTTGTTCAAAACTAGCTAGTTGGACTGCGACGCCAACTTTTTCAAATTAAGTTACGGCGTCCCTTATTTATACGCGTAAGTTGTGACCGCTCGTGTTTGTTTGATAAATTATGTCGGTTAAATAAACTTTATTATTCGATGGAGACGCCGACTTTGAATGAGATTGTGTTTTTTTTTGTTGTGAAGAGGTGATTACGGATATTTAAAAAAATATATGAAGATCGATTTAAGTACCGCTAATATACCGTATATATAATACCGGTAATCGCTATCTCTGTACGTAATTTTGTGTTAACTATTTTTAACGAGGTAACGTCAATGTACGTAAGACGTGATATTTTTACAAAATGAGTTTTAAAATTTGATAATATAATGTGTTTTATATTATGATAAGTCAGTAGGTATATAAAACACCATCATATTATCAAATTCAAAAACTCTTTTTCAGTTTCGTGGTAGGTACTCAAATAATCAGTTATTTTTGCAAAAGCATTTGATTTTAATTGTGTTAAATAGTATTACGTAAAAAATAAGCACTTTAAAGTAATATTGAAATCAATATTACTTTAAAGTGCTGCTGCTAGTATTTCTTTACTTTAGGTAGGTACCAATTTTAACAATTCTTACAATATAATTCATGACGTAAGAAAGTTAAAGTATGAAAACGTTCCTAAACCAACATTGATCCAGAACTTTCCTTACTATACTGCGTACTCAATCCCCAGTAACCTAAATTAAATAATTGGCCGAATCCGCCGCATAGCCTAAGCGGCTTACTTACGCTGTGTGCCTGCCAAAAAAGTTATAGCATTTTGCGGATGCATCGTTGCTATTGTGATTTTGTAGGCGCATTGGGATATGTGCATTTAATAGCGAATCTGAGAGACTGTATTTACAATATAAAATTGTTTGTTAATGAATAATGATTTGAACGTACTCGTATATTTTTTAAAAACCTACTAAACTGACTGTTGAGTTCAAGTTGGCTAAGATTTTAAATATTTATAATTAAGTTGGTAAGTAAAGCAGGCAATTCAGATCGAAACACATTGTTTGAATAATAATTGAAACGTGAATTTGTAAAATAAACTAACGCTGCTTTTAATATTTACTTACAAGCTTGCATGAGTTTCATAAATATTTGAGTTTTGTGTTTGCGAGGTTTATACATACAAATGTACGCACATACATAGTTATAGGTATACATAAGTACATATGATAAAGGCTTCAACTTCGCTGACTTTAATTGTAAGCAGACAAAGGTAACTACAAAATACGCTTCAATTAATAATTTATACGGTTTACTGTACTATATTTACGGTGCAAGCTGTTACCGGTTTATATATATAAGTAAATATTATATTAGTCAGACAAGAAGGAAGCTGTTCTGTAAAATTAAACATACAAATGTTACGGTTTATAATTTGTAAATAACAAGTTTATATGGAATCACTAATTAGTAAGTGAAATACTTTTACAGTATCCTAGTTCAGAGTCCTTTTGACTTTATTGATGTAAACTTCTGTAATAATAAGCATAATAGTTTTCTGTAAGTAGGCTAAGTTATGTTAAATAAACATATTTGGTTTGATATATTTAAGGTGTTTAACTTAAACTTTTTATTGGAAAATGAACGAAAATTTAAAATTGTTAAACAACCAAAAAGCGTGTTTGATATATAACTCATAACGCACTAGGTATTGTTTATGATAATTGAGTAACGGTGGCCTTTAGCTTTCTTCGCTTCTTCTCTTATTACTATTCCTACGAGTAGGTATTTACTACCATAAAAAATTTCAAAGATCATTATGTTGCGTGGACGCGAAGGATGAACAAATACATAAACAATGTTATTATACGCACAGTTTTGATATTATATTAGTTGTAATTACTTCAGATTTAAACACTACATAAAGTTTCTGTCACGAGTTCATATCTCATTTCATTAGACGGCAGACAACAAAAATCTAGATAGAATGAAGAAGTCGACGCGACTTGCACTGCCAGCCCTAATGAAGGACTAATTAAAAGTTACTTGAATATTATTGTAGCAGAATAACAGTATGGGAGGAAGATTATCTACCCAATTTAAATAGGTACCTATCTAAAATGAATGTAAGTTTTTGGTTGGTGTTTTTGTGGTTTCGTCTACATCGAGTCCGTATAAGTTTAGCTTGTATGATTGCTGCTAGTTTTAACTTTAGGTTATGCTCCAAAAGATAGATAAATAGATATAAGCCCGTTTTTAAATGATTTTTAACATGAAGTGACAGGAAGGAGTATTTACAACTTTTATAACGTGTAAATTGATGTGGTGGGATCAGGGAGCGATATATCTACTTATCTTGAATATTTTTGATGGAACTTATATTATACACATTAAATTACCTACTAGAATAATGATGGTACAAAAAAGCAATACACGTTTGTTCGTTTAATATTACCTTGAAAAAAGTTTATTTGAGCTCCCTGTTTTTATGTACACACATGAAGATGATAAGCATCCACACAAATGGAATGTTCAGATTTAAATTTACCTATTGTAATAATTATAACACTGAATGCAGCTTTATCGAAAGCTGATTCTTAATCATTATTATTATTACAGCCTTTTTTTTCAACAGAGAATGTATTTTTTTTATTTTCCCCAAAGTTCCACACAGTCAGCAGTGTTATGCATTATATGAAAACTCATAAAAACTTTTTTACTCAAAAGTTTTTATGAGTTTTCATATATTTTCCATAGCAATTATCTTTTTCTCAAATTACATATTGTAGGTCTAGTTAAACAAATTGAATTTAAAAATCAGAACAGGCACATTATTTTAACAGTTAAAAGAAAGAAGCAACATTCAATTACTCCCACTAATTTCTTGAAGACACTTAAATAACTCCAATTTTCAGAGCCATATAAAACGCGCAAGGTTGGCTGGAATAATTAAACGGGGCTCCGAAAAATAACAGTTTCCTTTCATTTGCGCCGACATAAAATTCTGGACACGCACCCCATAACACTGCTGACTGTGTGGAACTTTGGGGAATGGTACATGTTATAAGAATTAGCGTAATCGTCATGTTCCCTTCTACTTGTGATTAACTTTATTCAAATTATTTATTTAAGTAAAAAACTCATGAACTACATGTTCACTGCGTTCCACACTAGGATAACCTGTGTTGTGAAGTGCAGGCTCTTCCTTTGTTAAATCAATTGAGGAACTAGCGTGCCTAAAATATTACTATAATTTGACCGGTCTTCTAATAATCCAGTTATGAAAACATGCTGATGAACACATGGCTATAATAATGACACTACAATTTGACCTTTATCTACTAAAACGTAGGTATCGAAAAAAACTTTAAATTAATGTCAAGATTTCCCCAATTTACATTATAATACGACATAGCTATATTGCGATTGGATCCCATGGCGGCATTTATAATTCAGTCATAAGCAAGAAAAACTATACTATTAACTAAATATGAACATGAGGTTACATAAACTGTTGCTTATTACAAGACGGTGTAAATCTGTTATTATTTACATTCAAAACAAAACTAAAAAAATTCCTACGTACCAAATTTTTCTCGGTACATAAACAACTCTTATGTGTTATTTTTATGAGTTCATATATATAACAATATGATTATGTTCAAACTATATTTGCTAAAAAAATATCGTCTCATGCTTATAAAACAGACCGAGCCCTAAGCACACGGAAATCCGCAGTTCGCACCAATGTATTAGTATAGCAGACGCTTGGACAGTAGGTAATCGGTTCACGTCCCATACCCCTCACCTACTGATTACTACGTGTTACTACGTTCTTGTATAGCCTATCGCTACTACTCAGTGTTTTTTGTAGCTGACGATTTTTGAACGAGCGTTTTTATGGCTGTTGCCGTTTCTGTTGCTCTAGCGTTATATTTTTACTATCGTGAGTGATCAGCTTTATTGTGAAGGAAATCTTGTCAGTAAGATACAAATCACTACATAGTATAAACCAAAGTCGCTTTCCGCGTCTGACCCTATACATACATATGTATGTCGGCTTAAATCTTTAAAACTACACAACGGATTTTAATACAGATTTCTTTAAAAAGGAAGGTTTATTATCTATATAATATAAAACTCAAAGGTAACTTTGATTGACTGACATAGTGAAATTTGGCTTTATTTAGTTATTTAGGGAAATGCCACTTTTGGTGAAATAGAAGATGTAAGTTTTATTTCTTAATACGAGCGAAACCGCCAGCACTCTCTGGTACTACTCGTATACATGGATAATAACGCATGCAAAGCCGCAGCCAAAAGCTAGACAACTATAAAGTTTTTGACATGTGTAATGCGTATCTACAAAACTGATCCACGGAGGTGAATAAAGTGACCTAAGGAGTGACATTTTCTGGTCACTTGTCCCAGGTATGACATAATATAATAGTAACTGTCCTACAGGCGATTTAATACATAAGTGTTAGGCTTTTGCTGTATGTGATAACATTATTAACATATTGCAAAAGTTTTACGTCAAGATTCTGAATAAAGTATTGGATTGAACATTGGTTTTCAATAATCTCTTACGAAAATAATCTCATCATTCAACTCCTGCTTTCCTTGTAACATTAAATAACGAATTCAGATAATATATATCATCCTCATTATATTTGTCTTCGTTAAGTGCATCCTTGAAAGGACGTTACAAAAATAAACACAATCCAACAAACGGGACAAAAGTAATTGTAATTTCACTCAAAAATCCTCTTATAAGCTTCTCGACTCAAAATAATTACTGATACATTTGTATAGAAAGATCGGAACGTGTTATCAACAATTGGCTTTATTTTCACAATTGGTTTTACGTTAATCCGAGATCACAATTAAAAATTCTTTAGATATAAAATATCTTTGGAATGACATCGTTATAGCTTTTGATAATCGTCTAGACCGTTATCAAAATATTCGTATAATAACAATCAAACTGTTGTTTAATAGTTATGCGTTATCAAATACAAATCTATATCCATGTATCTATACATAGATATAGAGGGTGAAAAATCTGAACATAGAAGGTATTAGAAGAACAAAATTGGGTATACTTTAAATCGTCAATAAAACAGGTTTCAGCAGTTTTTATAATATTTGTCTGTTTATCTGTTTATTTAAACGCATATCACGCAAAAACGGCTGAACGTATCATCATGATTTTTGGTATATAGGTAGCTAGGTAGTATGAGGTCTTAGAAGTGTCACTTGCTACTATCAAGTGCTACTTATTATGCTGAAATAATGCAAGCGAAGCCACCGGCGCTCACAAGTAATACATAAAAATAAAATAAATTCAGCAAAGTAAAATCCTTGGTTAAAAACATTAGTCAAAATTCAAACCAAATATTACCGGCTCGCACCGAACTCGTGTAAATTTTCAAAGCACGAAATAAAACATCAGCGCTAACTTCGCAATTTTCGGTTAACTCCAAGATAACTACTAAACAACTTTAGCTTAAAGTATCTTCGCATATTACTTTCGGAGTAAATTTCTGCGGGAATTGCGCGTTGAAGTTTAAGTTAAAACCACCAATGGGTCCAGCAAGAAAAGATATAAGCTTGCTAAAGTAAAGAATATTTGTAGTATTTTGTTGATGTTTCACTTTTGTATATGAATCTATATCTATATCTACTTATACATATATTCTATATAATACATACATATAATAAAGCTGAAGAGGGTCGAAAATCTGAACATAGAAGTTATAAGAAAAACATATATTTGGGCATACAGTAAATCGTCAACAGAAAACGTTTCAGCAGTTTTACAATTTATATATGTTTATTTAAACGCTCATAACGCAAAAACGGCTGAACGGATCATCATAAGTTTTGGTATGTAGGTAATATGAGGTCTTAGGAGTGTCATAAAAAAATAAAAATAGAAATAAAAATAAAATAAATATTCCGGGACATTGCACACAGCGCCATGTAGCCCCACACTAAGCTTGTGTCATGGGTACTAGATAACGGATATAATATTTATATACTTTTTTTGTTGTAAATACATACTTATTATACATACAAACGACCATATAGTTTTATAAGCTAGCTACTTTTTATACTGAAATAATGCAAAAATAGCTGCGGGCATCCACTAGTTAATATTATGATAAGTCCTAAATATCAAGCATCTAGGATTTATGAAAGTAGTCGTCAAGACTAAGCAGCCACAACTATGACATTCTATGTCATGTACTATGAAGTCTGTAATACTATTTGAGCATGTGGCTAGAATTAACGTTGCTAACTAGAATTTTAATGACATTTCGATAGTGGTGTCCTCGTATTTGACAAAATTCTTTCATCTTTTTGCAATGGTCCTCTCTCTCTTTAGTCGTATCCTCATGACTGAGGGTCGTGACTCCCCCGCAGAATTAATTCGTTAGGGGAGTTCTCTTGGGCAGATACATCGTGGTAAGAGCCCAGGTCCTTCCACGGAAGACGCGTGTTCTCAGATATTGTGGTCCTCAAACATGTCGGTTTCCTCTCGATGTTTTCCTTCACCGTTAAGCGAGCGCAAATACACACATAACTTGAAAATACAAGTCATTGGTGTAGGGCCGGATTCGAACCAGGTGCCTCTGGATGAAAAGCAGACACTGGAACCGATGAGCCACACTCGCTTTTAGTAGTCCTATCAGAGGCAATAAATAATAGATACAAAGGGAACATACGAAACGCCGTACATCGTCTTTGAAGCGTTACAGTAATTAGTTTAAAATTCAATTTAGGCTCGTTCTGGTCGGTACTTGAGTTGAAAGATATCGCTTCTGATCATAAATTCAGATTCTGGTTTCATGTTAAAGGAATAGATGATGAGGTACCGACAAGACAAGTTACCTATTTCTGATAGTACTAGTGGACGACCGCGGCTTCGCTCGCATTATTAATACAAATATAATAAAACAAATAACTCTTCTAAGACTTCATACTATCTACATACCTAAAATCATGTTGATCCGTTTAGCCGTTTTAACGTGATGAGCGTTAAAATAAACAAATAAACAGACAAAAATATAAAAAAAAAACTGTTGAAACTTGTTTCATTATGGATTTAAAGTACTTATACTCAAAAAAATCTAATATCTTTTTCAGATTATTAGATTTTTGACTCTCTTCAGCTTTATCATATGTAGGTATAGAGAGATAGATAGATTTGAAGTGATAATGAAGATATTATACGACAAATCGATGGAGCAAACCAATTGAAGAGCGGTGGTGAATGGTAAAGTCCTAGGTCCACTATGGAAGAGATTTTCACAAGACGTAGCTGTAACAAATAGAAATTATGCTCAGCAGTGAGACAGGAAATGCTTAAGAGGATGATGATGAGAAAAATATCACGTACGTACAAATTAAAAAAAACTTCTAATTCCTTAGGACTTAAAATTGCTCTCATAAAGAAGAAGATACCAAACAAAGCCCAGTGACCCGAAAATAACTTCCCATTTAATTGACTGAAGCCCTATTGCCCACTTAACGTTCAAAAAGCGGAACAATGACGTCATCAGGCCGCTATTAAATAAAAATGGAATTATGAAACATTGTGAAGAGCCTTCGTAAATAAATGGTAATGATGATCGGAAGCAATAAGGAAGTTAAATAGAGGTTTGGAACTGGGTCGGCTGGATGTGACGACCATTGTTCCGGTAGAGAGTTATTCTGATTCAAGGAATTGGCTCAGTTTTCATGCCTTTGATGGTACTTATGATTTGAAAATTGTGCAAAATGTGTAATGATTATTGTAGTAGTTAACAGATAATGATATCTTATTCTTACGCCTTGCTTTGTATCAATGTTCTAAATGTATAAGTGACAGTGTACCTATATATATAATGGTAGTGTATAAATAAATCGTACCTTAAGCCAACCACCATCCGAAGTGCGTTCATGGGTGAGTAAAAGCTATGTTTTGACCTCAAAAATGAATAAATGAATGTAGGTAGATCCCATCGATTTCAATTACAAACAGGCGATGGTCTCATATAAACAAACCTCTTATATGAATAAGAGATTGATATGAGATTGATCTCATCCAGCGTGTCCTGAATATGTCGATTTCTCCATCCATGTAAAGTAATAATAAAGAAATCGCAGAAAAATAATAATTTCTGCCAGTCCATCGGGCGCAGGCACGGCCGGCACGTATTTTTAGACAATGAGCTTTTTTTCTGTAGCACAATGGTAAATTGGGACCTCATGCCACCTTCCGTATTCGGCTTTTGCTGGCGACCTTTTATTGGAAAAATCCGGACCTTTGGAACTTTTTGTTCGATTTTCGGCTGCGGAGGGTACCTTGAATCGTTAAGACAGATATATTTATGTACATTTACAAAACCTACAGATAGATATAAGTACATAGAAGATTCTAGAAGACAATTAAACAACAACCTTCACTTTAATATGACTTTTCGGGATTTGGGAGAAAAAAATAACTGTTCCATATATAATTTAATATATATTCCGTATAACAAATCAAATAAAAAAAAAATATTGCACATATGGGTAAAGACAGCTGGTATAAAATATTAGTAACATTCTGCATAAGTTTACCTTTCGGTGTGCAACTATTAAACAAAGTGTTACATCATTATATTAAAATATTATTATGTAATATTTTATAAGTTTTACATTCCTTTTAGTGAAAAGTTTTGTCAGTAAGCAAAACAAATGCAAATTTTAAAAAGTGATGAGGTATTAATAAGTACAAAAACATAAAGCCAATCTAATAATAATTTTTATAATAATTTTAATCAGCAAAATTTGATGATGGCCACTCTTCTACGCGGCTAGCAATTAGCATGCATTAATCAAGGAATAAAGTTGGAATTGAAATCTGTGGCAAGCGGTAATCACTGACCAATCCATATTGTTACGATATTCACGATATTGCATTGAATCGCCATTTTGTAGTGCAAGAGTGGAATATAGGATATATAGGTATAACTACATACTGTGATATTAACCATATTGATTCGTAATAAGAAGTTGTCGACGCGACGTGATAATTGAGATACAGCAATCACGATGGAGCTAACACGTATATAAGATAAGATATACGTAGTTTGCGCTTGCTTCATACCAATTTTAAGGACATTAAGCATATACAAACATACAATACATGGCGATGTTTAACAATAAACGTTTTCTACGAATCATAAGGTTCTTGAACTAAAGCAGTAAGGACAGTGATAGTATTTGGCTTGATTTTCCAAAGCACTGCCAAAATCTCGTCAAAAATCCAATTCGCGGAGTAAACTAATCCCAACAAGTAGAAAACTGCGCGTTTTCGTGTTCGCTCCGTGGAAACAGTGTTAGCTGTCAAAACAGCGATGTTAACTTGAAGCTGGAGCTCTCGTAGCGCTGTTTGTCAGGGCTCGACGAATAGCAGCAGCTGTGCTACCGAAATAGCGGGCTAGGGAGGGGACATGTGTATCGATAGCTTGAAAATTATCGATAGGTTTTTGTCAATAAATACGTTATGCGAATTCTAGATTTGTGTTGTGTGAAATAGCAGGAGCTGTGCTACGTAAAAAACGGGCTAGTGATTAAAGTATCGAATTATGTGTAAGGTTAGTGATTTATTGGCCTTCAAAAGCAGGAGGTCCTCAATTCCGCTGGTTGTTTATTTACTAAGTATGTTTTTTTTTTTAAAGAGGTATAATTTTTCTTTATTTTTTTTTATTTTGACTGATTGATCCACTTATAAATCAATTACTTAAATCACATAAATTTTACTAAATTTATTTTATTTCCTAAAAAACAATGTATTTTAGTATTTTGCAATCAATTCTTTAGACATGTATCTTTACCATATCTCTCAGGTGAAAAAATGTATATTAAACATAGAAATATTTTTTATCGATACTTACCACATCACTTCACCTACAGATGACATAGCGCTATTAAACCGTAGACTGCAACATCGTCGTAATCATAACTCAATTAAATCTTATTATTTATGTGAATCGTTAAATCACAAAACTGAGGACCTTATTTTTAAAGCTAGTTTATGATCTTGATTAACTTGATCTTAATCTGGGCTCTAAATAACGGGCAGTTATTAGTAGCTTATTATTGTAGGTAACTAGTATTTTTTATTCATTGGGGTATTGTTCAACACCTGACCTGATTTTTTTTCTTTTGACAGATGGCAGTGTCAAAGTCAGCTTTAACGCGGGGTGCTATGTGAAATTGACGTTTCATAAAAATCAAATAAAATAGATGTATATAAATAAGATAGAGCTGATTTTTTTTTCAGTTTATATAATTTAGATTCAGTGTTAAGACAATAAAAAACGCCAAAACACGATTACGTATACATTGCACGATAGTTTTATTTTTTGAAAAATAGTTGTTTTGAAATATAATTCACCTTTTTTTCCAAAAGTATGTAGTACATAAATTTAAACCAATTTAATTATGTATGTATATCTAAAAGATAATGTTACTATTTAGAGGAGTAGAAAACCATAAATAGAATATTCTGAATTGCTGATTTTATATGAATTTATTTCGTTAAAAGCGTCTGCAAAACTGCTCAAATTGAGCAAAATTGTTTGCGTGTGGACAAGACTCGTCGGCCGGAGCTATGCGCGCGATGCTCGCCCTTGCTTTCATGTTAATACGGCGTGGAATTGCATGCGAAAAAGCAACTGTAGGCATTTTTCCAAGCGCAAAGCGTTTTCGGGTGAAATATCGTGGCCTTAAGTAGGAATCTTACCTCCAAATATCTTAAATAGTGTAGACGATGGTTTGAAAATCTCACCTGAAATGGAATTTGGCTGTCAAAGAAGAACTTTTTGAAATGCTGCAGCTTGCCTAATCCAGCGCCTATCAACGTGCTTAGAAATATCATCCGATCATATTATATGTGTACATAGTTTAATTAGTTATGATTTTGGTTTTCCAGGCGTGTCTTTAATTGCCAAACGTTAGAATAGTAGGTAAGCAAAACTAAATTACACAAATTACAGATATTACAACCACACTATTAGTTTTAAAACGTGCATAATTTCTCTTTAGTCACGAGAACCGCATTGAAATACAGTTTTGCGGTCACAAAACGCGTCGCTGCCATAATTACTTACTAAATGGCAATTAGGTAGTGTTGCCAGTTCATTGCGAATGTTACCCAATATTCACGTTTCAACTGTTCATTTGTATAAAGGGGAAATTTAGCAATTGTTTAATTGTAATAATTCGTAAAATATTGGCACAGTAATTATATTGTACTTGTAGAAGCGGATTGCGTATGTACTTATGTATACTACGGACTGAAATGGCTACGTACATTTAATTTAGAACAAACATTGAAATTTGCGTAATACATATTTTGATCCAGTTTTTACATTTTTATTTAAGGCTGGTCGTCGTAGTACTTTAAGTCTTGTCAGTTGTCTTTCACATAGTACGAATATGAAAATCTCGACACCAAAAATCGGTACTTATACGAACTTACGTTGTTTTTTATCGTGGATGGATCAATGAATAAAATTGAGCTGGCCACTCTCATTCGATAAAAGAAAAAAGAGAATGAATGAGATAGCGAAGATCATTTACTACGTCAGTAAACATTTTTGACAATATGAATGAATATGTATTAAGGTTGTTTATCCGAAACTTTGTACGTACATTTGCAATTTTCCTTTTCATAACAGTACATATTGCTGCTGCAGGCGGAAGGTAATTTGTCAACAAAATAAACGCAATGTGAGCAGGGTCTTTAGCACTGACACAGTGAATTATTACGTTAATCGGGTTCATATATTAATTTAGAATTAATTTAGACTGTTAGTAAGTACTATTTAACTGCACTTTCCATCTTTTAGTTATTACAATCTTGTTATTTTAATTATACGCCTTTAAATTAAAAATATATCCTTCGCATACAATACATATACGCATTTTCTCATGTCATTTTATTTAATGACATTAAATATAAATCTTCTATACCTATACATTTGTAAAATCTAATCAGATTATTTTTTACCTTTTTTTTACCTAAATTGTCCTTACTAGGAATCGCGATAAAGACTCACGGATTAATTTGGATAAAATATAATGGTGGTACAATTTCAAACTACCGTGAGCAATTTTTAACAATATATTATACTTACCTATTACAGTTTTCACTCACGTCTAATTTTGCGTATGTTGTTTACGCGTTACGTGTGTAATGACACCCATCTTCAGAAATTAGAGTGAGAGAAAATAGTAAAATAAAATAAATAAATAAATATTCCGAGACATTGCACACAGCGCCATCTAGCCCCGCACTAAGCAAACGCTTGTGTCGCGGGTACTAGATAACGGATATAATACTTATGTACTTTTTTTTTGTAAATACATACTTAATATACATAGTAATAGATGGTAATAGTTACATATTGGTACAATTTTAGTTTCAATATGAACAGAATATGTGTGAACCATGCTAACTCCGCTATGTTGCGACGAAATTGGCGTCTTGAGGTGCACAGGACTTGGTCGTAAACTCGCGATATTGGATGAATACTTTGTAATGCTATGTATTTATTTGGTTGTCTTTTCGGGAAAATTCATTTTCACCAGTGAAAGGAATTTTCCACCATGTTTCTTTGGGTACAAATCATTTTGATACGTACTCGTATTATAGATGTCATATAGCTCGGTTAACTATTACCTTAGTTTAAAAAAAGTATATTAAAAAAAATAACAAGTAATTTGAGTAAAAACACACTTTTACACTTGGATTATTTTTAGACTTTTCCAAAATATTTTGTGTAGTTAGCACTAGTATGTTTATTTTTTAATAATGTAGTGTTAGTACCGTAGGTTTAATTTAAGTTTTTATTTTATTATACTTTACTAGATAGTGCCCTTTAGTAATTTTTAGTTACTTCTCCCATTTATCTTAACTTTATCAAAAAAGTAAAATACTCAGTGATAAACATTTTGCAGTTTCTCTTGCATTATTCCGTATCATAATGACCATTCCTTGCCCGGCTCCGAACACAATCAAATAAATTCAAGCCAAAACGAGCGCCTAGATATGTCATTCTAAACACGCCATATACCCATCCATTTAAACCAGGTCTCTTGAGTTCTCAATCTTGAAACCATTTTGTTCTGAAAATGAGAGGTCTTGATATGTTGGTGCTATTTCCTTCTAATCCATTTAATCTAGAGCTTAGCGTTTTGATGTTACGAAGTTTTTATAGTAGACTTATTATGAGCATGTGCGTTTTTTATAGTTTTTAAACTTCTGATTCCGTTTTATTTGGTCATTTAGTTGCAGTAGCAGGTTGCAGCTTAGGATTTAGTTGTTTAAGCGTTGTTTACCAAAAAAATAAAAAAATCTTCACAGCTGCAGTGCCACCCCAATACTGTAAGAGATAAAGAACTTACTTTTACTAAACAACTCGACTGAATTCTCCTACTTGCTTTATTTTACTGAGAGTCATTACTCCCCGCAGAGCTGATTCATTGGGGAATTTTCTCGGGAAAGTACATCATGGTGAGCGCGCAGAGAGAAAGAGATAGAGAGCGCCTTACATAAGCGAGTTAAAATGTATTTGTAGTAATAATCTCTTGTCTCTTGTGTCCAGCCTAATAGCTCAAGTTACACTGGTCCATCTCATCTCTGTGGCTGAATCCATCAAACGCGACGTGCGGCCATAATTCTCGGGCCCCGCGCAGACGCCGCGAGGAATGCAATTTATATACGACAAGTTTGTCTCAAAATTCACTGAACGAGTCCGTGACGCTGCTGTGAATGGTTAAAAATAGATGGGAAGTATTCTTGAGCAGTTTGTAGAGAGATTCAGTAAATGAGGCTATTTTGAAGTTATGTTATCAAGCTCGATGAGGATCGAGCTTTGATATGTAAAGCTCTAAGTATCACTGTTGCCGAAATATGAAGTTGATATAAGTAATAACTAGTAAACTTTTGTAACTGTGTAGATTTTGTATGTATTTTAGGTTACGTTACCATCCTAGGTCATTATTATTTTTCTAGTTTAAAAATACATTCCTAGTACCCTTATTGATACAGAACAGCCGGAACCTGTCAGTCTGTTTAAGATATTCAGCAGTTTAGTAAATCTCAAACATCTCTTCAAGTTAGCTATACCTTAGATGACAATGACTGCTTACCATCAAGTCACCGTATGCGTATTTGCCACTTTTAAAAATAAAAATAGCTATAAGCTATTATAGTGAAGACGATCGTCTTCGGCTTATCGAATGAGAGTGGCCAATTCTGGTGTCAAGAGTTCATCAAGGCGCCCTAAGGGCCTCTGACATGGCTTAACGACAGCCGTACTAGACAAACAGCGAAAGCGCCCAAAATGGAATGCCACTTTTCGATCCCATCCAAAGACTGACCGCGTCGACCTTTGCTTAACATTGGTAATCGCATGTGATTGCCTCCGCTAGCTGAGCTACGGGCGCTTGATGAAGATGATGCCAAGATTAGAATAACCCCCTATTGTCTTTATCAAAGCAAGCTCGATTTAATTTCCTTGCTGGAAATCGTTTACGATCTGTGTCACCTCTTTGTGAGAACAGAAGCATCAACAATATAAAACCACTCCCTTTGATATTACGAAGTTTATTTTAGACTTTTTACTCAAGTTTTATTGGTTTACGCAGTTGATAAACTACTTTTAAACCACTTAGGATATAAAAAGGAAATTATGCCACCTCTCTTACTGAAAAGATCTTGGAGGATCTAATAAATTTGTTTTCCATCAGTTATTTTTATGAGAAATGTTATGTACTTAATACTCCCTACTACAATATCATTAGAAGGATAAAATATTTTGTAAGTAGAAAGAGATATAATGATTTTTTGATTAATGAGCATGCAAAAATACCTGCACTTTCTAAAATGAACTGAAATAATCATGTGCTTTATATTTTTCTGCAACTTTCAGTTGTTTTATGTGATTAAAGTAGCCAGGTGAAGTTTTGGTTAGCTCTTAAATTAAAAAGCGCCACTTGTTTGCTTTCCTTGAGTCAATTTGTTTAAACTATTTTAAGATTTTTATGGTAAGCTGAGAATTTATATTTATCTGAATACATGAAAACTAAAGTATATTAAAATTTAAGAATCAAACGAAAACTTACCTGTTTGATGTTTGATTCCAATTATGCGAGGGTCAACCGAAGACGATTATACTCCCACCCACCCTAAATTTGATTTTACGAACATGACGTGAATTAATTCATGAAATCTGGAACAGCTTACTTTATTTACTTACCTTAACAACGATTTCACTCATGGTTTTATTGTTTAATTTAATGAACGTCAAAATTTGCTCTATTAGATAGAATCGATTATTGGGTAAATTAATCATTTGTGAGGCAAATAATGCAGACTGATATTCGTATATAGTAAAAGTTTTAAAAAATAGTTTAAGACTTGAAAAGACAATAAAAACAATTTTCTATTGACATGATAATTATAATATATTTGACCTCAGGGATTTCACCACAAAATTAACTAAGTGTTAAACGAGTTGAATCTGGTCCTTTGTTCGAATTTTGTAGCTAATAATGAGTATAAGTATGTATACATTGATTGCATTGAATAAAATTGTTATATATAAAATGGTAACCTTGACCATAACGGTGCAAATGAGGCCAACAATTAAAATACATGTTTTTATAACACTTAAGCTTGATAAGCTGCAGGTGACGGGTCTGCATGTGTCAAATTAATTTATTCAATAAGGTATATTAAGTTAATAGTGACTACAACTATTATATTACTCAAGAAAGGTAGAAAGTAAGTAATCATTTTAAATTTAATTTAGTAAGTAATCTTTTAAAGTACATTTTTATTTTGTAATTTGTACGAAGGCATCGCTAACAAACTCCCATTTCGTATCAGAATTATATTTTCGGAATATACAATCACCAATAACAAACATTTTTTTTTACGAAGAAAACGCATGAGTATATTTGTGTTCGCACCTTTGTCTTGACAAATACTTCAAGTAACCTCAAATTCAATTTAAATAGCAAATTGTGGTAGTACTAGCAATTCTCAAAAGTATATTGCAACGTTAAATATTTTTATTGGATGCAAATGAATATGTCAAACCAATAAAAAACAAAATTTTCATCTTGAATATTTATAAATATGTACATATTAATATGTAAAATAAGTTTTGATTCTGTCTAATGCCCATAAGAGCTTTGATACACCGAAAACACCATTTTGTATAAAGTACTGGAGTCACTGTAGACTAAATAACTAGTCACAGTTGCGTACGGCGCATTTTTCAATCATTTATTTTTAAATTTCACTATATTAAATTTTCTCTAATGCACTTTGCTCTCCGATACTAGGTAGAGCTATTAATATAAACTTATCACTTTCAAATTTATTTGTATATTATACATAAAGTATATATATTCGCGCTGTACTTATTTAATAATTATATCATATTAAACGGCTGGGCAAAATGGAGTTTCAAAATGATCCGTTGTTGATTTCTCTCGTGGTAGGTAGAATGTGATTTTGGGTGCTAAACATAAGTTACTCTATGATGTATAACTTGCTTGGCATAGGCACCGAACATGAAAATAATATATAAGGTCAGAATAATAACCAGCCAAATAAAATAAACTCATTTTAATGAGATAGATTTAACACCGTAAGGTTGCATTTAGCTTAGTGAACACAAGTGAAGCCATATCAATATTTAGAAAATTAAATTTGTACATACACATATGTATTCTATGTAAAACGTAACCACTTTCAATTTTTATTTGCATGTGTACCAAGTAAATCATCATAAAGTAAGCATCGTGTACATAAATATAATTTAGTTCTTCTGTTATAATGGTAGTCAACTAGTATTTTTGTAGTAATTTGAAGATACCATATTCACTATTTGAAAATGTTTTAAATGAATAAGTTTTTGTAAACAATCAAATGATGATCATGGTGACCATGATATTAGGTTTTTGTACAGTAAACATCGTGATAGAAATTAATCTGCATCTTCAGATGCGACAAGATTATATCTATGATATATTTATCAATTTTGTGACTTTGAATATTGTTTTACAAAAGTTCGGTATCAATAGTAGTAATATACTATATTGCTTTTCTTTTTAAATGGTGAAACTGTCACCCAGGTCCCAACACAATGTTAACAATGTTACACAATCATCCATTTTGGTCACAGAGCTTTGAAGTCCATGCTTGTCGCCCTGTGACTAGATGCGAATTCTTTCTTTATTCGATACAAAACAGGTGTCACCATTTACTAAAACTAACACACTTTTGGCACGCACACTACGACGCACGAGATGTTCATGTACACAGTACGCTTCAACTTCATCGGCTGTGCAATGTCGATATTTTTTATCGATTATTTACACATTTACTTCGAAGATGGAAATATATGTCTTTAGTATAACTATATTATTTCAGTACAAATTATAGTTAACTAGCTATGGCCCGCGGTGTTATCCGTTGTAAAAACTTTTTTATCCCGTGGGATAAAAACTATCCTATGTCCTTACCGGGGACTGAAACTATCTCTATAGCAAATTTATTTTTAACTATTTTATTTTATTATCAAATCATCTTCAAAATGACTGGAGCATATTCTGGCATTTTTATGAGGAAACCAGTTGTATCTACCGGTCGCCAATATCCATTTATTTTTTAACACTGGATTTTTTGGAAATCTGTAAATTAAGTAGGTATGTGTTAAATAAAAACCGTAATCCAGAAACATTTCCATACAAATCCAGAAACATCATATACATTATATCGATTATCGATAATTTGCTAGGTTCCATTTACACATCACTTTGCTATCGAGAAGTAGCGTCGTCAAGACAACGAATGTGTTAGTGCCATTCAAAATGTCAAAAGTTTTATTTATTAAAATTACGAAATTTTACTACTTACCGCTGGTATTTCACGCCGGTAACACTGGAACTTGTTCTTACAATTTTTAACTTGACACCAGGACATATTTAGAAAGAAAGAAAGAAAGAAAGAAAGAAAACATTTATTGTGACAGATTTAACAGAAGAACACACACGAGTAAAAACATAATAAACAAACATAAAAATTTAATAGTTTATCATGCTGTAAAACCGAGTAAAACGACCGAAAACTCTCTCTCGCTCGGACTATGTTTGACAACAGACTGACAAGCGCTGTCGTAGGTTAGGTTGGCATGTTTACTGGTCCAAACGAGAACCACGTATTATTAGTCATTTCGCTTCTATGGGGGGGCGCGCGCGGGGGCGATGTGGCCCGATCGTTGTTCTGTGATTTTGGTACACCATTGTTCATAGAAATATTCTACAACTATTAAGTTTTTCTGTAATAAGTACCTGCAGTATTAGCATTAATATCCTCGGGCTCCTCACTTCATGTAGCTCTGGCGGTTGTTTGAGAATTCCTGGCGGCGGCCCCGCGGCCGGCGCATGCCTACTGGCTTCAGGGTTCGTGGCTCTGGCTGTGACATCCCCCCCAAGTTTAAAGCACCTCGGCTAGTTGTGGACATGAGGTCTCAGCGGTGCATGCGAGGTATATCTTATTTCCGCCCCCAATATTGTGTCTGCTTGTAAAGATTCAATGAGTATGTGCTCAGTTAGAATAGCACTAAAGAAAATGCTACCAATTTTACTAGTTTGACAGTATAATAATATTTAGTATGCTTATTTAGTACAGTGACTTGAATGTAACTACATTGACTTTCTTATTTTATTTAAGTCATATTATGATAAAAATTGGAAATTGAAATTGAGTGCAATGCTATGCTATATGCTATAATGCTATGCCATAAAGAAAGTGATAATTAAATTATGTGTTGGCCATAACTAATTGAAGGCCTTTCACCTTTTAAATTTTGATGATAAAGCCCAGCCACACGCTTCTGACAGCTGATTAACAGCAAGACTGTTTCGTTTAGTTGCATAATAACTTTTTTTTTGTAAAGCTAGCTTTTCATGGATAGTCAATACCAGATAGCAAAATCCTTATCCTATCCTTATCCTAGTTTTTTCCGTGCTTTGTACTCCGTACTGAATACTGATTGTGTAAGCGTACGGTTTCAGGAAAAATATTTTATAATACATCTGTGGTTGCCTTTGATTATGAGGCTTCGAATGTATTTCTTTGTTAGGCCTCTTTTTCTAGGGAGGCATTATTACCATGCTATCATATTGAGCTATTTCATTCTGTGATTTATATTTGTAATTAAAGATAAATCATAAATAAGTGTTGGTAATTGGTAGGTACCTCAACGCGCCACACGCGGAGAAAAAAGAAATAGGCAACCCACAATTATTACCTTGCACGATAAACGTGAAGGATTTTAAATTTTCTCAACATGATTAGCATTGATATTTGCTGTACATTAATCCCAATTTATTACTTTACACGATATACCTACATGAAGTCACTTAAATATTCTCAATATGATTCACATCAAAATTTGATGTACACTAATTAGTATTCATTACTTTACACGATATACGTGAAAGATCATAAATATTAGATTAAAATGGAGATACGGTGGACACTAATACACTTTAATTGCTTTACACGATATATGTATGTAGGTGAAGCTATATAAATATTCTTAACATGATTCACATAGAGATATGGTGGACACTAATACACATTAATTGCTTTACACGATATATGTGAAGCTATATAAATATTCTCAACATGATTTACATGGAGATATGGTGGACACTAATACACATTAATTGCTTTTCACGATATACGTGAAAGATCATAAATATTCTCAACATGATTTACATGGAGATATGGTGGAAATTAATACACATTAATTGCTTTACACGATATACGTGAAGCTATATAAATATTCTCAACATGATTTACATGGAGATTTGCTGTAAACTCATTCATATTAATCACTTAATACGATATACGTAAAGGAGCATAAATATACACAACATGATAAACATGTAACTTTGGTGGATAATAATCCACATTCATTGCTACACACGATACACGTGAAACCATTCAAATATTCTCAACATGATTGACATGGAGATTTGCTGTAAACTAATGCATATTAATTACTTAACACGATATACGTGATGCATCATAAATATTCTCCACAGGAATTACATGGATTTTCACTAATTTACTACGATTAACGCGAGTAAAACGCATAGCATCATCATATAAAAAGTTACGATCGAATAATAAACCGTTTAGGTTGATCTGAGCAGTTAAATTGAGAATCGTTGTGAATAATGATAGAAAACAATTAAATCTTATTTGCGCCAGGGCGCGATGTTGCATGCTCATTCTCTATTTGTATATTATTTTGTTACATGTAGTATTAAAGTCTTATAAAGGACTAATTTTTTAAGAAAAAGTACAAAAGGTGGGTACTTGAGTAATAATTACAATCAAGTAAAAACATAAACTACCATTATCATAAATTCGAGGGTAGTTCAAAAATAAGATCGTATGTTAATAAAATAAGTCACTCACCAAAGATAATTTATCCATAAAATTCCGTCATAGACAGAATTCCAGTTCCTGGTCTCCCAAAAGCAATTAATATTCACTGGTTTTGTCGTAATGTTTGGTTAAATGATTTAACAACGTTAAATAACCGTTATTTTTGTTTAATTTAGTTTTTTGTTACTAACACATTTCGAATTTATAAATTTGTACGTTATAGGTATTTGGAACGGTTCACAATGTTCTTTAATAATCACTGGACACAACACGTAAAGAATATTTAAAATTAAATAGATTTTTAAACAACAGCGGCGACACAAAATCACGTAATGGCGAGTTGCAGGCGCCTTCCCACGTGGTGAGCCGAGTGGAGCGGATACGGAAACGAGTGAAGTTGAATTTTGCTTTTTTAAAGTAGTTAACTATCTAAATGTGTGACAGTGGCAGCACAATTCCACAGACTGCTGCTTAGTAAACAATATAATCGTCTTCGGTTGTCCCGAAGTATAATTGGTGCTTGGTTAGATGGTTTTTTAACCACGATGCATTGATAAGATGCGCGCAATTTTTTGTGTACAAATTAAATTATGAAAGTATAATACACTAATTTTCTTGTCAAAATAACGTAGGTGAAGTCGTGGTAATATACTACATATGTAGTTCTAAAAGTCTATAAAAAAGGGCACTTCCGCAACTTCAAAGAAAGTCATCCTTCACATTATTTCCTGTAAAAAGAGATTTGTCACAAAAATGCGAAACGTAGGAAGTGTAAGTCGTTTGTTGTATTTTCAAAAGTATTTGACCTGATTTCAGATGGGAAAATCGAAACAGTCAATAGATCGAGAGAATTTAAAATGTTTTATAATAGTTAATTTAAATGATTTACTCAACAAAAACAATACTAGGTGTCCACTTTTCGAGTGACTCATATGTAGGTATGTATATTTATTCCCTTATCAGTTGACAAGTGTGGTGATTTTTTCAGGCGTACCTGGCGTAGTTTTAATCGTGGCATTCTAGGTAAAAGAAGCATTATATATTTTTTTTAATTTTACAGCAAGTTCATGCCAGATACACAGATAATACGTCACTCTTATTCCCAGAAACTTCTGTTATAAACAGTCGCCGTCGCATGACATACGATGTCGCTGTCACCAACAATACACTGAAATGTGCATACTAATTAGTAAACTCAGTCTGTCTGTTTGTCTGCTTGTTTATTCCACCGTCCAAAGTTAATGC
The DNA here is from genome assembly GCA_964023185.1 of Macaria liturata. Taxonomy (NCBI): domain Eukaryota; kingdom Metazoa; phylum Arthropoda; class Insecta; order Lepidoptera; family Geometridae; genus Macaria; species Macaria liturata. The sequence goes on along the minus strand of OZ026809.1, from coordinate 15,650,198 downwards.
TCGGCTTAATGATGATTAAAATGCTTGTTCGGGACTAAATTCTGGATTTAATTGTGGCTGTTTCTATTCATGGAATTTGCAGTGAAATGTGCCATTAATTTTATGCAGCATTTATATATTCTTATATTTTGTAAATAAACGTATAAGACGTGCTGAGCTTGGATTGAATTGGAAGTAAGAATATCGTTAAACGATGAATAATTCTAATTTAATAACCTATGTTTCTGCGCCTTTTTTATAATCACGAAAAGTCTTATATATAGGTTTATTCATATGATATGACTAAAATATAATTGAGACACGAAATATCTTTATTTTTCTTTACGTGTTTTTTTATAATCTCGATAGTTGATCTGTAACACTTGCTACTTTAACAAGTCGGATAGAAACAAAAGATCGACACAATATCAACACGCATTCATCAATCTCATTGTATCATTTAGATAGGGCGTTGCAACTTTAGCTACATCTCTTTGTAATACAGAATTGGCATCCAAAGCTTCATTATTGCCTTATTCCTTTGTGTGTTCTCTAATTAACATGCACATTCAAGTCTATTGCTGTTGACAAGCCACCTCGTACGTCATGTAAACTTGCAAGTTTGTTTGTAAGGTCATTGAAATATAGCGCTGTGTGCGCGACATGTCAGATAAATCATGCCTAAGGCGGCTTATTAATATTTGTGGAGACGCGGTGGATGCGACGTCTAGTTGTTTGCTCTGGGGTTTATAGCTCTGTGGACGATTGGGATGATTATACGTTCTGGATAATGATTTTATGGGTGATGATTTGATTCGTGAGGAAATCGACATGTTTGAGGGCCACAATATCCGAGGACATGTGTCTTCCGTGGAAGGACCTGGGCGCCCACCATGATGTATCTGCCAAAGAAACTCCCCCGAATGAATTAATTCTGCGAGGGAGTCACAACCCTCAGTCATGAGGGAATAAGACTCAAAGACAGAGATTATATACTTAAACTTTTTTTTAGAAAAAATCGTAGCAGACTGAACAGAAAAAAACTTGAAAAATCTTTACGATACTCTCAATGTCCTATCATCGTAGTCTACTATATTTGAGTGTGAAAAAGTAACAAAAATACTCACTTACTTTCGTGTTTGAATTATTGGTATGAGAAGAGATACCTAACTAGTAAATTGTATCCAAATGAAGAGTCATCTGAAAAATTAAGTCCACTTCAACAAAACTCATTTAAAACTGTCATCCTCAAAACGAAAAACATCCATAAACAAACAAATACTGCAAAATTCTATTTCCGAAGTCGACTCTTGTTCAATTTGTTACCCTGTCAAAATGACTGAGTTGCCTTATAAAGTGTATAATTTCATAATTTCAATAACGAGCTATATAGTATTTCTTACCTAGATAAAAGTATTCTAAACTTATCCAATGCTTAGTACATAATTATTTCATACAAAGAGATTTATGGCATAGGAAGAGTGTAAAATCGTGTGATGAGTGCTCAGAATTTTTAGTTTTGTTCCTAAACCACATTTAATCTTGTTTTAAGGAAAAAATGTTTCAAGCTAGCACAACTATGAACAAAATAGGTAGGCAATAAAATACAACGCTGCCCTCTGGTAGTGGGCTGGAGCACTTAGATTATCTTTGGGCTTTTCTAAAGATTTCTAAGTGCCCCTTTTTGTAGTAGTTAGAAGTAGTATGTTTAGTATTTCTTCCCTTGTTTTTATATTTTATTATTGTAAATTAAAAATTAAATATTGTAATGGGTTCACAGTCGAAATAAAAGATAAGAATTTTCTTAAAAACGTATTTTATTTTTTATTTTATTGTGCTTCTCATATTTATTATAATTGGACTCACGTCCGGAATTTCATACATACGTGACAATTTTATTATTAAAAATAAAACAAAATAAACATAAATAAATACACAACTGTACAAAGATTGTAATTACAAACAATTTTTTTAAACAAAACAACATAGAATCCAATTCATTACATTTTATCTTACAGAGAATTTGAAATTTCATAAATAAAAGAGACGGATAAATACACGACTTTTGTCGCTTTTGGCTTTAGTAGTAATTGAATTATATTTTAGGTTTTTTTGTAAAATGGAAAAAAATATTAAATTGAACTGTAAATTAAGCAAACAAAAACATTTTTGTCGTAGGTTGTAAGTACTCCGCACTCAAAGTTTAATTGCAATGATAAGACAAGTATTTTTGCACACATAGCACACTTTAAAGAATATTAAACTGTTTCGCGAAGAACAAATTGTCCACGAAATTAGAAAACAGTGTTTATAAAAAAAAAACATAATTTTAGTTGTATAGAAATATTATGACCAATGCAACTAAACCTCAATGCAAAATAGGAGTAAGGAGGTACTTTTCAACACAGTACCTACCGAATAGAAAAAAGAAGAGATTACACATGAAGTAGAAAAAATAGATGATAGACTTAACATTACGACCGTGGGAGTATGATATGATTATAAAATTCAACTTACTATATAAATAATTCATTTAGCTAATTTGTACAGTATCTACAGAGTCAAAAAACAATTTACAACTTTTTTTACAAGAGTCAAACCAATTTTGATAATTCACAAACTCGTGATAATTTTATGGACTAGCTCAAAATAACTTACTAGAATACTATTAATACTACCTAAAATATGGTCACTTCGAATTTGTACAAAATAACATTAATAGACCACCCACCTAAGAGTTGTAAAATATTATGACAGTAATATGTTCTTAAGACATTTTGTCATAAATTTACACAAGAGACGAACATAACAAGTTTTCAAATATTTAGGCATATTTTACAACTAAAGTTTGGGTGAATCTTTACGTCTAATCAGCTAAAAGAAAACAATTGCATTGAACATTATCAAAATATATTGGGTTAAGAACGCTGATTTTAAGTTTAAACAATAGATGATGACTGTCAAAGCTATTGTATACTGTTCGGGTCATATTTGGCATTTCAAGTCTAGTTAGAAACGTATTGTATGAGCAAACAAATGTTCTCTTACAGATAGGTAGGTACAGAAAGCGCTTAAATAACTATTTTACAAATTATTATTAAAATTCATAAATCTGTGATTGTCATACTCATTCTTATCATTGGAATTTGTATCACAATAAGAAAAGTATGAAACCTCTAAGCTAATGATGATAATGATAGATGTAAAATAATCAAGCCCAAATTGAGCTCATTTACTTAAGTAACAGATTATCACAAGATGGCAGTTAAGGACGCCCCAGTTTCAAGAAAAGCTAATCAACGTTCTTGGAACCCACACCCCATGTATATAAAAGGGACGAATACCTTCTAAGCGGTCGCCATTTTGTACAGTACTAAGAAGATGTCCCTACGAGACCTCGTTAAGGTTCATACATATTCGACAGTAACAAATACCGCTTTATCCGAGAAAACGAGGCCGTTTACCTAGGCCGTGGAAAAGAAACTACTTAATGCAAAACTAGTATAATTCCACTTTAGTGAATTCGTACGGAACTTCTATGGCACAGGTCCACTGTTCGAAATGTTCATGACATCGGTATTTCAGCTGATAGCCTATGCCTGGAAGAAGCTCTGGTACCACACGTTCCGCAAGTGTTATTGCTGTAGCCGGAATCTGATCCAAACGACGAATCTCCACTAGGTGGTTTGGGAGATGCTCTAGGGCCTCTCCAGCAAGCGATTCCAGGTAGTTCTCCTCCGGGCCACGCTCCTCCTGGTCCAACGGGGATAGGACCTTGAGGCCTCGCTCCAACAGTCCCAACTTGAGGGTATAATCTTAACAAGGCATCTAATAGTACGCCCTCATGAAACTCTGACGGGTCCGGTGGATGGATATGTCGCGGCATCCTCTGATGCGCTCGCCGTCTCTCCAAGGACTTAGGTCTCCGGTCTATGCGCTGAGGCCTAGGCCTGTGCGGGAGTGACTGCGGGGCGGGAGGTCGGGAACACGTCCGGCACGGCGCCGCTTCGCCCACGAGACTGAGTTCATCTTCCGCAAAGTGGTCGTCACTGTGCAAGGAGTCATCCGATCTATGGGGTAACTCCTCGTAGAGAGGAGCTCCACAAGTGTCTCCTCCACAGGAGTTCCCTCCTCGCCACGTGCCTCCCGAGCCGCATACGAACACTCTGCCGGGACAGTTCGGCCGTTTCGCTTCCACCATCTGCAAACGAAAATTATTCAAAATTAGTTTTGCAACTCCCATGTTTGGCCTTCTGGCGTTGTTTGCCAAAAAAGCGACTAGGTAAGTACTTTGCATTATTTGCCGACCGAAAGTTGGTAAGACACGAGACGCCAACAAATTTTAAAGTCAATTAAAGATATCGCGAATAAATAAAGTCTAGACTTGTACACAAACAGATTACCGTTGGATAAACATAAAAGTTTGCACAAAATTATTTGTCCAATTACAGCAAATTAATTAGAAGACTGAAAACATTTTACTTTTGCTTAGATTTAATCTCATTTCGGACAAGTTTACGAGACATCTGTCTATCTGAGACGATTTAAGGCACAATAGATGTCTATTTAATGAATGGTTTCGAGATATTAAATTAGCGAGTAAAATATTTCAAAAGCTGCTTATTTCTTGCAACCCTAATATTTGTTGAATTCATTTGTTTTCGTAAATCATTTTGAGAACGCGAGGAGAAAATTAATCTTTAATATCTAGCCTACTTAATTTAACAGTTTAATAAATTAAGCTCTTGATCTTGTAACACGAGAAATGAATAAATCATGATGTGATGATGATCATATCAGTACACTTTGTTTAGTGTCGCATAATACAAAATATTAAGTAGGTAATTGAACCACGTAAAGTAGGACACCCTTGTTCTCTAGTAACAGGAGAAATGACTAAATCATGCATGCTATGATGATGATGAACATTTTGGCTAGTGTCGCATAATACAAAATAAGTAGGCAATTAAACCATGTAAGCTAGGACACAGATTGGCTACGATTTCCATTTTCATTGTATCTACTTAATCCCACACATATTATGCCAGCCACTGTATCAACATTTTTCATTAAATGACAAATTGACTAAACAAAAAACTTAAACCCACCTCCAGCTGCGGTTCCAGGTCAGGTCGGTGTGGTAGCGGCGGTCTCCTCGGCAGGTCCTGCAGGTCCTCGTACAATGGAGCGGGGGGCGGCGCTCGCCTGGTAGAGCCGGCCTGGTTCGGGGCTGACGACTTGGAAGGCAGCAGGTTGGTCACTTTCCGCTTGTGTCTGGGGAAGATGGAGAATAATTTGTTAGATTTGAATTGAACTTTTAAATACTCGCAGTGAAGTGGTTTTTGTATGCATAGTATATTTAGTACTTAAGTAGATGATAGAATTGATATTTATTTTTATTTCATAAATTGCCTCATTTCGGCAGCTACCTACAACTTTCAAAATGTTAATCTATATGCCACCACAACGTCGCTTGTGATGCTTCCAATGAAAGTGGTCTAATAGTTAAATGTATATGTTTATTATCAGTACCACAGTTTCCAGCTCAAATTCAACGCTTGTTATAATTTTGCGATGAGCATTAAAAATCAGGTGTTACGTATTCACATTTTTCAATTTCTCGGATCGAAATTTTTATAGAAAAGCATTTCTCAAAACCTTTTTTCATACAAGCGGTTTTATTTCTATTACATCCAACAAATGGTTTACAAATCTATCGTGAGTTTGGAGCATTATCAATAAATATAATAAATAATCCATGATACCTTTCCAACACAATGGCTTTTGGATTATTATAAAGACATTATCCACGGTTCTTCTAAACATCCTCTAAGCAGATGTTCTAATAATATTTATGGCAAAAAATGGACGAAAAAAGGTCAGGTAGCTAGCAGATGATGATTTCATTATATTTTGACGTAATAATAATGTGGTATGGTTTTAATAAGTTCAATAATTGAGGTTTGTGCAAAAAATGCGGTTGCGGTGAAGTGCGGATACACACATGTTGGGATTGTAAAAGCAATTTTCTACTTATCTAGATAAAATATTACACACAAGAAAGCTAAACAAAAGCACACAAGGAATCAAACTAAAAAACCTATGTGATGGTTGTTTACCTACAACGACCACAACTTATCATGGATAATTCATCACTTAATTTTTCGTAGTATGTATTTTCATTTGCTACGCCTTATGGCCTATGCCAATAAACTTTTCTCTTTATCTTGTGTGTTTTAAATACCGATAAAAACTGTTGAAACTAGTTCTTAATTCTTACTGTAACTAAAATATACATTTAAAGATTATAAAATACGTTCTAGACACTTAATATCAAACATAGTAGACCTCCTAATGCGATATAATAAAGTTAAGAACAAGAGCCTTATAACAAACGTTCTAAGCTGTACAAGCGGCTGTATAGTTTACTACCTGTAGTCTCATCTTGTCGGCCGTACCTAGACGAGCTGCACTAAACTAAACCTGAAGCAATAACAAATGACTTCATAGACGCCTCGTTGTAGGGGTAAAATTCCGATACATAAGCCAAATATATGTAATGTATCACATACAAAATTGGGTCCATATGTTACCAATTTTGTTTGATTTTTGATTTGCATATCGGTTTTATAACGGAACTTTTTAAATTGAATAATAATGTTATACGCTAATCCACGGCCTTATTAGTTTTTTTTATGTCAATCGGGTCAAGTAATCAGTCATAGTGTTTTGTGTGTGTAGTAACTAAATAGTTATAATTTGTAAATATTTAGTTCCTCATCATCAACGTACTATATTACAAAACCACGGCCTTAAATTATTAGAATTTTTTTTATTGATTCAAAAGTAAAAACACAATATATGAAGCGTTTTCACGTCATTTTGACATCTCTATGTTATCTCATCTATGACCAGAACGCCTGAACCAAAGATCAAGACCACTAAAAGTTAACGTCACTTGAACTTTACGTTTACGAGGAGCGACTTACTGCGACTTCCTTTTATGTCAGTCTCTGGCCGTGGTTCAAATTGTTACTACGTGATATAGGGGGCTGTAAACCATGGTCGGCCATTTATATCGATGAATTAGATTTTATGCTGGAGCAAGGTTTGATGACGGAAACGGTATATTATAGTTTTCTAGGATTATACAGTTGTTTAGGCAATTCATTTTGAAGTTTAAGTGTTCCTGCAAAATTGGGCTGAAATAACTCTGGCATTGTGTTACTCAAATAATTTAAACATACAATAATTTAGACAAATAATTAAACTTTTCGAAGTCCAAGAAAATCTTCATCAAATCGACCATCCAGGAAATAGTTTTAAAACTTAAGCAAAACCGTCATAAACTTGAATTTAGAATCGCATCTTTTGTGTCATATGGACCTACTCATGCATGCAAACTAAATCTCCACACATTACCCCCTTCCTCGTAAAATAAAACTGGTGTTCACAGCACGTAGGCGCGAGACTAAGGCACCGCGAGTATGAGAGATAAATCACAGACTACATAACACAAGAACACCTATCCGTATTATCTACAAATCACTATTTCTGTTTTTGTACACAAGACTTCTTTTGAGATGGATGCATGAACAGCACCACTTTTGGTCGCCAAAATTGGTGGTTTGGTAGACTTTCTCTATTTTTTTGCTCAAAAGGCTGACTGAATTTGATGAATTTCGTAGAACAATAAATTGCTTCAATAGGTTTATTTTTTACTGTTGTAACAAATGCAACATCGTGACGCAAAACAAACAAAAAATCAGCCAAATCAGGTGGATTATGGACCCCATAATTTTGGGACATGGTTAAGAGAACTAGCATCGATTTTGGCATGGTTGTTTACTGTTTTCAGTTACAATATTTTTTTTTTAAATATGTGTCTACTAACTCCATGGTCGTTGTATCTAAACGTCGCCGACGACGCTCCGACCACCCACTGACGACCTTATGGTGCGGATGCGGGGTGTAGTGGGAGCGGCGAGGATTGCTCTCTTCGTGCGACAGATGGCAGTTTTATGGTGACTAGGTAGTGACTAGAAGAAACTATTTTAGGTGGTTTTTCTTTATTGTTGGTTTTTTTCTTCATATCGTATGAGAGTGGTCAACACATTGTATTGCCTATTTTGATTACTTTTAATTCAGCAGTGTAGATATTGGTTGAATAAGTCATTTTCAACCTCCCCAGTTGTAATTTTTTTTCTGTGAGCATAAATATGAAAGTAATATTCAGAATTTAATAAACAACGAGAAGAATAAATCATATAGGAGTTAAATTAATTTTAAATTAAAAAATACCATATAACAAAAAACACAACCAATTCACCTGATTCTCACTTCACTGTTCATAGACACCAATTCTGGTTTCTTATCTATTATCTCATTTTTTAGAGATAACCTTTTCTTTATTTCCTCTAATCCAGATTAATAAAATCAAACGTTACCGAGTAAATATTAGACCGCTTAATCCACCGGCCACTAGGAGGTGACTTACGACCTTTCTGTCTTCTAGTGATGGGAAAAAACTTTCTGTCTCTTGTCGATAAAAGTAATAAGATAAATCAAGTTAATTCTGAGTGACGGGTGCCACAAAACTTTTCGTGTAAATACTAATAATTTGATTTGGTATCGAGATTGGTGAGACGTCGATCGAGAGGGGAAAATGAATTAATGAGCATAATTTTTCTTTATTTATCCCAATCGTGGCGGTCCGATCGCTCGGACTTTTATCTCGGAATCGATTTATAAATTATGACGTATTTTATTGACGTAATTAATTATCGAAACAAGTAGTTAGAGACGGAGGAATTTGTAAGAATTAGTTGGAATATTAAAGTAAATAGGTATCATAATTTGTAATTGTGTTTTATTTATGCGTGAGTAAATTTAACTTTGGACTTGTAAAATGCCTACTTAATTTGTTTTTTATTTATTTATTTGAGAAACGCTTAAGTAGCTGTTGAAGCCTTTTTAGTTTGTTAGTAACTTACATGCCAAGTTTCTAAGCACGATGGTAACTTAAACCGTTACAAATCTCAGACCACTGGCCCGTTATATGGTTTTTGAATGAACTCGAATACATTCGTAGCGATTTGTTCTCTTGCAACCATAAAAAGCTTTAACTTAGAAACATTTAAGTACAATAAAGTTAGAGCAGTATTGCAGACTAGATAATACATAAGATTTTTTGTTGGTTCATTAGCATTAAAGTGCGATCTTATATATTGTTATTTTTAAATTAATATAATACCTATGTTCGTAATTTCGAGAGATTCGAGTGATTTTTTTATTGTATTAAACAAATCTGGCTCTAAACAAAACATACCAATCAAATATCAAAAATTGCTAAATATAATAGCAAGTTCTTGTTAAAGAAATATGAGTTCACTAAACAACGCACTAAGCAACGTTAATAATCTCATTATCAATCTCCGAGTATAATAGGACCCACCGTTAATTATCGATAATTAACGCCAAACTCATCATCAGTGTCCATACTGTTTACACAAAAAACCGGTATCGAATTTCAAGTCTTCGGTTTTCGATAATTACTGGCACGTCACTAATCACTAGGGACGTGCGTAGAGAATGATTGACATAATATATCGATACAGGTTACGATGTTCTATGTGTTACAAATTATGACACGGTGAAGTGAACCCGGTGCGGTTTGTAACACTTTTTTGTGTGTTACACTTGATTGTGTTTGACTTGCTTGGAGGAATTGGAACGTGCACTGAAATGAGTAACGACTTAGTACGTAAGTGTAGTGATGCGGTATTGATATCGATACATGTTACTATTTAAAATAAGTACATTTCGTGCTTGGTGTCATAATTTTTTGTTACATTTGAATACAAATATATACAAAGTTTACATCATTCTAGTCCGTTCCTACCACACTCTTCGTTTTGGATTTGAGAACTAAGCATACACTGCTTTGTGCTTATCATCGTGAGGCAACATAAGTGTTGTCGTTTGATCCCATAAAACAGATCAAAATAAATACCATTTTTTATAAAAATAATGTACAAAACAAACCCTAATCTTCATGACAATCCCGTATCAAATTCCAAACACCAAAGATAACATCCGCTTAGCAAATCAAACCGCAAACAAGACCTTAACAAAAAGGATCGACAGGACCGAGTAACACTTCCTTCCAAGAAGGTGGTCTAATTAGTACAACACCAATAACAATACAAGTCACTGAACACAACGTATGTGGCGCCTTCGAGGGACGATATTACGTATCATTATGGCAATAGAATATTCTGACCCATTTTGAAAATTAAGTCTCTTTGTTTATGTTCGACAGTAAAGTAATAACCACGAGGTACATAAGTGGAGTTAGAACCGCATAAATGGTTAAATGGTTAGATTTGCATGTGCTAAAATGGGACTCCAACAGCTACTAGTTCGCGTAAGATACCCAGTGACATTATTTATTTACATAACCGACAAATTTATATGAAAACAATAAGAAAAAAAAACATACATCATCAGTTGCATATAAAACTGAATATGTGGAGTAATCAGGCACTAATGGAATAATAGTACGGTAACTATACAGAGTGTTTTTTTAATTTTTGGCCATTTAGTATTAAAAATACTCTGATTATGGTGTCAGCATACTTTTTTGTTACCTATTTCCATTACATATTTTATTAGTCCGATACAAAAATTATTATGTAACAGCTGTAACCAGGGAAACTTAAATTTGAAAACAATTAAAGTAGACCATCAATTCCCATACCGACATCTAATATCCCATACGTAATCCTTCAGAGGAAGGTGTCAAAATACCTCTGGCTGGAGGCGTCGGCCTGACGAAGGGTCCCGTAGCCAACAAAAGAGGATTAAATTACTCGCGTGATATCTGATGAAATGAGCTGTGGTCGCTTACACCTTAATAACACGATAAACGAGACTGTTAATAATATTTTCGCTAATTTGTGATTTTTTTTGACATTGGGCGCCGTTGAAGCTATATTGAGATTATTTTGCTCTTTTTCGCTCTTTGAGTAGTATTTCCTCAGGACTGAGGGTCGTGATTTCCCCTTAAAATGAATTCTTTAGAGGAGTTTTCTTGGGCAGATATTTTGTGATGGGTGACCAGGTACTTACACGGAAAACACAGTCTTCAGATTTTATGGTCCTCAAACATGTCGGTTTCCTATCGATGTTTTTTCACCGTTAAGCGAGTGCAAACCCGTACATAACAGAAAGAAAAGCATGCGCTTTAATCGATCAGACTCGCTTGTTAGGTTATTTTGCTACCCTATGAATTTAAATCGGTATGTATCATAAATTATTAAAATTTAACTATAAAGATATTTATTTGACAAAATTAATCATCAATTCTTCTTCATTAATTTATCAGAAGTAGCACAACAAAACATCCATAAATAGCTACAAACAAAACAGTAAACATTTATTTGATCCATAACCAAAATAGCGGGCTCATCCCGCTCCTTAATCCAGTACAAATTGATTAAAGGACCCTATCTCAGTTCCAAACTGAAATTTAACTCCCTGTTTACGTGAACCAGTTTGAAAGTTGGAATCAATTAGTCAAATAAATGTAACATTTACCCTCCGAGATTGAGATGATTGCAAACATTATTAAACTAATATTGGATTTTAGATGAGGAGATCGTGGGAAATTTATTGAGTTGGGTTGTTAGTTAATTTTATAACAAATATTTTTCACTTGAAAATATTGTATTGGCCCTATGTGAAAAGTTATTAGTCCTTATACAATTTATATTATTTGGTTTTAGAATAATGCAAAGGCTAAAAAAGTCTTTTTAATTACTCATACTCTGAAAGTAGGTCTAAAGTTGCCTGAGGAGCGGGTTGAAAGTAATACTTTTCATCCCTAGGGAGAATCGATTTCAACTGACAGCTGTCAAATTAACATGTAAAAACTCTGCGCGCGACTGGCGGCAGCACTTATGCCAAGAATTGGCCTCTGGTGCAAATTGCAATCAGAACATTTTAGTTCCAATTTTATCCGCGCCCAGAGTTATCTTGAACTCTACTAACTTCTTTACAAAAACAAAAGAGTTCCTATACCTACATTCAACAAAAGAGTTCTTATACCTACATTTAACCAAATAGTTCTTACACCTACATTCAAAGAGGTTCTACGTCACAATACGTATAGCAGAGATTTTGTACCTATAAAATGAGTTCATCTGATTTTAATATAAATTTAACGCCTGATTTTATAAAAGAAGAGGCTAAAGCGGTAGTGGAAAATCATCATACGATTTGAGGTATCTTTGTTTTGACTTGGGTGGTAAAATAAAATTTACCTACTCATATTTTCTTTAGCTAATTCATGTTTTTATTTTTACTTTCCTCGTATTTGTAATGAAAAGCACAGTGTTTACCTCGGGTTAAAGACTTTTTTAGTCCCTCGAACTATTGGCGCCCGAACGCACCGTCTCGGGACTAAAGAAGTTACTTTCACCACTAGGGTAACAATGTACTATTTTATCCCAAATTAACACCAGATGACCTTCCTCTCGTAAGTAAAAGGTTTATAATGGTTCATTTATATATTTTTCTAATAGATTTGAGCCCGATATTCAAGAACTTGTCCAGAGATAATCACAGAGATAATCTTTAAATTGACTGACCTCTAAAACAAATGACTGTAACAATACTTTCGACAACAAAATCCTGAGATTATTGACAAAGCATGTTCACATTTTCCTCCAATACTTTCTTTTAAAGTTGAAACCAGTAAATGTGTTTCGTAAAGTTGAAAACTTAGATTCGCTCCACCTGTGAAACTTCACAGACTTATAATAACTGTGATGACTTCAAATAGTCTGAACTGAATGTTGGCAGGGAGCCTACAATGTGAACATTACAGTGCAGATATTTATCATTTTAACTTTTTTCATGTAGATATTTCTTTATGAATCGCAATAGACTGTGAAACAAATAGCTAAAATAAAGATTTCAGGTTTTTAACTGTCTTGTTTCGTACGAAACGAACGAAATCAAAGTTGATTAATAACTTTCTGATCTACACAAATAAATATTTACATACATACTTAACTTAAATCAAACACATAACATACTTATATTAGTTTTACAAGCAAAATTACAGGTAAATACATAAGAATACAGTATTAATTTCGTTATGGTTTTATCACTCATTGTAACCGCACAAGTTTGATTTGGCTGCATAATATTTTCCTTTAAAAGTTTTATGAGATTTTTTAAGTTGGATCTTGATAACTTGGCTGTTAAAAAGTTAGTAATAATCTCTGATTCAATCTGTTGGATTTCATTTTTGTGATGACGTTTATATTGTTCTTGACGTTTTATTACACTTTTAATGAGTTTTTGACTGGCTCGTTAAAACTATTCTGTAAGATACTTATAATTAATTACTTCATGTGACTGTCTAGTATGACTTGCTTAAGGCCAAATTGTGACACTAACTTTATACAGCCGGATTTTTGAATGTTAAAAATAACACACCTATGGCATTTAAATAGTGTCCACATAACTTTAATGTGTAAATGCAGCATTTATGAGTGTTTTAGTCAGTTTTACCAATCTCAAATAAAGGGTACCAAGCAGCTTAATCGTCTATATTTCCCCAATACCACTAATAATACAAACAATATCAAACCTATTACTACATATTTCAGTCCTGCTTGATTTACTTTTTAATTTAAAACAAGTTACTTACTAAATATCAGAGTACGCCACTGACCATAGGAACTTAAATGAATGTATGTATCTGATTCTTAAGTCCCTACCAGCTACATTGCCAATATGTAACAAAGGTGCACTGCAACGAGGTATGCAATTCAATTGCATTGCCCAATACGCTTTAAACGAGTTTCACAATCAAGTATCTACGCGATACCATCAATCGATGCGGTATCTCTAAGTATCTCCCGAGACTGTTATGGTCTTCAAACGGTTCCTATTTCGACATGCACTCGCAGATTTAAACATGCCTCTGACCATAGATGAGGTATAAGACTTTAGCAATATATGGACCGAGTGAGGGAAGCGAGTGAATCGTGTTTTGTGTGAACTAGTAAAATGTATGTTTTCTTTACTTTTTTACACATATTTTGATACATGCTAACATGCTGTACTGTCATATTTTGGCGAAAATCAAAATAAAATTAGATTTTGATTATTTTAATACTCGTACTTTTTGTGAGCTGTCATTTTTATCATCTTTTTTTACATGAGATAGGCTCACGCTTGACTACAACTCTCTACCATTTTTGTTTTCTGTTGACACGCAAGTTTAGCCATACTAATAACTTTTTTTAAATACATTTCTTACAAAGTCTAAAACTACAAGCATATCTAGAGGTCTACAATTCCCTGCTTTACAAGTCCATAGTTTCATTCGTAACAATGTTCGCGCTAATGCTATCAGAATATCTGATCCTATTTATGGAGTAACGTGTAAGAACGTCTTTATTAAGCTCCTATTGTCTCTTTCTAATTATGGTAAAGGAATTGAACGCTGATTTTCGAATGCAACGGCTTATTATCTGCGATCTGCATACAATTGCTTATTTGCATAATATCTTCATTCGTTCTTGGTTCGAACTGATTTGAATAGCCCCGAACAGAGGCGGTTAAGGGTGGTTGGTTGGGATAAGTCGTTAAATAAACTTTATATAAAAGTAAACTGTATTTTAAAAAATTGATGAAAGAAAATGTTAACTAGGTATCTGTATTGTAAAGATGTCACTAATTACGTAAGTATCTTACATTCATACAAGAAGTACAATATGAACGGAATTCCTGAAGTAAAAGCAAACGCTTGAAATAGTTGAGTTATGTATAAATGCGAATTCACAGAATTACAAATTTGGCGTAGCTCAACTTGGATTTAATAAGGTTGAACGATCATTCTAATATGGACAATAGGTTTAAGCTTTAATAATGTTATTTTTCCTTTTGCCTCGTCATAATACGTCCCTGTTAGTTCCACGCATGGCGGATTTGCTGTGTCGACATGTAGAGGATAAGTTAGGTGAGCTAGAAAACCCCGCTGATTGCAAGTATTGCGATGGAAATCTTCAGATTATCTAGCCGGCATTATTATGCGATATTTAGCGGAGAGCTTGGTAGACATTGTTTACGTCCAAATTCATTTTTTTTTAAGGATAATATGTGAAACTGAACGAATACATAAAGTTTGTCTTGATTTGGCGTATTTAGTTTCATTAATTCAGTTACAAGAGAAAAATTGCAGTATCTACTAATTTGTATACGAAACAGATCTATAAGCCAACGCTGTTATTATTTTATAACTATCTTTGATAACAAAACCTTTGAGTAACAAAATATAGCAATTTTGAATAAATTTTGTAATACTCAGTAAACAAATAAAAACTTCTCAAACTAATAAAAACTACAAGCATTATATTTTAATAAAAGCGTATTAAAAAAAATAAAAAAAGTTATATATGAATAAAAGCACAGAAATTCTTATAAAATCTTGTTCTATTTAGCCTCTGGCCGCTATGAGGCTCTCGGAGCGAGACAAAAGGTTGCATAAATACTGCATTGTGCCCACCCTACCACATTACACCTAATAGACACGTATTTAAAGCCTTAAAAAGAGTGTAAGCAAAAGTGGTTAAATAAATTGACAAGATAAAAGAATCTCAACAATCTCGCCATATTCTACATTTGCATGGTATGAATTTGAAAATACATACTTAATCGTAACCAATGAATATCAATATGTGTGTATTTATGTCAAATGACAAACATATTGCATGCTTTTTAGTACTTGGCAATAAGGCATAGGTATGAGCTGCAAATACTCGTATTACTCGCACAATCAACATTGCTACTAAATCATAGATTATTTGTAAGTTCATAAAAATAATATAAAATGCTATACATATAAATTTATGTCCCAGACGCATTAATATGCGTGTTAGACCTGGACGATGATTGGTCATCACTAGACATTATGGTATAGAATAAATAGTTCGGCATCCCGAATTTATATTGACTATGCTCCAGCCCCACGGAATATAAGGGGTACAAAGTTAAGGGGCCTCCGGTACAACTTGAGGCCCCAACAAGTTTTGCGGATTTTTAAAGTTCTCGGTCTAGGGCTCTTGTTCGGCTTTAGTTTCCAACTTGGTGAGAATTTGGTCGATCTCAAGTTGCAAAGAGTATTAATTGGAAATGCCTAACAAGGTATTTACTATTTATTTAGTAATGAGGTTAACATGAAGTTTGTAATTAATGCACTTACGATCTCTAAAGTTTAATATATTCTTATTAATTTATAACCCTATGACTGTTTTAAATACTCTTATGAAGGTATATGAATGAATTGTTTTTGGACATTATTCTACGCAGCAACTGTTGGTGCGTAGAATAATACTAAAACTTACTTTTCAACATAATATTTACATCGTCAGCATTAAGTACAATATGCATTGTTATTACTCATAGTTTATAAACAATAAAACCCTTCAAATTAATTAATAATTTCCACAAGCGCCAGATGGCGACACGTCCCCCTTGAATAAACTCGAAACAATAGAACTGAATATTCATATCAGGAAGCTAGCGTTACGCGAAACGTATCTAGAACGTGCGCAGGAGTGGCCCGCCTCGCGCTCTCATTGGCCAGCCAATTTTAAACCAGCCAATGACAGCGCTCGAAATGCGCGGTATAATTTTGGCGTAATTAGTCACTCGTCCGCATAATAAGAAGGAATGGCTGCTTTTTGCTTGACAAGTCTGTTGTTTTTAGGGCGAGCTAATTATTCGGTCTGTTAAGTTTGCTTTTTAGATGCTTTTTGGATTAAAACTGGAGTTTTGCTGTAACGACTTGTTGGGAAAGATAGTTTGGGATTGAGCCAATTAACGTTATTCCTCGGCGATGAAAATAAGTTTGGTAAGAAAGGAAATAAGTCTGTTTCGTTATATAATGTTGTGTGGAACCAAAACGTCTTGTCTATTCACACAACTAATCTTATGTAAGTTTTTCTACTACGTACTTAGTTCTACTAAAAATCAAAAACTAATCATAAATAGCGTATTTAACAAGAAAACATCTTGTCTTATTAATTCTACTGCGTTTTAACGACCTGATAAGGCATAGTGCCAAACAATTTGATGTTTGACCATTATTTGGTCAATTACTTGAACTAACTAATTTGTAAAGATAAATAATAAATAATCACATACGCAGTAAAGCTCACCCACACAACAATTGTGACGTCATACAACCACACATACAATCCTTTTTGAAATATCTGCTATCCAAACCGTCAGTATGAACCCAAGTTCAAACTATCAATTAAACGCCCAACAGCTAAGATAATTCATTAACTTACCCTATAAATTGTTCCTATGTCAAACGACATAACTTAAGTAATGTTATCTTTAAGACTAAGGGAACCAAACAGCGGGGTACCGATTTAGCTGGTAATATTGACATTTGGGATGATTTATGAACAATAAACACGATACAATATTGTTCTAAAATGGGTATAGTTGGGTACAGTCCGCGCAAGAGAAATCTCTGTTCTACCGGTGGCAGCACTTTTGCCATTTGACCTTTAAGATCATTACAAAATATAAGTTCTAAGTTCCACGTGCTGAGTTATCTTATGACTCCAGTAGCCAAGCCATGTGGTAAGAAAGAAGGGGTAAACGTTGCTGGTGATAAGTTTTGTGATCTATTTCTGGATCTTTCTGTCTTTGTGATGGATGAGTAAGGGAGGCGATTAAGGAGCTAGAATATGGTGACAGGTATAGTAATTTATTGCTTCATTAAGATATAATAAGTACTGTTGAAGATAAGATCTTAGTAGAAATATAAGGAAAAACCAATCTCAAAGGAATGTTAATTTAGACACAGTAATGTGGCTTACATACTTTTTTAGAATTACTTGTTGCTAAACTAAAAACATCATTGAAATATTTTGGCACCAGGTCACATGTGGCGACATCCGCACAACCGACACTATAGTCCACGATAGAACATAATATAACTTTACTGGAACGTATGATACCTATTTGACAACATAACTAAAATATACTTATAATTTACAGTTTGAAACAAAACATAAACTCATAAACAGAACACAATCCACCCCACCAGACCATAGTATAATTATAGTAAAGGGCGGGCTCTAGCCTCACCAATATTTAGGTGGCCTTTGCCTCTAATCAGAAGCCACCCTTTGTATGAAGCCAGCGGAGCGCGACTGGTCAGTCCCGGTGACTCCTGACCTTACATGCTTGGCTGGCCAGTCATTCAGGGTGGTAATAGGCTTCTACAAATACCATGTACTCCTCACTGCGCGCTTTTGGAGGAAGTACCTAATGGTATCCTATAGATACACTAGTAAAACACTATAAACACACACAGAAATAGAAATATTTTTGTATTGTGACACACACAATACAAGTTAAGATTGTGAAGCCCCAATACAGCCGCAACTATCAGCAGAATATCGCAGAATATCAGATCATTCTGTTGCGGATATGAATTTTACCGAGGGTTATTTTTTTTATACTACGTACCTATCTGAAAATATTGACAAAAATATCGTCGTACATTATGTATGTAGATGATAGATAGTAGGTAATTATGTAACGGATCAATTTAGATGAACAAAATATATGATATAGCCGCCCGTCATTTCTATTTCTTGTACCTTCTGTTGCTATTGGTAAAATTATGTTCATAATTTTACAATATCTAAGTAAGAAACTAGGGACCTTCTTTCTAGGTTTTCTAGGTAAGGCACGATGCATTCTAGACTACAATAATGCTCAATACAGGTTGTATACTCATGTATAGAAACGTCACGGTAGAGTTTCAAGTCCTCGCTCAGCTATGCTGTTGACTAGTTTTAAATACAAACATGTTCCAACACCATACGGTACATGACGACCTCAATTTTCATCCATTTGAATTAGTTAATTTGCTCCAAAGTCTTCCAGATCGCGTGTTCCAATACATGTTTATGAAACGTGGGCGTCTCCAGCATCTTGCTTCCTACTCTATTCATCATCCAAAGACAAGGACAGATAGATTTATTAAAATTTTACGATTGTAAGTGGGATGTTTATTCTTCTCTCGTTATGTTTTGAAATATTTGGATTTAAGTGGCAGTAGAGGTGTTATTGCCTTTAT
Source organism: Macaria liturata (assembly GCA_964023185.1). Taxonomy (NCBI): domain Eukaryota; kingdom Metazoa; phylum Arthropoda; class Insecta; order Lepidoptera; family Geometridae; genus Macaria; species Macaria liturata. The sequence continues at coordinate 15,631,036 of OZ026809.1, read as the reverse complement.
ATCCGATATTGTATCAATAGTATTAAAGAAGCTTATTAGATTCGAATTGGATAATAAAAGTCAGCTGTATCGTGTTTTAGAGGCTTAAAAAATATGAGACATGGTTCAGAGGAACAGTTTATACCTACTACATTTTATAACTAGGACAGATTCTTCTTTCTTAGAAGACGTTTACTTTTCAGTTTTCATTTTGTGCTCTGAAACATGTCAAATGCTAAAATGAAATACAAAGAAAGAAAAAACAGTTTTTGTGTTTCATCTTACCTTAATTGGACTTCAAAGTATACACCAAAAACATAGCTCATAAAGCTACCAGTTCTCCTGCACCATTTACCAAATTAACTGAATCTAAAGCCTTCACCGCGCGGCTAAGCTGCGACATATTTCTTTCAACAGCTTCTAAAATCCCCTGAACATCTTATTAACAGAATGTAAATCCTGTCTACTGCTTATCAAGGCAAGGCAAATATACAGGGTAAAGGTTAACTGTACAGAGATTTAAATTTAATAAATTTAAATTGAATCAATGTACAGATTCGAGACAAAAATAATTTATACCTCCATACATTTTATATTACTTTACTTTCATTGTTTAAAAATTTCATGATTAACTGAATCATCAATCTATACTAATATTATATAGCTGAAGAGTTTGTTTGTTTGTTTGAATGCGCTAATCTCAAGGGCTACTGGTGCAAATTGAAAAATTCTTTTTGTAGTAAATAGAGCATTTATCGAGGAAGGTTTAAGGCTATATAACATCACGCTGCAACTAATAGGAGCGAAGAAACAATGGAAAATGTGGAATAAACGGGAAAAAATATTCATCTTTGGGGGCTTCCGTTGCGTGCGCTGCGAAAACGGTTCAAGTCGTGGGTAATTTATAAAGCTGAAGAGGTTGCCCAAAATAAATATTCCACGCGAACGAAGTCGCAGGCACAGCTAGTAAAAAATATTTCTTTATCTGTCAAATGTATTAGATATCCCTGTACTCGCAGCACCTAAATCCGGAGTGTCAAACTGTCCGTGACAATGTGAGGGTATATTGTGACACTTCTAATTATTTCTACTGCGGGATGGTGCAAGTGATACGACGACAGATAATACCTACTTGTATTACAATCTAAATGTATCTCATTTTTATGAGTATGCTGTTTTACCACATTTTCCAATATTAAAATCGATGATTCTAATAGTTACCACTAGCACCCATACATATTTCATTTTATAGCTATGAAAATGGTTGAACTAACTAAAAAAAGTCACAATTTTTGTAAGCTTTTCAATTTTTACATTTTTTTACTAGTGCTACCGGCAATAGAAATTTGAAAAGAATATAATATCAGACAGTTGCTTAAAATTATATTTTTCCCTTGTGGATTGGAAAAAACTTGTTCTCTTACTCTCTGTACTCAATCCATAAAATCAGTTCTATAAATCCGCTACCTCTCCTCACTTACCACGCGTAATTAACCACAGGATTAAATCTGGAGTAGGTGACAGCGCACTAATCAACTTTCTCGAGCAATTGGCTCGGATGTGAGGAATATACGATTATGTGCCGATGTGACGACGGTTGGAAGAGCGATTAAACTGTCGACCCAATGAGGCGTGGAATTTGAGCGGCAGTTCGACTCTATTTAGATTTGATGCTGCTTTGTGAGGTAATAATTTTCGTAGCTTGATAATTATATGTTCTTTTTATAGAACTTTTCAGCAGAATCACAACGTTACTCAAAAAACTATTTGTTGAGTCTTGATTTTTATTACTGAGGGTTTGAATACCCTGCAGAAACATAATGCAAGTTTTCTTGATCAGATCTATCTACCAAAAACAAGCTAGGTTGGTCTTAACAAAAAGCAATACTGTAAATAATTACAAATGTTTGAACAATAAATTTAATATTTTTCCCTTTTTGTGATCAGTAGGGATAAAAATGAAAAAGAAGGAAAATAATTAGAGGAAAACTCTCTTTTGATCACACACCGTCTTCACATCTTTTGAAACATTTTTGACACTAACACTTTCTTATTTTTTTTCTTTCTTCTTTTTTCTTTTCTTTTTAATTTAAGGTTATTCTTTTTCCTGGTGGTAATTTTGCACTGTAAATATCACTGTCGTATTCATCACATCAAACTATCAATATCTAGTACAGTCGATCTAATTTATTTAAAACATCCATGGTTTCAAAACAGTCAACCGACGAAATTGTCGTTGAAATGGAATTGCGTTAGTTTGGTCAAATTATTTGCTACTGACGTTTTGATTGGATATGAAATTCGAGCGATTTCAGATTTTACGACCAGTTTGAAAGTCTGGTAGAATTGAACTCGCAGTTTAACTGTTGGTTTAACTACTGATATTAATAGGATTAATGACGTCAATGACGGATTAACTACCTGATGTAAGTAATTATATCATGATTTTTTGTAAATTAATCTTTGCCAACTTTTCACATCTATCTCAGATGGAACGTTAGCCATATTTCGTATATATTTTATTTAATTGAATAAATAAAGAAATAAAATTCCGTGACATATCAAACAGCGCCATCTAACTTCCTACTTAGCAAACCCTTAGGTTGTGTGTACAACATAACGGATAAAATATTTATATAAAACTTACTTCCAAACTAAGATGGCTCCGACCAGGATCCCAATGATGAGGACGATGGAGCAGAGCGCGATGACTGCCGACGTCTGCAGAGAGGGCCCGCTGTGGTTGTACGCGTCTATCTTCTGAAAGGACGAAAAAAAACACATTAGACAAATTGATGCATTTTAGAATATCTAAATACAACTAACTGTCTTTAAGTTGACATTAAGTATACACGGAGTTCATAGAGAAACTACAGGAGAGAAGACGCAAGTAGCCATTATTAATGAGATTAATTTTTTTTCAACTGATTTTCAATGAATTTTTATTCTGTTAGACTGTAGGTATACTTTCAATTTAAATTGATAGCGCATAAAACACACATCTGAATCTGAACTTTACTCTAATTATGATTACCTTTTCAAATTTACGATCAACAAATAGCAAAATCAGCATTTCAATAAAATAGCTGAAGCCGAAAGAAATGTCTGATTTTAAGACGTGTTTGCGAGCCAACTATACTAACAATCATGGTAAGAACTCGAATGGTAGTGATTGAGCTAAAGAATCTTGGACCCGCTCCAAGGAAGCACGCTCTACAATGGCTAATTTTGTTATAAGCAAAAGTGGATTTTGATTATGACTGTTCCGGCCTTTTTTCCCCGACATAGTCTGCTGAAGATGAATTGAGCACGAAAGATATTTGAACGAGATTTTTTGCATGACAACCTTTCTTTGAACGATAGCCAGTGTTGGAGGAAAAAGATCTCATATTTCTAATATTCATACTTGTACATCAGTAGATAACTAGGTAAGATTCGATTGATCGAGCTTTCTGAATTAGAAATCTAGATTCTTTATAAATCTGGAATAGACACTTCGATAAATTCAATTCTACTTATAAATATATCGCCATTTCATTATATTTTTTTCGATCTCGTAAAAAGATAATGAACGTGACATGTTAGGAACGTCTTTAGACGTTATCACAAAAAAAATATAAATAAGACCAATAAGAAGAAAAACTTTAGCAATAAACTACAAGCAATTCATAAACGCACCTACAGATATTAACTTTCCCGTCACATCAAAGTACAATTTCACACTTCCCTTAATATCAGTTGAAAACGTGTCATATTTTCATAACGCCCTACAACTACCCGTGGAATCTCACTACGACATCTTTGCATTAGTGTAATGAAATTTTCATAATTATCTGTCATAACATTAGCGTATGAAAGCAATTCAGATTTTAATTCCACATTTAGAAGAGGCGACGTTTAATGGGTTTTTTTCAACCTTTTGTGCCTACGCCATGTTTCTAGAACAATTACGGCAAATGAGTTTTTGAGGGCTGAATGCGGTTAGGAGGTGTGTCTTCTATGAAATGGAAATAAAAATTGCAGTTATTTTTTGTGATATTGCGTGTGTTGCTTATGCATTTGTAATGTGGTAAATGGTTGGTATGTGTTCGTGATGTATTATAGTGGGGTGGAGAAGTATATTCATTTATACATTTGACAAATGCAAGGGTCATTTTATACGTACGTACTTGATAGAAATAATAACATTGGAAAAATGGATTGAACTTGGCACATTAGTTTGTTTTCTTCAAAATTTTGATTTGATTTTCATGACAATAACCAATCGATTGTTAAGGAATGATTAAAAAGCTCAACAATATGATTAAATGGTAACATGAAGGTACCTTTTCCGGCAGCCTATGATTAATTGTATATCTATCAGTTCTAGTCTAAAAAAAACATAGCTATTGCTCTCTTTTGAACACTACACCTGAAACCAGCCTAATGGCAGTACGTGAGGCCTACACCTTTAACATTTTTTCCTTTTTTCACAGAAAAAATAATACAGCCACTTAGAGGGTCGCCGGGGTAAACGAGGGAAGTTAAAAAAAAGCTTTGTGTCAAAATGACCCTTTTTCACGCAAATAGGTGTTTTGTGACATGTTAAATAAAAGAAAAAAAGTATGTACAAAGGTTAGAAGCGTACTTGTTTAATATAATTGTTATAATTAACATTACAAAATTTTGTGCCTTTAAGATTCAGTCTAGTAATGCGACCAGTCTGCTGGGTACGCCTTCTGGTAGTGGGCTAGAACACTTAGACCTTTAGGTTTTGCTACAGATTTTCTGAGTGCTTTTTTAATTTGTAGTATAAGTAGAAGTTTAGTTATAATAATAATAATTTGTTTATTTGACCAAAAACTTACGTGTACGTACATTACATACCTATTACAAAAACAAATGCAATCTTATGCACTAGTACAGTACGTCAGAAGTGTACTGAGCTCTGAGCTAAGTATCCAGTGGATCTTGTGTTTCAGTTAGAAGTAGTGTGTTTGGTTTATCTTTCTTATTTTTCTTTATTTTTGTAAGTACTATATAAAGTATTTATCAAACTTACGTTTTTGTTAGTGTCAAGGTTACAATAGTATATCGCAGAATAATATTTAATTTAGTTGAAGTTAATATATTTCGTAATCCCTACATAACGGCCAGACAGTCAATTCATAAAGTCGCTTTTTATGATCAAGATAAAAATCTCTACGCAAACATGACTTATGTCCTGGATGCAGGTTTCACTGGAAATGAGATATACCTACTCTCTGCGATAAGTAAAACTTATAAACTTCTAGCATCATTTTTTATTTGAATCATGTCTGAAAAATATTTTAAGAAAATGTAACATTGTCTTATATGCTGTTAATCTACTGAGAAGCATATTTAAATATCAAGTGCGTATACGAAAAATATTGACACAAATCTTCGAATCGTTAGTAAATCGATTCTTTCTGGGTAAGTTGGTATCTACATTCTATCCTAGACCATAATAATTACTTACAATCAGACGAATTATAACCTAGTGCCACCTCATTACGATACAAAATTTGGACCGAGTACTTGGATAGTCAAAAAGACTGCCCAATCGCAGTTTAGTAATTTTAAAAAGAACTAAAAAGTTAACATAACGATATGGTTATACAATATGCATAATGTCAGTTCCATTTGACACGTACTCTATTTAAGGTGGACCCAGAATGTATTATCCCCTATAAGGTAAGTCCATTTGTCAAAAGGTGGCGTTATCAGCAAAAGAATCCGTCATCGGCCGCAGTCGGCAGGACAACGATTTATCGCCCATATCGCACGATCAGGACGGTATCGCCGGGATCTCTGTTAAATACGATTATTTAATGCTAGTGATGGAAGTTCTTGGAAGGCTTGTACGTATTTCGAATGAATTTAGTCTTGACTCATGACTTGATTATGGACCTAAACCTGATAATCGTGTTTCTCAGATGAACACAGTAAACTAATAAAAGTGTTATAAGGCCAAGATAATTTCTTGTTTTTTTATGTTAATAATGATAATATTACTCATTTCATATTCATACGTAATTCAGTTAATATTTCAGTAGCCCAGTACCCATTCATATAACCAAACACTTCTAAAATGTATTAAGTAATTGATTTTAAAGGATTTCAATAGCATTAGAACTAAAAACATATCGGAAACTGTCTTCTTCAAACCAATCGAATATTTTCCCATCTCTACGGCCACGGTCCCCAAGTCTCTCTTTATCGCCCTGTCTATCTCGAGACGGTAGCCGATTTGTCAATGCCCCATCCTTAATTAATAAAAAGGACTTTCTATCGAAAAAAATAATTGAATAAAACCATAATTAATTTGAGCTCTTGGCCGCAGCGAACTTCTAAATTATGATTATCGCTGTAAAAGTTTGCCAACGTTCAGAAAATTAAGGAACTCTGAGGAAAGGGATCGTAATTGTTAATTTAATGAAGCGTCACATCCTTTTTTGGCGCCCTTTCTGCGAACTGCTATTAAGAAAATGTAGCATTAGATATGAGACCGTGTTTCCTTAAAGTAAAAAGTATTAAGTAAGTATGTTTCTGTTATTTTTTAAAATAAAACCCACAAAATGAAACTAAACATAGTGCAGTAACTATCTAAAAATTATAAATCCATCTATAAGTGTGCTAAAAGCACACGTCGTAGAGGTACAAGCGGGTAATAATTATTTATTTACTTTGATAAAAAAAAAGTCTTGTAGCAAGTTTGTAATTAAATTAGGTAATTGAAAACGAACTTAAAATATAAAAAAATAAAGTTTACAATCTAATATTTACTTATTTTGTACGCTTGTGAAGACAGGACCTTACAAACTTAAGCCTTTCATTTAGTAAAGATTTGCCGTATCTATCCCGGGCTTTCCGCTTAATGATTTAAGAGGACTTACGCAAACATTGTAAAGAGTCTTAATTTGTGGTTATTTGGCATCGTTAAGATGGAAAATGATTAGATTTCTAATTAAATAGGGATTCAGTAAGCGAATAAAAAGTATATGTTATAATATATAACAGTTTCTATTAATTGTAAATTAACGTTATGCTAACTATATGGATATAGAAGTAGCGTGCTTTAGTGTAGCAGATATTTTTCTAATCACTTCAAGGGCGTTGGACTAAAACACCATTTATTTTCTCTGACTCTTATTATTATCAGTTAAAACTCAAAGCATAACTAAAGCTAATATTATGTAGGTGTATTTACATATTGCCCTTATTTAAATAACACGAAACAATAAGAGAAATAACTAGAAACTAAATTATGCGCATATCTATGAGGTGAAACTGTCCCATCATTTTGAACAATTAGTGGAACTGGCATGAGAAGTTCATTTCAAAACTTTAACTATGACTTTTTTAACTTTACTCATATGTTATGAGAAAAAGTATAACGTAAGCGCAGCATTATTAACACACATTGTTATGTATTGTGGGTGTATTTACATAATAAAATTAAAGGGGCTTTTTTAAAATCATTTTATAAAATGTTGTATTGAGCGTGTTCAATCATTTTTGTCCGTACTAGGTAGGTGTTTAGGTGAGTACATGGTTTAAGAACTTGTTCAGTTTATACTATAACAATATTTCTATTCATTACAATTACATAAGTTGCATTTTTAGCCATTGCTTAAAACTACAAAAAAAATAGTTAATGTTGTTTTTTTGGTGAGTCACTGAATATTTTAAGTAATTGCCAAATTTTGCATACATTTTATACCTCAATTTACCAATAACAAACAGACACACATTACAATAACTTTTATATTAGCATTGTACCTACCGTCCAACTACAGCCACCGCAAACCCGCATCAATGTAAATTACTAATTAAATCATTTAAGCCTCTAACAAATCAATTTGTAACGTAACCGCAAGCCGGTGTAATTTACATAGAATGGTTTGACAAATATTTGTTGCTGTTGGTGTACATTTATTTATCGAAGCAGGGCAGTCATAATGATATTGTTGCTTAGTCAATGTGGTAATGCGGCCAGCTTGCTGTGTGTGCTGCCTCATGGTAGTGGGCTATAGAAGTGTATTTTATTTCATAGAAAAGTTACAATTTATTTCTAAAAAGTATACAGTATGAGCCTTTATTTAAGTATTCAAATTATATACATGGATAAAATCTTTGTTTATTAATTGCAGTATAACTGATTATTAACTCTATCCCTCAAGTTATCTTACATGCCTAGAAGAAACGTACGAAGACATTCTGAATGAATAGTTTACACTATATAGGTATATTATGTCCCAGATTTACAACAAAGAACACATTATATCCTAGATTTTGAACAGTATCTTTGTTTTACTATTCTAGTAAGTACATAATTTAGGTATAACTAAATCTTAATACGTAATTTCAAACTAGGAGGGTCAAGCTAAGGGTCGCTACTTGTCAAGTTTTCGACCCTATAACTTTCACAAAATAGTTTAAGAAGTTGGCAAGGACAAAAGGCCCTTTACAAACCTATATAAGTTACGTATATTTTATAAGTTGGCCCTAACTTGTGTACAAAGATGTTGTGTGTTTAGTCTTGGTATAAAATAACATGTTATTAACAATACGCACATAGTTTCAAAAACATTTTGAAAAATACGTTTGACAGAATAATTAAAATTAGTACCTAAGTACTTACTCATTCTGCAAAATAGTGGAATTAAATTTGCACCTGCATTGTTAACATAAGTAAATTATATCATTCCAACAGTAAAACAATACTTTACATTATCAACAGTATCTTGAGTCCATTCAGGCTGCTTAACGTTCTTTTATTTCTTTAAAAGCTATGCTATTTTATAACTCCGAAATGACTACAAATCCTTTCACAAGAACTCCGACGGCGGTAAATAGTTTTGATATCACATTTTACGCCATAGGTAGGTTGAAAAATTCTTGCGGTTCCCAGACAACTTAACTAGAAGCCGATTAAGCTATCAAGTAGATAATTACTGGCAATAAAAACGGACACCTTTTCAAAGGAACAGTCACGGTGTCCCGTCTCGGTAGGTGTTCTACAAATTCTCGTATTCGTCACTGATTCGTGGAAACGTGTGGTGGTCTTAAACCTTGTGAATGCGATAATAAGGTTGTGTGCTTAAGGCCTTTGTCATATTCACTGTTTTATTTAGCGCAGAGCGTCTGAACTCTTTAGCTTAACTTTCTTTTAACTAAATGTGAGACAAATCTGTAAAGGCTCCGGCTGGCAAATAGCCAATGTCTCTTGCTATGTACCACAGACTACATATTTTTTTCTTATAATTGCTTAATGTGTTGCAAGTAAAACTTTAAAAAACTATTCAAACTGTTTGTACATTTAAAACGTATGTTACACATCTTATCGTACAATTTTATTATACTTATACTAACATTTAAAATAATGTTTGCTTGTCAGTTTATCCCGCTCTGGCGCCATGACGTAGCGGCAGATCTTTGTGAAAATTAGTATTTCGACAAGGTACTCAAATGGGAGTTTAGTTTATTAAAGTTGTAAGGATACCTACCTTGTAGGTATGCCTAAACAAGATTTGAATTGAAATGTTTTTTGCGGTCTGTGTCGATTAATGATACATTGTATTTAAGGTGATGATTGATGTCTTAATACTGCTTTAAAAACTTTAACACTGCAGTTTGCGGGATTTGTTCAAAGGTTTCAAATATTTCAACGACTTTTTTTCCCTTTAAAATAAAAAATTGGTTGTTATTTTAAGTTTTCATAGTAACTAAGCTATTAAACATTTAAATAAAATGTGTGGATATAGAAAACCCATAGGTAGTTAATCATTTGTTATTTTTTCTTATGACAGACATGTTTGTGAGACTATGTTTTTTTTAAATATCACAAAAAAGGACAATTTACAACAGGCAATAACGGTCAAAACGAAACAAATACAACTGCAAATCAGCAAGATTACTGTATACCGCAAACAGAAAAGCTCCGAGAGCTTTTAAAAGCAAATTCCAAGAGCAAAGAGAAAGCTCTATGAAGCTACCTAATAACAAATGTTAGCGTTGAGGACACAAAGTATGCAGATGTCAGATCTGGCTACGAATTTGATTCTTGTTCTGTAAAGATGAGTTATAACATTTATTTTAACGATATTTTTTGTAAAATATATTTTTATAATAACATAGGGAACATACATTTATAACTAAAACGATGAACATAAATTTTTAGGTTTTGACTTATTTCTTGGTAAAAATAGGTTTCATTTCTAAGGTTGCTACACTGTTTAATTTAACATCTTTATACAGCAGCTCTTTTTAGAGTTAACCATTGTACACCTAGCGCTTAGGTCCAAACAACCAAAATTAACAATAAATTTAACATTTTCATACATTATGTAGTAATATGTACATAATATTATGATAAGTAGCTCACTGAATATCAAAATTCATAAATCTTTAAGTATGACATCCCAATATGGTATAATATGCTATCCCATCATTTCAATACAAAACTCTGATATTCTAAATATAAGGTAGAATTCCTTCATACATCTAATCTAATCTATGCTAAGCTTGTGCTAATAAAGAAGATTACAAAATCTCAAATCCCGTTGGTAATGTTGAGTCAGAGGATTTCATAATTCAAACACAAGCGCTTGATGGCCGACATAGACTAAATGACTAAGAGACTTCTAGCTAAAACCCTGTCGCTTAGCTGTAGTCGTACATAGATGGTTGCCGTTGCGACCGATTTTTATTTCATGTTTTATTATCATTCGGTCAATCAAATAAAATATAACACGGAGGAACAAATGGATACACAAATCTATGATAAGTCTGATGCGAACTACTGGTAGGACTAGATGGAATAAAACCGATTATTTGATCTAATGATAACAATCAGCCTAGAGAATTCTAACAAGCAAGAGTTTGTGAGTGTGTTAGATTTTTTATTTCTACATATATAGAAACAGCTGACCCATGTGCATGAAATTGGGCATGGCTTGTAAATAAATTATACATATTATGAATTAAATAATCAATATTTTATCCCGTATCAACACTGCGGGTGCCGCCACGTATTGCTAGTTAAACATATTAAACATATGTGGTGCTTATTTTTTACTAGTAAGGAGTCTATAAGGTGTGATGTCATAGATGATGCGTAAGTTAACGTGGTTATACTGTTTGTGGAAAGAATTAGACGGTCGCACAGAATACTAAGTGCTGTTGAGCTGTAAAAGTTCTAACTTCTTGAGTAAACAACGTGAAACTCGGGATAAAAATCAAGAAAGTGTTTGAATATTTTTATAAGTATATGTCTTACGAGGCTGACGAACTGTTATGGAGAGAGTTATCAAAATGAAAGTCAGGATATTTTTATTAAAGTTTATGAAATGTAAACGCATTAAGCTACAAAAAATTCTAGTTAAAATAACTACATGTGTTTTAAGTAAGTGTTTCCATTTATTTTTCTATTCAATTCATTTATAAATAAGCGCAATATAGGTTCGTGAAAATGGTCTTAAATTATTACAGTAAGGGCTCCATATTGTAGCCTCACGGCATGCAAATCTTAAGTCTCCTGTTTAAGTTGTTTCTTAAGCTGACATGATAATTACAATCCAGCTGTTTTATTTCATTAGTACATCCCTCACGTCGTCAAGTTGAGAGTTGTCTTGGAAATTGTAAAGAACAAACAGCTTTGCCCGTTCTTATCTGTCAGCAAACATGTGACGTATGCGGGCTGTAATGAAGTTACGTGTGTTTTAACTTATCGCAATATAGAATCGGCATTTTTATGTGAGTTGCAAGATGAAACCGAAACGTATTTATTACCTACTTATTTTAGTACCTATTCTAATGCTGCTATTGTTTTTTTATGCATCTACTTATACAATATTTTTATTGCCTTTAGGTTTTTTTACTACATACGTGACTTTACACTTGGTTTGATTATATTTTGACAAGTTTTAAAAGGGAAGAAAAGTTGATCATGTTTTAGCTGTGCTATGTTGATTATTACAATAGTAAAATGATAACTATTGTAAAAAAAATGTACATATTATATACAATAACGAGCAATATAAAATGGACATTTTGTCATGAAATAAACACGAAAATGACGTGCAATAAAGCAATCACACAAAAAATATAATGAATATTATGTACTTATGTATGTACACATACATGTTATGTGGGTTTAAGTTTGCGCCGAAAGTGCTTGCTCTCAGTCTTAAAATTTTACGTAAGTACACATTTTCGAGTTTTGTTTGAGCATGTTGTCGGAGTTATGAATTTAAAGATAACTGTTTCCTATTTCGTAACACCATAGGCAAAGCTTAAGGTAAAAATTACATTATTTTGTGTCGTTTTACAGGAAGTGCGTAAACCGTTTCAAAAAGTGATTATTTGATGTCCAACCAATTTCAATGTGAAATTTCTGAACTCAGTCTTATTTATTTCCTGAGTTACTGTTCAATAAATTGTACAAACGTAGCACACTATTTACTTTATAGATATAAGTACCTACAGGAGGATAATATTAGACCGATCAATTATATTGTTCGACATAACACAAAATACAATCAGCATCAATTTATCTGCGCAATAAAAACATAATAAAATCGCAATTGTAATATGAGTAAGCTTATAGACTCCTACGCATGTGTCCAATCTCGATTGAAGATTGTGATAGATAAATTAGACCCGAACCCAAACGGAACCGCTACGCCGAATAAATTACTGTATTGTTTAGAGACAAACAACTTTGCTTTCCATATAAATCTTCAGCCCATGGTTTATTTTTGAAATGAGATCTGTTATCATGATTGTTAGGAGTATTATGTTTGACTGAGAGTTTTGTTTTTATTCGTGAAATACCTACGCGTAATTACGCTGATTCTTTTGTGGCTGACATTCACTATCTAAACAAACAAAAATATTTGTTTTCTTAAAGTTAACAAAAACATTGTGTAGGTGATATAATTAACCGAATAATATAATAAATACCTACATGAAAAATGCTATTAAAAAAAACTGTTAGTGGTTGCTGAAGCTTGTGTGTCGGATACTGGAAATCTTATAAAGATTTTTGTTCGTTTATAAAACCTAGCGCCACACCAAGTATAATTAAAAAAAAAACTTAAGGTAACTTAATTGTAACTCAAAATGTTATTTAAGCTAGTAATACTCACAGGTTCCGTGTCGCAAGTCTCCAGATCAGGTATCGGGTCGTCCCCGCAGTAGTACTCTGAGTGCAGAAAGGGCGGCCGCGGCGGCGGCGGCAGCAGGAACTCAGGAGGAGGGCCCAGACAGTCACACTCCGCCAAATCCGTGGGCTCTATCTCCCACATATCGTATTCTAACTTAGCACTACTCACAACCTCACTATTATCACCTATATAATCACTAGTATCACGTTTCTCGCGCACATTAGTCCTTTCTTTAATTATTTCAGCTATGTATAGCTCGTCATCGACGTCGCTCCACACGTTTCTTCTGATCGCGTCTTCATCTTCTATTTCTTTGTCTATGGTTTCCTCTTTATCGTCTATAACATCGTGCGCTATAAACTTGCTACTTTTTGTATTGCTTTCTGTTTCAATATCATTTTGTGTCTCGCTGTTTGCTAAACGGTTCTGTGTGGAATATTTGTTGACTCGAGCATATTTGTTTGTCCCGATGGCGTACGAAGACGCTCCAAACGGACTGTGGATGTATCTTTCGGCCATACGCAGAGTTCTTCTAATTTATCTGTAACAGAAAGAAATATATTGTAAACAAAGTGTCGTAAATTACGAGATAAAACAAGATGTATTTTGTATGTAAACAATATTAGCGAATGTATTTCGTGACACGTGTTATATGAGAGAGATAGTATTTTCCTGTCGGCGTATTGTGAAAGGGAAACGTACTATCATATATTAAAATAAAGTAATTTAGTTCGCAACAAGCACGTAGCTTACACGTGAGCCTATTTTTATTTGCCGTTTTCTCATTTACATCTCCCAAGCCGTATATTTTTCAAAATAGTTCAGGATATTCAAGCGGAGCACCCGAAAGCCTTAGTTGAGATTTACATAAACGCGATTATCAAAGCTTTTTCTAAGATGAGTGATAAAAAAAATCATATAAATCCTGGCTTTTACATGAGTGTGATGTCTGGTGTAATTACATATCTCGTGCTTATAATTATAATTAATCAAAGTACCGTTATCGTTAAACCATGTCAAAGCCCCTGAAGCGATTCGAAAACTCTTGACACTCAAACGTACCTAGGGTATTCAACTCCTTGTTTGGTTGTACAATGACTACCAGTTTCTTATCTCGCACAACCAACATCAGTCTTATTATTTAATAGAAGAGCTAACACCTCATTTTGTATAACAAAGCCGCCGCAATTAGACTCCACCTCGTCTGAAAGTACAAAAGGTGCGGAACGCGTATCGATATCATCAGGTGATTCTTACTATAGCAATGCAGTAACTCAACTTGCTTGGTTGTTTATTTAACATGTGACACAATAAACTATTTACCTTTATTGTCTGTATTAATTTTATTGTATGTACTATTGTGATTACAAATGTTAAGCCTAAAAAAAACATCGTAATGTTTTACTTTGATTTCTGGTGGCCATGAAAAATGTTCTACGAACAAGTAATATTCAATATGTGTTTTGACTTAATACCAATAACTTTACTGTGGTAGATGAATAACTGTACATATGTACTAACTTTGCTTATTTTGAACTACAGGATGATTGTCTTATTTTATTTATGGACAGTAAAGAAATTGTGCAACATTCAAGAAGTAATATCATGAACGTCACAAAAAACACAAGCATTGAATAACTTCAAGCCAAGTTACAAATAAAACAAATAAATCCGAACATCTCTTACTCGATGTACGGAGTCCAATATATAGTTTTGCTTATTTTAATTTATTTTTTATCGAATCAAATTGAACGGACGGGTTTCTAGCTATGCATCGGTCGGTATTTCATTGCTATCACGAAGAGCCGTCAGCCGTCTTCTATTTCGAAAGTTTAAAGTTCATCGTTTTTTGATATTTAACTCTGATCCCTCTATACAGCCATGTTCAGATTAAGAGAGGAAATAAATTCATGTTTTGCATGATCTTGATACAAAACCGAATGGAATGAATTTCGAAATTGAAACTGGCTGTAATGCTATACAGAGATACTGGGATAAACTGTATATTTTATGAAATGGGCACAATATCTGGTGTATCAGAATTTATGTTATATCCTTTTTGAGAAGGTCACGCTTGTATAAATTGTGGAATAAGTTTTGTTTATTGCATAATGAAGGCAAATTTTAACAACTGTTAAGAAAGCCGTAAATAATGGTTTGATGTGAAGAAATACAACATTTTACTAAAATTTCACAGTGTTTTAAATTTTTGGTGAAATTAAAGTTAAAGTATTTTTAGTTTTTAAATTCAATAGTGTTTCTGACTAAACTTGAAATCGATAAGAGTTTTGAACACAACATAGCACCAAAGTTTGCAAACCACAAAATATGGCAATTTGTGATAGAGATGTGAGTTCGGATTATGCATGCGTAAGTTGTTCCTGAGAGTGGAGATGGAGGGGTCGGAGGTCAACAGGCGTTAGATAGCTCTTCAAGAAGGCTGCGCCGGCTTATATATTGAGTGCCGTTATGGCATACAAAGCAGGAATAGGGATGTGCGGCTGGTTTCGAGGGCTTATCAATATTTTTTTGGAATACATATTTGGGATTTTTTCACTTTTTCAAATCGACTACATATTTGAATTTAATATTTATAAATTAAAAAGTGCACATAATTCAAACACTTAATATGTTTCTGCCTAAAAAGAACTGTAAGGGTACAGTTCTGTAGTTATTATGTTTTTTTTTTCAGCATACAAAATAGGAAAAGTCATGGCGTGGTTGGCAAATACTAATATAATTTACCAATAAGAAAAAAAATATTCCAATCAGAAAAATCATTAAGCATAACAATATCATGTTTACAGTTGGTAAAAGTACTGGTAGTACTTAAATGCCTCATACAACCGTATCATTTTCTTTAAAAATAAAGATAACTCGTCACTCCAGGATTCACATGTTTTGAAGTACCGTTGTTCCGTCTCGTTGTGTTTAGAGACTGAAATTATGGAATATGGATACAGTTATGATGGGAATACTAATTTTACGGTTTGTTAACAATCTTCCAAAGTATTCGGAAGTTGTAAATAGTATAACTTTATTACGGGCTATATATGGATCGTGTTTTGACGCAGGTTTCTTCTAAACGTAGCTTCAAATTATTAATTTAGGAGTGAATGTTATTCTTTTTATAGTAAGGAATAATAACGTTGAGATCTAAACGGTTTTAGTACATAGGCGTAATGATGACTCTAGGTATTGTGAAAAGATACGTATACAAGTGACCATATGATCAAGAGCGTACATATATTGCTTATATACGAATAATAGGTCTCCTAGGCAAACGTGCAACATCTTAGACTACCTACATTGGTGCTAAACATCAGGCTGGCTGTAGACAAACGTTGGCCAACTCCGTGTTTAAAAAACTTAGAACATCAACCCAACAAATTACCATTTACCATCATAATTCAAAACGACTTCCACGACACGATAATGACTAACATCTGCATTCAAGTTCCCACCCTTACCACGAGCCGATCCCACGTCACATTCTCATTCTGCATCATCGCTGGCATTCAAAGCGTTCGTTTGAACGATCATTAACATTTGGCTTGCCACTCGATGCTGTCAGAGCTGACAATGGTAAGGGCTCTTGAGGAACTAACGAAGCCATTCTGCAGGTATTGCATAGGTATTTCTCGTGTGAATTTATTGCGAGTAACGGACGTATTGACATGGATGATGCTGATCATAAGTGGTATAAGTACGAGTAAGTATGTATAGTATGAGGTATGAGTATCTAAATATATAAAACTCAAAGGTGATAGATCACTATGTCAGTCAGTCAGACTGACATAGTGATCTATCAACGCACAGCCAAACCACTGGACGGATCGGGCTGAAATATGGCATGCAGGTAGATGTTATGACGTAGACATCCGATAAGAAAGGATTTTTGGAAAAGTCGCTTTTAAAGGGGTGAAAAAAAGAGATGCAAGTTTTACTTCTTAATGCGAGCGAAGCCGCGAGCATCCACTAGTTCTTACATATAGTACATAGTGTTTGCGTGTTTGCCTAGTGTAAAATAAATATATTGGTTATCTCGTATTAGTAAATCCAGAAATTTGAAGATGGGTGAGCAGGGAAATCGTTAAAATTGATTGAGGTCTACACTTCATTAGAAAATACCGTGTAATAGGCCATGTCAAAGATTTATAAGCTGAAGTTTAATCAATGTTCTGTCCTAGCTAAGTATTTAAGACAAGTTCCTCGAAGTACTGTAAACTACCTAGCGCGGCGAGTGTTTTATGATAATAAAAAATAAAACCCAGAACTATACGTAGATCTAGAACTTAGTCAATAATTATATCAAAATATTATACACAAAAAACTGTGTACTTGACTTTAAAACAAAACAATATATGTTTTTTTTTTTTTCGTCTGAATTCCCCCCGCGTTGCGGAGGGCCTTTATATAAACAATTTATGGTTACAAAATTGTATGATTTAAAAATAGTAAGTACTTGATCAATAAGAAACATTTCATAGAGACCTACATTTGTACAAAAGTACTAACATTACCAAACATCCCTATTCATAATAAAACAAAACGAATCACACACAAAAACAATCAAAGAAGAATAAACGAATCACAACAAGAGAATCAAATGAAACACAACAGAAATAGCAGAAACAATTCCAAGTTATAATCGGATATCAAATAAACAATTAATACTGCGCTGTTCAAACCCAGATAAACTGGTAATTGGAGAATTATATCTATAAACCGAATAAACGAACAATCTATTATTATAGAAATTTCATTTAAGGTGCAGTGTCTCGTAGGTAATTTCATATGAACTGTATGTATAATAAAACTTAAAGACTGGTCGATAAATACAATTTTGCTTCTAATAGTAGAGAGCAGATCTTAATAAAGAAACTAAATTTATAATTTTACATATTGCTACATAATTTTTTGTATGAAAAATACTTTAGAAAATAACCACAAAACCTTCGTGGTCGGTTTTCTGGAGGCGAGTTCTTTGTTAGATAGGTATTATTTTTTTGTGATTAAACTCATCACTCAATCATTTATAATTTTAAAGCTTATACAGGCCAATGCTTGTGTAATGTGACATACATAAAACATTGTGCATTTCATAGATTTTTATTTTTTTTACATGATATAGGCTTATGTTTGGCTACATCTTGCCTGATGTTAAGCAACGTTATAATCTACGATCTAGTGCGCTAGCCTAGAAGAAACCGAAAAAAAATGTTTTAAATGTTTTTTTTACTGTTAAAATCTTTTTATATGTGTGTTGATTGGAGAGATTTTCTTTTAATACCCAACAGTTTAGTATGAAAGTCTGATCGGGCGACTGCGCCTTAAATAGAAACTGTGTTATTAAATTCAATAACAATTCTCAGAACTTTGCGCAGTTGATATAATGAAGAGAGGAAGAAGTTTTTACCCCAATGGGTTCTGCATAATCTCGCCAATTATTTTACTTTATAATTAAAAATGCTTGTTTCAATTTGAGTTTTATGAACAGTAAATCTTCGGGTTGTTATACTCGTTTATTATTGAAAAGTGAATATGTTTCTGTGGATTTAATTGTATTTCTTTATAGTTAAAAGGGAACAGACCATTTACTTGCTAGTTCTTATAAATTAGTTAGCAATATTATTTCTTTTTTTAAAATTATGAGTTAATTTATTAAGTACTAAACCTGCACTATGGTTGTTAAAATTAAACTTTTATTGGAAAATGAGCGAAAATTATCACGACCGGAAGGATTCGAACCTGCGTATTTCCGATCACCGTCCGGAACGCCTTAACCAACTAGGCTACGGTCTACGGCTGCTGGTCGTGATTATTTTCGCTCATTTTCCAATAAACGTTTAATTTAATATTATTTCTATGATGGAGTAGATCTATATACTTATCTAGATTTCAGTATTTCGTATTAGCTGTATAAAACGGATTTTGTGTATAATTGAATGTATGTATATTACATACCTACACATTTAGTATAAACATTAATACTGCCTAAATTATACAAATTAATTGCTTATAATACAACCACAAATCTACTCAAACTAACCCAATTATATCCACACAATCATAATTATAAGTCAATATTCGAGTGGTGTGGAGTAGGTCTGTTCTAATAGCTATACTATACGTATAGCCTATACTATACGTCCAAAAGCGAGGGTTTACCCTGTTTGTCTTGCTACGTAGGGTTCCCATTATGACCATATATTTATAAAATAATATGTTTATTTCTAACTGACTTTGTGACAATATATTCTACGTATTTTCAGCTGATGAACACAAAACAAACAATGTATTAGAAAAATATTGCACATAATATGTGTATTATATCAAACAAACTTAGATTATTATTAAGTTTACATTATAGGCTTTTATACAAATGTGGCTTCTAAATTACTTCTAAAAAGTCATAATAATATTTTTTTGTGACTATTCCTTTAGAAATGAAGGGGATAATTATGTTACATATTTTATGAACATTTAATTATACAGTTAGGTACTTACATATTTACCACGGCAGAAATTTTACTCGGAAACCGTTCTTACCAAAATGTTACCGTACTACATTAAGTTTCTCGGTACTCCCATCAATTCCTTCTAAAACCAGGTAACATTATCCTGGCAACCCTAATACGTAATAACATTAATCCGTGGCGTGTTCGTGATCTGTTAATTAGTTTCCTCTTATGAAGATTTGCTTTCGGAGTACTATTCTCTACCCTTACTATAATATCATTTATCTTCACACAATTTTCTATCTTATATCTCGTGTAATAGAGATTAAAATAGAGTGAAGAGTTAATGGTTATTTCACAAAGCGTCTGTTTACATAGGAACGTGTTTTAGCTACAGCAGAAGCATTAGCTTCCTAATGTAGGTCTGGTGATGATTTTAGGGGTATTCTATATTGAATTATGGTTCGTGTTATAAATAGGTTTGGATAGAAAGTACCTCGAAAGTATCGAAAATGTCACTTACAATAATCCTCTGTTTCTGTTTATTTTTTGTTTACTTACGTTTTAATATAAAAACAATCGCTTTATTATTTCAATAAAATTAAGTGATTTACTTAACTAGTTCATTTTTGAAACAAATAAATAATATAAAGGACTTTATTTACAATAATAAAATATAAAAACAAGGGAAGAAAAACTAAACATACTACTTCTAACTACTACAAAAAGGGGCAATAAATAATCAATGTTCTGGCCTGTAAATTATATATTATAATATGTATTGTATAAAAAACTATTCGAATAAATAAACATCGCAGTAACATAATGACGTAATGAACGTTCAATCCATTGTTAAAATTATCCCGTAAGCAAATGCGTTTTATTGACTTATATAATTAAGAGTCAATAATGCTTTATGTGTCTTTAGGTAGGTACGTTAGAATGGGGATTGATTGTCAAAGGTTACCGCCAAGTAGGTGGTCTTATGGTTTTTGTAGTGCCTCCGGAGCGTAACCCGCTTCGAGTGTTATTGCTTGCAGTTAGCACAGAAGTTAGAGGAGACCACAGTTTAGAGAGAGCAGTAGGTGAAGTTTTTGAAAGAGGAGAATGAAGAATTTTAACAACAAAAACATATACTTACATAACAATTACCTACTCATTATCAAATTAAGAAGTTCAAACATTCATAAAGTCTGATTTAAGTGTTGACTTCAATTCCTCTCTATTCTTAACTCTTCTAAACTACTTATATTATACTCTTATAACCAACACTTAATCATTAATAAAAAATAAAATCGTTTATTTGCAACTTATAAAGGTATATTGTATTCCTGTGTTGTGAATGTAAGATATAGTTATTAAAAACCAAAGGTTTAGCTGATACTCTTTAACAATTAATTGTCCTACACAATTATCTATGTGATATGTCATCCCACTGCACACTCACAGCAACTAAGAACAAGGGGACCGCCACCGGTCCCATTAGCCAAGCCGGGGCTAACACCAGAACAAACACGTAAACACGCCTTACTCAGCCTTACACTGTGCACACATCGATGGAGGCTGGATGGGATGGGATTACTTTCTTGTAAGTTTCTCGGATATGAGGCGATTTGGGAACGTTGGATAAAGTTAAGCTAACATGTTGAGATAAAAATGTCTTTTTATCGAGATGATACTCTGTTTGTAGTTTCTGGGATGCAACATAATGTAATTAAAATTTAAATAATGCCCTGTCTTTGTCGGCACTAGGGTCTGTTAACTTCTGAAATGTTTTACAGATTTAGGTTGCCTAGATACAGACTATCTAATTCCTAGTTCCATATATGTAAGTCATAACGCAATACGAGTCATTAAGTTGCCAATCTGATGTGAAAAGGTTTAAACCATCCAAAAATCCTCCGACATGGCAGGCTTAAATAAAATAACACAAATATCTTATAAAGTGAGCCACTTACTGAAAACCTTACATAGAAAAAGGTTATGAGTTAATTTATTAAGTGCTAAACCTGCACTATGGTTGTTTTTTAAATCAAACATTTATTTTCGCTCATTTTCCAATAAAAGTTTAATTTAGATAAAGGTTGTTAACATTTCGAAGGAAGAGTACGAAAATAACAAACTATACAAGTTTTATCATCACGAAACACATCTCAAATAAGACGCCAGTCACTCTCCATTCCCATTCAAATCGCATCTCCACATTCACGAAATAAAGAATAGTACGAATAACATTCACACAGATATGTAAAAACTGGAAAGATACCAATATATTCGGCGCCTCATTCTACACTCAAACAAAACGTTGAACTCAATATGCGAGAGACCTGTATAGCTGCCAAGACACCCCCCGTAGGGTTGTCTGTTTATTTGGAAAACAAGTCGTCAATTCGACGATAAAGCTGAACGTTTTATCACACTAACCATTATGATCGAGACGAAAGTTTGTATAAGTAGGTATGTGTACTATGTTTGTTGATTTTTTTACAAACGACCAAACGATGACGAATAACTTATGGTACTTATAAATCAGCCTATTGGTAAACAAAGTGCAGAAAAACCATGACTACGGTGGTTAGATGGCATCGAACATTTGAAAGGCTACTCCTAAGCAAACCAGGGTAAAACATGTAGTACTGGCGTAAAATGATGGTGTATTTTGCTTTACAATTGACAATGATGATTTATTTCAGGCGTACGATAGATTAGCCTTCGAGATGGGATGGCCATTCGTGAAACTATATATTTTTACCCATTGCGCAAATATTTTTGTCATCCTATAAATATCTACCCATCTTCAGAGCTCCAGTTTCCTGTACTACAAGCACCCCTACAGGCCAGGCCTTGGCAGGAGTCACTTGGCACGAGCAGTAACGGATATGTACCTACTTGGAACGGCGACGGCTCGAGAGCTCGCCCTGTGTCCAAAAATTGGGTTACACTGCTCTTCTGACTCTGAAGTATTTTATGACTTCAGTGCGTTTATTTATTTGTTTAGATTCGATTTTCGAATCACGAATGAGATTAGAATAAGATGGAATTCGACTCAGCAGTCGGATGAAACCAGCTGAGAATGATGTTTATGAGTGAATACCTTCGTGGTCAGTCCTAGTTATTGTGTAAAAGGCTTGCATTCTTATAAGGAACCTATAGTGGGTCGCAAAATTAATTTTATTGTTCATCTGTGATCCTAAGACTCTTAAGGCTGTGTGTACTCTGTTTATAAATAAATGACTATGAACTATGAACTATAAGTGTACTTATAGCACGTCAATAAACTATACCAGAAACTTCAATAAATTATTTAAGTAATACAAAATATGTTGTATTATTAGCTGTAAGTCATCTAGATAAACGGACGTGAAGAACAATGGCGGATCAAAAATACTACTTGGTAAATAAAATTGTTATCCAGCGCAAAAGTTATACAAATCCTCATCTCAAAATACTCAAAGTTAGCAACAAACGCTTTCAAAACGGTTCAAATTGTTCAAAATGCCGACATTGTTTTTCATTTTAAACCTTTACAATAAACATTTCTCTGAGTAGCAACTCTGCTATTTCACTCGCTTCATAATCGCCCATTACCCTTTTGCATTCTTTTACATCAAAGTAGAACAAAAGCGAAGTCTTTGATAAATACTTTGTGTTTTTTCCTTTGGACGTCGAGGGACCATTTACATGAATAAAATGGAGCGACCCACAAGACGGTTGTAGCTATTTAAACTGTTTTGTGGTAGATTGATTTGCTATTAAAGAACTGTGAAGAGTGGTCTGACATAAACTAATGTAAATTTGTTAAGTTTATTTAGATAGCATTATTTTAACCATATCCAACGTCATTATTTTTTGGTAAGTACCTTCTTCTTATATGTTTTCCAATTCGATTTAAGAATAATAAGTAAAGCAGCAAAGCAGAACTCCAAGAATACAATTTATATTACTACTGTAATTTCATGGTTACTCATGCAACTCATGTCAAACATCTCCAAGTATGAATGTGACCACATTTCTTACTTGGACGGCGCCACCATCGCTCTAAAAACTGAATCGACTTAATTAAGACCTCAAGCGATGCCAATTTGCAGATACGTACCTACGTGACTCCTGAGCTAGGAAGCTATTAGAAATGAATGCAAACTTCTGACGCTGATTAGACTTTAATTCCAAGAAATTTAAGTCTAATTTTGAATGTTTGGGAAGTGAGCAAGTTTTGGCTGTGATTAAACTTCGTGTTCAATTTTAGCTACTTTACCGAGAATACGTTGTTTGTGAAGAAGGCTCTTATATTCTAACATACTTTTATCGTACAATAGGCTTCTAAAATACAGACATTTGATTAATGCACTCGGCTTTTTAGCGGCTTTGGTTGTTGTCAATTAATGACTTATAAAGTCTCATCTATATATACGATATGTAAAATATTAAAGAGAGCTGTTATTTTATACTTGCTTATATTCTTTAAGCCAAGAAGCTTTGCCCTGTGATGGGCTATCTAAACTGTTGTTGATGATGACATCTTTTTATCAACAAAGAAGGTCTCAACTCAGCACAGATAAACCACTAACCTCAATTACTAAGTTATCCAATTTCAATTCTAGTTCCCAATTATCGTGCTGTAATTAGTCCGATAATCCATTGATATTCAGCTCAACAGTGCCAATCCAAACTCGAGAGTTTGAAACAAACTTACGGCACAACATGCCTGGCACGCAGGATCCAACGGGATGCATCCCAATCCAACCACGTAAGACATTATGGGCTCATATTTGTGAAGTTAGGGACGTGTTCATGACAAATCAGAGTGATGCGGTTACATTAATGTGCCAGAATTTGGATTTTAAAGAAGTTTCTCACGAAGTTTTGTGCCTCGAATAGCTGTAAGTAGGTATGAGTACGATGCTTATTTCATAATAATAGGTTTAAGTTAGTATTTTAATTACATTAAATTAGTAAGTAATCTCAATATTTCATCAAAATATTAGTATAATAGATACCAACTCACAAATGCCTTTAAATGATGAAAATTGTTGAATAAAAGCAAATAATAATGTTCGATTATTTTAAAGAGAAGCAAGTCTTTGTAAAAGCAAGTTTAAAGGCAACTCCAGTTATTAAAAAGAGGTCCAAACCAACTCAAGTTCTCTACGGATTACACAATATTCCATAAATTAGACCAATGAAAATAAAAGTAACATTGGATTAGACTATACAGACCTACAATAATTTCAGCGAATTCACAACCCAACGCAACTACCTCGGAGAAATAAATAGCTATATACGTAGTTTTATCTTTTCAGGTTTATTATTATTTCTCCTGTGCAGTCAAACAGAGAGTATTTGGTCATAAACACGAATGAGCATTGCAGACATAAAAGAAAAAAAGTCTGTTTGCGACCTTCTGTTCTCTTTAGTTTGCCGCGATGTATAAAAGGGAACATTATGAAATTGGGTTTCTACATTCTTTATACGTGATCTGAAGTAGATAAAAGGATATGTTAGTAAACAAATATTTGGATAAAAATGTGCGTAGAAGATAGATAGCTACTTTCAAGGAAGCTCCTTTTATTACTAGACGCATATATTGAAAATCTCATAATACTGAAGAAAGTTTTTGCTTTAATTTTTTTCATCAGTTCATCTTTCAAAAATCAATACAAGTTTTTAGTAAGTAGAGAACATAAAATGTGAACAATGAATGTGAATTGTTCTGCCTTCCTCGATCTAGAACATTGAATATACATACTTGCATACACATTACACTTTAAACACCTATCCACACATCGACTGTCTAATAAACATCTGCCACCCACCGCGCTTCACACATTCAAAATCTATATTTGCCAAGATCCGTGACAAGAAAACATAACAAAACAATTCCATAGACAATGCCATCCTTTGATATCGCTAAACGAATGACAAAACATCTGACGAGCGGCATTCAGAAGCTTCGAGATGTGTTGAATAATTTTAGCAGAATTTTGACGCGAAAAGATAAAGTGAATATCTTTTAGTATAGCGAGATGAGGAATACAAAACAAAGTGAGTAGGATAGAAGTAGAAGATAATAATATGTGCATTTTTGATCAGAACTACCAAAACATAGATGTTATGTTCTTTTTATTCTAATAAATGACGAATTGATCCACACTTATCAGTAAAGTTTGTAACTACGTAGTTAGTTAATGGAGAATGTATTATTGTTTGTATTGTTTTGTTTGTTTATGACTAAGTTTTTTGTTAACACCAAGTATTTATTTTTTGTCTAGATCTGGATACTTGATGCTCTCTTCCACGTGTAGTAAAAAAATACTTAAAATTTGATCTCTAAACGTATATGTATATGTAAACATTCTTTAGTTATCACGTCACACTAAATTTATAACAAAACCGTTTATTTGACCACGGAATGAATCGTCATGACCCAGAAACGAAAAAAACTAAAAGCACGCGCCCGTACCAAAAGAGCGTCAAATGAAAACAACTTTTTACCGAAAAACTAACATAGAAGTGACAAAAAGGTAACTTTTTCCGCTTTGAGAGCCGAGCACTAGATTACGACATCAAACCACATCGCCTGTGATGAAGTGACATTGTACAGCAATGGACTAGCATAAGCAGATCTTTCTGTAAGCGCAAGTGACAATCTAAACTTCAAACAGAGAGTACCTATATATCTCACCTGATATACACCAAACAAACAAATTCAACACAATTTATTGTAAAATTGAAAATGGACATTTGCTGGTGCCGTGCGGGTGTCAAAGGCGATACTGCGATATTCAGTACGCAATTAATTATCATCTTATCATGCAAGTCTTAATTCGAGTACGTATGTTATTAAATAATACCTAGGCTGGAGCTAATTAATTGACATTAACTTTTTTATAATGTATAGTCAAGGCTAAGCTCAATTCATCTTATCTATTCTATTCCGGTCCGGTCGCGAGATGGGTCGACGACATCGTCAAAGTCGAGGGTCCAACCTGGATGAGGTCTGCACAAGATCGACGCAGATGGCACATACAAAGGGAGGCCTATACCCAGCAGTGGGATCCCAAGGGCTGTGGATGATGATGATGATGATGATTAATAATTCATTATTTATGTATGTTGGTGTTTCAATAAAGTATGATCTATCTATCTATCTTATTCTTCTAGGACATAACTTTCAAGAGTTGTCCCTTACTCTGCTATGTCAATGCTATGCTGTCATGAGCCTTGACGGATTTTAAACGCACGTACAGTTTGATCGAATTCGTGATTTGGCCTCAAGAAAAAAAAGTACTCTTTGGCGGTAGTCACTCAAGTTGTGAGACAGAGAGGAGATGAAGAATGAGATAAATAATAGAGCGAGATAGGAGATGTGTATGATATAAGTTATACGAATAAAATAATTCAGAAGCGCAGCCACAGGTACAGATACGAATATTATGTCTGTTTTTTGCAATATTTTAATGATACGAAAAAGATAATAAATTAAATATTAATTATTATTATTGATACTTACTTACTTGTAAATTTTCAAATATCGTTTTGTTAATTGAACTTTTGATCAACCGCAACTAAAATATTTCTCATTACGAGGTAATAATTTACGCCAACACGAAAACTTTCAGAGCCTACAGAGTTGGATTTGTATGGCACAATATGTAAACGTCAGCGGTTATTATTTTAGCTCCATAGAGGACACACTTGATTAATTAACTCAGTGTTTCTTTAAAAAAAATGTTTAGCAAAGAGATGTGAGGATGGCTATGAATTTGCATGCTTGTTTCTTTTTGTATCAATTTTCGTACATAATATATTAACCACAAACAAGACAAATGTGTTTAAAAACATTTCAACTGCATATACAACGTTTTATCCCTGGTTTTGACTCAAGAGAATAACTAGAAAATTCAGATGCAATATCTTTAGTTTGGCACCAAAATGGCGCAAACTTTTGATGCCGAAACATGCCTACAGATTTAGCTGCTCGGACCCGAGCTCGGTATTACCGCAAAAACAAACTGACTGGATCGTAAATTGTGGATGAACGCTTCTGCGGTTTTTCTTAAGTTTCCCAAATTGAGTTTGAACAGGATGGGGGCCTTGGGAGAGAAACTCCTATTCATGTAGTGATACAAGCTTCTTATGTGTCTAGGAGTACTTTTCTTAGACACTACTTGATGAGTCTTTGTTATCTAGTTAAGTTGATTGAGTTTTTATGATCTGTTTGGTAGATACATGAGTATTTTTTTGATAAAGCAGTGTAGCATGGTGCGAAAAAATTGAATGAAAAGTCTAAATAAAGATTTACAAATAACTATTTCATATTGCTAGATGCTTGAAACACAAATTTTGTAATTTTACATCACAGTTACTTTTTGGTACAAAGAAATCCGGCTAAATTCCACATTGAAAATTCGTATAAAAGTCTTAAAAACTTACCAAATATGTACGTGAATATTATTACCAGCAAACAATTCGGGTCAAAAGATAATGCCAATCGTTAAATTAATATTCCAAAAAGATAAAAAGTCCATGAATGCGGCTCGTAAAATAAGTCAAACAGAAACAATGAGCCATCACCCATCAGACGTCGAAGCGGGCCTTAACTCCTATAAAGAGATTGAGTAAAACACATCCAACATTTAAATTGGCTACTGGAACTTGCTAAAAACCACATTCGAGCTCTGAAAGCGTTAAAAGCGCTACTTTTTCCGTCGAAAGATCGCGGGTCTACGGTCGTAAATCTCAGAGTTTTTCGCGGGGAAATTCGGGACCTCCGCGAAGTTTTGAATAAAAGTGCACCTGCTTTGAGTTGAATAAAATTAATGGTCGGCAACTCAGTTTCCGAATGCACCGTCCTGTTCGCGTCTTATTAAAATCAAGCGCGACCTGGGATCCGCTGGGATTTTTTGCAGCTGCTTTTATGTTCGATGCCAATTTATGTCTTCGTATATTCGACAAAGGAAATTGTTTCGCGATGAGTGCGATCTCTCTTCATTCCTTGAAGGATTTGTCGATAAATCAACAGACTTTATGGTACGCTATAAACGAGATTTCGTCGGCTAATTAAAGAAATGATTGAACATTTTGGCAACTTGTCAAGACACTCCTTTGCCACATTGTAAAATCAACAACATCATACATTATGTCCACATTTGTGTTATATTTTTAATGAATTGCTTTCATGATTCATTGTCAAATATTCTAACTGATTTGCCTAAACTAAAGAAAGATTTCCTAACAGCCAAAATCCTTATCTTGTCTTCAGTTTCCTCAATCAGGAACTCAGCAGATCGTTTCCGTCTGTCTCCAGCCCCATCAATCGCAATGCTTGTTTGAGCCGATCCGTTTTTTCTTGCGTCTTCATTCACTTCGTAGACAATAGTTTAAAGAAACACCCAATCTCGTTGCCTGGAAGAGATGGCTTGCGCTGCTTGCTACATGGTGAATGCCAAGCAACGATGAGGCTGAGTAATATTATCATTATTATTTAAAAAAAATTGTTATTATGTGCAGGTATTTCAATTAAGCGCTCGTAAAGCATAAATTTTCTAAAGTCCAATAAAAATAATGTCTTAAATTTTGCTACTAGACATGCATTTTACCCTAATGTCACTAAAACGAATCAAAAAAGGTTGCCCTTATAAATTGTCCCTGACCATGGCTCAATCACTGTGTAGATTTATACCATCAAGCTATCAAGCGATATTAGTACCAGGCGTGCCATTTTTTGACATATTTGTGCAGTATATAATTCACAACAAAAAGGAGTCTATTGCCTGTAAGCTCGTCCATTCACCCCATTATCCGGAACAATTACTGTGTCGTTTGTCAACGCAATTCCTTCTACTCCCAGTTTGATTTCTTTAGTAGGGATTACAATTGATTGATTAGGTGTTTTTGTTCTTTCTTCTCGAGAAAGTATCTCAAGATTGGCGACAGTGTCAGTTGGATTAGGATAGGAAGTTAAGTGATCAACGTTATTAAGTCTTTTGGTTTTTGTTTGGATTTCAAGGGATACTTTGTTGTTGTTTACAATCGTTTTTGATTACGAGGCGATGTCGACATTGAATTTGATCCCTATAGAACTTACTAAGCAAATAATAAACTTAAGAAATAAGCTGTTCTTTGGAATGTGGAAAAATGTATAAAATGGAAAATATATATTTTACTAATGTAGATAGAAATACACGTACACAAACAAATTATAAGCGGTACAAATTTAGCAAATCAACTTTGAGACTACGATTTCTATCAAAGTGTTTGAGATCTAAAATAATTGCGGGATGGGCAATCAAAATGATCTACTCTATTCATTTAACAAAGTAATATTTTTTTTCATGTAAAAATGAATCTTAATTGCTGGTAGTAAAGAACAAAAGCTCAGCAAAATATTCCCATCACAACACCGGTTTATAAGGTTGTCGGTGCACATCTACCCCTATTACTTAATTAAGTTTTATCAACGAATCTAGATGATTAATTAAAAACAAATACTCTAAAAATAAAATAGTCAAGTAAAATTAAATGGTTGTTGCTTTGATTGATTGATTGATTTGTATTTTTAAGACAATCGTCGACAGCAAAACATCAATAAGTTCTTTATCGTATCAATAATTATATTAATGAGTAATTCAATTCAATTATTAATACAATTAAATTTTAAACGTTGACAGAGACAACCCTACCGACAGGCTGCAAAAAGGCAAGACAGGCAAGGTTAATTTGAATCTTTGCGTTTGTAAGCCGAACAATAAATTGGATTTGGACGTCCCAGTTGACAGTTCATTTCGCTGTTTCGTCCCTTGACATATACAGAGATTATGAAACGAGAAGATGGTTCAGATATCCGGCAGCCGCCTTTAATTATCTTTTCGGGCAACAGATGGCGTTGTCATTAAGATTAAAATATTTCTGAAATTAAAGTTCTTACGGTGATTTTATATCAAGATTAAAATTCAGTTTTTTTAATTGGGTTAAGTAGTCATATGAATGAGATTGTTCTAAAAAATAATCATGAAATAGGTACCTAAGCCTATTATTTATCTCTTTCAAAGTATATAAAATATACCTTTTAAAATATACCTATTAAATAAAAAAGTCACCTCGAAATATTCCGTCTGATTCAAATAAAAGCCAATTACACAAACTTTTTCTTTAATAATTTCTGCGTAAAGCAATCTCGAGACCCCTGATTTATGTTTTAATTAACAATTCTGCCTAACTTCCCAACTAAGTACGTCAATTAGGTACTTTTAATTGTCTCTTTGTATTTTGGAAAAGTTTCACCGCCAAAAACAACAGCAACAAGACGAGAGAAGTAATTATGTAATTATTCAGAACGTATTCGAGTGAAGAGTAACTTGTCGGAGAGGGAGCAAAAACTGGGATCGAGTGAACAACAGTTTTTGCTGAAAACAACAAGTGAGAGAAAAACAGTGTCATGGAGATGTATAGCGCTCGGGATGTCTTTGTTCCTGTCACTTTTTGCTGTGGAATAAATATTTGGGATCATCTCGTCGTGTGGTCAAATAAAATAATCTACAATATTTTCGTTCTTTTTTGCTTATAACTTTTAAGCTATGAATAAAATTACTATAGACCGTTTGCTCTTAAATTATTACAGAACAGGTTTGTTTTGCCTTGTTAGTAGGAACAACAAATTATTGTGCATATCTTATCAAAAATGACACTGCCTACAGGTTGTTTGGGCAGTGAATTGACAAATTCTTAGATAAATAAGTTTCGAAATAAGTAATGAATAATGTCGTAGCTTTATCAAATGTGAATACATCAAAACACCTCTGTCTCTGATAAAACGATAAAATAGTGGTTCTATGAGACAAATATTTGAGGTGAAATAATAAAATGCATCAACGCGGCAACGTTGAGAATTGAGAAATTTATTTCTCTATTGTTAGTGTTGTCACGCTGAAGTGTGAATATATGAGGTTTGATAAGAACCTGCAAAACTATAAAAACTTGGTTTTGATCTTTCAATCTCTCTGTTTTCATGCTAACTGTAACCTAATGTAGGTACAAGTTATTAAATATTCATATCCTGGTTTCTTAAAGTTTCAGTAAAATGTTACGTACTCAATACTCATGTACATATGTATTTTAATATCACTGTATTACAGAGTCTGTCTGTCGCTTAGTACCAATAATTCTTGCTGTTACTTACTTAATATTTAAATCGGCACTTCTAATAACCCAATGGGCAATTTGGACACGGTTGCTGGAAAATGCAACCGCCTTCAAAGAACATTTAACAACAAAATCCCTAACTAAGACGATGTTTGTATATTCAAAACAAATTCCAAAACAAATAACTCGATTAAAATAAAATGCTCCAAACAAATACGAATCTCATTTTAAAGCTCCCGGGACGTGAAAAGTTGCGACGGAAATAATCCAATCGCAGTCAATAAGAGAGAGCAAAGGGAAATTAATACCAGTGACAGCGACAAACCACAGCTTGTTCCACCTGACAGATGTCTCGAAGATGAAATATTACGTCGACACGATGAAAAAAATAAAGCACCGTCGACTTTACTCGAGAGAAACACTCCACCAGAATATTTTTATAAGCCCATTGAAAAAAGATTTGACGATTCAAATGCTGTTACCAAAACACGGGCCCAAACAGATTTTTCTATCATTAGAAAATAAACACGCAGAGAAAAACACACATCAAGTGTTTATTAGACCAAGGAATCACGTCGAGCCAGTTATATGGCCACCCAAGATGAACAATGTTTTAAATATTCTCGTATCGTAAAATCTCTCTTTTTATCACGACCATGCTCGTTTGGACGTAAGAGAATCAGGAAAAGATTTAACACCCACTTCGGTGCTATCGAGAGGTTTACAACCACAATAATCGAACACTATGTGTATCTTTGCTTTAAGAATTATTGCGAAATATACGACTGATCTTAGTTTATTGGGGTCGTTAAGCAGTAATGGCTTGATTCGATTTGCCTCATCGTGGTATTGCTTTATAAATCTTGCACCTTTTGCGACTCGCCCAATTAAGTTCAGAAATGTCCTAGGAGTTGACCGTTTCTATTAATAATTTTGCAGTGACTTGGATATTCGTTGTAAATGTCTCACTTGAGATGTTTATTTAATTTATACCAATAATTCTCTGTGAATTATGAGCGTGGGCAGGAAGGCGGTGTTAGATCGGATATTTATTGTGAAACTGCTCGTCCATTTACAGACGATTTATAGTCGGTTTGGAGAGAATCACGCGCTTTCGGTGACTTCGGAAGACCTATCGTCTCTAATTGTGACGAAATTGGACCGAACCGGAATATCAATTAATTAGAAACACTTCATTCATTAGGTAAGTTATGTAAACTACTTCTATTTTCACTTCTATGTCCAACGATTGTTGGAAATCTTACACGAATAGAACTAGCTTCGTGTATTTTTTCTATTATGTTTATTAAAACGTGTTTAACTATTCAACTTTTGCAAATAAGGCTAAACTGACCACAATCTTTGCTCACATAAAATTCACTATGAGACTTGAAGCATACCAGTCATAAAACTGAACAATAAAGAGTTTACAACTGGTGGAACATCAAACAATATAAAATACATTTGCTGAGAGTTTCAACAAAGTTTCTATTCAGATTGGCTTAATCGAACGCAATTAAACTTTGGACAGTTGATTAGATTATATCAATGAAGCAATTAGCTTAATACAAATTTAATATTCTACATACAACAACAGAGGCATTAGATACACGACCTAATTGCGGGTATAATAGTGACGAGCAAAATTAGTGTCATTAGCGAGCTCTCATTCTATTGATTACGACCTGCCAATTGCACAGCCGAATCCTGGCAACAACAATTCACGCCATCGGAAACGATTTTGGCCCCTAAACAAAGGAAATAAGCCACAATGTTGTGTGTAATTTTTCTAGTGACAAAGCGTCATGTTGTCCTTTATTAGTGGACGTATTGACAGAACGAGAACAACTAACGACATCGTTCAGGCCAAATATTTGGTTGCTCAATTAAACAAATGAAATCCTATGTTTCGCTGCGTTTGCAACCGTTGTTAGGCAGCATCAACATTTAAATCGTACACAAACAATAGTAAAATGTTATGACATGTGTCAACGACCAGTTTACTGGCACAGTTTTTTAAAGTGATAAAAATATACAAAATTTTACTAAAAAGATCAAAACGGTTAACAATTTACGTAATCTCGTTCCGTATCATAAACTAGACGAAGGATATGAAGCCATAATTCAAAATTACACCAGCCAGGCGCGTACACGTATCGTAGCTTATATAGTCATTACCAATTTCTAAGCTTATTACCTGTTATGGGACCGCACCAATCTATAACGGTCGGTCACTGCCCACTCCAACACAAAAAATAACAAAACACGACAGCTGTAGAGGTACGAAGCTAATAATAAAGTAGAAATTTCGTCGGACATTATCCATTATCTTAATTTTGATACGGTTTACAAAAGAGCGTTAACTCGAGCGACATATGTGTCGGGGTTATTTTAACAACGGTCGGGAGCCGGATAAGAGAGATAGCATTTATTATTTTACGTTTTAGAATGTTCTATGCACCATTTAAAGCAAATCCAGTTGATAATGTTATAAAGATTGAGTGTATTGTGTGTAATAAACTAATTTATCTAGTAAGTGACAGCTTGAATATTGATAGATGTATCAGCATGCCGCTTGATTGACCTGAATACGCTAAATTTGTTAATGCGGTAGTATGAAAGAGCCCTTACGGCGCGTCTGTAGCGGATAAATTGTTCGATGACAATGGAAAATTTATTGTCAGTAACAAAACTCCTGTTGACAGCGATCGGTGGCCATTGATAATGCGGCGTCCCACTCGCGCATGACGACATGTGGGTGCTCAATGACAATCCGAAGGATACGACAAAAAAACGACAGGTACCCAACCTTCGTTAGCGGTACGGGGACAAAGCGAAAAAGCAGATAGGCATCGGTTCTAAGAAGTCATCGAGGTATCCGAGTCGATGAAAATTGTCTCCCGCGTAATTTATCCTTCACTGTTCACACTTTATGAACTCGAAAATTGAGTAAAGAATGAGTTGTCAAGCTATATGCGTCCAAACCTGTCTAGATGGGAGATTATGTGAATAATAGTTCAAATACGTATGCGAGAATGTGACACGGGGGACGGTCACCAATGAGCCGTACCAGATACGATCTAAAAAATCCTCCAAATTATTGACGTAGATATATTTCGGAACGGCAAACACAAAAGTTTCGATGGAGACATAAATATAGAACGTTTGATAATAATCGAATTACGCGCTCTTGTCGCTTCGCTCTGGAGTATTTCCAAGAACAAATTGATTCCTTTAGAGCTAGAGAGGTTGTAAAGTCGACTTCATAAATTGAGATGTCTTACTATTTCACCCTCTTGTGAGTATTGTCACCTTTTTTTCCACAATGTTTTTATGGCGCAGGTAAAAATCCCCGACAGTTAATTGCGTTTCCAATGAAAATGATTGATGTAAAGATAACTTTGTGTAAACGCATCGGCGGTTTCAACAAAATTAACTTTTAGGTGTTGATGACCTATTTAAACATTAATACAAAACACCAAATCGTATTCAAGAAGTGGATGTGGAATCGTAAAACCCGAGTTTTACGATTGAACTTTAATGGAATAAGGCTGTATTTACTGCTATTATTTTTGGAATCGACAGCTCCATCGCTCTCTCTCTTTGATTGTGAACAAAAAATTGAAAGTTTCGATAAAACTTCTGTTTTATGGCGTTATGTTTTGAGTACTTTATGTAATGTAGCAATACTAGCAATCATGTCTCGACGTGTATGGCCATTGGACAATGATTCCGTACAATGGGTTTGATGGGGCATAGAAGCGTCGTGTGGATAAATTAACCATCTTTATTGTCATTGTTGGTGCTTTATGACATTTTTACTTGTGTCCAGAGATCACCAGTGGCATTTTCAATTTTGAACTTTCATTGTGCACGGAATCATTCATTTTATCGTTATCATAAAGTCTTAGTTTGACAATAACAGCGTTTTATAGGTGGACAATGAATTTAAGTTTTACAGAGCTTTGTAAAGTTTGACATCAAGATTTGTGAGTGAAATATATGGTCTCGTTAGAACATGCTGTTATAATTTGAAAATTTGAAAATTAAATTTGAAAATTATTTATTTATTTTGTGACAAGAAATTACATACGAACACATTCAGGAAAGTAAGACAAACACATTTTGCACAAACACAATTTCCTGTCACAAGCCGGCCTCAACTCCGCATAGTGCTGACTGCGAACAGTCAGTGCTGGTCTTCCGTTGAGACCGACGGGTGACGATTCGAACTACGTAAAACAAACAAAACAATAACACAATAAACACATATACTAACACACGAATATACAACTAATAAACAAACAAACAAAGACAAATTAAAAAGACGACAGATTAAACAATAAAGAATTAATAATAAATTACATATATTTATTTTAAACTCATACAATACAAAAAAAAAACATACAATACTCAATAACATGTTGTTTTGATATTTTTTCCTAGGTTTATTTTTTATCCAAGCAGAGAATACATTGCATATTTGGAAACTAGCTGTTAAAAAAATGTGGAATTTGGACTCACCAGGACTAAGGATGTTGTAAAAAATCTCCTGATGAATTTACTTATATATGTATCAGTAAATATTACGACAACAGACTGACGAAACATGCTTACTAATGATAAAAAAACCTAATCCCTTCAACAGCCCTTCAATAAGGGACAATAAGCCTGTCTTCCAGTAGCAGTATCCTAACAGTCACTCTGACAAGTGGTAAACAAACTTTACGTTTGGGAACATTTTTACTATTCCCTGTTCCTTCCAGGTTTTTTGTATCGTTAACGGATACCGGATGAGACAACGCCAGAAGCGTAACTAAGGCGAGACGAGAGAATAGAACAAGGTTTATGTAAACAATGTAGGTAATAAATTAATAAACTATTGCATTTTTATCTTATTTATCGATGTGTGTGTGTCTTTCTGTTTTTTTTTTATGTGGTAAAGTAAATCACTCTCATAAAATGTTCAAAATAATTTTAGAAACAACATTCACTTAGAATAGATAGAAGATCAAACTAGAACAAGTGGTTACTCAGTACTTAATAATCATATTATGTGTGAGATTAGCAATAGTAATACGACTTATAAAATCAATGAGAGACACATAAACATTTTAATAAAGCACTACGCAAAAACAAATATTATTTTTTAAAAGAAAGCACACACAATAACGTCTTAGTTGGCGGTCCTATCGCTTAAAGAAATCTTTACTATGCTTTTTTTCCGTCTGTATGTTTTTATTCTGTAACTAGTGCCATCTGTGTGGCGCCAAGGGACCTAAAACAATAATGTTTAGCGCCATGTGAAGCTAAATGTCCATGAATTTTATGGGGCAATAAAATTGTGCACTTTTTCTGATAACTAATGGTTTTCATTCAATAAATGTTACATATTTTTTCGCTCGCCTGCATTATATTTTCAAAAATGTTTTAACTAATAAAACACAACAACAAATGCAATGATTGCATTTACTTCAAATAGCTTTTTTAACGCATTAATAACCAAACCAAGTGTTAAGGAATAAGCCATAAGGCAATGTGAAATATCAGGGAAGTTTCATACTTTCCAAAAGACAAATACCTACCAACATTAATTACAGATATGAAGTTTCATTTACCTACGTACCTATGTAAAGTATTAATAAAAATAAATACTTAGTTGTAATCTTCATTTATAAAAAAAAAAAAATAAGATTACAGGAAATAATAGTAAAAAAATATGTTTTCAACCTTATTCAAAACAATAATTAAAATGTACTCAAACATTTTTATTTCAATAACGTTATTAACAAATTCGTATTAATAAAGTTTCTCCCCAAAAATAAACCGAACAATGCATTAATTTAGCCCAGGGTCACGGTAGCATTATTTGATCAAATTATTATTGCAGATACAAAAAAAGTTATTCTGAGCATTTCGTGCAAAAAAGAAGCAAATCGCTCTATTATGACTGAGTATTATGACCATGTCTACGTTTCGGATCTTTTATATTGGCATCGCATTATATCAAAGAAATTCCAGTATTATTTCAATAGCCATAAGATGCATGTTGGTGTGAAGGGATTGATGGTCTTTATTTGTTGATTCTGTATAGTACGAAAATAAAATATCGGATCACAATGGAAATACAAATGTGGGGTAGGTTTGGTACGTTTGACCATCTGGCGCGCTGTGGATGTTTGATTGTCAAAGAAAATGTCAATGTGTCATTTTTGTTGGAAATAAAAAAATATAAGTATGTATAAAAAAGTAATCTGTAAAGTCCGATTCTGAATTTGAAGCATACCGGCGATTTAATGCATTAATATTTCTCTAATAAGAAAAATATACATATTATATGAGTAACTACTTCCAGACAAGCTCAGACATTTTTCCTTTGTTTTTGTTTAAAGATATTTTGAATGTTAGTATCATAAGATTCTCCAACTAACTTTAATTTTGTTTATAACGTATTATTTGAGTATGCAAAATAACACGAAAGCGCACTGAAAAGACACACTGTTAATAGCTTTATTATTAGGAAAACGGTTAATTATTATGAATGCTAAAAAGTATAAACTCTCAATCTCTCTCTAATCAGTAAAATTATAAAATACAAATGTAAAATTTATATCAGAAATCCACGAAAGCAAATTCGAAAATTAGGTAACAAAAACATACACGAGGTATGTATAAGTAAAGCCCTACACCATTTTCTTTATTTGATAGCTAAATCATTTAGAGCCGCGAACTTGTCTACCTACATTTGAATAATCTTTCCCTTCATTATCACACATTAAACTCAACCATAGCAAGAAAACAAAATATACGACTAAAAAATACCTTCAATTCCAAAATCCAACACCGACGCCAAACATTTTCCGGCACAACTTCAAACACACAAAACCTCAATTGCAATAGATTTTCACAAAAACTACGAGCAAATCAATTCACAAAAACAAAAGCCACTCGTCAATTTGGTTTCACCGCCAACACGATTTTCTTTTTAAAATTTTCACCAAAAAGTTTCCGAAGGCAAGCAAAGAGTATGTTATCGGGTAACAAACTCGTTGGTAACGCACGCGTCCAAAGAGGCGCAGGGCCGGACCGCGACTGAATTAAATGTGGAATGGCTCGCCTGAGATGCGGCGGGCGATGACTAGACTTGTATTGCAGTAATAATATTCTTTGGTATCGCAGTACCTAATGCAGGAAAGAAGGTTTAGTTTGATTGAGACTTTTTGAATTAGATATGTTTAGATTTTAGTAGATAGAAAATTGAAAAGCTTTTTTACTTGATGTAATTTTTTATTGTTGTGTTCACAGATAGTATTTTAGAAGGTGTAATATAGCAAAATACAATTAAATATGATGGTGATTTTATCGATATGTATGTCAATCACTTATAAGACGCAAAAATAATTTTAATGACATATTTTTTCGTTAAATACCTAGTTATGACAATGCTGTCACAATTTAGCTATACTTACCTAAATATGTATCTGAATAAACCCACATGCAAACTAAATTTGTAGCAACCAGTAAACAAATTAGTTTAAATTCTGGTTCCACTTTACACCCTAGCTAGCATATGCCTCAAGCGTGCGGCCTCAACAAAAACTATCCGAAAATTTATAACACGTCAAATCTTCAGAGAAATGGTTTCCTTTAATAGAGACGTTACGTTTTATATAAAATTAATTGTTCGGACTTTTGGGGAGCATCTGCCGCTGCCATTGTTGTTTTTTTCACGAGCCTTTTTTTCTTAAACTTAAGCGGTCGGTGTTTGTAGTGTGGTCAGCTACCGATCATATGTTGTAATGTTCTTGTTTTTACATTATTTTTGGTGGTCAATACAATGTTTTAATATTTGTGTAAAAAATTAAAGATTAAGAGAACGAAAGAACTATAAGAGTTAGTACATTTAAACAAACCAGAATATTTATTGGCATTCTTTATGAAACGTCGATATTTTATAGAATATGAACCCATAAATAACAGCAAATTATCCAACGTTATAAGGAAAGTCGAGCTTCAATTTTAATTGCCCGAAGCTTACTTTACATATCCTGCAGATTACGACTCGATCTCACTTTACGATCGCTCATTAACTTCACGGTAATCGATACCAACCTTATCATAATTATTCGATTCGGCTCGAGTGTATTCGAATACATAACGCAGCGCCTGTCAGAAAACCGTGTTCCCCTATCGTAAACTAAGAGATAACGAACCGAAATCGAAATAATATAACATTTCAATTATTATACAGAATGTTTCCTACAAGACGTACCCAGATCGCGTTCATCTGATTATCATCTAATCAGTGATCATTCAATAACTTTTGTTTCAATCCAATCGTGAAACAATCGAATTGGAACTTTAATCGATCATGAATAGAGATGATAGTCGAGTCAACCGTATCGACTGAAACATCGCATCGAATCTTGTTATCTCCGAGCTCATTTCAATTCCGATGTATCCCGGGTTGATTATTCGATCCACTCGAAATTAATTCTTATCTCGATTGCACGAGGGTACACTTTGCTAGATGCAAATTAGGGAGTTAGTGTCGTTTTGAAATTGAGAAGAGAATTTTCAGTTGGAGAGTCCAAAACATAAAATGTTCTTCGGATGTCCGTGTCCATGTAGCGATGTTGTCGAAATGTCAGACTTAAAATGAAAAGTTCTCGTAAAATACTGGGACTCTTTGCTGTGTTCTTTGTTTGCAATACTGCAGAAACAAGAAACTTCATTTAGTCTTTTTAATTTTAAGTATTTACCAGATATAGTGATTTTACTTGTGTTGAACATTATTTGGTGATCAAATTCGATACAAATATGCCCTCTAATAGATACTAATTGATTTGAACCGTTCTAAAACAGATCTGATATTTACAAATATTGATTAGAAACTCATGAAAGTCAATATATTTCGGGCATAATTTTCCTTTCTATTATGTACTTATGCATTTCTAAATTATCTGAAAATGGTATAGGTATCTATATGAGACATTGCATAAAATGCATTATAAGTTTTATAAAATCGTTCCTATATATCCACACAAAACTACCAGAAACACTTTCCCAATCTATAAAACGTTCAAAGCCTACAATAAACCTCAATGATTATACCGCCAGCAATTTAAAAACAAAACCAGCCCCACTGATCGCTTGCGGACAAAACGATTTTTTCCCGAGTATATAAAACACAGACCTCATTCGAAGCTTGATGAGGACAATAGGTATAAAAATAAAAACTTTACAACTTAATTACTTACATCTGTTAAAGTTGGGATAAGGATTTATAATGCACCTTTGTGCTGCTATAAATTCAGGAGAGAATTAAGTTTGCGGTGTCGAAGGAACAAAGAAAAAAGCTTTAGTAGACCCGCGGGTTTTTGTGAGGCGATAATTGCTTCGATTGTTTTGGAAGAATCGTGTGTAGTGAATAAAACGTTGAAAATGTATCTTGGTTTAATACAGTAATAAAATATACTTACATGCACTCTTAAATTGTGACTTATACAATTTTACCATGTTTATCTCTAGATTTAACGTATAGCTTGGGTATTTTCAGCGGTAAATGCTAAATATTCCTTAATCAAAATCTTAGTAAAAAGAGTTACTTATAAGGTTACGAAGTAACAATATTAAAAAAAAAAAACATTCGAAATTTCTTTCATTGTAACAACATTACAACCAAATAAACTGTGCTCAATACCCAAAAAAAAACAGACAAACGACATATAAAAAAAAACAAAAAAAATCTGTCAAGGAAAAACAAAAGCATAATGAATTAAACAACATAATAATTCAGACACCTGCAGAAATGAAACGTCTTCATTATGAGGAGATAGGTCGACACTCGACAGGTGCGATTGGAGGCTGACCACAGATAAATAAATAGTTCTACAACTTAATGGTAGCGGGATTGGTTTTGTATCAAATTAGGATCGTGACGGTTCTATAGAAAACTGTCTAAGGTTCCATAGTTGGTAGAAAGAAAGAAAGAAAGAAAATATATTTATTGAGATACACACAAAACTTTAACCTATTTACTTACTAAACTTACATATAAAATATAGAAAAAAATATATAGAAAATATGATCATATATATGATATATATGGTAGAAAATATAATCATCATCGTATTTTCAGCTCGTATTCACCCACTGCTGAGTATAGGCCTCCTCTCCAACATAAAAAACATGTAGGTAAGAAAAAAAAACTAATAATTTGTTATTGCGCAGAATAGATTCGTTAGAAATAAGTTCGCTAAGAAGACCAGAGATGAGTGAGCAAAAAAACATTTAAAAGTGGAACCTGTGATAATAAATAAATAAATATAATAAATATTCCGGGACATTGTCCGGGACATTGTCGTGGGTACTAGATAACGGATATAATACTTATATACTTTTCTTTTGTAAATACATACTTATTATACATACAAACAACCAGACTCAACCAAGTAATTATACATTTTAAAATTAATAAATACTTGTGTCATACGGGAATCGAACCCGCAACCTCTAGATTAGAAGGCAGTGCCACTACCAACTAAGCTAACAGGCCAGTCAGTGATAATACTGGGATAGGACAGAAATCGGTTGCAAACAAATAATAAACAAGTAGGTACATTCACTATAAAATAGGCTATCGATAGTTTATCAAAAACTACGGCGCCTCAAATTCATTTTACGCCCGAAGAACATAATAACAATTAGATAGTAAAAAACACAGTTTGCTTTACAACTCAACACAAATTACTTGAAAGATTTATTTTCTATTCAAACCTCAATTCGAGTGTAAACCAAGACGCCACTCAACATCAGCTTGAGTTTATTTTCTCTAACTCCCTTAAAACATCTATCTTAAATTACGTTCCTGTTTTACGAAAAATGTTTACAAAGTCACGATACCGGTAATTATTTTGTTACTCTGAAAACACTGAAGCTTGGAACGTTGATTTTCCTACAAAAAAGGTTCACAAATAGTAACTTGTTTTCCTATGATCTTATAAATGTCTATTAATAAAAAACCGATAAAGACAATAACATTAATTAGGTAAACAAAAACAAGAAATAAACCATCGAAGTTGCAGAGTCCTAAAGAATGTATTTATGAAGTTTATAATATTCCTTCACTGCCTATCTAGGTAATAGGCACCCTAAAGTGTGCCGATTGGCGCAAATCTTTCAAGATGGCGCCTCACCTCGCATGACCCATCCATCAAGAGAAGGTGAAACATCTGTTTCTACACTTCTAACTGGCAGATAATAAAGCCATTCTACAATTTAAAAAAAGATTTATTCAAATTTGCTCTGTTCGTTGAAAGATTCTAAGAATTGGCAACTCTGCGTTCTATTTTCAAATAAATAAAACACATTTGAGGCGTTGTAAAATTGTGTTCTAAGTTGAAATTAATAATATGAGACAGGTTGTTGTATTTAAATATGGGACATTTAACAAGAAAGTTAAGACTCAGCTAAGCAGGCCCGTTGGTTCCCCGAATGTTGATCCAAACACGTGATCCCGCTGTCACCACGTTTTTTGTTTGCTAAAATTAATGTCGGCAAAACTATACGCCCACATGGGCTGAAGCGAGACAAAAACTTTGCATGGTATGAATATGAAACGGAAATTCTCATAGGTAGAAGAAACTTCATAAGTAAAAGTATAGCAAAAAAGCTTCTGTATTTTTCACTACTTTCTATTGCAATTAAAAGGTCAGTTAAGAATATTCATTATTCTTTAGTACTAGCTTAGTTACTAGAACAACCATCTAATAGCTATAAAGGTATCACTGCTTTCTGTAATTTCATTGTAAACGAACGACAAAGTAAAAACAACAGAAAATGATGGAAGGTGCCAGAGGCAAGTAATTTCCGTTGCCAGCACCGAAAATACTCTTAAAACTGTTGAGACAGTATAAAAACTTTTGTTCAAAGACTATTTGATGTACTTAGATATAAATAAAATCTTAGCATAAAAGAACTGTCTGTAAGCCTTTCATAGCTACATACCTATACAAAACTATACCTATGCAAAACTAAAATAACATAGCAATACCATACTAGCGCTATATTGATCGCGGTTTTATATGTTATTTTAGTATTGATCATTAATGGTAGGTGGGTACGGCCGTTATCTACACATTTAAATAATTATATTTTCATATCACAGTACGTGTATTTTCACATTTGTGATTTTGCAGGTCTGTAGCCAAGTGTGACAATGAGAAAAAAAATGAAGCAGTAGCTGATTTAATGACAAAACTGATTGAGAATTTGTTTAATTTCAGATGCTGGCAATCGTGACTATATTTCTGGTCTAGCTTATTATTTTTCTCCAAGAAATAAATGTGTCTTTATTTGTTAAATATCATTTGCATATATTGCAGTTCTAATTCAAATTATTGTACAAAATGTCTGTTATTATTTTATCCATCACTATCTTCCTTATTTATAACACCCAACTTCTCCATCATAACGGCTATGGCAGTCAAAGTTGCCATACTGTCTGAATAAATCTCCCAATTCTTAAGGGTAACTTTGATTGTACATCACCCGAGCTTGTTTACAACAGTCGTTAGCGTGTCGAAAAGATTATTCACAAATTGTATTCATTAGGTTGTTAAATTGTTGGGCGAAATGCTGGAGCATGGAAGTATTTTTGGATACTGGTATTATTTTGGTTA
This sequence comes from Macaria liturata, assembly GCA_964023185.1. Lineage (NCBI taxonomy): Eukaryota > Metazoa > Arthropoda > Insecta > Lepidoptera > Geometridae > Macaria > Macaria liturata. Next base: position 15,586,603 of record OZ026809.1, on the reverse strand, counting down.
ATTTTTGACATGTGGGTATGGTGATTAAACTATAAAGCTTTTAAATTAAACCTCTTGGACGAGGCATTGAATGACAAAATGTCAACTAAAGTTAAAAAAAATATATACATTTTAAACGGTGTGCTAAGTTTTTTGTAAAATTATCTGTGTTTTTTCTGTATATTTAAGTAATTTTTTGTTCATTATGAAGAAATAATAATGATAACAAGAAATAAATTAAGTAGAAAAATTGCAATATCATTGCAATTTATTTACAGCTCAAAAATAATTTGCAAGAAACAAACAAAAAACAACACAAAAGTTGTTTACTTAACGAACCTGTTTAATGGTGGAGCCCAAATCACGTCGGCATCTGAAAAAAGAAAACAACTGTTAGAAATAATTATTTCCTATTACGAGCTATTTTAATTATTGGTCGTTAGCAATTTGTTTTTGAATAGATAATGCAATTAAAAGCAACTTTTTACTTCAAAAGTTAAATTTAAAAGTTGTTAATTAAAACAATTTGGGAAATATGCGGCCTAAATTACTCAATCATTTTACACAAAGTATTTTGATTTCAATTGATAACTAAAAGTATATAACAACAAATCGTTAATGAGAATTTAATATATCGTCTATTTTTAACCTCTCATATTTCATCATAACAAAACTTTTCCAATAAAATACCATCACAAAAATACGTTCCTAACAATCGAAGGTCAGCGTAACACCCAACGTAAGTAGTTCAATAACACACACTCAAAAAAGCCCATTTTTATCCAGACCCTATATAATTTACAGCTGCTTCGACGGACGCCTTCTCACAAATTACGATTCAAAATAACACATCGGCCGACGCAACATCGACCATAATACGAGATTCGAAATTAAACATAATTGCTTAATTCAGAACGCATGATGCCGCAAAGGGTAATAACGAAAGAGACGAAGATACAGGAATAAAGAAGACAGAAAGAGATGGAGATGCTAAGATTGGCGCCAAAGTTGCATCGAAAGGTAACTTCCAGGTAATGGAACGTGTGAAGCGAGCTCAAGTGGTTATCATTAGAGATGTTTTTGTTCTGTTTCGAATGTTGCTAGATCACCGTTAGAAATAATGTCCCTTGTTACGAAACCTATTTTAGGATGATCATGGTGACGAAGAAGGATTTGTTCTCAGTGAAATTACACAACATGATTTAGGTTCTTACAAAATGTTCCTTTGTAATATGGGTCTAGGTTTGGTTAGAATTCTAAATATTGTATTAAAGTTAATAATCAACGTTGCGGTAAATTGGTATTTGTGAAGAAAAAAAACACTAATCTGAGTACATAATTTTAAATAAGGATCCGGAGAAAATTTGACTCTAAACATTGTAACAAAGCAGGGAGTAAGTTTGAGAATAACGAATTTCCCAGTTTTGTGAGTAGTTGTATAGTTGTTAGAAACATATTTCTTAATTAAACTTTTAATTTATTATAATTAAAAAGCTTAACCCTAAACCACACCATTCTCTCACCAAAACAATAGAAAAATATACAGAAAAAGTTAACAATAACATCACTGGCAGCCGGAAACTGGCCGATATGAATCTATGTGTTTTAATTACTGCTATAGGCCCCGCCTAACTTGGTAATTTATATGGAAACGTCCAATCAAATTAGGCAACGTTGACGTGAAGTGTCATACTGGCAACATCGGGGAATATTAATCATCTTCATTTGAAATTGGAACGCGTTAAACTTTTTTCTGGGGTTTGAAATTCGAACGTTCGAATTGTAATTTAAAGAGACAGTATTTAACGGTCGAACGAGTTGAGATTGATGGGGACAAGGAGGTGGTTCTGTTGTCTCTAGATTGATCGATGATAAGATGGCTGAATCCACACTCTATGGGAACTCTTTCTGTAATATTTTATCAACTGTAAGATTTCTATAATTACCTATAAATAAAAAAAGAAGAAAATAAACTGCTTTGATAAACAAAACGAAATCGAATTTGTCTTTGATCAGCACTTCTTCGCCTAGCGATACATATTTTTGATTGGCTAACCTCTATTTATTATTTAGATTTTACAAAACATTTGCTTCATCGTAGATCTCGTCTCCTATTTCCTAGTCATAACATTACCAAGCGAAGCAAACACACCAGAATTAGTCAAATGTTCCTCAAGTTACATCTAAGTGTAGGAGTTGACTTGCCTCAGAAGTTTGTCTTTGCTAACGTCGACATACATCATCATAATTAATATTAATTAGTACCATTACCTACCTCTTGACGTCAAAACAGCGAGTGTTCCCAGTTGCTTTATGTCAAAATAATGTATGTAATGTTATACTGAAATGTTGTATTTCCGACACAGTATATTATTTTTTCTATGTTCACTGAATTGAGAGTAATTGTTGTGTTCTATTTAAAACCTATTCTGCCCTTTAATATTTGAAGTGAATTTTAGATTAAAATACGATACCAAATTTTACTCCCTTCTGATTCCAATGGTTATGGAAATAAAATATCATTCTAGATAAGTTAAAAATACAATAAGATTTTGTTATATTCACCATAGATTTGGAGCTGGAAACTGGAAAAATGGATGGAACAATTATTACAAGGCCGATTATTGGTCAAACCATAATCAAAATCCTTACTAATACAAGTTTTGAAGATACGTCAAACATTTACGATAAGCCAAGTTGTACTACTGCCACCACAATCTGCTACTAAACGGGTCCCATAAGTGAAGTAATGTAATATAGCGCGTATATAACGTGTAATATAATACAAGCGCGCATGTCACAAGTCACAACACGGTGTTATCGCGTCTTGATGAATTATCGCTGTTTGAGCTCACTGGAGGGCCGTGCAAGAATTGGGCTGAATGCGATATAGCATGAAAACCGAGTCCGTGTCAAAAAGGGCGATTATTCATCTAATGCAAAATAGTTCAACGTAAGGATAGCATTACCTACTGTAGTCTAAGATGCCATACGTTTGCCTAGAAAACACCTTCTTTATAATATTTAAAGATTTCACGACCCCTGAATCTTATAGAAAATACCAGATTACGTTTTCTTTCCCTTTTAAACAAAGTAATTTGGGTCAGTTTTTGATCCACAATCAATATTTTATTTGGTTTGCAAACAAAAAAATGGCTAAGGAAATATGTTTTCTATGTGATATTGGCAAAATTATAGCGTATGTTCCATCCACATTAAGTAAAATCATAGTATCAATTTTATACATTCAACACCTTCTTTCTGAAAAGAATTTGAAATCTCAATGTACAAATGCATAATGCTTATCTTATCGTCATTCCGCTTATTCCTGTCTTCTAAACCACATCACTACCTAAACGATGCGGGCGAGCTAATATGGCTAAATTTCTGTCTCCCTCCAGAACATTAGCCAGTATCGGGGTCCTACGGGAGACCGTTTGAAATGCAAATGCCGATGCTCAGGTATATTAGTTGACGGTTTATTGGTTCCATACCAGATAGTATAAGCTGTGAATAAACGAACCAATACAGGCAAAGCCATTCTAAGCTCTAACACTCGAGAGTAAAGATCGGAATCGAATGGAAACAAGCAAGGAAGAACTTAAGTCTAACCTGCAAAGTAATCCCTGCCAATATCATAAATCTGAGAGTGGGAGTTTTTGCTGGAAATCTGAATGATTGTGAGAAAAACGCAGGCGGAGGTTAAAAGCAAGAATCTACATTTTGCTTTTAGTCCACATTACTTATATTAAAAAAAATTTTTACTTATCATGCTTTCAACTCTATTTTTAAAGTTTTAAAGGTATCTAAAAGTAATGTAGTAACCGAACTTTTATCATCAGTCAATACGCTCCTATATTTAAAACTCCAATAGAGATGACAATGTTCTTGATATCAGTAGCAGAACATAAAAATACTCTTTTTCTACAGTTTTTGTTATTTTTAACCAAATCGAGTAAGTATGTATTTGATCATTGTTTGCCTGATTCTATGAAGTCCCTTGAAATAATCCTAAGATGGAGCTTGCCTACCCAATAAAAACCCGTTCACCCTCAATTTGAAGATCGAGCGAGAACGAAAAGTTCTTCCTTGACTTTTTCTTCCTCAACATCCATCTCGTCGAGCACAAAAAAAACAATAAACATAGCAGCACATCTTAGCAACAGTTGCGTGAAATTTATGTCGCCTCGGAACGTAATCTGGGATTCGCGCGGATAAGCCGCTGGAGATATTGAGTTCATTAAACAGTTTACGTGGGTTTAAGTAGTTCTCAGATCGTTTATACGCTTCGGATTAGTTTCTAGTGTTTTAGCATTACAATCGGTAAAAATGTCACTCGAAGATTTCGTGACTAACGCATAAAGTGATTTTAATATAGGTACATAATTTAAGCCTACATAAAGTTGGATTTGACCATTGCCAATATGAGAAGACTAAAATGAAATTTGTTTCACTACATATCAAATTAATCGAACAATTTGCTAAATTGATCATCATAATATTTGCAGTAAACAATTCCAATAATTGCATCAGCAAATTTGACGGTCTCTAAAACAAAATTCGACGTACTGTATCTAAAATCATCGCCCAACAACACAATAGAGCTCAAATAACACGCATCGATATCAAATTGAAGCGATTGTCTGCTCATGCCTATTCATATTTCGCTCAAAGCTATATTTCCGAGCCTCGATCGCTCTATCTAGGTCACCAAAACACCAATCCTAACCGCATAATAGACCTTCAACAGTAATCGACTGCAATCTACCATCATCAGTAGCCGGACCACTGTCACGACCGACACACTCCACAATTGTGCCTTTTTAAGCTTTTTTACCATTCCCATTTGTTCCGTTTATTTTTTCAACTTTACTTGTTGGTTTTGTTAAGAATGCGAAGGAATTGACGTCTCCATCACGATTCGTCACAGCTTAACGTCTTGGAGTATGACGCTGCGATTTTTTCCGCCATTAAAATTTACTTGTCACTTACAATGTGTTTTCAATCTTATTGCCATGTTGTAAGGCACTTTTTGAGAATGTAAGATAGTAAAAATGCATAGTAAAAATATAGTAGAGCAGTAGCTTGGAGTCCTCTCATAGTCAGATGTGATGACTTAATTTCAGACGCTCATTTGCTACGCGTGTAGGGTTTGCACATACTTATATAGCTTTTTACGTTTTAATGTGAACATGTTTAATATGATGCGAGAGGAATTTATAAGTGCGCTTATAATGCTTGAAGCTAAAAGCTACTGCTGAGTTTTGTATAATGTTTGAGCTATTTTTTGCGTTTTGTTTCGGTAAAATGTGCTCACTCTTTAAGCTCTTTGTAGATCTGAAAGTAACCCATTTGTGCTTACGGTGTTTATCTCACATATATATGTGTCGTTTTCACGAGTAGATTTTAAGATTCGCTAGAAAATACATTTGTATGTACATATTTAAGTTGACATATTGTATGATTACATACCTATTATTACCTATGTTTGACATGTTTTTAATAACAAAAATTTTCATTATGTTATTAATAAAACTTGACATTGTAACTTCTAAAATTTTATTAAAACTAAATGTTATAAATTCAATTCGACGAGATATTGTAATTTGTAGAGCATATTCTATGTTATTAGTACTTATACCTATGTTACAACTTTACATTATTAATAAAGATTCTTTATCTTTTATCTTTATCATAGATTTATAAATTTTTACGTATTTATGGGTGAATAACGTGAATAATTAAGTGTTTCTATTGGCTTGTTTGCCTTTCTATTACGGTTAAATACATATTGCTATTTTTTACTTAACACCAACGTGGTTAACCCCACGAAGCGCCGCCTCTAGTTTAGATTGTTTTTTGTCCTCTCTTTATGTCAACTAGCACAGACATGGTATCATCTAGTTTACCTCCTATATAAAATTTATTCGCGACCATTTTAATGATACACTAGTTGTTACCAGTCTCGGTATTACCATTTACTAGCGTTCCTGTATCCTTCATAGTTACATTTACATCTCGTTTATCCATAGACAATAGGAACATCAGATTTCGAACAACCATTAAAACAAAATTTGCTGACCGATGCCATTTCAATTCAAATTTTGCCATCGTTACACTATCAGTCTACTTGATGTCTTAAATTTTATTTTCAGAAAACAAGGTTGATGATGGAGGATGCCAAAATTGTGCCTATGAAGAATGTGCAACTTGCAGTACACTATGACTAAAGACAGTGTCAAGAAAGAAGCGAAGAAGATAGGTAAACAAAAAAAGTCGACCTCACTCACTAGCATACGAACAAAATTCTGAAGTAGAAATTATTTGATCTACAATGAGTCGTCTACTAAGGTCTGACGTCGGTGCATTTAACTCGTCCCACGTGAGGCGAAACGTCCGCCGATTGAGACGTTACGACCTGTAGGGTCCACTCGTTTTGTTTTACTCCAGCGGAGTCCCTAATGATTGTTTTTATTTGTTGTCTTAAGATCCTGCGAGAAGGGCTGTGTTGTAGGCTTCGGATTATTATTGCTCAAATTTAACTCAAAGGAGTGGTGATTCTGTTGTTTTATTTTGGGATTTACCTTTTTGTGATTTTTTTTACTGCGAGTGTTTTGATTGCGTCAACGCTTTTCGGTGGTTCTAATGTTTCTTTTGTATCAATTTGTAAATACAAGCCAAGACTAGTTTGATATATTGTTATTCTGATAAATGTATTAACTTTCAATCAACATTTAATAAAACTTTAGGTAACAGACCACCACATAATATATCTACAATTTTGAAACAGCATTAATTATATTTTTAATTAAGTTTATTCTACTTAATTATCTGTATCTATCAAAAAACAAACCAAGCAATTCACACAACAATTCATTGATTCATAAACTACTACTACACTTGATCCAGATTCCAAAAGCGTTTCATATACAAATAGACCTCTCATCGCAAGAGTGAATATGATCGCAAACAACGCTACCGGTAAGTGCAAGCCCAATGTTTGCTGCGCCAGTATTTATGTTTTCGATCGACCAGTAATCGAGGAGATAGCCATCATACTTATGATTATTAACCATTATATAATCGAACACGTTCCGGAGCACGCCCCAAACGTCTTAATTTAGATTGGGAGATAAAAAAATGTTAGTCAAGACGGAGAGATGGCTAAAAGTGGTTTTAGACCAAATTCGGTGTTTGAAAGAATTAGTATTATCACTTCAAATAGTAGCAAAGGTATTTCAAATTGCTTGAGATAATTTTCAAATCAAAAGTTGACGACATACACGCACTTGCGCAAAAGATATAAATGCAATATACAATTACCTACTGTGTCTCCGAAATAACAGTCTACATTTAAACTGGAACAACTAAAGCAGCATGCTAAGTGGCATTAAAATAATTGTTATTGACAAGTGGCTCCCTACTTATTCTACAAAGGAAGCGCCAATCAACAATGCAACCGAAGACAGACAGCGTTTCCTTCTTAAAAATACGGTACCCTAAAAAGGGGACGTCCATAAGCCAGCGGGTGTAAGGTATATAGTAATTATTGTTAGACATCACAGACACACTCGAAAAAGCCGACACAACCACATGTATAATCAACTCGCACAGACATCGTGCGCGTACGCAGTTCACACACACACATAGATGCTTTTATTCGCGTACCTTTGGGGCTAGCACACATGTGAATCAAACATCATAATTACGAGGGTCAGCGGCGTGCGTCGAGTTGTAACGAGCCTAAACAAAATGGCGGTCAATTTTATTTGTATACAGCGGAGGTGCAGGCTTGATAAGTTGATATTTGAATGATGGATTCGAAGGGAGAGACCGTCGGTAGGCTTGGTAGCGTTTTGTAGACACGGTGCTGAACTTTTGATAAGACTGCTTAAATATTCCCTTGCTACGTTTTATCGGCAATTAATGTATCTTTGAATCGAGCTGAGTTGTTAAAGCATTTTTCTTTTGTTTGCCTCGTTGATTATGCGCGAGTAAGAATAAAAAGTAACATCAAATTTTATGGTTCGTATCTCATTCTGATAGAGAATTTAAATTATAAAACGCTTTGATAATACTATTTAACTTGTCTGGTTTGATGGTATGGTGGACTTATCCGCTCTTTAACTAGTAAAATTATCAACAATCTCTGCAGCATTATTCTCAACCATTTCCTAGTCGTTAAGCCGTCATCTACATATTCATATTCAATGAACATAATAAGCAAGACAATAATAAAAATAAATAACGCAACGCACAATGCTATTAAAATAAGCAGCGAACATAATAGTGGAAATGAGAAAGCCCGTCATCCTACACAGGCCCTGTTATATGGTAATGAAGTTATTATGAATTAAATTCCTCTAGGCGTACACAATTTTTCTTACAGTAGCCAGGAAACATTTAAACATGAGTTAGTTAATGATTAATATTTATTAGTGAGAGCACGGTAGGCCCCGTCTTGAAATGGGCTTACGGAATACAGAATTCTAAACATGTAAATGATGTGAATGAATTTGGACTTAAACCCAAGAAGTTGGTATACAATTTCAATGCCAAATATAAAGTCATAAATAATAAATTTATGGTAAACAGATACAAATATGCCTTATTAGCGACGAAAGTTATGAGTTTTGGCCTCTATAATTTAAATTTGATCTGAATACGTCTCAAGTTTATGATATAATCATAGTTTTTATGGTCAGAGCCGCTCATTAAATGACATTGACTTTAAGAAGATGATAGGAATAAATTTTATTTTATCAGATATCACGTTATGTCGGAATGTATTGAATAAAAAAGTACGTACGAAGTTTTTTTTTGTGATGAATACAATATAATATTAATTTTATTTGCATTGCTCAAAATTACGTTGTAGTTTTAGCGCTTGTAGGAGAAAATATAAATAAAAAATATGCTCGCATGCAAAAGCAGCAGAAAATAACATTTATCAGGGAACAAGGCAGACAAAATCTTATGAAAAATAATGTGCATTATAATAGAGCGCGCAGTTAACTGCATAAAAATTTTTGGAATCGCCCCAAGTAGTTCATCTCACAAAGCAACCGATAGCTACAAACTGGAACGTACAAAATAAAACGACTATCTTCCTAGAATACTTCCCTCCGATCACTTCCACGATAAAGTCGACGAAGAAAAATCACTAGAATTAAACATTCCTAAAAGAGTTGTCAAGCAACCAAATTAAGTCTAACGGGGAACGAAGAAAAATAACATACAAATAGAAGATCAAGATTGTGGGAACAGAAATAAGTGAGTAATTATTAAAACAAGATTATTATCGAAATCGCTATAAGTCTTGTAAGTTCAAAACAAGTTTCGAATAGATTAATAAATGGACGTGAGCCATTAACGCTTCTAACAGTAATTGCCTGGCACTATTATGATGGATCGTAAGGTTTTTGTGGGTATTTTCTCACCATACACTTTTTAACGCTTCAAGGGATCTCCTCAAATTACTGTGCTTCGACTCGCTGTTACGTCATTAGCTTAATTAGTTTCGAAACTTTCAATAGAGAGAACGCCTCTCAAATTAATTTTGTCCAGAATTCCAACGGCTCTGAAAATTCCAAAGACAATTAGTCTGAGTATGATATTGCGGTTGCAAATAAAATATCCCTTTTGTTACAAGTTAATTTGTTTACGAACACTGACAGAGACACAAAAGAACTTAAGCCCTGTCTTATTTAAATTAGGCGCTAAAATAAATACGGTACGTTCGGCTGGCTAGAAAGCTGAGGGGTTTTACAATCTCTGCCTTCGTCGGACGCCGGACGCTCTTAACCAAATTGTATTATTTTGCATTTATTTTTGACAAAGTATACTTTGTGAAGAATTTGATTACGCTCTTTATGTTAAGAACCTTTTTTGCGCTCTGGGAATTTTGCATCCGTGCTTTTTGAAGTTGAAGTCTAATCCAGTCTAATTTAATTGTTTCAAAATTCAATACGCTCTTTAGTTTTTTATTGATCGACCAATTCATGATTTTGCTCGTATTATCGTTTCTCAAAATCGTGCTCACAATCTCAAAGATCTGATCTCCGAACATCGCAAAACAAACAAGACGCCCGATGCTCATTCCGAGTTATGAATAAACGTGTACCCGAAATGATCGCATGGCTGCACCAGGCGTCATTTGACGACGAAATGAGTCGTCAGCGATTTAGATCTTTGAAATTGCACATCATTAATTGAGACGTCAGGACGCTGAAGGGGCTGACTGAAAAAAAAGGATAGGCCTGTCTCCATACTAATTTAGATATCAAGCCAACGAGACCGACAAATTGTTGGCCGTTAGTATACGCTTCGTGGAATTAAGATCCGTCGGCAGCTTTGTTCGAAGTTATTTTTGGTGAGCGGTTTCAATCGAAAATGGTCAAAGTTCGGAGTTAAGCGGTTTTTGTTATCGAATAGTTTGAAACGTTGGAGTGGAATGGATCTAGCATCAATCTGTACGTGAATATGCGTGACTGAACTGTGGGGAACGGATGGATACGAGAGTTTCGAAAGTGCTGGAATGTGTATTACGTTGGCGTTTTGTTTTAGAGTGCTTATTATTTTTATTCTGTATCCAACTAACATGTTTTATGAAATACAATTTAATCTTCACTAGATGTTTAGGTTGCGCCAAGCAAAAATATATTTTCGCTGTGTCTTAAATTCACGTTTGGAATTTAAAAAAAATATGGAAATATCAGAGTATTGTATATCGTATACGATTTTATTGCAAGGTTAATGAAGTCTTATTAGTCTAGAATCTATAAAATTAATCTTTACATCGACTTTAATGGCCTTATTTATCTCAAAAAATTGTAGTAAAGCATTTTAATAAAAGAAAAATAAGTGGATCATTTTTTTTTCATACAGTAAAAAAATCTCGCTTCAACAAATTCAAATGTCAGAATAGTTAATCGAATCTGACTAGCCACTAACGCATCAACGCGTAAGAATATAAAAAGAGCTATAATTTACGATTTCGAAATTCAAATTAATATGTAAATCACATCACAGACAAGGGTTAATATATGTTAACAATAAATAAGAAAGATATATAAACGCTAGTGATGAATGAAAAAGCAATTTTACACTAAGCTTAATGGAATTGAAAAATCTATTCGTACTGATTGGTCATAAGTGCGTTATAAATTTAATATATTGACATATAAATGAGGTTTTATAATTTGAAAACGCAAATTTGAAGTGGTACAATGATGTTTTCGGAAAGTACGTTTTTGGTGGCGAAAAAAGTGTTGATGTTTTGAACATGTCAGTTAAGTTTAATTAACATAACTGTCAGCACTAATTTATGTAAGAAGCAAAATAAGTTAATCAAATTGCTGAAAATAATATATAGATATGAAAACACATACTTAGGTCATAGGTTTTGGTCTAGTTTGAAAAAAAAAACATTTTTTATCTTATCAACAAATTGATCAACAACACAATAACATTTACATCAAGTCGGTTGCTGACAACATAAACCTGTTTCATCACTAATAAATTGATGACTTTATACTGTCTGGTCATTACTGTATAAGTTTTGGCCATATTTAAACTAGTCTACTTGCTATTTCGTCCCAGTTTACAACCCACTGACCGGTAAACAAGCATCATGCTGAGCTTCAGGTCAAATATATAATCTTCTGAGACCTCTAGTCATGCCGCAACACAATTTTCTACATCACTACATTTTGCTTCAAGCATTATGACCTAAGAGGGTTGGAACAAAACTCTGCTCATTTCCATATAATAAAATTCAACGTAGGTATCATATAAGCGACATGAATATTACATAAAATGTAGTTGAAATCTGGAATCTGCTTAAATTTTATGACGTACAGACTACTGCTTGCTATGTGGATAAAACTTGATTTTTTTTGTGGTAATAAAGTTACTTCTAAAGATACAGATTTTACTACACAGCTTTCGTTTGACTACAATCTGTGTAATGTTTGTTAATCACTACAATACCTTGTTATTTAATTTTTTAACATAAACAAATTTAATAGGTATTATTTGTAAAATATGAACGAAAATATAGTTGAACTTTTAACAATATTTTTACATCATAATTATTAATAGCATTTATGATTTTTCACGTTTTTTTGAGTGACATACGAATAAAAGTCGAAGAACAAATACAAATTAGAGCAGCATAGATATAAAGATTAAACGTATATGTAAGGCTTATGGCAGTTTTTCGGGCGTTTAAGACATATTTCCATTGTCCCAACTCATCAGTTTCATTCGTACAATGACTTCATTTCCCACAATCCAATACTTTTAACCCAAACCTATTCTACAAATATTTTGGCACAATTTGAATTCCTAACCTGTCAAAAATGATTTGTATCCACGAATGCTGAAGACAACAGACTGCAGACCACTGATATACGACCGGACACACAACCGACAGACATACTAATAGACTTCCTCGAACAAGCACACTGAGTTACGATAACCGTATAAACACAGCGAATATGCCGAATAAATAATGTATATTGTAATAACAAAACTGCTTTTGACCATTTGTTTTGATATACTGATTTGGGAGAATACGTGATTCCGCATAAATTTTCTTTGTGATGAATTCGGTTTGAATGAAATGAATTTGCGTATGTACGTTGTACCCCAATTTTCATTTACATGTAAGTGTTGGCTATGAAAAATGTAATTTGGGGTATTGCTTGTATTATGCATGCAGTCTGTCAAATATATTATATTGTTTGTTGAAACACACTTTGCTTAGATTTGAAAGTGGGATTGGGTGAGAAACTCTTACATACAACATACTAAATATTACTTACTGTTTATCTGGCTTTATGTAACTTTAGCAACGTTCGAGGTAATGTATCTTATGATACTTACTACTACACTAAAGGTCACCTGTATTGTTGCTTAGTTATTTCATTCCTTGTGCAGAGAAGCCACGACCCACAAAAATGAAGAATACGACTAAATAAGGAGGAGGTATAAACTTTTTAATTAGGTATAAATTATAATAATTAATCGATAAAATTAAATTAAACCAACTAACAGCCCTACACCACAACTAAATACCATTAATAAGTAGCAAACATTCGAAAATCGCGTGACTAACCTCTCTTCAAGAGTACAAACGTTCGCCTAGAAGACATTAGTGTCGCTTTATTTTAATAGCGGCCTATAAGGAAGTAGCTGATGAAGTTGATCTAGATTGTATGGGCGCACCGGTTTGGGTCCAGGGGTGGTCAAACTGTGGATTCTGTACCCTGGTTGGAACGATTTCTTGTATCCGGAAAGGTACACAAGCCGCTGGTGGTGTAACGAAGTGTCAACTCTTACTGCTTTGGATTCACACTGTTTTTAGGTGTTACAATGTGTCGCTTTTTCTTTGCCTGACTGTATTTAAAACGAACATAAGAATTGTAGATAGATCATTGCATTTGTCTTTAAATATCATATACGGATAGTGTCGTGAGCGTAATCTTTTATTGTTCCAACGAATTTTTCGATATGTAATTTAGATATTTTTTCGGTGTATATATATTTTTTTTTTTTTTTAAATTCTTTTGCTGTACTTATATCTCTGACCTTTTTTTATAACACCATAGGATATCAAATTAGGCTTACTTAGATTTTTGTGACAATATTTTGGTTTAATAAGTGTCAAATATTTGAGAATCTCTGGGATAAAGTAATGTGATAGTTGCTACCAGCAGCATTTCAGTAAATTAGATATTGGAGTAAAACGTGGTAGGTAGATGATGATGATGAAAAAAAAATACCATAGCAGTAATTGCTAAAAATATAATAAAGTTATATGGTGTCACTGGTATTTCTTACAAAAATTGAAAAAGTTAAGCAAAGATTATTTCTTGAATTAAAATTGATCAAAATATCTATATATATAAAACTCAAAGGTGACTGACTGACTGATTGACTGACTGACATAGTGATCTATCAACGCACAGCCCAAACCACTGGACGGATCGGGCTGATATTTGGCATGCAGGTAGATGTTAAGACGTAGGCATCCGCTAAGAAAGGATTTTTGGAAACGCCGCTTGTAAAGGGATGAAATAGGAGATGCAAGTTATAATTCTTAATGCGAGCGAAGCCGCGAGCACCCACTAGTTGACTATAAAAATTTAACTCGTATTTTAGCTGTTAAATTTCAACGTTAATTTATATACATCGCTACAATCTACAAGTTAAAAGTAAGCACGACACATGTTATTAAAATCAAACGAAATCAATACCCGTAAGTGGTAACGGAAGATACATTGAAGAAATAATTAGAAAACAGTTATTTTTATCATTAATTTTAACAGCACTATTAAGAGCAACTTCCGCTGTTCATAACCTGATTATCTTATTGAAATATCTTGTTAAGTCAAGCGTGTTTTATATACGATATATTTATTTGTATAATTAAAATTTATCTGCTTCACGTTATGTCTGGTCCGAAAAGAAAACGAAGAATTTTTGTATGACCACATAACTATAATGCTCTGTATTAGGTGAAAAACGTGAAGACAAAATCTGTGTTTTCCACATATTATGTTATTAAAATCACTGTACATAAGTATTATGTACAGTTATTTTAATGATATCTATCCTAGCATAGATAGTGTAGTGTATAGTGTAGATAGTGTATAGTGTAGTGTATTTCCTAACGTGAATATGGTCCTGTAGTTAAACGAAGGCATTTTTCATCATGTGTTAAAATAATTAAAAAAAAAATTATTACCTATCCTATTTTGTACGCAATATGTATTTTTTTAACAGCTAACTGGACTTTCTTCCTGACAGCTATAATTTATAATCTCTTCACTAAATAATGTGGTTAATGCTCCGAGACCGTTTATATGCATTACAGTCCATTTATCATTCGCTGAACTAACGAAGGTGAATTAGAATATCAGCCGTGGTAATTGAGTATTTATCGAGGACCGATGAAAATATAAATAATGCGAAAAATAACTCTGCGCTGATACGCCCATCCATATTCATACAATTTTAATATCATCATAAAACTGGGTTAACAAAGGATAAATTGTACTCAAAACTTTGTCATAACATTTCAATACATAAATATTTATAATTAGCAAAACTTATTATATTATTGAGTGCTGACTTAATAAGTCATTTAGGACTATAAAATTCGTATACTGAATTAATGAGCGAAACGCTTTCAGAAGCAACAACAGCGGTCCATAAAACTAAACAGCTGGTAAATTTGATATTCAATCCTTGATATGAGGACCGAGATAATAAAATAAATAATAATCTTCATGATAAAAGTGCCATCAACGGGCAATGGTCGTAACATAAATAACTGAAAGGTCTCATCTTACAAGAACACTTGGCGACGTGTAAAATATTGTTATCGATAATAAAGCAACTATAACTCAGCCCGATGACTTTATACAGGGAATTGCATCACGTATTGAAGAATTTGAGAACACCGTGTAAGACGATCTGGTCGAGAATAAAGGAATAATTTATGAATAAATTATGGCAGTGTAAAGTATGATAAACGATGGTGAAGACTGTAATGGAATAGAGCGTACAGTCGGCGCAGCAAGTTCTGGTGGTAACCTTTAGAGCGTTGAAGCAGCTAGGAACGAAACTTGTGTGGGTGATTGTAAAGCACCTCACATCAAGCTCAGCGGGAGGGTCTGACAAGCAAACTAGTATCTCGCGGTGAGGGTAACGTAATAATCCAAGTATATCACGACCAGACTACCTAGACACGTCCAATGTTTCAAACTTTATACCGACAGGGACAAAGAATGAGGTCGTTATAAGATGGTAGGGGAATATTAATACTGATGTTCAATGAACACTCACGTTTCGAATGATTATGATGTTAGGAATAATTAAAGTTCTGACATTTTTGGATCAGGTCAAATGTTAATAGAAGGAAAGTGTGTAACCTTCTGGAATGGAGTGGCCTGATATTTTACAGATGAGAGTACCCTTTATAGTCAATAAGATGTGGTATCATAATCGTATCACAATAGGCTGCCTAAATATCTAAGCTTGTTCGTGTGTCAATCTAAGTATATTTTTTATTGCTATAGGACTTTGTAACAAATGACTGCTAAACATTTTTAGTTTCTCTGACACAATCATCCTTTATCAACAAAAATACCTTGTATAAAAATGTCTTAACTGTTTATGGGTGATTTTACAAATGAATAATCATTTAAAAAAACAGTACACGTTGAAATCCATTCGCACATTTCGCAAGCGGTTATTTACGTATAGTAACAAAGTAAAATTGTCATGTTCCTGTCGCTTAGAACTGGCATTCGGAATGTGCAAACCTGATCTAAATCAGCCAGTTTGACTCGGAGAAATCTAGATTAACTCGTTACTTAATGAGACTACGGGATTGAACGAACCGACATCACAACACTATAAATTAAGTGCATATTTAGTAATTATCATAAAAAATCGTAGGTAATGCTTTTTATTCGTGAACTGAATCTTATGATTAGACGCTGGCTTAATTGCTTTGATGGTAATTTTATGATATTTGTGTTGTGCTGTTATTTGATTTGATTTGTTTGTAGTGTTTTTATTGAATACCTAATTTGATACATTTTGTCAGTCAAAAGTTTGCTTGTTACAGGTATCTGCATGGACACACAAAATTGCAGAACAGGTTTTGAATCCGTCTTACCAAATTAATTAATGTACTTTAATGCGGCCAGTATGCTGCGCACGCTGCCCTCTGGTAGTGGGCTGGAGCACTTAGATTATCTTTAGGCTTTTCTAAAGATTTTCTAAGTGCCCCTTTTTGTAGTAGTTAGAAGTAGTTTAGTTTTTCTTCCCTTGTTTTTATACATTGATTTGATTGATTGATTACATACCTATTATTATGTTTGACGTGTTTTTAATAACAAAAATTTTCATTATGCTATTAATAAAACTTAACATTGTAACTTCTAAAATTTTATTAAAACTAAATGTTATAAATTCAATTTGACGAGATATTGTAATTTGTGTAGCATATTCTATGATATTAGTACTTATACCTATGTTACAACTTTACATTATCAATAAAGATTCTTTATCTTTATCTTTTATATTTTATTACTTAGGCGTTAGTAATGTGAGTATACGCGTACATAGCTGAAATAAGTATTTCATCGTTAAATTCACATTAATCTGCTTATAGTGCAATACATAACATCGATACAACAAAAGCATTAATACTACCAACAATACAAAAACATCTCAATTCCCCATATCTGAACCAGCACCATAAATAAAATTGACATGAAATCCTGTATTAAAACTCCGATTCATATTACTCAAAAGGATCTCACATTAAACGTAATACCAGAGGGAAGGCAGGTGACAAAAACTGTTATGAATGCCGACATATCCCTAGTTTTTGCTCTAAACCCGTTTTCAAAGGGCCAACACTTAAGAATGCAGCAAGACGATATGTGAAGCGAGCTTTAGAATAGGGCTGCTAAAACAGCGCCGTGACGTGTTTTGCTACCGGTTTTTTATAGATACCTTGCAGTTGAAGAGCTAGACTTGGGGAAAAGGTGGTAAAAGTGGCGCAAAATGGGGCAAATAGATAGTTGGAAATGATTACCGTTTTCTTTGTTAACGTATATTTATTTTGATAGTTTTTGATTGATTTATCTCAAAAATATATAATTTTTGTGTTAGTTATTTTGAAATGAGTAAATCATTGGTAAATTAATCAATCGTTCGTTAGTTTTATATGAATATCACTTAAAGTACATAAACCAACGCAAACAACACAATGACAACCATTCTTTACAAAAATATTAAACAATTTTTTCTTTGTATATTATGTAAATATACCAAGCATCTTAAAAATTTTCATAAATAAAAGAACCTTAATCAAACATTCCTTTTAAAACTCACTAAAATGCCTCAAGAATTTAAATTCAGGCTTTACAAAATTGACACAAGCCCAGCTCAAGCGTCGTTGCTCCAAAGAACTCTGAAAGGTGTAATTGCGACGTCGGATGTACAACGATTTCATTCTGGGTTTAAGAAACAGGTAATATAATGCACAGACACCTAAGTAAGGGGCAAACTATTCCAGAGCAGATATGTTCGAATGCCCGACTTGCGACGGGTGTGTAGTAGCGAAGGCACTCTGAATGTGCTAAAAGAATAGTCGTATAGCAGCCGCAACTGAGTAAGTGCTTCTTTCAGTCATTCATTCAAAATTTAAGAGCGTGGTTAATACTCTTGTCTGTGGCGTAAGCGCCACTCTCTTCGATTTTTGACCAATTCCTTGAACTCCTTATACGACGTGACGCTTGCCTTCTCTTTGACGATATATGTCCTTCTCGGCCTTCCTCTTCCTCTTCGTGCCTCTAGCTTCCCCTCGACAATGGTTTTCATAAAGTTGTCATGTCGTATAAGGTGGCCAAAAGTTTAGTATCCTTTTGGTAACAAAATAATAAATACGTTCAACCTAGAACCAAATTGTCACTTGTGCGGATGATGTTTCAGGAGACCTAGTAGTCAAAGTACGTTAGTTTGAAAAAAAACTTTATCTGACAGTTTCGTTAGATTTGGCACATCGATACATTTTTGAAGTGTTGAACATGCACATTCTAGTCAAACGCCTAAAAGTCTAAAAGCCGGATTTTGTTTATAAATGAAACCTAAGTGCTGGGGGTTCTTAGCAAAAAAAAAATGAAACAGTTTAGTTTTTAAGTCTTTCTGCCGTGAATAGGAGTCTCATAGGTTTAATGCCTTTGGCTGCAGGATACCTCTTAATTTGCGCTTGAGGTCGTTTCTTTTCAATCCTCTGGAACGAGTTGATTTAAAGGAGTGAGAACAAGATTTTAGGGACGCAGTTACTGCGCTTACACTTTTACCCGACTGCTAAAAGAGGTCTATGTATTTTTAAAATGAATCATTAGTTAAATTTGAAATCACGAATAGGGGTAGCAACACCTGTACTGTTCGTTGGTTAGTCAAAATTTGAATTGTCTGTGTATAAAATAAAATAAAAAAAACTTAAAGCTGTGAAAGAATACATTCATAGTTAACTTAAAAATAAGTAAAAATAAAATAAATTAATTTACTAAGTACAACTAAACTACAACTACTTATGTAGGTACATATTTGTCGAAAAAAAAAGAAGTATGTATTTTAAATTTCTTTTTGACTATGTGTTACACAGATATACAAGTTATCTCTCACATGTGCAATGTATGTCAGCTAAAGAACTAAAATAAATAACTAAATATTTCAACTTGCACACACTCATCTGTATTTTTACCAACAAAGACTACCCACCAATCAGCTACTTTAAAATTTAATCACCACCTTTTCTTGCATGCGTGACTCCACGGCTCATGACTTAAAATACTGTCCAGTACCAACAATTTACTGAGCAAACCTTAATTATATTTAATTACGTTCAACGTACTTGCAAACAATTGGCTATAATTAACGAGCGTTATTATCTGGTCAGCTGTTGCAAGGTTTGGTTCGCAAATTAAGGTTAACAAATATTTAGTCAGATATTTTAAGTTTGGGCAGTTAAATGTGCACCTGTAGCAGGCAGGACTGATATATAAAATTAAATACTAGAATGCACTATATGTAAACTAAAAACAAACCCAAAATTATTGTACCTACCAATTAAATAACACTCTCATAATAGCGTATTTTTTTTTTTACCATTTTAATCTCCTCTTCTTGTAGTTTAAAAGTGTACCTTAATTTATCTTGATAGTATTATTTTATGTGTAGGTATACAATGAAACAAAATGATGACATAGAAGAGTCCATTAGGGATTTAATATTTTAATATCAATGTAGTTTGGCAGTGGGTAGAGTGGGCTGGAGTACTTAGATTATCTTTAGGCTTTTCTAAAGATTTTTTAAGTGCCCCTTTTTGTAGTAGTTAGAAGTAGTATGTTTAGTTTTTCTTCCCTTGTTTTTATATTTTATTATTGTTAATTAATGAAGTTTTCTTTAATTAATTTTGCTACCCAATCAATTGCTTTCAGTAATGAATGCCAGCAGTCGCACGTAATGATAGTTTTATCACTATCTCGTTGTGGTGATTAATCGGAAAGTGAGCGATGCGAAAAAATGGTGATTGCTTACTCATTAATAATATATTTCATTTCAATGTTGGTGCGAATTGTGGTATTGTCATTAAAACCATTAATTCACGTATAATTTTTGTGCATTCATAAACTTTTACGATTTGTTATTGAAATACCTACGTAAATTTTAATTGTATGACAATTATTGAAATCTGATCAAGCCAATAAGTGTCGTAGTAAATAGTTCTTAAAGTCGTATTATTTCAATGCATTTTTTGTTTTACTAATGTTGAAAGCTTACTAATATTTTTAAATTTGTGGCGTTTAAGTCCATCTAAAAATTTTCCGAGCTTCACCTACTTTTTATTTACTGCCAGTAAATACATAAAAAGTAATAGGAATCCACGCTTTATTAATTGAGAAACCTTTAAGTACATTAATTCAAAAGCAAGTACCATTCTTCTTCCTTCAATTACTTTTCACCAATTCATTTCCGATACCTTTACAAAGTCTCCAACATTTTTTTATCGAAACGCATCGAACGATGCAATTAACCATATTGTTATGTTAATCAGATTTCTTATTGAAGTACACAGGTGCACAGAATAGGGAATATACAGAAAGATATCAGCAGAGCAAGCACCATTTATCCACCTGTCACCATGCACTGGGTCGATAAAAATGGTGGCAAAGACTATTAGTCCCCGTGCTGTGCTTGCCCTGCTAAATTATCGCTGCTATGGTATTCGTTTTGCGATGACTACAAACCAGGAATGTTAGATATAAGAATTCCACAATATTTTGATAACTCTGCTTGCTACAGTAATGTTTAGTATTAGGTATGCTGTAGTCAAACAAAGGGATAGCATTAAAAAATGTAAAGAAAAATAATCGTACGTCACATGTTTCATTAATGAAAAAGATAGATGGCGCTGTGTGATATGTAGTTGCTAATATTTATTGAAATGACCAAAAATACGACCAGCAGTATTCGAACCTGCGTCACTCAGAAAATCTTAGGTTATCTCTCTGCATATTAATATTCTGTGCGGGAACGATGATGTGAGATAAATATCTTCTTATTGCTTGTTTGCCTACAAGATTAATGTTCCGCAATGTTCTTTATTTATAATGTTCATCGCCGTGCTTACAGAATGTAATTGTATGTTTACTGAGCAGATGTATTTTGGTAAATGTAACGGCAATGTCTTTGGGTGATGATTTGATTCTGTTGATTTGGAAATTATTTACGCAATAATTTTGCAAGTGTTTTGTATTTAAGGTATGAAATGTTGTATACAAAAAATAAATTGTGCCAAAAATAGTAATGTGTCAACGAAAAATAAGAGAATGTATATCAAGGAACTTCGACTTTACTTTCAAACTAGTGAAACCTGAGTATATTGTTAAAGTAAAAATGTATCCATGTATATTTTCACTCGTAAATATCCTAATTCAATACTGGCTGTTAAGCCATGTCAGAGACCCTAAGGGCGGCTTGATAAACTCTCGACACCAGAGTTGGCCACTCTCATTTAATAAGAAGAAGAATACTGAAAAGTAAACATTCACTCTTTTTAGACGTCGTTTAAAAAAAGCCGAAACCACTTTGATGTCGTCAACATTCAAACCGTTCCCCAAATTTTCCAACCTTGTCATCCATCATAAAACGTTCCATCCCCTGTTTACGTTCAATAGACATTGTCATAATAAATGCTGAAGAATTTCCGTCGACGATCTTTGAAAAATCATGTATCATCCGCATTTGTTCCCAATTAGGGCGTTGAAATATACACTGAGAATCGGCCCGGGTCGGATGTCGACTGGTAATTAATATCACTTGCTTGTGAAAGGACTGAATAACCTTTTAAATTCTTACTGGTATCATAAAGTAGTCTGCATTTTTCTGTGAGTTCTTTAGCGCTCAGTACAGATACTTTGATAGTAAAAAAAACGCATTCACGTCTAATTTAAGTACTTAGTCATATTTTAACTTATTTTTTCGTGACAGAACAACAACAGAATTAAATTTGTTAAGCAATAAAATATACATGCACTCTATTTTATAAGTAGGTATGCTTACCGGATTTTAATAAAGATAAAGATAAAGAATCTTTATTGATAATGTAAAGTTGTAACATACATAGGTATAGGTACCTATATAAGTACTAATATCATAGAATATGCTACACAAATTACAATATCTCGTCAAATTAAATTTATAACATTTAGTTTTAATAAAATTTTAGAAGTTACAATGTCTAGTTTTATAAATTTAATAATGAAAATTTTTGTTGTTAAAATCATGTCAAACATAATAATAGGTATGTTATCATACAATATGTCAACTTAAATAAATCTAGGTAATACATAATTTATTATATTAAAACATTACAGAAAACGCAGCGTGGGGCAACATTCTCGTAAGAATGTCTAATAATTTGACTATATCGTCAAGTCAAACCTTTTTAGCACATATTTCCTACCACACAATTAAATTTTCAAATTGTTGGTGTTTGAGACACAACAAAACGAATGCATTGAAAAAAAAACATACAATTCGTAAAAAATATAATACCGCTACAATTTTGCCTCCCCAGTACCGGTTTTAATGACTTGAAGATTATTTTATCACATATGGTGTGGAATCATCTTCCTGATTTATAGCGCAATTATTGTTTATTTGAATTTTGATAATGTGTTAAGTGGACTGTATACAATTATGTAGAACAGTTTCGTAAGATAAAAAGCATAATTTACGCGGTGCGTATGTTAATTTCTAATGGAGTTTATCTTTTAACGTTTATTGGATGCGATAGAAGGGTGAATTTGTGGATAGCTAATGAGATATTAATGTTGCATTAGAACATCTTATTTGATAAGATTTTTTAAAATGTGTTGAATGTTGATGAAAAAAATTTATATTTTGTCAATTTTTACAATGAATACTATCTTAATTCGAAAATAATCTACGTACATCAGGAGTTGTAAAAAAAGTAGTAAATCTAGAAACCCCATTAAAATAAATCTCAGTTTTTGTACCCTTGCCACGATAACACAATTAGGCGAACTGCCAAACAGAAAAACAACCTCATCCAAGCAAAATAAAAAGCTTCAACCCGTTGCATTAAACTGTAAAACCAACCCAACACAGATGGCTTAAAACACATAAAACCATCCCACCTTTTAGCAACGTCCACGGAAATTTGATAATCCCACTGTCCGTTTTAATTACTAATACCCCACACCTTTTAATATCCGTCCAGTACAAACATAGACATAAAAACAAACACAAGGGTTTTAGGCCGGCGACACACTGAGCCTTATCACTGCTTGGACTCGCGTCACGCTCCCACCAGATAATGGCCAGTCAATATTTGAAAACCCATCAGTGACAACGTCAAAATGACTTCTTCACTTTACGGACACAACTTTAGTAAAACCATCGGAAAACTATAAAGTGAACCTTACAACATGGATGATAAAGATGAAAGAATACAAATCAGAGTGGCAGTAAAGAGAGTTTGTCTGGCTACTTGATCCATTAGGCATCCCTTTGAGTATCAAAAATAAAAGAAACGATAAAGAAGATGTCGTAGGTAATGATGACATTAGTGTTGTTATAATGGAGCTTACAAGTACACTATATTATTATAACGCTTCTCATAACAGCTGTTCTAAATGGAAATTTCATTTAAAGCCCCGTACAGAAAGCGAAATTTGATAAAGATTTAATTAAAGCTCTCTTTGTCAATTCATTCACAAAGACATTTGTAATTGATTACCATATTGTTATACCTAACGTTGTAGAAGTTGAGAAAGTTCAAACAGAAACTCAGCTCTTATTCAAGTATTTACATAATTCATGTCAAGTTTTAACTTAGTTCAAGGTTTGCGCTATACAAGCTAGCAGTGGCAAAATATTGTCCTTCAAGTTAGCCGGGAACTTAGCCCGGCTCATTAAAACTTGAACAATAAATTCCTAAAAACAAAATTGTCTGCACAGACGTCCCAGTAAATAAAGATTAAAGTATTTAATCAGTTGTTTCTAGCTTTCTTGCTCCCCCAGCTTGTTTAAAGGAAAGTTTTGACGTGAATTATATCTTCGCGAGTTTCGGAAGAACGTGTTGAGAAAGAAAACAAAATTAAAGCAGGTGAGAATCATAAACTTACAAATTCGAGTCTCAATTCAGGGTTGTGTTTAGATCTGGATAACAGGAGACAGCTTACCTGTAAACAAAATGAATTTGTCAAAGATCCATTAAGACTTTACCTGTTTTATTATGTCAATAAATATTTTTGTATTTGTATTTGTATTTGTATTTGTATTTGTATTTGTATTTGTATTTGTATTTGTATTTGTATTTGTATTTGACTAGACGTGGAATACTCTTTCGTGTCCACTATCGCTGGTTACATTATTATTTGACAGTACATTAGTATTATATTGGTAGGATATTACTTTATAAATGTATGCGTGGGTGTGGGATCAAAGAAGATGCGTTCCGGCTTACCATTCGAAGATAAAGGCGTGCTATGGAGACGCCTAAACCTTACGGTAAGAGATTACAATTTTATTTACTACTCCAAAACGTTCGATAATCTATGTCTTAATTAACCAAGCGAGAGGAATGCCGGCACCGTGATACTCTTACTTTTAAATATATACGATTTCAAATTTGGTCACGGTTAGTCGAAATTAGACTTTATTGTGATAACGGTAAGAGTAATTTGTGGTTGTTTAGGGAGTAATGGAAAAGACCGTAAAGGAATGGTAACAGTATCGCTAGGAGTTCATTAGTATTGGTTGCTTTACATGTGTTTTGTCGGAAACCAATATCCATTTGCTCGAGGCTGATTTGATTGGAATTATTTTCGTAAGTAACAACGACATGTTTTATTCTGTTACGTATAAATTGTATTTTATTTGCTTTTCAATATCGAAATGAGGCTGGGATTTTGATGTCAGACACATTTTTACCAACCTACTGAATCTTTTCTCCGACCTTTAAAAGACACTGATTTGTTACTAAAACGTTGGTTTTTCTCCTTCATTTTGCTTTCAAGCCTCATGATAAAAACGTCTCGGTAATAAATCTGACCTCAATTTCTCGAATGATTGATTAAACGTAATGGGATCATAAAATCCTGCGTAAATCTCAAAATCTTTCCGTCAAATAAATTTTATTTTAATAAGCACTTCTTTACCGATGATCGAAGCAGTAAATCCAAATTTGAGGGTCCAACGAATTTAATACCAAAACATAAAACAAGGCTGACAAAGTTTATTTGGTAGTCCTGACAGAAATTTATTAAGAGGAACTTGAATCAATCACAAAACGTAATCCTGTAAGGCCATAAACAATCTGAGACAAACGCCGATAAAGCCTGCTTTACGATCTGCCACCTCGTTTATATCCGAAAGCGTTGGAGCAAAACAAAACGTAGAATATGGTAACAAAATGGGACCACTCAATACTATTGTTACATTTACAGATTTACGATGATCCTTGGGTGCTATAGTATGGGGTTATCATTAAAATGTTATATCTTCGACGGTGCTTGGATTTGTTTATGGTTTTTGGTTTGATTCCATTTATTTAGTTTCATTTGTTTTGTTACAATGATTTATAGGGTTGATGTTAAAGCTTTTAGGTAACTAGATTTTGTAATGTTTATTTTATTTTTATCAAGGTGGCATTTTTAGTCTTCAAAACATTTGCATCTTTTAAGAGCAGATAAACGAATAGTTTCGTTTCGTACCTTCGACATGTTAAAGGTTACTGTCGAAATATCTCTTTTAATATTTATTAAAATAAACCGTTATTCAAATAACGTTGCGTACTTTACTAATTATACCGTTCACACAGTCATATATTACGGATTTCACAAAGCATTCAATAATATATTTCGCAGTAAACTGTTAGTTAACACTTGACCCCTTCGCAAGCCATGCTCAGAAGGTGATGCATGTTGTAACGGTAAATGTTGCAAATCTATGACAGAAGATTTATACTGCGACTGTGAATAACCATGTCTTCGATTGTAATTGGAAAGCTTTAAAATAATTGAAAATCACAACTCAGCTATTTGAACAAATAAATTAAACATTAGAAGCAAGAAAAAAAAAAAGTAACAAATACAATACTTTTTTTTAACAATACTTTTTTTTTTTTACAAGTGTTCGAATACAACTATTTAAATAAAAAATTAACTACTCATCAAAGTTTAATTTTGATTAATTGATTAAAAAAATTAAAACAGTCTGATATATTTTGCATGCATCTTTACGACATAATAGTGATAAATCAGTTCAACCAAAAGCAAGCAGTGCCTGCAAATAGAATCCTAAAACCGACTCTTATACGAATTGTCATCCTCATACATAGGCCTATAACACCAAACTCTATACCAAAAGGCAAACAAAGCAAGCAACAAAACAGGGAAGTCCTGCATTACGTCCGGCATCAACGAAACGTTCGTGAAACAGACATAGTCTACAAAAACAAGCCCACAGAGCTAGATAAAAACATCACAAACGAAACAGAACGATATCTGAATCACGACGACGCTGTCACGGGCCAAGACGTGAACTGACTGGGAAGTAGGGCCAGATGGAACTGGTATGGACTTGAATTTGAGGGAATATTATTTGAAAGTTTTGGGGTAAGGATTCGGAAACAACGGACGAGAGAAAAATGGCGAAAGGTAAAGTAATAGGAAGAAAGATGATGTAAAAGTCTCTTGCTATAATTTAATGTGACTGTATATCGATTTCGAGACAAACATTTGTGTAATTTTTTACTGTAATGTAATCCGGATTTGCAATATTTAATTACCATTTATCAACTATCACGGCCAACAATACTAACATAACATTAGTTTTTTTCCTAAATCATGAATTTTTTGCTCATTTACTTGAGTTTATAAGTGTTGTACATTAATAACACATCTAGTCCTCCACATTCCCAGTAAAGAACTGCCAAGGTTCCTCGTGGCCACCTAACAAGATTGATGCCACAGTCGGCGACGCGGCGCTGCGCGAGAAATTCTATGCTTTGCTTGCCTCAAGGATCTGATAACACGTTAAACTGACAGAATGTGGATCATGGAGTTCAAAATTGTGATAGAGATCAAATTTTGTATGATTATAATGCATAATAACCACTGTGTGACCATTAAATACTTTGAACGGCTTATTATTTAAACTAGCGGACGCCCGCGGCATCGCTCGCATTATTTCAGGATAAAAGTAGCCTACACTCTTAAGACCTCATACTCCCTACATACCAAAAATCATGATGATCAGTTAAGCAATGTTTACGTGGCGTTTAAATAAACAGACACACAGAGACAAATATAAACAGAGAAACAGATAAACAGACAATTATTTTTTTATATCTTCTATGTAGGTACAGATTTTTGACCTTCTACAGCTTTATCATAATGTAATAGATGTATGATACGTTATTTTTAAGTCAGTAATCGTGAACGACAGATGCAATAATTTTTATTAATATGTAAAAGATCGTGAGTTAAAAATTTTCACATAAGTAGTTTTTTTTTTCTACGATGGTTTTAAAAGCCTAGGTAGTGCGTGCAAGTGGCGTACTAGAAGAGACTCTTAATTAATGGTAGATGAAATTTTTAACCGAGTCCAAAAAATAAGTTTTTATTTACATGATCAAAATATTTATCGTAATAAGATGTAATAAGTGTGTTAATAGTTTAAAATGTCATAGTTTACCAAATCTATCCACCAAATATTCAAAACATTTTCGCCATCATACAGTAAAATAAGAATAATGTACCGCCCATGTATTTCCATTTCGCACCTTTGAGCTGGGTCCGTGCCTGTATGTATGATACATGGCAACACCCTACAGCACTCTCAGTGCCATTTACTATGCCGTGCGAATGTAATATCTTGGTAGGTATATAAAGGTTACTGGTGTGGAAAATATAGTTCTATTTATTTAAAATTAAATATATAAGTGTTTTCCCGTTTTTAATACAATAGTCTGGTTATGTTAAAAAAACTGCGTTTTAATAATTTTTGTAATTCCTGTGTATTTTTTCTGCAACGGGTTACAGTGATATTCGGTAAAGTGTTAGTTAAACAAAACTGTGATAAATGTTAATTTTTATCCCCAAATATAGCTGACGAAACTAAGTCCATGAATATATTATAAACCTGCTGTTTATTTGCTACAACAAACATCCATTACAGTTGCTCGAAAACTATTGACGCCAGAGCTCTCCAATCTCACATCAAAATCAGAAGAAGCACCCATAATAAAATACCTCCAAATCACCTTCATAATTCATTACCTACGTTCCCAAAATAATGGCACCATCAATGACAAATAAAGAAATACACGCTTCAGATAGATTCATTCTCTGATGGTCCATTAGAAAAATTGGCCGAGCCATCAGATCTTTGGGCCAATAATGGAATGAATTCGGCCGAGTTTGTGACATGTTGGCGTTTGACTTGTGATATGGTTGTAGGTTGTGGTTCAGACTTATTTGGTAAAAACTGGTCTATAATCTGGGTTATGGTGTCACTGAATTTAGAGGTTAGGGAGCTGAAATTGTGTTTTGGGGAATGATTCGTAATCAATTTCATACTTTTGTTAGACCAAAAAATTTACGAACTAAGCAATTCACTAAAACTGCTAAAAAGCCTTACTAGAAATAGTTTGACTTATACTTACGAGTAAGTATAGACACTACTTCTATAGTTTGTTATTCCTTATTAAATGCACTGAATCTTTTAAGATTTTGGTTTGAGTTAACAAAAATACTACCGTCCCTAGTTATTACCTAGCAACAAAATCAACACTAAATTTCTTAATCCTATGTCAGAAAAGTAAAAAACTAACCACTGAGAGGTGAAACAATCAGTGTCAGTAACAAACAGAGATCGTGCTCGGATTCATCAACATAGTACTTTTGACAACTGGCCTTATAATATTATATATAAACAATACAATATAATTGTCAATAAACACTCAATATTCGAAGATGAGTACCCTTTTAAGAAAGCTACTTGTAATATCAAATAGATCCAGTTTTTTATTTACATTTTGTCTACAAACATCCCAACGTAAAGCATCTTTGGCACGGGAGATGCAGAAAACGTTTTGTAAATTCGGTATTTTTATAGTGTACAGTTATAAATGTGTATATAATGATACTTTGGTTAGAAAAACAATACAAAAAAAAACAAAATTGCTTAATTTAAAACTGATCTCCACGTGCATACAAACTGTGTTCTTACGCCAGTCCATCTTCCTGTTCCATGTCGTTGCTCTGACCTGAGGAAAAATACCGGTTGTCGAGAGGCACGATTAACTTATCGCTTGTGTTTCACCGATTTTAAGTTAATTTCTTCATTTTGGACGAGTTCTCTTGTGTATTTTTTTGTGTTTACATTAGTGTTTTGTGGTAGCGGTTACAATGTTTTCATGAATATACGGATCACGAAGTAATCTTTTTCTAGTTTTTGCAATATCTGGAAGTTTATGCCTGATGAGCTGATGATGATACATTAAACTTATAAAACTGTTGTTTCTAATTTTAACATAAAGCCAGCTAAAAAAAATAAGCTTATCACTTTAAACTTACTAATTTACAAAGTTTATTAATAAGTACTTAAATAACAATAACAAGCAATTCAACACATAGTTTCCAAGCCGTGGTTCATCGCGATTTATTTGCCTCATCCAATCTGGTTGCTTCCTATTGGCCGTCCTACAAACTTGCTACATTGCGAGTTCACAACTAAAATACGGCCAAATGTTCTCAGTTGCGCCGACGGCGTTCTCAGCGGTGAACAACGGCTTTTTAAATAAAGGACACCGCATACCGAAACATAAGCATGTAAATATCGGTATAAAAACCTTAACCCTAATAAAAATAAATTTTCCATACAAAATATAGCCGTTCTAACATTTCTAACTTAGCATATACCTTTAAAAAGGAAATTTAATTTTGCTCCCTTGATATTTTGTAGTTTCTGTTTTAATTGTATTAGACCTGAGTTTCTACGTATTCTGTATGTTGTTCGTTCATGGCTTCGAATCTTCGTGATATGTATGTTTTGAGATGGAACAAAATGTAAAATCTCTTTAATGATACAGAATACTTTAGATCAAGGAACAGAGACGCATGAGACTTACAAGTAATGTCAAAAATAATTTCAAGAAAATATAAAAAATTGACCTTTGACACTGACATAAGTTTAGATACCTACTAATTATTTATAATGTTTACCTAACGGTCGCTAAAATGAGCAGATATAGACAAGTGATGAATTTAGATGCTAATTTGACATATGATTAACGAAGTCGTTGCTAAAATGAACAGATAGATAGACAGTTAGGGATACTTGGGTTGTTTTGTCTATGAGAGCGGTATATTAGGTCCCGCCACCCGGTTGGTCTTTGGATCACGAACGTGTTATTGTGTGGTCTAAGTTAGGAGCAAAGGGATTATTCGAGCGAAATTTATTAATTAAGTCAAACCTAGTTTCATATAAATGACTAATGTAACTTACCGTAGTGGTAAAATAATATGTTTTTATTTATGTAAATTGACTTTCAAAAGTGCAAGGTGCCTACTTGAAGAAATTAAGAATAAATAAAGAAAAATAAATAAAAAAATGCCATTAACAGCTGGAAATGAACTCAAGCTCAAGAATTTTGTACAACACCAATATATCGGAAATTGTGATAAATGCTACAGGCAATTACTTTAAATTGCAGTGTTTACATGACTTAGCACGTTATATACAAACAAACAAAACTATACATAATATTACATACAAACAATTATAAATAATATATAAAAGACACTCCAATCGCTCAGACAATAAGTGTGACTGTCTACGTTTTCGCTTTTTTCCCATCTCACAGACACCTCCAAGATAAATTATTATTTTTATAGTAGGCCCTGAGATAGATTGTCCGTGATTCGAGGCTCTTAGGATTTCGGAGCCGAGAGCGTAACATTCATTAGTAGGAAGATATGTCTTCATCTGTGACTCTCTTTTCTTAGGTTTTATGTACAATGTGGAAGGAAAATAATGGAGTGAAAGAAAGTTCTAGAGTAATCAATATAATGTATAATAAGTATGTATTTACAGAAAAAAGCAATGTATTATATCCGTAATCTAGCACCCACGATACAAGCTTATTATGGTGCTAGATGGCGCTTTGTGATATGTCCTGATATATTTAATTATTATATTTATTGCGCGCCCTGTGCGTGGAAATATAGCACAAACAAATAATATGGTGGGATAATACCAATTTGGTAAATACCTATATTTCGCAATATATAAATAAATTTGAATGTAGGTATATTTTATTAATTAAGTAAGCCTTCAATTTAAGCGAATTTCCCCTAAGCTATATCATGGCTTAACCTTAGATTGACGTAAAACTGAAGTATATACTACACCTACATACGTAAAACAAAAAGTTTTGCTATCAAATGGGTAAAACCCTACAGACAGATTTGGTCTCAGATTTCTCAGGTTCTATATTACCAGTTTTCGAAATATGTAAAAGATAGATAGATATATACTTAGAAGAGATACGTTTTTTCAATTTCAGTTGATCTAAATCGGAATCTGTCAAAAAATAGATGCGATGAAATGCGTTATGCGATATATATCATCATCATCGGGTGCCATCTTCATATTGAAGTTCGGAGGTCAATTGGCAAAACTTCTTGCGATCCCATGCTGCTTCTTTTAGATGCGAGTAGCTTAGCTTTGTTCATTTCTTGATGTCGTCTAGCCTTATATAAACTCCATTAAATTGAAACGATAATAATATAAACAATGCCTGAGTTTTGGTTTAATTAAATGCCTCCCTGTACAGTGTACATTCCTTAGTTTTACTTTCTTTAGAAATAAGACGGACTTGTCTAGGTCTTATGATGTAATGAAATCTGGGAGGAAGCTAGAATGTCAGACCTAATCTAGGCAAGATAATGTTACAAAAAATAAGAAGATTAATGAAGGGATAGAAAGGAATATTAAGTACAACCTCAAATATTTTTGGACAGTTGTTTTTTTTAAAATGTAAGACATTTTGACCACTTAACGCGACACTACAAGAACAACTCTGTTACCGTTATATTTTGCAATGATTATGAATTGAATAATATTTTGTTGCCAATACTAAGAATTGAAAACAGAACACATTCCAAAGTAGATGTCTGATTATTTAATAGCTCATCACGCAAAAATGGCTAAACAGATCTCTATGATTTTTAGTATGTAGTTAGTATAAGGCCCCGGAAGTACTACTTCGTACATAGGTTACTTTTATCTGGCAATAAAGCGGGCAAAGCCTCAGGCATCTAGCTAGTATAAAAGATGATCAAAACAAAAAAAAAACTGTCAATCCAAGATATCTCCACCCAATCGATCATCTGTATCAGAACATGTGTGTAATCCATTACTGGTTTCCACTTAATAAAGTTTCTTTGTATTTACAAATTGATAAACCTTCTTCTGGCTACTAGGTGGTGACAAGGCAGATAAGAAATATGATCGAAAGTGTTGAGAGACTTGTTGGATGGGCTTTATATTACTGCTGGACGATGTGGACTTTGTAATAGGTAAAATTATGGACATACATATTTGAAGGTATTCTAACCTCATTATTTTTAATGATAATTTTAGTCTTGTATAAAAATAAGATGCAGAGCTGGCAAAGTATGCAGAGCTGACTGCCAAGCCTTCGCTAGTTGGATGGGCACCATAAGAAGAAGAAGAAGAAGATAAAAATAAGATAAACTACTCATCATTCAAACCTTACCTACATATTTATCATACAAGTACCTACATAGTAAAAACTCATTCATAAAAAGATTGATGCATCTTAGCTGCAAGTTCCAATGTTTTTTTGTAACAATATTTCTGCCCAGTTTGTTTAGCTGCTTAGCAATAGTATGCTATGCTATTGTTGTTGAATTTTTGAGAGAAAAAAAATATTTTACAAAATATGACATTGAGATAATTGCCAGATTTCGAATATCTAAACTCATCAGTCATTATTAAGATTTACCTATGTTTTATAAAGGTAGTATGCAGGTTTCTATATATTATAAAAAACACTACTAAATCCAAGATCAACGAATCTCATAACAAAAGTACTCAGTACCTAGTAAATATATGTGAGAAGTGGCCAGTTTAGTTCCCTCCGCGAGCTTCAATCTAGATTGACACTCAATAGTCGGTGTAAGTGGCGTGGCCTATATTGCGCCCGCAGATGTATCATTATTTAGCTCTCAGCCTGATAGGTACTCAACGTTATTGGCCTCTTTAGATCTATGTTAAAGTACTTTTATTGAGAGATTACAATGCAAAACTAGTTTTTATACTTTCTGTTCAGTCAGTCGCGAGATGGGTCGACGACATCGTCAAAGTCGAGGGTCCAACATGGATGAGATCTGCAAGAGACGGACGCAGATGGCACATACAAAGGGAGGCCTATACCCAGCAGTGGGATCCCAGCAGAGCTGTGGATGATGATGATGATGACAGTCAGGGATTTGTCCTCTATATGTGGTATGGATTTATATGAATAATTTTATTTTAATGTTGCGTATACTTTAACTGTCTGAAGTTAAGAGACGTAAGGGTCACTGGTTCTTTAAGATTCTGTGGTTATTTCAATACAGATACCCGATTGACTTAATTCGAAGCCAAATGCCTTACTTGAGCTTTGCTTTTTTGTCCATGGACTGTCAGGTACCATCACCAGGATGCCTAAAATAATACCCACAAAAGCAAAACTGTGGTTCGACGCAATATATTTGCATAGGGAATATCATTAAGGCTTTAATAATGAAAGAATAACTATGATATTATATATAAGAACTATTCACAGAGTATGTACCTATGATATAAAAGTACTATCAACATTTCTACCTACAACTGTCTTGACATGCCATGTAATATAATGACTCAGTGGTCACTGTTAACCGAAAGAATGTGTCGAAGTTAACAAATAGATAATCTAAAAGCCTACTTCGAGTTCTAGTTACCGATGACATCATGCGATAAAGGTCTGTAGGTACCTGATAAGAAACGGGGGCAACGAGGCTTATCACTTGATAAGGTGGCCTGCTTATTTAGCTTTAGGTGAGTTACAAAGTTGCATTACTACATTATTACCCGAGTAATAAATGTATTGCAGAAATCAATTTGGGTTATATTATGTTCATATAGGGTCTTTCTTATCTGATTACATATCGTCCTACGCTAGTGCATTTTTTAGATTCAGTGCATTGTATTATTAATATTGACAGTTTGTAAAAAAAAAATTGCGACATGTATTTTTATCTGTTCATTTGGTTACTCATCTATTGCTTGGTATTCGCAAACGAGTAACTTTTTATGTAAGCAGTAAGTTAGTATTAGAAGGGGACTTATAAATAACTAGTGGGTGCTCGCGGCTTCGCTCGCATTAAGAAGTAAAATTTGCATCCCCTATTTCACCCCTTTGAAAGTGGCATTTCTAAAAATCCTTTTTTAGCGGATGCCTGCGTCATAACATCTACTGTCATGCCAAATTTCAGCCCAATCCGGCCAGTGGTTTGGGCTGTGCGTTGATAGATCACTATATATTAAGATTTTAAAAACATTGTAGGTTCTTGTACATAATTTTTTATTCATAAGCTTTATCAAAAACTTGTAAAGCTAGTTATCATAAAAACTTTTGTGTGGGAGTTAAAAAGTAGCCCGTTCATTACCGACCCACGAAAATTGATTTAATTAACAATTTGTACGAAATAATTAGATTCACTTCGTTATCCGTTGCCAATGACATAACACTCAAAAGACTCCATATTATATTGAAAAGTTTGTGACATACATACGTCATCATTATTCATTTAACTGATACCTATAGAAATTTTATTTACTGATTTTATAATTACGACGTATAAATTAAATACTGTGTATAAAAATTGAACTATTTTAACATCTTAAACGATCTGTAGGTATCTATCATAAGTATAGGTGTTGCTAGGTCAAATCATAAGGTTTAAATACCTTAAAAAAATTGCAACAGTGGTACAAAAATGTTTTTTTTAACAAAACTCCTTTATTTTCGTTTAACATAGACTATATAATATATTGTTATGGAGATTGTAAGTATACATTATTGTTTCAATTTATCTACAAGGCCTAGGTAAGTGGTTTCATATTATTATTCAACTAAAACTTCACGACTAGGTTAACCAGAATAAAATAAAAATAAATAACAATAAGAATGTTGAAGAATAGTGATTTGTAGTTAAGACAAAATTTATTAGCTGTATCCAGTTTATGTTGTCTTTAGTCCACAGCGATAAACAAGCATGTCACAATTACAAAATCGCAATTTAAATTTTAAAACAATTTACTTAAATTAATTGCTGTGAGTTTAATTCTACAAAATACGTTTTGCATATTAATCTTTTGACATGTAGGCTACTTAACGAACATGACTAACTAGATAGCATAATATAAATCATGATTTTATTTTTACTTAATATGAATTATAAATCTAAAAAAAAACGAGGCGCCATGAAAAGAATGCACTAACCAATTATTAATAGTTAGTTTAATATTATTCTTAAAAGTGTTTAGTATATATTCTTCGGTTGACCATCGCATAATTGGAATTAAACATCAAACAGGTAAGTTTTCGTTTGATTCTTAATTATAACTGATTGTCTGTGACTGTACCAAACTAAATAAAATAAAAATAAATAAATAAACCAACAAAATAAATTCGAATGCCAAACTAAGCATTTGAATTGGCGAAATCAGAGGTCGTAAAACAAAAGTTGCTTGCATTGATAGTCTAAAGCTCTTATTTAAGTTTCTCTTATTTAACCAGTATATCTGTATCACATTTCACAATAAACTATTCATATATCAAGTAACAATAAAATGTGTTCCATTGCATCGCATTCGCCCCACAAAAGGGATAGACTCCAGTTAAATAGATTTACTTCTAATATTTGCTGTCGCTGGAAGCTGATCAAATAATGGTGACATCCACGGTCTAGGGACGATTGGATTTCTATACGAGTAGCTTGTTGGTAGGGAAAAGAGCAAAGATTTGTGGGTGTGTGAGTAAAACATGCAAAGTTTAAAGTTTTTGTTTTGGACGAGTGTTGTATGAGGAAAATTGTAGGTTGAGAAACTTAAACGTAATGTAGATGTGATTTGTTACAAATAAAATGATTATTTGTTTATACGTAGTATTATTTGTACAGTTACATAGAAAACTAAAGAAATGATAGATAAAGGTCATGAATTCAGTTCTAAAATTGTATATGACCAAACAAAAAACATGGTTACATTATAATCAGCACTGGACAACTAATCACATAGGTCTGTTTCTTGTGGTTGTATGGTTTTCATTTACCTAGTTAGACAACATAATCTATGAGATAGGGCTTATGACTATACAATAGTTGGTGAACCCTGGACATCAAAGTAGGTCATCACCTGTGTGATGATGTCCAGTTTTTTCTACTAAACAACTAAACAACAATGGAAGAACCATTTGGATTAAGTATCAAAGCATAGATTATTTTTGCTTTCCACCATTGTAGAACCAATGTTATTTTAGCATTTCATAAGCAAGAACGATCTGACTAACTTGGCAAAAAAAAATGTATTTTTTAATGGGGCAGTCGAAATCACGAATACCCCTTTTGAACCATAAATATATCTCTATATCTGTTTGAATTCAAACTTATCTAATATAAACGTTACTACAAACAGGCCCAACAAATCCAATCTCACATGCCTAAAGTACTCCACATTTAAATGCTTTTTCAATTCCCTCCTTCCACAAGGGCAACAATTTCACGTATTCACAGCTTGCCGGTGTGATTGAGTACGCCAGGGATAGTATGGACAGTTTTATCAGGCTTTACTATCACTTTTCGATCCGTTTTACTCCTCAGAGGAATTCCGTTTGGGATAATGTATGGCCATCTTAGCTTGACCCTCGTTTTTTTAGGATTCTCGTAATAGTTTCTTGTAGGTAAGTTGTTTTTGTTTTGTAAGTACAGTCTTATTGAATGAGAGTGGCCAACTCTGGTGTCGAGAGTTTATCAAGCCGCCCTAAGTACAGTGTTTGTAATAAAGAAGTTTTTTTTTCAAATTTTATACAAAAATTAACTTTAGGAAGACTCTTCGAACACTATTTTTATACCAATAATCCCGATGATCTGTCACTCATTAGCGTTTTTTTTTTTATTAATGGACTCTGCGGCACTGCCGCAATTTCGCCAATGACTCATTCGCGTAGTAAATGAGAAACAAAACGAGATTCTAAGCCATAATAACGCAAAGTTAAAATCTTTAGTTGTTCGAAAAGTCTCTAGAGATTTAATGTCGGTAAAATGCTTGCACAATAGGAATTTCTGCCAAATACACCAAACACTAACTTTGATGCTAGGTATTTATTATTTTGGCACATTTTCACTAGCCGAAAAGAAAGTACATACCAATATTATCCTAAAAGCTTTCTTGGTGTATTTCCTTATGGTAACATACTAACATCTCGCGGATTTTTGCTTATTTGTATGAACGAGTACGTATTTTCTTTGTTTCAGCTAAAATTGCGAGTTTTCCGAGATTTTATCTCAGCATGTCTGTGATTCTGGAAAATTAGGGCGAAAATATGTTTTGGTATTATGAAAATTGCAAAAATGAGTCCGGACAAAAATGGAGTTTATCCCAGCATGTGTTTGTACCGCATAGAAATTTTAGTACACGTGTTTATAAAATTTATGACCACTCCAGAGGAATGACAATTTTAAAGGTAGTGGTGATACTTATAATCTATTTTCATTAATCAGAGACTAGAAAAAAAATTAGTTTAATTTAAATAATAAAAATGTATAACAAGTATTATATCCATTATCAAGTACCCACGACACAAGCGTTTGCTTAGTCCCGGAATATATTATATACTTATATTTTATTTTAAATAACATTGTTTTAAAAAATCAAATAACATTACACTATTATATATATTATATTGTACGACAACGAAACGAATCGTATATGCATATTATATAAATAAATACAATATGTACATTTCTATATATTTTATACATGATAATATTTGCGCTATATCTCATATAACAATACTTTTACTTGAAATCCATATCTGTCATTCGTACCTATACCTTTTCAAAATAGATCATGCGTCAAAACGTCAACAATCTGAGTAGGGCTTCGGAGTAGGGGCAGAGAAAAAATCGGAAAGAAACTGTATTCCCGACCCGCCTTGACAATTTGCTTCGGTCAAAATGGTTGACATTTGTAATCGATTGGAGTTGCCAGTTTCCAGTCGGTTAGGCAAAGATATGTGTGAATGAGCTTTTGAGCAACGAGCTTGCTTCCAACTGCTTAGTATACCATATTAGATTTAAATAAAATACAACAGAAGTACAGTTTAGATTTTTTTTTCTTTTTGACCGAACTTTATTCTTGGAATAGTACGTAGTAGTACGTACGTATGCGTTTGACTACAGCCTTATGACTACCGCCTTATGTTAGGCAGTGCTGCAGCCTAGGGGGAGCCCGCTTGGCTGAAACCTTTTCACTACTACTAAACCGCTGTGTTAACCATGTGTTATTATGTAGTAATATCCAGGAAACTACATATTACAATAAGCATGTATAGTAAAGGTGCTCAAATAAGTAAACAAAACAGGTAAAGAAGGCAGTGAAACCATAAAATATGTTTAAAAGTATCGACTTTTATGTTTGATTACCTAGTGCATGACGAGTTCTTCATCAAAAGGGTCGGAAAGTGATCCAAATCACCACACAAATGACGTGTTCCTGTGAACAAAAAATATATCCATTAATAATAATATTCCAAACCCTATAGATAAATTCAGATTTCGGAGATCTTATGATCATTCGCGTAATACTTTTCGATAAATTAATACGCACGTACATATTTAGTACTACTGTTTTATCGACTAGAGGAACAAAGTACACAACAAATGAAACCATAGATCTACACCTTAAAAAATCCTAGATACAGACATTAACTTCCAAGAAAAGCTTCAAGTGCTCTCTAACAAGGCGGCCTACCATTAGCCATTACAGAACCACTTGAAAATCAGAAAGATGCCGTATCTATGATAGTAATATCTTATGCCATAAATCAAGCTTAAATAGATCCTCCGCTACTTGAAGCGTAACTACTTCGGCTCTTGAGAACAGGTGGTTATATTGCCATTTGAGATGACGGCTTGGTTTTTCTTTGACGTTTTAGTAACTGCATTGATGCTTGTGTCAAAGGCTAGTCTTTGAGACTAGTAAAGATGGGTTAACGTATTAAATGTGTATGAATTAGTTTACGATAAAGTAAAATAAAATGGGCCTTTATGCAAAAATAAATCGATTTGTTGGCTTGTTTTATTTGGTTCATTTCATAAGTGATAGCATAGAAAGAGTAAAGCTTGTGCTGCGTTGATTTGATTTGGATGGCTATGCAATAAACGTTCATAATGTTTATTCAAAATAATTACGATTGAAATTACTGGATAACAAAATAAGTAAGTAATGTTAAGTAGCAAGTCATTGATGAGTATCAATAGAGACATTAAGTTTAAATAAATACCTACGTTTATTAATAATCGAAATTTATTTCAGTAAATCTTAATTTTCTAAATTAAAATGTATTTTATCTACACTAATGTTGTAACATTCTACTTATGTTTCCAATACTTGACTTATAATTACTACTGTTATAGCGCAGACAACAAAACACTCAATTTAAGCAATTTCACATGATGTTATAATATCCACATCGATATCGTAATATCTCATTATAACATCAATAAAACGCGACCAACCTGATTGCAGGGCCAATCAGGTTGGTCACGTTTTATTGACGCGCGCAGCTGCGCTCTCATTGGTTAGATTTTAATGGCGGCAAAGTCACTGTATAAATAAACTATTGTCAGCTTTTACTCTTGTTGTTTGATTAATTGCATTAGTGAAGATAAAGTAGTGTATGCAACTGCATATAACACGGGTATTAAAACACTCGTTACTATTATGAAACTCGCTGCGCTCGTTTCATAAACTCACACTCGTGTTTTAATACCCTTCATTATATGACAGTTTCATAAACTACTATTACATAATAGTTGTTGTTAAAACCACACCAGTATTCCCAATTATCGAGGTTCCCTAGAGTTTTACAACGTCAAATAACTAAGACAAGAGAATCATTTTTATGTACAGACATTTTATGACTCAAACTATTCACTGATCGATTTAGTTCATTCAGAGCCTGATAGAAGAACGAGATTTATTTCTATAGATAACGACTTTCTCATAGTTTATGAGGAATTAAAGTCGGTGGATATTTCGAAGAACTTGAAATGAAAATTTATTAAACGTTTAATCGTGAGTAGTTGTATTTTGTAAATGTTACTTAAGCTTTATATATTTGAGAATCACACATTGAACTATTGCTTAATTTGACTAATAATTCAATAAAAATGCCAAAAATTACAATAAAATTGATATACATATTGTATTTATCTACTACAAACAAAAAACAGACACAAAAAGAAATTTTTCGAGTCAAATTCGTCAAAAAACATCACACGCTCACAAAACCCGATTTATAAAACCTATCGAAAAACATTTCTTTGGGACGACAAATCTTCTTTACAAAAAAAGCATAAACGGCATAAACCTATTGACATAAATCGATCAAAGAAATAAAGCAACAAACAGATGGCAAAAGGAAGTACAGATATTATAGAAATGCTAAACCGAACATGGGTGCTTCATTCGTTATATCTATTGAGCTCATTTTATTGTGTCAAATATAATATGGGAGAGTATTTGTTACTAAGTATTTATGGGAACATCGGTTAAGGTAGACATTACCTTTACGGACTTCCGGGATATTGTAGGAGATAGAATAGGAAAAGAAGAGGAAGAATAGCATGATAGTTGCCTTTGGGTTGATGACCGCAAATATGGTTTGTAACTTTTGTTGTAATTCTTTTACAATTGCATCTTTAGGCTTATATTGGCTACGGTAGCTTTTTTTAAAGTTATTTATGTATAGAACTACTGCTAGCTGTGAATGGAGAGATTTGTGAGTGTGTGTATTCCTTTTAATCACTTATTTATCCAAGGTGCTTTTTTAAATTTTGTCGCAAATCTACGAAATAAGAGACATTTGAAAGTATAAAAAGCCTATTTTCACGAATTTATAAAACGTTAAATAATTTTTTTTTATTCTTGTACACCTGCTAATAAGTAAGAGCTGCTTACTATCAAGCAAACTGAGCTCTTATTATCTATTTATTCTATCTTTATTTTACAGAAATAGTGCAAAAATACATCAACATTAAGAGGTTCATCCCAGAGCCATGACTCACCATGTAACTTGATTCCGTCGTATCATGCTGTTTATACGTTAAGGGGACGCATCTTTTGTTCCATAGTGCTAAAACCTTTTCATAAGTTTACAAAGAATAAAGTAAAGTCGATTTAAAAGAACGTTTTGCAGATTTTTTAGACGAAAGGATTGTCTAGATGCAAAAATTGAGATAAACTTTTGATTTTATGGAAAAGTGTTGGTTAACTTGGTTTGTTGGTTCGCTTTCACGCCAAAATAGAGCAACGTAGCATCTAGAGATACGGTATGGTTATAGTATAACGTTCTAAGAGTGATATTATAAGCTATTTATATTTTAAATTAAACCGTATAGAAGCTCAAAGCGTCGACTAGTGTCACACCTACACATATATCCCACAATTCAACAATTCCATATCAGATAAACACTTCGAACAAAGCAAGCTAGTACGTGCCAGTTACAGATATATTTTTTTCACCCCCCTCTCCTATCATCCCCTTTCAGCCCCTAAATATGATACCCGGAGTGGATTGCCAACAAAAGGCCATTTTGATTTTTGTTTTGACTAAAACCGGGAGATATCTCGATATCGGATTTCAGCAAATCTGTTTGCTTTGATACATAATGTATTGTTGAATTTTGTGTTTGAAGATTTAGTTCGGGGGATGAGTGATTTTTATGTTTTATCTTTTTTAGGTATAATAAATGAATGTAAATAGTGTGTTGTAGACAGAAATAGAAAATGTTTGTGTATGTGGGCAATTTGTTTTGTAAAGTTCTTAGATTTTAAACATTTTATAGGGCTAAGATCGTTGAGACGTTAACATTATAATCATTATATATGTGCGGTTTTTTTGTACACAAAAATATTCACCATATAAATTGTAACTGTTTAAACGCTGTTTATTATTACAGCGTATAGGTATTGCAATTCATTAATTATCTTTTCCTACCAGAAACATTGCGAAATACCTACGTTTCTTATCTGAAAAAAATTTTGTTTCTTATCTGTTTAAACTGAACTTTTATATTCTATATTCGTACAGAATACAGACGCACTTCTACAAAAACCAAGTAGGTACTTTATAAAAACGCATTTCTTATAAACTTTATAAGCCTTGAAAACTTAATCTTCCCATAAACAGTTCCCGGTATGGGTCTCAGGTAGCCCAGAGTTTTTTCACGGGACCTTTTTGAAGCCGTCTGAGGGTTAAATTCGCTTTCACGGTAAATCGGGTCGCGAAAGACCCCTTCGAATTAGTGTAAAAAACATTTTCGAGCTTCTTTAGTGACCTGCGAACGATTTGAGGAACTTATTTCAGGTAACGCTGCTCTCTTACTAGTTTATTTTAAGATATTTTTGTAATTTAAAATGATTTTAATAATATAGAGATATTATTTTTAAATCATTTACCCTGTATTAAATTAATGGTGGTAAATAAGATGCCCATCATGTGTTACAATGATGATCTATATTTTGGCGTATAAAATAGTATTAATAATGGAGGGTGTCAGAATATTAAAATTTTTAGACTTTTTGAACACCTATCTGACGACAAGTCACAATAACAAAAATTGGAATGAATTGCTAGAATTAAAAAAAACTACTATCAATCTAGGCCTCAA
Source organism: Macaria liturata (assembly GCA_964023185.1). Lineage (NCBI taxonomy): Eukaryota > Metazoa > Arthropoda > Insecta > Lepidoptera > Geometridae > Macaria > Macaria liturata. Next base: position 15,543,485 of record OZ026809.1, on the reverse strand, counting down.
TTAAAAAAAAGAGTAAACAAGTTATCCGATTAGTTTAATATTTTCTTCATAAAACTAAGATATGGAGAAATGTTTGATCAGTTTTTTTTTATTTTAAACATCCTAAATTAAGCTCCAGAAAGCTGCTGCGCGTGATTAAAGCCGTTAAGGAAAGATTTACAGAATTAAGTACAAGTCTCCAGTGAGACAGCATAATCCCATTAATTTGTTTTTTTGAGGAGATTAATTCTTATTGAGTTATCAACAAAGGTTGGGGTTTAGATGAGGAACAAATATGAATTTTATGACCGTGCAATTTTTGGAGCATAATTTTAAACAGCTGATGTTGGTGTGTAGCAGATGTGGTGTCTTTTTAAACATATTTTTTCATTCAATTTCTTTAGAGAGCTTTGAACTCTATGGTCAATAATATTCAAACACTTTTTGGGCTGCTCATGTAAAATAAATCAATTTTAAGGCATGGAGAGTTCTTTAGCCGATTTTTTATATCTTACATTATTTAACGAGATTCTGCTCGTTTAGTAAGTTCACCGAGTCATGGAAGCACCCAAATGTAAACTATTTTATACACATAATAGATTAAACTTATTTTTATATAAAATAAGATGTTTATAACCGAAATACAAACAACTAGTCAATCGTGCTCAGAATGCCAATCGTCGTATAAAGCAAACACTACAAAAACTATAACATCTCAATATGGTAGGAGATTAACCTTAATAAAATACTGGTATAAATCTCAGAGTGATGTGATATTGTAACAATGGTCTGCTGAATACCAGGTTGCTTGTAAAGCGTTGACATAAACAGTATAAGGTCTTGAAGTTAGTGGCTTTCAAAAAGAAAAAAGTTAGTTAATATGTATGTAAGTTAAGTAATAATGAACCAATCCAAATTATACATATAATGCATATTTTGTATGTTAGTTCAATTATTCTCTTATTGATAAGGTATCTACCCATTTATTTTGTTGCGTTTGTTTATACATTACTTTGATCTTACTGATATTATATTTTAATATGTCTCTGCTGTTTTAAATCTTAGAGGATATTGTCTAGGTTTAGAAGAATAAAGAAGGAATTTCTAAAGTAGTTAATTTTAACTAGAGAGTTTTACATTGCTAGCTAGGGCTAAAATTTTTTTTTATAAAAGTATATTATAGTTTTATATAAGATTACATTACATTACAGATTTTAAAACAAACGACCTTTCAATTAGCAACAAAACTGCAGACCTTATTCTCTGTTCCACATTCATCCACGATCGAGTAACTCGTGATAAACTAAGAGGGGAAGTCACGAGGTGAATTTATTATCCGTATTCCTTATAAAACAGTTTAAATAGTCATCGATGGTGAGGAGATAGGACTGGTGGAGGCTGGGTGGTTTGTATTGAAATTAGGAACTGTGGGAGTTGGAAGAGGTATCTGAGAAGAGATTAGAAGAAAAATCTATAGTATATACCTACTTTACGATAGTGGAAGGGATATTTGCATCCGTACTATGTGCAATAGTAATAGTTAGTATATATATTTTGTCCTTTCCAGTCTTATTTTTTTGGATACAAGTTAGATGGATATATAATGGAGCAACTTTAAATATTTCCGTCAAAAAACTACCTTTAAAGGAGTTTAAAAATGATATTATCATGCTACAGACTTCAAAACTAATTTAAATATATTTTTTAATCATTTCGGAAAAATAAAACGTCTAGTGCCGCATTTTTTTACTTTAATCGCTACAAACCGCATCTTATTTTGTATTACATTAAAAGCTGCTTTCTAACATTCCCATCTATCTCTAAGCTTCCTATTTGAACACGGCGTTAAAGCACCTCGACATCGGTCACGTATTTACGAGTAACGGTTCGAACAATATGGGGACTTGAGAAATGTTGACCACTCACTGAGACCTCTTTGTATCGCTTATTGTCTTTGTAACATCGGGCACAAAAGTCTCAATGGCTCTCGACTCTACCAACACCCTTCTCACATCCTCTCAACCCATCATCACTGCAATCTAACACATCTCCCCTTGTAATAGAGTCGTCGTCTACAAGCAAACCTTTTGTTTCATCTGCATTGTTAATATTGTCGAATACACTTGTAACTTGTCATAGTTGTCTGTTAATTTGGATTGTTCGGTTGCCTTCAATACGCAGAAAAGGCATTCGAAAGTTGTCTTGTAAAAAATCTTTTGAATCCGCCCGTGTCTTTATTGCATTGATTGGTGCATTGTCTTTAGAATTCTTCTTATTGTTTGTTAATGTGTTAACGACTGTCAGTTGCAAAAACTGGTCGGGTCTAATGTTGGATCGTCAATCATCTTCAAGTGCTTGTACTTTTTTTGGGAACATGGTCAGTAACGTCGAGGTCTTTAATCTTTTTTAGCATTCCTGCTCTACCTGTTTCTTAACCGCCAATGATAAATCTAATAGCGCAGCAATAATTCACATATAATTTATCACTTGTAAATTTTATGTTATCTGGTTTAATAGATTTAGGTGTTTTATGTGATTTATCGTCACCTTTCCCACCGGTAAATTTGTGAGGTCTATCTACCTGTAACACCCAACGAATATATTAACTGCTATCCAAATTAAATCTACTCTGAAAGCACGTATCTGCTCCATATATTATCGATACAAATCTGAACCAGAGTACCCCTAAAGTTTGCTTGGAATACTAATAAGCCGTTAAAGGGAGCCCTGGTTTCAGCATCAAAGGATATCGGCTCGAAACTAGGAAACTAAAACCGAACGCTTTAACTTTCCTCGTCGGATAAGGACCGAGTAATGTAAATAAATGTGTACAAACCGTAATACAGACTGCACGTTTTATCATGTTCATAGGTTTACTGATATATCAATTATTTGGTTTAGGACAATATACAAAGTTAGCAATGGGAGCTACGACCAATTTGTACTAAGTATCTATCTAATACTGCATTCTGCAGTGCTAATAGTGCTTATACTTACACATTTTGCAGTTAATAGTTGAGTAATTATTGGGGCATTCCGAGGTTCAGAATTTGGAACATAATAATATAATCAATTTATAGTCCGCTGCAGCGGTTTAAAATTTTCATTCACACCTTAATCCTTACGAACATAAAACACAAGGTTCAAAGACTTTCAAACTCAAATGCAAATTTTAATCTGTAATTAATTTTTAATTTTGATTTCAATAGTTGACACTGTGGAAGAACCCTGGATACTGCAACACAGGGAATCCTAAAGCAGTAGACAGGACCCCAATTTTAATTTGAACTTAATTAATTTAGATACTTTTATTTAATGTACAAATGATAACCTGTTTTTAGTGGAAATAAATAATTATCATCTTATTATCTTTCAAACTTTGCAAACCAGGTTTTCTATAAAATCCTTACAAAATAAGTTCCTTCACCACAACTCACAACAGAATACAGACAAAAGCCGAGCCTAAATCAATCTACCAGCTGGTACTTTGAGCAACTATCTCGAAAGGTTATATCAAATCAATTGGCCGGCGAGTAATGAAGACATTACTGTCTATTCCGCAGATATCTATCTCGGGATCTTCTGTAATCGCCCCATCACGATCTTTGGTATCGTCGACGATAAAAGTTTTTAGAACAAAGCTTAAAGAATTTTTACGGGCAGTGTTGAACAACAAATAGGTAAGTACTGTAAGTATCTTATTTCCAAATAATTACATAAAAATAGTATAGTTAATGGCAACATTTAAAAAAAATATGCTATTACATTTTTAATTTGCTACCTATAAAAAGTTATTTTTTTTTTAAATAAAATAATAACTTTTTTTAAGATTTTTGAATTCTAAAAAATACAAACATAAATTTACTTTTGCCAACGGCTGTACATGCGTTTTCTGAGAACATTTTTTGCAAGAAGTTTATTGCGGGTGGTGTCTCAATATTTTTCCTCTTTAATTAACAATTTCATCGATAAGGATCTTTGTGAAAAAGGTCAGTGAAAAAGTTAGATCTCGCCTTTATTGTACTAGATTCTATCATGTCTCATAAAACAATACGATGTCGTTAAGATTAGGGAAATGGTATACTTACCCAGGCCAAAAACTATTGAGAGATTACATAAAAGGAAAATAAATAGGAAAAATTATATTATGTTTATATCAATAAATACTTAATTGCGATTGTAATTTTACCATGTCAATAAAAATCTAATTAAACTATTAGTGAAATTTACAGAAACATTAAAAACTAACGTGGTAATTGTTTTGCTTATGAGGTCTAAAATATTGTAAATAAAACATAATGGAATATTATGTACAGTAACTGCAGAGATACATAATACCATAAACAACACAAGTACTCATACGAACTTATATATGTACCTATAATATGTATGATATGCACCTATGTATATAACACATTCATACTCCGCTTTCACATTGCATTCAACCCATTATCGTAGCTATCACTGTACAAGAAACTATGCCAAGTGTTCGGCGTACTTATATAATATATGCATCTTTAATATTAATACCCTGTCAATGAATGTCCACTTTAAGATATTAGACCATTCATTAGATGTAATTGTTGAGAGTGACGCTGCATATAGTTGTGGTTTTCGACCATGTGAGAGCGATGGTTCTCTCTTTGAAATTAACCGTGTTTTTGTTGGATGGATAGTTTGCATGCCTGTGTTTTATATTAAAGATGAACTTATAATAAAAAAAAATAGGATATAATTTATGTTATTTGGTATTTTTTTTTCTGTTTAGATGATACGGTAATTTATCAAGCGTTTTCGATTTGTTTTTAGTGAAGACGGTTTTTTTTAGTTGGATGAACCTCGAATACTCAATACAACTTATTTGATGTACGTAACCTATTGACACCAAATAGTATAATCGCCTATACAATTACCGGGCTGTTTGTCTAGTACGGCAGTCGTTAAGCCATGTCAGAGGCCCGTAGGGCGGTTTGAAAACTCTTGACACCAGAGATGACCACTCTCATTCGATAAGAAGACGGTTATACCGAAACAATTATACCTGACTATTCTTGATTTGAAGACTAAGAAATTGGTTTCAGGAAACAAAGGTTTTACAGATTATTTCGCTCGAACCTACACGTTTAATTAGTAAAACCTGCATTGACAACATTGCTCACAATATTAGAGGTGCTAAAACAGACATAATTGAATTAGCTATTTCTGACCACACAGCTCAGTTATTCGATTGCCCTGTTAAAAAAACTTTCACCATTAAACACTGGTATAAGCTTGTTAGAGATTATAGCGATGACAATTTGAATAAGTTTGTTGGTTGTCTCAAGTCACTTTCTTTTAGTAATATTTATGAACATACTAATCCTGATGTTGCTTTTAAAGAATTTCATGAACTTTTTGCCCTTATGTATAACTTATGTTTTCCTTTTATAAAAATTAAAATCCCTATATCTACGAAGTCTAAATGGATGAGTAAAGGGCTACGGAAATGTGCTGAAAAGAAAAGATCACTTCTTTGGAAGTACAGGTACTCAAAAACTGTTAAGAATAAAGTAACTTTTAAAGATTATAATAGACGTTTTAAAAAAGTTGTAAAACTTACTCAAAAGGCTCAAAATAATTACCATATCCAAACAGCACCCAACAAAAGTAAAGCTGTATGGCAAATTATTAATAAATATACTCATAACCAGCCTCCTAATAGTATAAACACAATAAAATATAATAATGAACTAATTAGGGATCCACTACGTATTGCCAATATTTTTAATGATTATTTTATCGATGACATTTCTAGTATTGACAATAATATTAATTATAATTCTAATACATTGACATTCAATAAATTTACTTCTTGTTTTATGACTCCCATTACTGCACATGACATCGTAAAAATCATTGACTCTTTGAATAATAGTAATAGCACCGGATATGATGGGATTTCTACTAAGATAGTGAAACATGTTGCTAATCTTATAGCTCCTATACTAAGTTACTTAATTAATAATTGTATTGAAGGTGGTATTTTTCCATCCAGCCTGAAACTTACCATTGTAAAACCAGTCTTTAAGAAAGAAGATAAATTAGATATTAAATTTTATAGACCCATTGCATTACTACCTATATTCGCAAAAGTGTTCGAGAGGGTACTTTATAATATATATAGGGGAGACTGGGGACACTTGATCCCCCCTTTTGTTTTTTGGCAATTATTTTGTAAATATTAATCCGATTTTAAATATTTTGGTACTTAAATATGTGGAATTTCATTGGTTATACTAAGTATAATAGCAAGTGATATGTGTACATAACTTTACTAACTAGCCCATGAAAACTTCGTATAGGGAATGATATCATGTGTCCCATATATGTGTCTGACTTGATCCCCCCTTCTGGAAGACTTGATCCTGGGGGGAACAAGTCTCCCACATTCGGGGACATATGATTCTAATAAAGAAGAAAAGGAAAAAATAGGAATTTTAATCATTGATTTATTTGCTTTTTATCTACAGCCATCATCTATTCTTTGACATTTATGACTATGCTTATTAATCAACTATTGACAACTTATTTCTGAGAACTCAATTCACATGTTAATTAGTTAAAAAGAAAATATTACTTAAGTTCTAGTAATTTTTTACTTAAAACTAAAAAAAAAACATTAAATAATTTTTGCAATTGGCACAACAAAACAAAATACCCCTTTGGTTAAATTAAAAAATAGTTATTCTCTCTTCAAGTTAAACAGTCTTTTCTTTTTATCTAATAGCAATTATCTTTTCACTTTTTATTTCTCAATATTAAATATTCTTAATGATTTTGGAAACTTAAAACTAATAACTCTTTTTGATGATGATTTCACTTCGGGAACTGGTAGTTTCTTCACAACTTGATATTTGGCAACTGAACTAATATCGTCTTTAACAGGCCACTTGAACATCTTATCATTAATTTTTTTTGCGAATTTAATGTCATATCCAGCGCGACTTTCCCTCAGTATTTGCCCAACATATCTATGAACGAGATTCTTTTGAGAGATTAGGTTCACAATAACCCAATCTCCAATGATGATGGAGTATTTGGAGTCGTCTTCATTCTCTGATTCGCTACTACTGCTATTAGAGACATCACTTTCATTAAACGAACTTAAAACTGATTCTGGCGATGGCGGTAGTTCTTCATCTTCCGACGTCGTCACTTCTTGTTCTTGTGAATTTAGGTTACGTTTTACTGCTTTTACTTTCGCTTTGCAAATCTTCTTTTCTTTTTTCTGTTTCCTAGTTGCCCACTCATTCTCGATTGCCAGTTTTTCCGGTGTGTCTGTTAAAATCCTAGTTTTACCTTTTTTTCTCCCCTTTCCAGATCCTTTTCTCGGTCCTGCTTTGGGGTGTGGTCTTATTACTTCAGGTTTTACAAATGCTGATGTCGAAGGTTTAGGATCGTAAGGGCTGTCGTTATTTCTAATTTGTGAAGAACCAGCTGGTGTCGGTCTGTTATTATTGAAGGAACTCGTAAGGGCATCTCTATTACTGGTCATACATAAGGAAAGCAACTTTTGGGGAGATTTTGCAGAATCATTTTCCTTTTCATTATCAGAAATATTGGGAGTCACATCGTCGTCTGGAATTGGCACTGGTGCAACTGGCGCATCATTTTCTGTATTTAGCATGAGGGCAGGGGAAGCAAGCACAGTATTTTCAGCCGTTAAAGATTGATCAAGTAAAATAGGCGGTGACACAGATGGTGCGGTTATAATATTGTCTGTTTCAGTTTGTACAATTTCTCTATCAGTAACGTAGGAGCTTAAATATTCGTCATCTGTGAATATATCAGGGTTGAATGGAAAAATTCCAGTAACTGAGAAACTTTTTTGAATATTTCTAGGAGTCATTGCATTGGGGTAAGCACTGCCTAGACATCCAGCCAAATCATATATGGTTAACGGCCGCCCTGGATGACTAACCATCCAATTATCACATGCAGTATTGTAGTATGACTTCAACGCTCCAAATACTATTCGATCCAAAGGTTGTAATTTTTGAGAGGTATGTGGTGGTATAGTTAAAAGATGGATACCATTATCTTTGCAGTAGTTTATAGAGTCAATAGTAATGTGTGACTCATGGTTATCAAATATAATAAGACAAGGACTGTCCTTGGTGCATCTTACATGCTTATGGAAAAATTTCAGGAAAAGTAGGAAATTTGGCCCAGTCATCCATCCACTCGGATGTGGAGCTCCTTCAGTACCCGGTGGGCCACCATCTATCATTCGTTGCTGCCAATTTTTACGTGGGAATATAATAAATGGTGGCAGGTGGTTACCTATAGCATTTATAGCTCCACATACAGTAACAAGCTGCCCACGTTCTCCAGATGTGACTTTAGACACTTGTTTGAGACCTCTACACGCTACAACTTTTTTTGGCTTATGAACTGTAGTAATTCCAGTTTCGTCTACGTTCCAGATTTGGTCCGGCCCAAAATTAAATCTCTGCAATAAGCTTTTAAAATTCTCAAAGAAATTTCCTACATTGTGTCTGTTAAAAGCTGTAGCGCGAGATAAACTTGTGGCTTCGGGTACACGCAATGACAACTCTTTTCAATTTTCAATTTCAAAAAGTCTTTATTTCACATAAGTAATTTACAATTAAAATATGCTAGTGTACATTAGGTATAGTTATGAACTAGTTTCCTAGCATGTTTTGACATGGAAGTTGGTGCGTTTTCGAGTTGGAATACCACTCATATAAAACTTTTAGCGATGAGAATACCTACTGATGATTAAACAATGAGAGGTTGAATTTATGACTAATATCGTAATACATTATACATCTTTACATTATGCAAGCTTTAGGACAGCATTACATTTTGACAACATTGGATATAGGATGAAACAAAAGAAGGCTAATTATAGTTAAACAGCCAAAAAGTGGGTAGAAACTAACTAGTTGGAAGCGTAGGTAACATTCACAGCAAGCAACAGGGGCCGTCGTGTAGGTACTCACGCACACAAGCACGGCCGACCGGCCAGCGCACTGCGACCCGATACCGCAAGTAACAGGGGCGAGATTGCCGTGTACGCGGCTCGCGCTCGCTCGACTCGACCGAGCTCGCGGCGCTCGAGTGACGTCAACGCGCGGTCTATTCATCGCGGATTAGTATGAAATGGTGAGGTAACCGATACGTTTTGTACGTATCGATAAACTTGAGATCTTTCTTTCGAGTCTTACATAGGTTTTGTATTAATTTATTTTTGTTAATAGGGTTTGTAAATAAGTAAAACTTTTCTGATAATTTGTAAATATACACATCTAAGGTAGGATAGTGTATTTGTAAATGTAGTTTAGTTAAGTTAGTTCGAAATGGGGTATTAAAAGCAATTTTTAGTGCTTTATTTTGGACAATCTGTAATTTATTTAAGTTAGTACGGCAAGTACTGCTCCATACCGGACAAGCGTAGGTAATGACGGGCCGAACCAGGGTTGAGTATATTCGTAGCTTGGTCTTACTACTAAGTATGGACTTACGATTAAGTATAGGAGATAAGGCATTTAATGCTTTTGAACCTTTGACCACTAGCCTGGATGTGTTTTCAGTCCAATTGAGTTTTGAATCGAGAAAAGTACCCAGATATTTAACTGAGCGGCTCCAGGGGATAGAACAATTTGAAACTCTTAACTGCCGTGTCGGGACTTTACGCTGTCTGGTGAAAATGATGGCCTCAGTTTTCGAAGCGTTTATTTTTAGCTTCCATCGATCAAAATATTCACATAGTGTATCGACTGATAGTTGAAGTCTGCTTATAATCAGGTCTATGTCAGAGGAACTGGTGTAGCAGGCCGTGTCATCGGCGAAACAGGCCAGGTTAGTCCTGGGCTGTACCGGGATGTCATTAATATACAGCAGGAAGAGGTATGGCCCCAGAATAGAACCCTGCGGAACTCCTGCGGGAACAGGTTTAAAAGATGACGTAGTTTCTTTGATTTGAACTTGGAAGTTTCTGGATGACAGGTAAGAGTGCACCAGCTTTGTAAGTGGGTTAGGTATTCCAAGCAGCACCAGCTTGTGGAGGAGTGCTTCAGCCCAAACGCTGTCAAAAGCTTTTTCTATATCTAGCAGGAACATTCCGGTAGATTTCTTTACATTTAGGCCCATTGACACCGCCTCTGACACTCTCACAAGCTGCTGCACTGTGGAATGTCCCTGGCGAAAACCAAACTGTTCGTTTATAAGGAGATTCTGAGATGCTTGCTTGAGTCGGACATAAATGATTTTTTCGAATAGTTTGCCTATACATGGAAGTAGGCTAATAGGCCGATATGAAACTGGATCTGAAGGGACTTTACCAGGCTTGTGAATTGGTATGACTTTAGCCGACTTCCATGTTTTAGGGAAGTAATGCAACAGGAGGCATGAGTTGAAGATTTTGGTCAGAAGTATGATACATTTTCTGGGCAAATTTTTTATCAAAATATTTGAAATCTGGTCTAGACCTGGGGCTTTACGGGGTTTTAGGGATTTGATGAACTTCACAATTTCAAGAGGTCGCACAAGTAGGGAATAATCAAGTGTTGATGGAGAATCTAAGGAGGACATTGAGCAAGCTACTCTTTGGCTTTCAGCGCTACACCAGTGGTACGTCAGTTGTAGGTTATTAAGGAACCCCTCAGCAAGTGCTTCACACTGTTCCTGTTGGCAGGTCGTCATAGTGCCATTATTACGTTTTAGTGCCGGTATGGTGGAATTAGAGGACGCTCGAACAGTACGGGCTAGTCTCCAAATATCCGAGCTGGGGTTGTCAACTCTTCTCAGTTTACGATTCCATTCGGCATCATTGTAGGATTGAATAGTGGATTTTATAGTCCATTTAAGTTGGTTGATACTATGCAACAGATCCCGGCGCACTCTAGCGTTAGATTCTACCAGAAGATACCTACGAAGCCGATTTTTACGTCGGATAAGTCTCGTTATGCGTCTTGGCAGAGTAGAGAAATTCCAGGGTTTCATACTTGTAACAGGTACACTTAAGTCCCTGCACAGGAGAAGAGTTTCTTGGAAAAAAGTTATTTCTCTATCTATTGCATCTTTGTTTAGAAACGTTTCAGAAAACAAGCTTACATGGCTATTGAGATGGGCTCGAAACTTCGCCCAGTCAGCTTTAGCATAATTATATTTTTGTATGGGATTTCTCTGGATCTTGGTATGTATATTCACTAGTACAGGATAATGATTGGAGGATAGGGCTGGGATAGTCTTTATAAAATTTAAGGAATACACATTTTTACACAGTAGCAAATCGGGTATAGACGTATTATATCTGTCACTATAGTGGACAAGGGTACAGTCTTGTGGGGCATAAATGACGTAATCACTTTCCATCATGTGACTATACAGGCGTTTACCGCGTGCATTAGGTACACCAGGAGACCATGAAGGATGTTTGGAATTGAGATCACCCATAGCCAGCACTTTACTACCAGACGACAATACAAGATCTAGGTCTTTAGTGTTGAAGGGTTGGTTTGGGGATTGATAAATTGAAAAAATATTTAAGTGGTTATTTAGCACAATACCTACGGCTTCAAGATTCTGAGTACGCAGGGTGGGAATAAGATTGTGCGGTATGTCACAACGGATAAGAATGGCTACACCTCGGCCGACTCCGTCGCTACGCTTGTCAGCACGGTAGGCCACATATCCAGGTATGATAAGGTTTAGTCGGTTTGTTAGTAGGGTTTCACTGACAGCAATAATGTCTACTCTCAACCTACTCACCGCTAGGTCTGATAGCTCCCGTTGCTTGCCGTGAACGCCATCCGCGTTCCAATATAGTAATCGAAATTCGTTTGTACTACACATAATACCCAAAACGGCTAAGTATTAAGACAACCTTATCCATAAAGGTTTCACATTTCCGGAATTCATTTTTGAGTGACTGTAATGCGGATAGGATTTCCAGCATCTCAACAGTTTCAACATCTTGTCCGGTCATACCGTCTGCAACTCCAATGGTAGGAGTTGTTGTAGCTTGTCGCCTCACAAACGATGAAGTATTTGAAGGTTGTTGAGTTTGAAGGGATGTCTTCTGCGCTCTTGATGGTTGGTATGCTGGTATCGCAATGGCTTCTCTGATTTCTTGAGGCTTGGTGTTGCTGGTGCTTACTACTTTGGCCCAGGTTTTTTGACCAGTTTTGGTTTCTCGAGATGGATCGGTAATAATGTTTTTTCGGAGAGCTACCCGTTTAGACTCAATGCGTTCTAAGTACTTCACTCGTTCATCACATTTGGAGTAATTTGCTGGATGTTCTTTTTGGCAATTGCAGCAACGAGCCGGCTCCGTCCTATCTCTTTTAGAGCATTCCCAGGTTGGATGGTCTTGTGCACATTTCAGGCAGCGAGCTGGCCGATTACAATTTTTCGACGAGTGTCCAAAGCCTTGACACCGGAAACACTGCGTGCCGGGTTTTCTGGACGGCTTGTATTTTTCCACGGTGACAACGCAGTTAAACAGATATCTGATCTGCTTGAATCTGATCATATTAGTTCCACTCGGTAAGTTAACCAGCAATGGAGGACACTCTGTGGGGTTCAGCGTTTTAATCTCTGTGACAGTGGCACCTTTGAATCCAAGGGCTTCCAGTTCATCTTGTATTTGTTCGTGGAGGAATTTCGGTAGTCCTTTGATTACAGCTTTAGGGCATCGTTCATCTTTTCGAGTGAAAGTGTGGAACGATATATTCTCGTTCATAAGACCGTCTTTCAACTCTTGATGGTCTTTGGCGGAGTAGCATTGGACTTTCACAAGCTTTCTGCCCCTATATTGTAAGTGAAAAGTTTTACTATATTTCAGCACAATATCCCTCACAGATTGCAGTGTGAAATCACTTTGTAGCTCAATGATTATAGGTGGAGCGTAGCCAGATTGCTTCTTACTTGCATTCCTAAACGGTTCTGTGGTGGTTTCATCATCTTCGATAGGTAGGCCTTCAAATCTGTTATCAACTGGAGTCTCCGGTATTTTCGTAACTTGACAACTCTTTGTGACGATTCATAAAACCGTAAAACCAATCATAAGTAGCTGTTTCCTGTTCAACCCATTTCGGTGGTATTTTTTTACTATTTTCAGAAGCATATTGAAATGCAAGGTCTCGTACATTCTTAGGAGTTAATCCATGGTATAATTTAGTGGCCATTATTAAATAATTAACAAGTTCTGTCTCTTCAGTTGACGTAAAAATTTGTGACTGGCGATAATTTGGCGTGTAGTCAATATTTTCAGTTGTAGCATTTTTCTTTTTTCTGACATATCTTTTCAATGTCATAACTGCTATCCCGTAACCTTTTGCAGTACCACGAATACTCTTACCCTCTATAACATCATTGACAGCCAACTTCAAGATTTCCTTATTGATTGGTATTCTTTTTCTTGCACCTTCTTTTGTTTTATACATTCTAGGCATATTGAATCCTGAAATTATTAAAAAACTAAACATTAGGGGACACCTTCTTGCATCTTCTTTTGTTTTATATATTCTAGGCATATTTAATCTTGAAATTATTAAAAAAAATTACATTAGGGGACACTTGATCCACCGGGATCAAATCTCCCATAAGAAAGTGTACCATGTGTACCCTAGGTATATTGAGGTTATAAAAGAATATTGTAAAAATATCTACTACTATTAAAACTTTTCTATAAAACAGACGTTTAAACACATAGATAAGGAATAGTTTAAAATTGATTCTAGTAGAAAATATGTTTCCCATCTAATTACGAAATCAAAATAAAAACTTACGAAAAATATTTTCTGGCCACACGAAACACACAATCATCCGCCATCTGCTCAACTGTCAAATTTGACAGGAGTACCAACTTTAGAAAGTTTGAACGTACCATAGACTATCAATGTTGCCACTTATAAATCATATAGTGTACACAAAAGCTGTGTAAATCCAGTGTATCTAGTCTCCCGTAAGGATCAAGTGTCCCCAGTCTCCCCTAGCGAATACTTCGAAAAAAATCAAATAATTGTTGACAATCAACTAGGCTTCAGAAAAGGTAAATCGACCAGTATGGCAATACATCAGTTCCTACATAAAGTATATTCAGGTCTAGAAAGTAAAAAACAGGTTGCTGCGCTATTTATGGACATGACTAAAGCATTTGATCACGTAATGCATGGAATCTTACTCCATAAACTAGAAATTTATGGGATTCGTGGTAAGGCTCTAGATATGTTAAATAGCTACCTTACCAATAGGCAGCAAACCACTGAAATAACTACCTTAAGTCATATCACATTCACTGAAAATAAGCATTCCTCTGAGACAAGGACAGTTAAATTTGGCGTTCCTCAGGGGAGTATCTTGGGTCCTTTCCTATTTTTGATTTATATTAATGACCTTCCAAAGACAATTCCACATCCAATGGTCCTTTTCGCTGACGACAGCACAGCTCTCTTTATTAGTAATAGAACTGAACAAGAAAGAGAAATTAATGAGTCTCTCTCAGCAATTATTAAATGGCTTACGGCTAACAACCTTAAAATTAATTTAGATAAAACTGTAGCTATGATTTTTAGGTATAAAAATACTACACCACAATCAATTAATATTGCGTACAAACACAGAACAACGATCGGGCCACATCGCCCCCGCGCGCGCCCCCCCATAGAAGCGAAATGACTAATAATACGTGGTTCTCGTTTGGACCAGTAAACAGGCCAACCTAACCTACGACAGCGCTTGTCAGTCTGTTGTCAAACATAGTCCGAGCGAGAGAGAGTTTTCGGTCGTTTTACTTGGTTTTACAGCATGATAAACTATTAAATATGTCCTGGTGTCAAGTTAAAAATTGTAAGAACAAATTCCAGTGTTACCGGCGTGAAATACCATCGGTAAGTAGTAAAATTTCGTAATTTTAATAAATAAAACTTTTGACATTTTGAATGGCATTAACACATTCGTTGTCTTGACGACGCTACTTCTCGATAGCAAAGTGATGTGTAAATGGAACCTAGCAAATTATCGATAATCGATATAATGTATATGATGTTTCTGGATTTGTATGGAAATGTTTCTGGATTACGGTTTTTATTTAACACATACCTACTTAATTTACAGATTTCCAAAATTCCAGTGTTAAAAAATAAATGGATATTGGCGACCGGTAGATACAACTGGTTTCCTCATAAAAATGCCAGAATATGCTCCAGTCATTTTGAAGATGATTTGATAATTAAATAAAATAGATAAAAATAAATTTGCTATAGAGATAGTTTCAGTCCCCGGTAAGGACAAAGGATAGTTTTTATCCCACGGGATAAAAAAGTTTTTACAACGGATAACACCGCGGGCCATAGCTAGTTAACTATAATTTGTACTTAAATAATATAGTTATACTAAAGACATATATTTCTATCTTCGAAGTAAATGTGTAAATAATCGATAAAAAATATCGACATTGCACAGCCGATGAAGTTGAAGCGTACTGTGTACATGAACATCTCGTGCGTCGTAGTGTGCGTGCCGAAAGTGTGTTAGTTTTAGTAAATGGTGACACCTGTTTTGTATCGAATAAAGAAAGAATTCGCCTCTAGTCACAGGGCGACAAGCATGGACTTCAAAGCTCTGTGCGTACAAAGGAACACCAATAGCAGAAGCCAACTGTACAAAATTTCTAGGTGTACATATTGATGCTAGTTTATCTTGGTCATCTCAAATTGAACAAGTTTGCAATAAAGTCAAACAATATGCGTACGCCCTATATATGTTAAGAAAAGTTGCTAATCAGGATACTCTTCTGACAGCATATCATGCTTATGTCGGGGCTACACTTAGATATGGTGTATTGTATTGGGGTAATGCAGCTGGGAAAAACACTGTTTTTATAGCTCAGAAAAAATGTATTCGTTCTATGTGTGGAATTCGTAAAACTGATACATGTGTCCCTTACTTCAAAAGTCTAAAAGTTATGACTTTACCTTCTATATATATTTACGAAGCTGCTTTGCTAGTAAGAATGAACCTTAGTGACTATAAAAGTTGTAAGAGTTCCAGATATAAAAATAAACTCTGCTCAGATATACACAGAACTCAAACCTATGCCAACACTGTATATAATATGGGAGTTCTAATATATAACAAGTTGCCACAATCTATTAAGGAATCTACCTCGTGTTCAGTATTCAAACAAAAATTAAAAATGTTTCTATTAGATAAGACGTATTATTCTATTAAAGACTTCTTAAGTGATGATTTGTAAGTAACTTAGTTTAGTATTATAATGTTTTAAATGTGTAGAATTTGTTAACATTTGCAAAATTTGTTATAAATTATGTATATTTGCATACCTTATGGGTTGAGTATGGTGTTCCTATGTAATGAAATGTACCATCTTTTTTACCTGTACTCGGCAAATAAATGCTTTGACTTTGACTTTGACTTTGACTTTGAAAATATATTAAGTTTTAAATTATGAACATGGTACGGAAATGACGCAGCAACAGTCGGAACGCATCCGTAAATACTTTCGCATCTGATGAATAACTTGATAAGCATACTTGTAAGTATAGCAAAAGTCACACTCACAATTAAAATGCCTTCTTACTCATACGTCTGGTATTTCCGCTAGACAACAATGAGATTACTGGAACCGCTAATGAGGACCACATTATTGGACAGAATGAGTAATTCGTAAGTTAAATGGACAAAAATAAAGAGCAAAAAAATTATCTTTTAGTAAAATTGGTATTTTACCAATGATTCAGACTTGTAATGATGTTGATGACACATAGCAAAATTGTTTGATTCATTCTGTGTAATTATGTAAGACGGAACTTTCCGTGTCAACAGATAATTCTAGTCTGTCAAAGTGCAAGCAAAATAGCACTATGCTATTTTAAAGACTACCTACACCCTAAAAAATCCTTTTAAATTTCCTGTTGCATTATAGTCTGAATTTCATAAGTGAAATAAATTCAAAATAATTACTCAAAATTATTAATTCCCAAGAGACTAACACCAAAGTTGGAGTCACTTCAACAAACATCTTTGACAAGAGTCAATCTAACCTTTTAACCCTTTAACGCCCTCAAACTTTCAACAGGTTATCTAATAGACACCATTACCCGTATCCGAGACGTAAACCAACCCGAAGCTAAGTCAAATGCAAATCAGGCGACCTTTTTCAATCCACTGAGCCTTAACTTTCAACGCAAGGAGCCCTTATTGAGTTAGTACTTAAGCTAAAGATTTATTCAAAACAGTACAGCCGTTTACAAGGGCCACGGCGTCCATACAAATGAACGAAAGAATCAAAGGAAGTTTTCTCGTGATATTTCATTTTGAGGGTAGATCGTTTTTTGTTCGAGAAATTTGCATTTTTGAATGATTGCGGGTTGTTTTTTCTGTTGTAGATGGTTTTTCATTTATTTAAGTATTTTTCCTTGTCTTGGAAAAACCAGATATTAAAGAAATTCATCGATCTGCTCTTATTTCTGATTTTTTCCTATTTATAAAATTAACTAAAAAACATCAACTACATGCAATGACTAATGCCTCCGAACCTATATCACGCGTCACAAACATAATATTTATTAACCGACTCCCAAAAAAGGAGGTTATAAAGACTTCTGAAAGTTTTTTTTTGTGGATATGTTACGCGATTACTCCGTTGTTCATCAACCGATTACAAAAATTATTTTTTTTATTCCATGAGAATAGCTTCCGAGATGATCCCATTTTTTTTTATTCGGTTCAGTACTTTTTGAGAAAAAACCAATTAACCAACAAATTGATAAAGTTTATGGAAACCAATTTTACCCATATTTCCAAAACTACTAGTCGAATTTAGATACAGTTTTCTGTGATGTGTTGAAGTTTAATGGGTGCATCTTTTTAACTATGTATTACGACGACAACTCACCAGGGGGCGCTGCTGTATAAATTATACTAGACCGCTGAAAAACTAGACCGCTTTTTGATACAGTTTTCTTTGAAAGGCTTTGATAAGTTTAGTAAAGTGACAGTAGACATGAAGTCGGTTTTTGTTTTTTTTTAAATAATATTTATTATCATTCAAATGATCGTTAACAAATGAAACTGCTACTATTCTCCTACTCCAACATTCTTAGTATTCTCACCATCGTTTGCATTATCATATGAATATTCGAGAAAGAAAACTAAAAAACTATTAGTCACAGGTCGGGAAGTCAAACTGTTCCGGCAGCCTTTAGAAATGCACGCTTAGTATTCAAAAAGCATATGCTTCATAATTCCCTTGCTGTTTAATACGGCATAGCACTCGACCACCGCAGTTCAAAACCAACACCATAGACCTACCACTCGGTACTTTCGTATTCAAAAGCTTAACATCTTATAAGCCTTTCCTATAACGGTAGAGGTCAAGTAAGAGTGGACGTGTTATCTGGTACTTGCCCTCATCTCTTTGTTTCACGAAAACGTGATATAAAAGATTAACTTATTAGTATTCGAGGGATGGCCGAGATCGGAAGGTTGAACTGTTGTTATTAGAGACGAGAAAAATGGTGAAAAATATTAAAAATTTAACAAGTGCAATGTTTTTTTAGAAGGTATTGTAGACGTGGCAATTGTAACGATTAGGTACTCAATAATAAAGCAATACTTTATATTACAATACTTTACTATAGTGTGTATTTGTACTCATAAAGATATTTTACAAACAAACACCGCTTTTAATGATGTAAGTGAGTCATTTAAGTCATATAAACATTATTTAATTACAACAATCAACTTTACATAAAAACTGACAATCAACGGACAACATAACCTATATAAAACGTTCCTTAGATTAACATTCGCCAAATTAGCTCACACCACAAAAGTTCATAAAACAGAACATAACATCGGTTTCTCAGAACCAAAATCGCTTTCAATAAAAACTTTCAAAACCGTACATCAAAGACTTTGTAATCGAATTAACACTTACCTCAAAAGTGGTTTATACAAAGAGGTATCGAGAACTTAAGAGCCGAATTTTCCAAACATAAATAAAACTGTTAACATTGGGTTTTCGACCTAATGAAAGAAATAAAGCAAGTTAATTGCAATCCAGAGATGAAAGAGGGAATTTGATAGTGATGGGAATAGACCAGGTTAATGCTGGATGCGATATCCTTTAAAAGTTTTGACGAAGTATTAGGTATTATTGACTTCGAACTTGTTAAGAAATTTCAAATAACACAGATAGTCAAGTCAGATTAAAAAGCGCCACATAACGTTTGTTATATTTGCTTAGTTTGATAGAGATTGTTTGTAAAATTAATTTTTGTCAGAAAATGCATTGTTATAATATATGCATGTGGATTCTCATGAGTTGTTTTATTTTCTTGTTATTTTAGGCTACACAGCTTTTTTAGTAGGTATTTTAGTAGTATAACTCAACAAAGTTAATCTATAAACTAAACGTCAAATGTAAGCCTATTCCATGTTAAAAAAACGAAACAAAGCTGCGATCTTTAAAACATGTTTCTTAACAATGTTCCAGAAGCCAAAACAAAACTAAAACATCAAGGATGTCTGCGCTATTTTTCATTTACAATAATTTATGAATCTCATAGCCCGATCTGGTTTTCTCACTAACGCACTCAATTTACACACAAAGACTCGGTCCCGCAAAAACTAGTCCCGCAGAAAAAAGGAAGGCCTCGCCCATCACTAGAGTAAGGTAGTAGATATTATTTACTCGGGATTCCAATAACTTCACTACCGTTCGATATTTAAAAAAACCCGTTATTTGCGATCATGTTTGCAATAAAATTGGAAACGGTTTTATTTGTTTTAATCGTATGCTCTATAATATTTTTTTCAAAGTAAATCTTTGGCATGTTTTTAATTACCTATTACTTAAATTAAATTAAAAATAGTTATTCATATTTTACGTTTTTCTTAGCGATTAACAAAAAAAAATATACTTTTGGGTAGGATTCTTGAGGACATAATAATATACTTAAAATTAAAAGTTCTTGTGACACCTTAACTGTTTATATCTTTTACTAAGCACCATAGTGAAAATTAAACACCATACAATGTACAGCATCAACAAAGAAAAGCCTATTCTTGTAACCAGATCTCGCCTTGCAAATGCCAAAACCGTGGATACCTAAAAGTGACTACCTAGATGCGTCCAAATCGGGCTCAGCGAGGGAAACTGCGCCGGGTAATTTCAAGGGCTATTATGGAAGTCTGCCCCATCGCCGGGAGCGCCGTGCGTTCCTGCCGTCACGATTTTATGTGGATGTGTGTGGAGGCTGGATATGAATGATAATATATTATTATTATCATCATCATTATTAGCAGTTACTACAAGGCAAGTAGTCCTGGATCTTTCTTTTTTCAGGAGAACTGAGTTATCTGATAAAATACACCAGCAATGACAAGAATGTAACTCTATCATTTTTTTTATTAATATTAGAGATATAAACATAATATTACATAAAAATGTTTCTCAAAAACAAGAACTGCGTCACTTTTTTAGCTGAGCAAGTCCTATTAATTTTGCTTTACAAACTACCTACTCTGCAAATCTGTAACATTGTACTAGGTAGATGTATGACGTTGCTGAGTTGTCTCAACTATCACCTAAAAGTCAAATATTAATATTTAAAATTTGGCAACTCCAACAAAATGGCTAAATAGGTAGTAGGGGCATAAATAAAGTTTAACATATACACATTTAAATATACAGATTTAATTCAGCAAAATTTAATTTAACGAAGTATTGTATATGCCACTTTTGATCCACCTATCAATGGTGGCAAAGTTTGCCACATCTAGAAAATGTAGACGTAGACAAAATCTTTGACAGGACCAGATACCAATAACGTTATTATTATGTTCCTTGATATAGAAATTTCTAACAATTTAGTTAGAACATGATGTCAAGACATACTTCAGCTAAAAAAAAGTTTGTTTTCTAAATAGGTTATAAAAGAAGCATATTTTAAGGAGATATTGGTGTAATTCAGCCATCGTTATTTGAGAACTTCCTTGTTGTAGGTGATTGGTAAGTTCCTTTGACAAGTTGAGTCAAGGCTAATTGTGGTGGTATTATTGTAACATATACACACACAAATACATCCACAAACATAAGCATTCACTTTTTGATACATTCTAGAGAAATATTGCACTTAGAGCACCCGTCCCAATAGCACCAATTAGAAAAATCGATTAAGAACACGAGTAATAATTGTTACCAATCCAAGGCCACTAGAAAATCAATCGATCATGTCTTGTCGAGAGATCACAGACAATATTGAAAGGCCGAGATTGAGGTAATAACGAAATTTCAACTTATCACAAAGCTTTATGAAAACCTTATTCATGGCGGGTGCCCCTAAAAGGGAATAATCAAGGAAGCGACCGACGTAAACAGATCTCTAATCGGCTTAACATTAACGTAAATTGTAAAGGACAGAGGGATCAATTAAAAGTGGTCATCGGAAGATGATTATCAATTGATTTTAATTGAAATCTGATATCCACTCGTGCATGGGTAATGTTTTCGGATTTTATTTGACTCCTTAATATGTTAATTTTATTGTACGAATTGAGTACTTATTGTTAATCGATTCGCTTGTGTTTTATGATGAACAGTTTCATTTTAATTTACTAGCTGGTAACAAACGAGTACTAAATTAAAATAATGTTCTTACTAATAATTATAGGGAATGTTTACGACACAAAGCACCTGTAACAAAAGCCATATTTTACATTAATAACATCGTGTCATTCCTTGCCGTAGAACATATTTTGTAACAATAACAAAATCATACTCAAGTAATTAGTAATAGTAATATGTAATTAACTTATAATAAAACTGAAGAGGGTAAAAAATCTGAACATAGAAAATATTAGAAATAAAATGTTTGGGTACTCTAAATCGACATTAAACAATGTTTCAGCATTTTTTATCTGTTTATCTGTGTATGTTTGTCTGTGTGTCTGTTGATTTAATCGCTCATCACGCAAAAACAGCTGAAGGGATCATCAAGATTTTTGGTATGTAGGTAGTATGAGGTCTTAGAAGAGCTAATATTCCTGAAATAAAGCGAGCAAAGCCGAGGGCATCCGCTTGTAGGTATCATAATAGTTATAAAAATTGTGGGATATCAGTTCCTTACTTTAAATCATGATGTCACTAGTAATCCAGTTTAGCCCAAAGCCTATAAATATTGTGATGCCAACACTGAACAGTAACAAAGCCCAAGCTGTTATCCACAACAAACTGCCAGCTCACATTTAAGCCCGGCTTACCTAACACTTAATTCACTGATAAACTAAGTAAAAAGCCGTCTAGGAGTTATAAATTTACCACTTAGCTATCGTTGGAACGTTAATGAACGAGCATTGAAGTAATGGTGCAATTACGGCTCTGTTTTGCATAAAGCCCAGTGGCTGATGCATTAGGAAATAAATATGGAAATACAGCTGGAGCCGGGATAAAATTGTGGCGAATGTATGGGGTAAATAAGCGGAGGTGGGGTAATAAGTGCGGGTAGTTTGGGATTATGTTGCAGACGCATATATGTTAAAAGTAGTTGTGGTTATGTTAGTACAAAACGTATTGTATCAATGCTTAATATCCTCGGAAAGACTGAGCCGAAATATGAACTGGACCGTTTAGATATTTTTGGGTTATTTTACACAAGTACATATATACATCAAAGTTTAGTAAATAATCAAGTAGTTCATATTTAATTCGTAATAAAATTAAAAAAAATAGAACGGTTAGTTTTACGTGTCATAATATTTTAATCACTTTTATTTCAATGAGTTTCATGCATTTTATTTAAGTACTTACTGACAAAGACTATGATATCGAGTGAAAGCTTTATGCCTCAGTGTGTACCAGCTTTAGGTACGTGCCTACATTCATTGTTGCAAATATGCTTCGCAAATAACAGTAACTAACAGTTGAGTACACAGATAAAGTTAACTTTAGCGCATACGTGCTAATCAGGCGGCGTAGTTAGCGACTTTGCGTTCTAAAGTGCTATTTTTTTTGTATCTCTAAAATGCAGTTTTATAGTTGAGTAAGACGTGTTGATTTAAGATATAAAAAAAATATTTAAAAAAATATAAGAAGGCGTTAAATCGAATGATTAAATCTATTTATTAAAATTAAGTTACATAGTATATTGATATGTACAGTTTATACAGCTCACGTTTGACTGTACTTGACCTAGTCTATAAATAATTAATAGTGCAAAATTAAAAAAAAAATATATAAATTTTAATTTTATACCTTAGTCAATTTCGTATTTTTTATCCTTTACAAACTACATTGATAAACACACCTGCATAAGTGACTCCAAAGTAGAAGATTCACGTGTCCTGAACTGGATCTATCAAATGCCAAATCTACACGTAGTAGGTATTTAATAGGCAAACCACGAAGTCAATGATTGAAACACGATTAAAAAACGCTGCAGTCAACTTCAAACAAAACAAGTAAACAAATATTCCCAACAGAAAACAAATTAAGCCAAACCGTTCCCAATAAATAAACGGCTAAACACCCAACAATTTGCATTTAGCCAAAGCCTCCAAAACGGAGTTAACCACACAAAACCCCGATAAAAATTGAAATTCAATCCCCTCAGATCCCATAAACGGTACCCCATACGTAGAATGTAGCAAAATCTTGGCAATCACGAAATTGGCTAAAACAATCCAGCTAATAGAAAACCTTCATAATACTTCTTTACACTTACGACCCAATATGAAGACTCGATCGCGTGAAGTGCTCGAGGAAAAAGATCGACTTGAGTTGGCTATAGATACTTAGATAGATGGATATTTACTCAATTTATTTTACACCAAAAATGTGGTTACATGTATAGACAAGCCCAGAATAAAAACAGCGTTACATTATGTAGCTTATAACGTAGAGGTATTAGTGCATAAATAATAGATAGGTATATAATATTTTCTGTCCTTCAATCGAACTTTTGGTGACTGTCGTTAAGCAAAGATCTTTAAAATTGCTTCTCTTATCTTATTTTACCTGATAGACTGACTGACACGCGTGCTTGCGCTAAAGAAACCTGGTCACTGTTAACTTAATCACTGTCCACTTGAAGACTGCTAAATTAATAGAAGGTTATCTACCAATTTTACAAAAACGCTCGTAGCCGGATACTTTCATGTATTCAGACAAGTCACAGAAAACAGAACAGTCTATAAATCCCTAACTTCACGACTACGAAACACACAACACAAACGAAACAACGCGATCGAATGAAAAAGAAAACCCACTCCATTCGATCCGAAACATCGTCAACACACTCAGTTCCCCAAATTTACTAAAAACATTGTCATTGGGAGAAGGGAACGTTTCAATCATTGACAATTTAAGCCAGAAACACCTTTCTGTTTAAAAATAACGTTTTTAATCATGTGTGTATTTTTTCAATGTATTTCCTACCCATCTACTTGTTTAGGTAGATAGTGTAGTAGTTTAGTTTTTTCTCTTATTTATTGACATAAAATCTATGTCTGCCAAGAAAAGCAAAACGTACTAATCAGCATTTAACAAACCAGGTCACTAGAAACGTCATCAGCACAAGCAACATTTAGGCCAGTGTGTGGAATATATGTACCTGTACCTACTTACTGAATAGGGACTATAGTTCTCAATCAAACATCAGAAAAAAAGCTGGTCTTCAGCAAAACAGAAAAAACTATAACTGTTATTATAGTAGACTTTGTTTATTTTTTTTCACTCGTTTCTCGCAAAACGCAATTTTCACTCAGGCCAAACTTTCAGTGTTAGACTTGGTACAATGCGGCCTCTGTTATAAAATATGCCGTTGTTTCCGATAAACCTTTGGAGCAATTTCAGTTACCCTCGCGAGTTTCCCAGTTAGGTGCTTCTGTACTTCGGTTGCTATAAAGTGAATTGTACATCCTTATCTACTTCGAGAGTACTCTCGATGGCATTGGAATTGGGTCTTGGAGATGTAAGAACTTCACATACAAACCTATAGGCTTGTAGATAGATAGATGAACACCTTACTAGACACCTTTACGAAATAGTTCATTTACATAAACTTCATTTACATAGTTCGCTTCTAGCTAGATACGAGTAGATAAATACTATTTCGACAGGTCCATATAATTGTACACAACCAAACACAACCACTTAAACATACAAGAAAAGACTTGTAAAACTAGTCCCAAAAATGATGGCCTTATTGTTGGAAGCGATCTGTCGAGGCGAACTGTAGGATATTTGCACATTGTTTCATAGATAAAACTATAGTTAATATAATTATTTAAGCACCTACTAAGTAAACAAAAACCAT
Source organism: Macaria liturata (assembly GCA_964023185.1). Classification (NCBI taxonomy): domain Eukaryota; kingdom Metazoa; phylum Arthropoda; class Insecta; order Lepidoptera; family Geometridae; genus Macaria; species Macaria liturata. Next base: position 15,518,157 of record OZ026809.1, on the reverse strand, counting down.
AATCTAAAATGAATATTTTTAAACCTGCAAATAAGTTCATTCAAATCATATCAAATCTCCAGTCTCTACTATTTTATATGACAAGCTTCTAATAAAAGTTACGGCCTCCATAATTCATCCATTGTCATAAAACCTAAGCTTTTATTGTTTTATTCCTCTTCTCGGATTTCATTAGCAAGTTTTACGCAATAGTTAGACAATATTGGTGGGGACAACGTTCACATAGTGCTGTTTCTGGAATTTATTGATTTATCTAAACATAAAAAATATATAAATATATTTACACAACGATCTATTATAACCGCTATCTAGTAACTATGACACAATATTCTTATCGACTGAGAGTGGTCAACTCTGGTGTTGAAAGTTTATCATGCCGCCCGAAGTGAATCACCATAAAGTATATATGTTACGGCTAATACCCGAAGTGCGGCTACACCTAGTTTTAGCCGGTTAGAACTAGGTGTAGCCACTTACTTTTGGTTAAACCTAGTACGAGCCGATTGTTTTCGGGTAAAACTAGGTCTCAAGTCCTGTTGTAGTGCAAGTGTTGGACTCGAAGTCACTTGTCTGTGACAGAAGGTAGATTAGGTTCGTTAGCTTGCTTTCTACCACGCACATGCGACGACGAGTGAAGCGAGGAGGAGCCAACTTCTTTCAAAACATGTCTCAATTCGGGGTTTAACCAAGACTAAGTGGCTACACCTAGTTCTAACCGGCTAAAACTAGGTGTAGCCGCACTTCGGGTATTAGCCGTAACATATACATAATGTATTATATCCGTTATCTAGTACCCATGATACAAGCGTAAGTTTAGTATGGGGCTAGATGGCGCTGTGTGATATGTCCTGAAATGTTTAGTTATTTCATTTATATGTATCCAAATATATAAATGTCCCTAAAAATAAACATATTTTATTTTCATTTTATTATATGCCATTGATAGTCATGACTAGTCAGGATATTATGTAGGTTAGCTCTAAATCTAAGTTAGTTTTTTGTTCAGGTTGAAGTTAAAGGAGTCAACATTTCTGTTTTAACTTTAACATATACATACCTAACTAACTATTATTGCGTTTAAATTACAATTTCAGTTTAATTTACCATAAATTATTGCTGTTGAATTGTTATTTTTTTTTTAAAAAGAATATGTTCATTGTACTTATATCAATCACACATCCAGCCAGTCTTCACAGAATCATTTCAATACCGCTATTCGGTTTGGTTTCATAATTCTCGATTAGAGATTTAACGGCCATTTTAGTGCATGGCAATTTGTTTAATTGTTGATACTAAATGTCTTTAAATCGAGTGTTGATTTTAATTGCTCGGCCAAACTCGTATGTACATACCGAAGATTATTATATAAACACATATATTAAATAAACATTAATAAACATTTAAGAGCAAATGTCGACGAGGTCAGTTCTTGAATGGGTGATTAAAATGTGGCATTCCATTTTAGGCGTTTTCGTGGGTCGGATGACACGTTAAATTGTAGGTCCTGGCTGTTTGTCATAGTACGCCGTGTCAGAGGTCTTTACGGCGGCTCGATTAACTCTCGCCCAGAGTTGGCCACTCTCAATCGATAAGAGGAACATTTTTTTTTTTTTTTATTTATTGGCTTTGTCGCTGAGCGACCATATCGCCTAAGAGGAACATTTAAGAAAATGTTTAATTCGTGTTTTTAAACAGATAGAGTATTTTAAGAATAAAGTTTGTATGTATAGTAAATTATTTCACCGAGCGATGCCGGGCTGGGTTGCTAGTCAAGTATAATGGTCTGTGTGAAGTACTGATAGTGTAATACGTTACGATTGGGACACAGGAATGGGCAAATTAGATCAATATTGATGGCAATCTACCGCACTGCAATATCGGCTAAAGGCCTATACATTATCGATTCTATTACATAACATTATGTCTATAATATCGGTATGTACCTATTGTAATATGTAAGTAGTTGTGTTGGTAATATATTAAAAAAAAAAAAACGGGACATTGCACTAAGTGCCATCTAGCCCCACACTAAGCAAACGCTAATGACATGTAATGTATAGGTATGAGAAATTATGATTAAAATGAATTATTTAATACGGCAACTGTTTGTGCATTCTGCTGAATAAAATTATTACAAGTATATAAAGATCTGTCTGAAAGCTTATAATAACATTTAAAAATATTTTCAACGTAATCCTATATGCAGTTCTTAAATTTACTGTACTGTACTGCCAAAAAACTTTATCTGTTTGCTATTGATAGACGAATGAACGAACGAAAAATATAACCTGGAAAGCTTAATATTCAGCTAAAATTAATGGTCAAACGAAGTTCGACCATAATTATACGAGACGACGACGTTACATGCCGAGATATATACAATTCCGATGCTCCTTTTCACTTTTCTATATTAATTTCACCACTTGAACACATGAAATAAACACTTTTTTCCACGAAAAAATGAAATAGTAAAATTCAACGGAATTTATGATGTTGCGACGCCCGCACACAAGAAAAGAATGAGGTTTGACAGGAGGACGGCGCTACAGGCGCTGCATTGACAGTGACATTAGTTCAAAAGTTTTTTTTTGTGTTTTTATTTTCTTAGCTATTAAAAGAGTGACGCCTAGTACATACAGAAGTGAGACTACATAGTTAATAAAGAAATCTCGAGCACGTAACGTCGTCGTAGTATAATCCTACATATATTACGTATTTTCAGAAAACCGAAACGTTTTGAATGAATCATCTAAAGATAAGAAAATCCACAAAACTGAATAATTTTACAATAAAAAAAGACAACTCCGGGACCTTTGATAAATGGCAAACTAAAAAAACTAGAGCTCTTTCTTGGACAAAGATATGAGTAAACATACCCTAACTAAATATTTTTCATCAGTTAGTCATTAAAATAAGTAAAATATGAATAAGCAGATTTACCTATATCAGCTTTATAAATACACAATAAAATTTATATTTTCACATTATATTTCCAGCAAGAGACGTAAAAACGTCTAAATATCCACACTATTTTAGTTCATTATCAATTTATTGTACAACCTGAATTTCTGATAACGAAGGATTGAATGTGTTACACCTAACAGTTACACTCTGTATTCCTCTTGTAAAAAAAAACTTACTAAAACATTGTATCCATTCGTTAGCAAACATAATAAAAACCAAAACAAACATTTAAAACAGGGAAACCGAAAACCGAATTAAAACCCCCCAATGTTTCACGTAAAGCAAGGAAGTTTCCATTAACGCTCTCATTAGCGTATGGCTTAATGAAAAGGCCACTCAATAAAATTCCACACAAGAACTGAATGAAAAGGGATCTTGCATTTCCTGTTCTAAATTGTTTTACTACTTGTACAAAGAAATGCTCAATAACAGTGTTTTTTTATCTCCCTCTGTTATATGGATACAATGGCCAACACTCTCCTGTTCAAACTTTGTTTTTATTGTCACTTGGAGTGCTGTCACCCTTACCATTGTATTCACTTGCTCGGCCACTTTACCGTTTCAAGTTCATTACGCAAGGTAACAGACCACACATTTATTCTCAAACGACAACAAAATACTTAATTAACTTAATTAAGTGATAATTAACTGAAGCCTTGTTAATGACGTTTTAAAGAAATTGGTAGTTTCTTTCCGTTCTACCATTCCAGCTTCTAATTAATGCAATGATTTATTTCGAAAGGAAATGTGGAATAACATTGCGTCTTAAGTTGTAAATGTATAAAATTATTACGTGAGTCAGGATCATTTTCATGTAGATCGTTCCTCATAAAACACTTTGTAAGCAGAATGTTTCTTCCCTACGCGTCGAGCGAAGTATCAGCGAAGTATTTCGTAACCAATGTTCATAAAATAAAAGTTTATTTTCGAGCGAGCGCACGCATGATTACATTCAAAGCCTTCGACAGACACTGTTCCAAGTTTCGCCTCCATATTATTACAAAGATGGACGAGTAATTTGAAATTTCCAACTCGCAAACTTTCAAACGAACTCGAAACTCTGCGTTTAATGAATCGACATTTGTGTAAGATATTTTTTCTCTTATTGACACTTTCGCGACCCACGCGTCAGCCACACCGCAGAATTGGAGATTTGGTGTCGAAAATATTTTAATATAGCCGGGGATTGGCATCGTCTAGCGAAGTTGCGACGTCACTGTGGTGACAAGATGGGGAAACTTTTTTAATAAAATATGTACCGGAGAACAAGACCCGGCGACCCGTACTTTACGACGCCATCACCATTTTATTATGCTAAATTCGTAATTATGTCATATTCTCATACAATTCTCGTTTATGGCCGCGCTTGGGTTCATTATAATTTCGATATTGTAAATCAATTTAATATATTTACAGTATATCATTCATTTACGGCCGTAATTGCTTACGGTTACGTCAGAAACTCTCTTTAAAGTTGTTTATGGTGGTCGTATTTTAATCAGTATTGAATTATAATATGGGAGAAAATTCGAATAGAAGCCGGGTGTTGTAAAATGGGTTTTTATGAGGAATTCCGTTCGATATTCGTTCGTAAATCACAAAAATGATCTGTTTTTTCTCACTTACTACGGGATTTGGAGTCGAAGTTGGAATGACTCTTTGAAAACGGTCTAATACGACTGAGATTGACATAAAACTAAGTATTTCGTTGAGAGTTATTCGTTTAGTGATGTCAGTTGTAAAAATAGACAGTTCGTCTCAAGTATCGTAAATTGTACGTCAGACATATTCTATTTCAGGGTAAGAAGTTATTTAGATGTCCCATAAATTGAAGGAGATGTCTTATAAGTTATTATGGCAAGGATTTAAATCTGATAATAATATCACTCTTAAGTTTAATCTAGCCTTTGTAAATTTGTTACCATATTTCCCGGAAAATTACATAGCTATCGGATAAGTATATTTATTAAGTTGTTAAAAAACTGTGTACATCATCACCCTATGAATTTACACCATAATATATATACATAAGTGTAATTGTTGGTTTATTCGAGCCTTTTTCAATCGGCGTGACGGAACAATTTAATATATATTTCTTTGTAGATTGTGTAAGATAGGGCCTTTTCTCTAGAAACAACGTGGCAATGTGAGTGAAGCCGCGGGCATTCATTCTAATAAAATATTCACTCTAACGCATTGACTGCCAAGTTTACTTTATAGATAGAGTATATACAGCTATATCCATATAAATAAATAAATAAATAAATATTCCGGGACATTGCACACAGCGCCATCTAGCCCCACACTAAGCAAACGCTTGTGTCGTGGGTACTAGATAACGGATATAATACTTATATACTTTTCTTTTGTAAATACATACTTATTATACATACAAACGACCAGACTCAACACAAGTAATTATAAATTTTGAATTTCATAAATACTTGTGTCAAGCGGGAATCGAACCCGCAACCCCTAGATTAGAAGGCAGAGCCACTACCAACTAAGCTAACAGGCCAGTCGCATATGAAAGTTTACTTTATAAAAACTTTGACTTACAGCAAGTCACCGTTTCCTTCCGTTTAAAATCCAATAACGTATTACGAGCTCCATTAGTGAACTAAACGATCAGGCAACATCAAACGATCTATATATAGCTTCAAAGTAAAAATACCGCCACTAAATGTTTTTGAAAATCTTTCGTAAACATCATCAATTTGATTATTGTTTGTGCATGAATATTTTACGATCGGAACAGCTGAACTTTACTATATTGATGTTTGATAGTCATTCGGTTTGTTTGTATATCTGGGCACGCGTTTGTGATGTATTGGGTTTGATTTGTGCTCGTAAAAATGCTTTGCTTCTGTTTCAATAGTTTAATTTAAAAGACCTTTGAATGAATCACAGGACATAAAATTCTATGAGAAATATTAAAAAAAAAAAACATGAATATACATATTTCGATGAACAATAAAAGATTTTGGCAACTTGAAGTCATGTTATGCAAAACTAACCTGTGTTAAGGTTTTATATTGACGAGAAAATGATATAATATCGTTCTTATACGAAACTTATATCAAAACCCACTAAGATTTTTCACAATAATAAATTAAAGTCTTATACGAACTTAAATCACTAGCTCTAGTTAAGTTAGACTAAGCAGCGTTAGCAATCTTGCTTTAAAATCTTCCTAATGACGGTTCCCACTAAAGTAAGACTAAAGCATCATTATCTTGGACATTGGCAATAATAGGCTTTATCTGGCCGAGAGATGGCGCAAATGTCGCTTTATCCGATGAGTCTGGAGTAGTTGAAGGCACTGGGTGGTTGATAGTGATGGAGAATTCATTCTTTCATTCATTCATCATTCAATAATTTTAAGTAACACATACTTTAGCTAACACTTTTGAAACTCCAGGTTTTGAAATGTTAAAAATTTAGATCCTGAAACAAATTATTTTGTTACTACAGTTTCAATACAATAGCTGCAAATTAAAAAACAGTTTTCTATAACTTTTTGTAAATACTTTGTGTTGATTTTTTAAACTAGTACGGGCTTGCACTTGGCCATAGTTTGCTGATGGTAAGCAAAGGTCTAACATGGTACGAGATTCAAATCCTTCTATAGCGAATTCATTGTTTTTTATTCATTTTAATACGAATGTTAGAATGTGGATACGGTTTTTTATAAAACTTTTTGGTATGTATGATCTTTTTTCACGAGCCAATATAAAATAATGCAAACTTTATGTAAATACCCTTTATTGTCTATATTGAATATTCTTCATCATCATCATGATAATCAGCCTAATGAGACCCACTGCAGGGCCTAGGCCTCCTCCCACTTACACCAATACTTAAGAGCAAGAGAGGGCTCTTGCGTTGTTCTTGGCCAGATGTTTCCTTCTAACTTTCTAATACTTTGACACAATCAGAGGTGAAAAATGACAGAAATAAATAAAAAAATCGTTACATGCGAATAATACCATTAAATAAAATAATATATAATAACAGAATTATCCCAAAGGTGACACACAGCTTCATTTAAATGCGAGACAAAGCATCTAAGCTCTAATTTAAACGATAAAACTTCACACACTTCGAACGAGTATATCGTTTGCATCACTCTGATATTCAAGCCGCGTCTTAGAACTTTAGCCACGCATACATTCATCCACTCTTAAATCTTTCGGAAAGTTTTCAGCAGGTAAAGAATTTTCAAAGACACTCGTTCACGTTTAGAGATGTACAAATTTGACTAATATATCGATAATGTAGGTCTACATATATTTTATCGTTACAATTCTGGAAAAGAATTTAATTATTTGTACCTAAATTGATATTATATTTATTAACAAATTAGCAAATGCAACAAAATGATTTAATGTAATTTGTTGTTTAAAACCATTTTCGTTAAAAAAGCTGATACGTTTGTTTAATTTTTTTACACGCTAAATAATTACAAAATGTTTCAACACATAATTAAAGTAATTAGTGTTCGTGTTCACAAAAGAAGAAGTAACAGAGGGCTAGCACGGCACCGGTACTATGTAATAGTTTTTCCACCATTTTATCCACCTGTCACCTGTCAGTCACTATCAAGTATTTTCATCCGGGCTCTCTTTATTTCCATGGTCACCATACAAATAGTGGATAAAATGGTGGGAAAGATTATTTGTCCCCGTGCCGTGCTTGCCCTGCTGGCAGAGCAAAAGAGCAGCATAATAATTCACATTTTATCGACAAATGACTATCTATCCATCCCTATTTCTGTATCACAGTCTTGAAAATACGGGCAAGACTTATATAGAGTGAGTTTACTGTCAGCAAAGTCGTGCCAGATCTCCGGTTTGGATAAATGTTGCGACACGTTGTGAATAACAGTATGTATTACTTATTCCATACTTATCATGTATGTTTAAATGTATTTATTGTAGTAGACCCCTTTTAGACAGAGACCCGAGCGAATTACATTTTACTGGTGTTAATCCAACAAACAGAAAAGCGTAACAATAACTACAAAACAATGCATCTATTTCTTTAACCATTATTACATTGTATATTACCAATATATACATACATACATTGTACGGACGGCAAAGCTTTGGAACACTTTACCAGAAGCTGTGTTTCCTGCGAACTACAATCCAGGGGTTTTCAAATCTAGAGTTAATAGGTATCTTCTAGGTAAACGTGTTACACCCTAGGCTGCAGCAATGCTTAACATCAGGCAGGCTGTAGTCAAACGTAAACCTATGCCACGTAAAAAAAAAAAAAACATATGCGCAGAAATGATCAAATTACACATTTGCTTATTTTCCATAACGCAACGTGAACGGCATACGCGACGGATAATCATGCTAGTTGGTATGGTGGTAGAAAAGGGCCTTGAGAATTCAGGCTATTTCAACAATGCTTGCAAAGCCACGGCCATTCATTTAATTCAAAGTATGGTAAAAAACTACTAAGCTTTCAAAATAAAATTCATAAACTAGAAAGGAGATTGCGCGGATGCTATCAAGATGAATAAGAAAAGTTTCATTGGATCTTTAGTCTTCTCGAGGCCACAATAAAGGCCGTCCTTTATTTATTTTCCATTTTCTTACGAACTCTAATGATCTTTAATGAAAAGAAGCCGATACAGATTTTTCCGCGGGAACTTTGACTGTTTCAAACCAAGATGGCCGCCCTGTTACTCATAGTCGAGTGCATCTGAACAAAAAAACTTTCAGTAGACTTGATAATCTTATTCTTTTGAAGTCGGTTAAATATATTCACACATGTTTTAGACTCAGATTTGGCACTATCACACCTGTATTCCGTGATAAACGTGAAAAGAACAATACGTTTTCTTTAAGTGTGATATCCGCAAACTATAGAAGTAGTTTTGTTATCGATATCACATTAAAAGAAAATATTATATCTTTGAACCCATGCCTGAAAATAATAGCAAAAATAAAGGCAAAAATGGAGCAGATAAAATGTAAGTTCAAGCGTGCAGTCATTCTTAGTAAAGTATGCGTTTGGTTCTTATTAAAATCAAACTAGATGAATGTTTATTACTAACATACTTAATAAAAAGCATAAGTACAATTCACTTGTATATTATTCACAGAACCTAACTACTCAATAAAATAAATAAAAATAAAAATGAAAAATCGTATGAAATTATTATTGTAAATATAAAGGTATTGTTTGTGACTGATTAAGTATCTTTCTTTGAGTATATAGAATTAAAATAAGTGTACGAATTTTCTGAAGTGAAAACTTGTAGAAAAACAAAAGATAACAAACATAGTTAGATAAACAAAAAAAACCACGTGGAAGTTTATTTTTACTTCCAATCTATTATTATTATTTTCGTCTAAAAATTATTTATTCAAAAAAACTTACATTTATTTAAAATTAATTAATCTATTATTAATTGTGATCTGTTTAATTGTAAAAAATACTGAAGCTCTTCAAGAGGTTTGTTTCTGTTTAGTACTCTATACAAACAGAATTTCTGATAACGAACAAATAACTTAGAGTTATGTAACTTTAATAAAGTGGTAAAGTCTGTAAACATTGTAAATAGAAATTAGGAATAGTATATACAGCTAAAAATAAACTATCTATACATATAATAAAGCTAAAGGGGGTTTAAAATATAAACAGATATTAAAAAAAAATGTTTGGGTATATTTTAAATTCATAAAAGAACACGTTTCAGCAGTTTTAGGGATTTTTGTCTGATATTTAAACGATCATAACGCAAAAACGGCTGAACGGATCATCATGATATTTGGCATGTAGGTACTTAGTATGAGGTTTTAGAATTGTCATAGGCTACTTTTCTTTTAAAATAATGCGAGCAAAGCCGCGGGCGTCCGTTAGTAAAATTATAACTCAGGGGTCAAATCTAGAGTAAAAAAGTTTCTTCTAGGAAAGCGTGCTATATCTTAGACTATAGTGGTGCTTGACATCAGGCTGTAGTCAAACGTAAGCCTAGTCCGTGTTAAAAAAACACAAAATAAACGTTTGTCTAGTTAAGCAGCATCTATTGTAACAATTTAGCACCTACTTTCACATTAATTTCACTTTGCAGAGCATCTCTGTTATGCGTAACTAATAATTTATTAAACATGTACCTATATAACAATAATTAATTAGGTAGTACAAAAGAATTACTTACTTAACAGTCCTCAATTGTAACAAATTTCTTCCGTAAACAGATTCACTCACATTTAAGTAGGTACTTTCAAGTATTGCAGAGTTTTCTCCAAAGTTTAAACGTTCACTGTAAAATTACGAGGAAAATGAATAAGAAAATTTCTCGTCGTAAAGGTCATGTTTGAGATTTCGTGAGATCTATTTTTGGCAAACATGAAAAACATTTTTGATTACATTATTAATGTTATGTTTAAATTTAGGAAGTTACCGTTACGAGACAAAATAATAATTAGATTTTTAGTAATCGTATTATAACGTGAGAAAAAATGCAAAGAACAACAAAAATATCGCTACATGGAAATGTAACAAAAGTAAAATATTTTATATCACTGTTTTTAATACCTCTTGACTTAAAGACTTAAAGATTAGTATATACAGTCTTGTCACTGAATAAATAAGGTACACCTGCCTACTATTAATTACTCTTAGATCAAACTAAACGACGATATTTTCTTTAAAAGATATGAACTATAATATAGACTAAGTTCTAATAAAATATAGTATTCGTATAATGCCGGGTGAAATTACTAGTCGAATATCAATATCAAATGTTTAATAGGTATCTATTTACATTATACATTTTATTACCAGTTATTTTATCTATATATATAAAACTCAAAGGTGACTGACTGATTGACTGACTGACTGATATAGTGATCTATCAACGCACAGCCCAAACCACTGGACGGATTGGGCTGAAATTTGGAATGAAGGTAGATTTTAAGATGTAGGCATTCGCTAAGAAAGGATTTTTGGAAATGCTACTTTTAAATGGGTGAAATAGGGGATGCAAGTTTTACTTTTTAATGCGAGCGAAGCCGCCAGCACCCACTAGTTAGATTATAATCACAGAAAATAATCGACCGTTCAATTAAAACCCATGTTTCATTGTTCCACCTACTGAATAATTCAACATGAACAAACAAAATTAATTTTAACTAAACCATAAACAATACACTATTGTAATGATGTGTTTTGTTTTGACGTCACACATCCCCAAACATGCTGGATCATTGTTCCTTTTATACAACCCACATGTTTTAATAGATTCATTACTAAATCATCCGATTCATAATTCTATTCATTCATAGAAATCTTATTAGAATTTTTAATTATTAGAAGAATAGATAAGTTGGTCTTTCCTGCTGTTTGTGTGAGTTCATTGTTCTATTATCATCAAAATAATGTTGTACTAATATATTTATAAAAACATACCAATCTGATTTGCTTAAGATTTTTTTCTTATTTTATTGAAGTTGTTAGATTTAATTCAATTGCAATTTTATCATGATACTGTAAACTGCACTGAATCTAACTGCATTATTAAATTTTACATTCCAAATCCGTATTAGCATCCATCAGAATCCAATTTGCACTAAACGCAATAACCCGTCTGAAACGAGCTGCTTTACGCTAAATATCTCTTCCTAGCCTTCCGGTAATATAATCTCGCCATCTACTCAGAACATTGCAAAAGCTCGTTTCGCTGAAGCTAAATCATTTTCACGTTTCCGCTCCGCTGTTGCCGTCTACGCATTCACTACATCCATTAAACTGTTTCCAGCCATCATTCGAGTCGGCAACATCGCTCTAATATTTACATCTGTCATGTTCATGTTTACTTTTGCCAATCAAATAGATCTCACTGCATTAGTCGCATCCGCTCGGTTGCAACATCAAAACTGACCATTAGCCGACGCACTTTCACACGGGGCCCGCACAGTCCGATCCTGATAGGGTTTGTAGGGCGCACTATCTCGGAACAAACATCCCTACACAAACACGACAGCGATGTTTCGGACGCGGCGGCGTCGAGCGGCAGCGACACGTCTCCTCCGCCGGTCGAGAAGCGACTGGATGGAAATTATCTTAAGCCGCGGAGCACACCGGCTATTGCATCCGAGCATAAACGAAAACGGCCGAATGTGATTTTGAGGTGCAAACGAGACGGGAGAGAGACGGGAGAGGCGGGAGAGGGACGGCAGCTCAGGTGGGGTGGCAGGGGATAGGGCTGCAGCGGCGGGTCCGTGCAGCGCGGCATTGCAAGCCGGGCGAGACGCCGCGGTCGGCGCGACGCACCTCGCAGCTACGGATAAACCTATCATTTGGGACTATTAATGAATTGATGACTTAACTGACCTGAATTGCGGCCAATCTTACTTAATTGTTAGTACGACGATAAAGCAATTTTATGATAAATTGGTTCGGAATTGAGATAATTGTTTTATGTGGGCACATGTATCGCTTTGTACGATTGCGACTGGTGATATATTTTGGTTCATCGTTATAATTACGGAGCTCAAACAGCCAATTATTGCTTTCAAGCTCAATTGACTGATTGCTGCAATAAAGTTGTCTATTGACTTAAATAAAATTCTTCAACAGTATTAGCTCTATTATAAAATATATTTACAGACGAAGAACATTTCTATCGAGTTTCTTCAACAAGTAGGTTTAAATTTCCGATACGGTGATATTTTCTCACAGAAACCACTTGCTCAAACAGGATTTTATTTATGGAGAGGGCCCTAAATCCCATGATCCCAGGAACTTAAGACGCAAAAACCCACACTTTACGCATTCAAACACCACTGTGTTACCGTGCTCTGATAAAATATTTTATTCTGAGACGCTATAAAGAGCAGGATAATCTCATCTCTCATAAAAGGTAGGTATACGGGAGCAGAGAGAGGGGAGCCACTGGCCATAATCGTTAAGGTGCATTATCTAAATGCATAAATCACATTAATCTTGAACATTAACACTTGAAACCTGCGTTCATGCAGGTCATATTCACAAAGAATGACTTATTTAGATTGACACAAATTGCTTTATTTAGTTCAAACAATTTCATAATATTTTGTTAAAACATTGATACAGTCAATGATATTGAGTGATCAAAATATATAATACAATTAACTGTCTTAAAAAAGAATGTCGTAAAAATAAAATTAATATCATAAAAACATGGTACGTATACAAACTTCGGTAATTGGTTCAATATTATCTATCGTGATAAATCGATTTTGCTAATGAGCTTACAAAATTAAAACTCAATATTTGTAAACACGCTAAAACTTAATCTTTCTCTGTTTACTCATTGCCTCTTTTCCTATAATTCGAATACAATATAGCATTCCGTCGTCAGCCTCCGACGAGCTGCCTTCTACAAGGCGTTAAATAATAATATTCAGCAGGTAATATACCAGTCTTTGCTGTTGTCTAGAGCCTAATGTATTCTATACCTTCATGTTTCAGTTACTACTGACTCATGTACTGAGACTTTATAAGGATGCTGCGGCGGCTGTTGCTGCCCGTGCATTACCATCTACACGTGCTGCACGAAGATCTGCTAGCCTTGCCGTGCTGCGCGCTCAGACAGCCATGGAGTCTGTGGTGGCGCGCCTGCTCGCACAGCAGGCTAGCACTGTGGAGTGTGAATTATCCGTGCCGTTATGTGCTATAATAAAATGTTATCATTAATTATAAGAACTTGGCTTAGAACTTTTCAGTGTTGGGGATATCCACTAGTTAGAGCAGAAATCTTGCTAAATTGATTAGAGCCTAGTACAAGTAAATATTCATCAAATTTCATCCTTCTAGGGTAAGCCGTTTTAATTCAGAAGTGGAACAATTTTTCACACGATTTTTTGTTTTATTAGTGAGTAAAGCATACTAAAATAGTAAAAGAACACCCCTATTCTATACTTTATTTCAATATTAACAAACACAAACTTGTGAAACAAAATCTTTATCAGAATGCTCAACTGGGTTCATAAAAAAGTATTACTTAGTTATGTATATTATGTAGGTATTAGTAATTGAACCTTCAATTTAATCATGTTTTTTTTTTCAAACAATTTTGTCAAAAAACTCTGTTTATATTAAATGTTCAAACTGACGCCTATTTTGGTAAACACAAAGAACTGATCAGTTTCTCTGTGTATGCCCTTTTTTAAGATTTTTCATTTTCTAGGCAAGGTGACCTCTCACTTGATTATATAACAAACCACCTGTTATTTTAACTTAAACTAAAGCTAAGTTACTTGGCCACTTACTTGGTACAAACAACACAAGAATATTATTCATACTCACACTCACAGAGTTTAAAGATAATTACAGCGCAAGTCTAAAGATTCAGAAATACGCAGCATTGAAGTGACGTGCAATTAGCAAAGCTGTCTTTTACAATATTTTATAGGCTATTAGCGGTGCTTGAAAGAGAAATGGCTAAAACACGCCCAATCAGGGGTTAGTGGATATATTGAGGCAACAGACGTTTAGTTTTGAATTAATGCTTAGGTTATAAGTCAATTTAGAAACAAAATATGGGAAAAATAAATCAATGTAAACCATTTTTTTGTATGTAGGTAGATATCTCAAATTATTAGCATATTTAAGAATGGAAATGTTTACTATTATATAGTGGTTAATGAAGTCAAAAATAGTTTGATTATTTTTTTTTTCATAATACGTATAATATTTGAAAGTTCAAGAGTAATACCTAAGAGTATTATTTCGTATTAAATTAAATTCATATTAAATTAAATAATCGATGATAAATAAAAATAATTTTATATTGATAATAGATTTTAAATATCACACATACAAAATATCTTACTATCGTTTTAAATACCTTTCCCGTCTCTCACATGTGATAATGTTAATCTATTTCCGAGCATCGGTTCCATCCTTCCATTTTAATTAACAAAGCCAGTTATGCGGTCAGCAATAAACTCTAAAAGGTCAGCAAAATTATGTCCCATCAGTGTCCCCGTGTCAAACTCCGTCAATTAAAATCAATCTATTTTTACTGTTTTCAAATGTCAATACTGATAATTGGATTTGCAGCTTTGGTTTACACAGCCATTAACTTGTTTAATTTATTTATTTTACGTGCTATAGTTTGGGGGTGACATTTTGTCTGTGTCTGTTGTTTTTGATTACGCTATGTCGATGAGCCGGTAACTCACTGTTGTTAGTTTTTTAAAAATTAAATAGTAGAAAATTCTACATTTTCGACACAGAACATTTAGTATTACATAAACATAGAACACAACTGGCCTGTTAGCTTCAGTGAGCTTACATATACACATAATATCATTGGTTAGCTTAGTTGGTAGTGCTCTGCCTTCTAATCTAGGGGTTGCGGGTTCGATTCCCGCCTGACACAAGTATTTATGCATTTAAAAAAATGTATAATTTCTTGTGTTGAGTCTGGTTGTTTGTATGTATAATAAGTTTGTATTTACAAAAGAAAAGTATATAAGTATTATATCCGTTATCTAGTACCCACGACACAAGCGTTTGCTTAGTGTGGGGCTAGATGGCGCTGTGTGCAATGTCCCGAAATATTTATTTAGAACTAGTGAAACAGATACATATGTACATACTTAGTATATGTTTGTAAGTATTACGAGATTAATTTAATGTCATAATATCTATGAAAATATTAACAGTATGATATAGTGAATTGACTTACAACAAGATAACTAAAACGAAACCAAATATTTTAAATCTGTTAAAATTTGAAAAAAGGTAGTATAAGAATGCAAGAAAACCAAGAAATGGACGAAACTAAGCAACCCGCATCTAAAAGAAGCAGCAAAGAATCGCATGAAGTTTTGCCAACTGACCTCCGAACTTCAATATGAAGATAGCACCCGATGATGATGATTAGAATGGAAGGAAAATAAAATTCCAAGATACATATTAAATAAATATGCTGTAGTTGTAGAAAAAACACTGTGTCGTCTATTGCCTCAATAAAATTGTTGACCATATTCTGAAAAGCGTTAAGACATGCTTAGAACTCGGTACGAAACATGTTAGGGTGAGGCCAAGTTGAAGCGACAAGCGTCTTTAATTCTTATTAATAAAAAAAACAGGAACGCTTGAGTTTTAAAATTCTTTGTATAAAACCTTTCCATAAACTAAAGAGTGGTCAAACACATTTCTATGCGGTTTATGTGTAGACTATATCATAGTTATGTAATTAACATGTTAAATCAAAATCAAACAGACTTATAAAAACATATTCCTGAAAAGCCAAACATAGGTAATGAACCCATGTAAATGTCGTTATCTAATAGTAATTATGCTATGATCAAATTATCATTTTTTTGCTTGAACACATAGCTCAGCCTCCATTATCTTATCAGCCATCTTTTAACATTGTTTGACGAGTCAAATTAATAATCATCAATAGCAGTGGCTGCTAAAACTATCAGGCAGACTGCCTGGCTATTTGCCATTTAAAATCATCATCATCACAAATTTAAGAGCGAGGCCCTTGTCTGTGGAGCATGCGCCATCCTTCCCGATCTTCTGCCAATTCCTTGACCTCCTTATACGACATGATGCCCGCCTTCTCCTTTACTTGGTCCATATATTATATTTTAATAAGAAAAGTTCTGAGACGTTTCACAAAGTGCCATCTAGCCCAGTAGTAAGTAGACTGCAGAATGTGGCTTTGAAAAAAATCATACACTTTGATCCGCTAACACTCTCGCCAAACCTTTATCCGCCTACGCTCTTGAACACCTATGTTTGCACTGTACCAAGTACCGTGGGCGCAAATCTGATTTTATTGCGTTCGTTCAGTTTATTCCATATTATCGAGGATACACCGTGTTTACTACAACCATAGATTAAATTGTTTGTTGATAGACCAAAATCGTTATTCAAATCCAGAATTTCATTTATTGGAAAACAATAGATGCATTTTGCCAGAGATACACAAGAGATTATAATATTTGCTCCAAAAAAAGAAGGTATTCTGAGTTGATAATGTGCTGTGGCCGATTTATTTAAAGCGCCATCTATAAAATCTATCTTTATCGAACCGGGTTCTACTTACTGATTTATTTAAAAATATATCTGTTTCATTTATAATTTACATTATACAGTCATAGTCAAAATAAGTGTACCTATTTAAACTCATGTTTCGTTGTTATGCGTTTTTTAAAAGAAAACATGGCCACCTGTTTAAAAGGGATCACCTCGAACAACACAAATAATACAATTATTTAGTTATTTTATATAACCCATTTAATTGAAGAAAAAACAGTTTTTTGGTTACGTATTGTTTGTATAAAATATGTACCCAATTAAAGATCAAGTAAAAAAGCTGTGAATTAAATTATTATAATATTAACTCGTCTGTAAAACATCTTCTCTATGGTCCTATAACAAATACACGGTGTACTTCCTAATAAAAGACCATAATCAGCTTACCATGTTCAGTTTTATTTGCGGAAAGGTGTTTTGCATAATAATTTTCATATCTATAAGATCTTTATGGACTTTAACATCAAAAGAATGTTTATGGCAAAATGACATGGTATTAAACCCGTGGGTAGAAAATTGGTGTAAATACCAGTTACCAGCTTAGTTCTAGCTTATAACATTTAATACCAAGTGGGAGTAAAAACTATTACTTTTGTATTCACATAATATTGTCAAGTATGAAAAAAATAAGGTTATGGTAATTCTACGATGTGATTTTTACTTTGTACACATTTAATTGTCTACTTTTTGATAAAAGAAAGAAGTCGTTAAGGTGATGTATCTTTGCACCTACTATATATGCACTATGTACCTACTTACCTAACTTTTTTTTGAGAAATAAAATAAACGAATGCTTTTTTCTGATTGAAAATTATTAAGAGCTTTAAAAATGTAGTCCCAAGTCATAAGCTTCATTCTGTTTTGCGTACCAATTCTTCTATTTTGAACCCATGGAAGGTTTTGCGTTTAAACTGGATAAGCTAAATATTAATGTACTGAATCAGAGAGTTACAGGATCTATGTATATTAAAAGTTGAAACGTCAGCAACAAATTTTAATACGCCATAAATATACTATGATATTTCTAAGTCATCAGTCATCAGACCATTTTCCATCAAGTAACACAACTTTAAAGCTCTCTATTTATTATTCTCTATTTTTTTTTATTTATTAACAATATGTATTAATTTATTTTATGTTTGGTATATTGTTATTATATGTATTAGGCTGTATAATTTATAAGTACAGATTATTAGGTAGGGTTATAGTATGTATTTTTAAGCTTATCTTTTCTCCTTTTATTGTATACCACGTACTTTTTAATCTCTTATTTATTCCTTTCCAACCAATGGTTGCCTGGAAGAGATTGCTTTTAGCAATAAAGCCGCGACTTGTGGCACTAGTATAAGTTTTTTTCTTTCTTTCTTTGTTATTATTATCGTGTGTTGCAATAAAGAATATTCTATTCTATTCTATTTAGTTCTAAAAAGCAAATAGATCCTAAATCACGACTAGCTTATAACATGTACCGCATACAAAAGCGGGTAGTTTATGATCTCCACTGTCCACGCATAGGCCCGATATTGCAGTTCTCCTAACTATTGTTTACGTTCCTGTACGGGATAGGGCTCGGGTATGCTAAATGTATAAGTTATTGTTGTACCTGTGTGCTCTTAACTGGACATTTGCTTTTATGAGTGCGTGTATCATTTTCCCCACAAACCTTAATAATACCTAAGGCCACGATTCTTGAGTGGCTTGTTTAATGTTTTTTTCCACAAGAAAAGGAAAGCGCGCTGAGATTTTTCATGTGTAGCTTTTTACATCTATGAATAGCGAGTATCAATTTACTGTCATTAAACGCAAATATATTAAAAAAGGTAGTAATAACACGCGCCCGTAGCTCAGCTAGAGGAGGTTCTCGCTTGCGATTACCAATGGTAAGCAACTGTCGATGCGGTCAGTCCTTGGATGTAATGGATTTGACCAAAAAGTGACATTACATTAGGGCGATTTCAGGAACAAGAAGCCCTAACCGTCAAATAATGAAATGGCTAGATGACATCAAGAAATGAACGAAACTAAGCTACCTGCATCTAAAAGAAACAGCATGGGATCGCAAGAAGTTTTGCCAATTGACATCCGAACTTCAATATGAAGATGGCACCCGATGATGATGTGGGTTGGATGCTCGTTAAATTTCCCCGCAACCAATCTAAGTACATGGTTGCAATATATGTTTGGGCTCCTCCTCTAAAAAATGTGATAATAACTTTTGAATAGGATAAAAAACCTATGGTTAATGATGATATACAAACAAACTCCCAAGTCTCCGTAGTATGTAGATAATTAAATTGTGAAGCCCACTCAATACAAACCCTCGATTATCTGGTCACGGCCCTGACCTAAATCAAGATGAAAACACGTTCTAATGAAAGATCCTTGTAATTAGTTACTGAGTATACAGGATTAATAGGGACGGAACCAATAAAGGTATTTTTTTTAAACTAGCATAAGTAAGTAGTTATTATTGAAAGTCGTATATCCCTGCACAGTTGCGGAGTTCTGTTGGCAGTAAGTTTGTGTAAAAACGGATATTCCGCCAAATTAAGTAAGTTCTAATACAACAAAAATTTCATTTTAGCGCCTTATTTATTATCATCTGATAAGTACCCCGTGTATTTTAGCGTCAAGGTAAAAATCAATAACAAATAATACAAAAGTAACCTATTCTATCGTCGGCCGAGGTACCGCTGGGGGTATGTAGCGGAGTCAGATCTACGCGTGCTTCAAGTAGCTGACTGGCGCATGGCGGGGAGCGGTGCAACACCGGGACTGTGGGCGATCTCTTGTATCGGAGGACAAGACTCACTTTGGGTCGCTTTGAGTAAGTATCCTATTCTATCGTGAGCTTTCAAAACAATACTAACTAACACAGTATAAAATCTATTATTTACGCACAGGGACTGTTAGTGATACATAATAGATAGGCGTCTCAGTAGATCGGTGAGATGAGCAAATTTTGTACGAGATAGTTAGCCGTGATCTGGGATTAGATAGACAACTAATTGGACTGATTTTTGGGAGTTTGTGTTTTTTTACTAGTTTCTATGTGATGTTGAAGGTGATAGAATTTATGTATGACGGATTATTTTAACTTTGAAACAAGAAAGCTTAGTTTATTTCATGTAGATACCTATATAATATGTAATTTTATAAATCTATGTTTGTGAAGATTTATAAATGTATGATTGGAATGAATATGTCAACGGCTTTCAAACATTTTTCAATAGGGGCAGCAAACGGATATTTTTGTAAGTTTTGATACTACGTAGAACGACGCGCGACGTCTGTATTATGTGATAATACTTATTTTGCTTTAAATATTTTTCCTACAACTACAATGTTTCTCAACATCAATCACGTACCTAGTAGTCAAGCGTGAGCCTCAAAACATGCTATAGAAAACTTTCCAAAAAAAATTGATTTCATGTCTTTGTTGCGGCTTAAAACTTGTTGGTACAAGAAGTACTTACTAGTTTAAAAACCACAATTTCCTCTCAAGACAATGTTCTTTAAAACATATTTTAAAACAAAGCGTTTAAACAACAGTATTGTCTCAACACGTCAAGGTGTCAGAAGAAAATTTACAGCTCATTTTGGTTCTGTCTGGCTACCGCTTACTTCAAAAAGATGTAACTTGTAAGTACGTAACTACTTCCATGTCAAATAAAAAAAAAACAGTGACCTGGTGGTAGTACCTAGTTCTCGTTAAACGTTTCATTAGCGGTTTAAACGTGAAGAAGAAACACACATACATACACGCTAGTAATAAAAATCTATAGTTATTAGGGTATCTTCTAGGTAAGCATGTTACACCCTAGGCTGCAGCAAATCTCAATATCAGGCAGGCTATAGTCAAACGTAAACCTATCCTACGTAAAAAAACGCACAGGCATACGTTTTCACTTTTATAATGTTAAGGGAAAACTGTTATTTAAAAAAGTTCTTACTCTCTCTAAAACTGCAGAAATAGTTATTTTAATTATTATCGTTATCTTTTTATGACTCTAACAAACCCAAAGACAACTAAATTCGTTAAAATATACATAAATATGCCGACTGATTGAAAGCCGAATCATGTCACCATTATCAATTGTTATCCAAGTCTATCGAATCGCGCTAGATCGTAGATTACAACGTTGCTTAACATCAGGCGAGTTGTAGTCAAGTTTAAACTTATCAAATTAAAGAAACACACATACTAAACAAATCTCGGTTGCTATTATAAGATTTAAAAAACTCAGTCGAACCAAAATAGTTGTAGAATTAGGTTTATTACTAGGATTTGAGAGGAATTTCAAACGGACTATGATAATAAAATTAAAGTACATATATGGCATGAGTTAGCAAATGATACAAGGATATATATTTATGTGTTGTTCGCCCCATACATCATCAGTAAGTTTGTATTTTAAGCCAATATACATCATGGAAAATTCTTTATTTTAAATTATTACCTACGTTCAGTTAATATTTGTGTCTTCACAATAACACTGTGTGATACATACTTATTTTGCAAATTCGTACTTACTAAAAAACGGCATCACCGCAATTCAGAAAATCATGAACCGTAAATAACTTATTTAAATTATAACTTTTGGCCAAAGAAACATTTCCGCAAAAATAACACCCACGTATGTGATAGGATAAAGAACTTTTGTATCAGAGAAAGCTCAAGAAATGCAGTTGAAAAACGTACCTTATTTCTTTGGTAATAAGGTTCAAAAGTCCTTGTTTTTGGTACAAATTGTAAAGTGGAGGTTCACCTACGCATTTCAAAAATGAGATCATCGTGCGGTCAGTACAAAAGGCATTAAGGGAGCAGTGTTTAAGTACTCGTGTGAAATCTTATAACTCCGAAACTCCAAGAACAGTGGACGGTAGCACGGAATAGGTAAAAGAGGATGGATAACCTATTAAATTTCTTACATAACAAAACAGCAAGCGAAGGTATGTAGAAAAATCATTGCCGTAATCATAATCGACATCATCAGAAATTGTAAATATTTACAGATCGAAGGTCGAAATTGGTCATTGTTCTCAATGTCACAGTTGTATTCATATTTTACTTATGATTATTTTTTGTTTGTTCATAACACTACTAATATAAAAAAAAGTGCCAGGAATAGCCTTTGAGTTTTATTTATTACTTCTAGCTTGTATGTTTTTAATTTGTTTATTTGTCTATCTCAGGGCATTGTCATGTAAAGAAATAGTTTATTAGAAATCATCTTACGTTACATTTATAAGTATGTATTTACAAAAGAAAAGTATATAAGTATTATATCCGTTATCTAGTACCCACGACACAAGCGTTTGCTTAGTGTGGGGCTAGATGGCGCTGTGTGCAATGTCCCGAAATATTTATTTATTATTAAGTATTATTATTTATCATAACTCCAATTAATATAATATATTAATTGGAGTTATGATAAATAATAATATATTATATAAATATATTATATGAGGAGAGCACATTTCAAGATTTAGTTCGTCACCATTTTTATAATTCATGTATTTATACTTAACCATAGAAAAAAAATTAAAGGTTAGGTAGTAACTAATTTTTATTTATTTTTTAGTAACCATGTCAGAGGCCCTTAGGGTGGTAGATAAACTCTCGACACCACAGTTGGCCACTCTCATTTGATAAGAAGAATATGAATTATATAAAGTCTTAGTCATAAGTAATACGACTGAAGTAGGGAGGAGGAGTTGTCCATCTACATATTTTTAATCACTAAGAAAGTTCAGCACGTATAGAAGTCTTGTCGTTTAACACGCATTGTGGTTATGGTAACAAAGGGCTTAACAAATGGACTATTTAGCTGGAAACTGTTTAGAACTCTAATCTGGGAAGGACTGCTTAGTTATTCTGTTCGTATATAATTTAATTTTCTTACTTACTAATCTATTCGATGAATTGGTTTTAATTGAATACGAGCATATGTAAAACTAGTGGACGCCCGCGGCTTCGCTCGCATTATTTCAGCATAAAAAGTAGCCTATGGAGACTAAACTTAAGACCTCATGCTACATACCAAACATTATGAAGATCTGTTAAGCCGTTTTTGCGTTATGCGCGTTTAAATAAACAGACAACCAGATAAACTTAGACACAGCTAAACAGACAAAAATTCTATAAATTGTTGGAACTTGTTCTGATATCAATTCTAAGTACCTATCTCCACTCTTTTTTTTTTAATATATTTGATGGTAAACTTTCGACCATCTTGAGCTTTATCATACTTATAAATAGATAAGTAGTAGGTTTAAATTTACTATTCATTATTTTTAATATGTTTTTAGTAGTTCACAAATCAAATTTTCGTCTTAAACGTTTGGTTTTATGGCACAGGACACAGCAAAATTGGCACTCACATCATTATGTGAATGCGAAATGTGTGTTTGTTGGTTTATTTGTTTCTCTTTCACACCACAACCGCGAGACAAATTACTATGATTTTTAATATATTTGTAGTCATAGGACATTGACATAAGTCACAACCTGGTCAAAGCTGCAGGCACCCACAAAATGTCAAGTAAATTGTATCAAATACATACCTAACTATATCTATAAGTATAAACAATCGCGTTTCGAGCCCAGTAGAGCAGAAACGCCCAGTTTGGCAACAATGGAGTATTTACATCACAAGTGGTACGAACATCTTTCGGATAACGCCTTTGCTCCGAAGCGGTGTGATGTGAAACTCTTTTGTGAGGATCAAACGATTCCGCGGATTATCGGTGCGGTGTCAGTGCTTTGATTGTTTGAAGGCTTCTTTGTGGTTACATCTTCTTCTTTTTATGTTCTAAGCGGGAGTTTTCAACTTTTTTCTTACTCATATCGTGTGAGAGAAGGTGGCTAATGGTGTCGACAGTTTTTAGGCTATAAAACATTACGTTATTCAGTTTACCAAACATGCAAATACGTAACGTACTGACACTAAATGCATCTGAATTTGATGAGAATGTCCCTCCATATTGTAAGCAAACATGATTAATGAACATTTTTATGAAACCATTATACTTACGTAACTCTTAGACGAGAGGTTTTTAAAAGGTAAGATCAATGACAGTTGCAAGATTGACAGTTTTAGAATACTATTATTGTAATCATGGAAGTTGTCGACTTAAAATCTCATTTAAAATATTAGTTTAGTTAACGTTTTAATAATTCTGAGATTTGCGTAGACCCTACATCATTGACGAGAGTTTTTGAACCACCCGTTTGGCTTCTGACATGGCTTTACGACTGACCGTCTTGTCTTTTTTCCAAAATACATAAACAGGCGGGACCTATATAATTTATCGTAGATTCGCTGACACGGAAGCGTCTAAATAGCTAGAAAACTTTTTGATGATGTATCTATGGACTAGTCGCATTGAAATTTCTTTAACATTATAACATACGATTAAATAAAATAACAGACAAACCGACTTCTATTGTATCTTGTATACGTTAAGAATAAGAAATAGGTTATTTATGGATAGGTGTAAATCTTGCTGCCTTTTCGTGAATGTCGTATTTCCTATGGGAAGGAAAAAGGAAAACTCGTGATCGCTGCTAGATTGTATTTCTTTTTGTTTGTTTTAAAACCAATCTATTAGTATGACTCTAACTTGTGGTATATTTTCGTTATTATTAAGCTTATTTAATGCAAATATGTATGTAACTACCACATAAGTATGTAAGTAATAAAAGATTTGTTATTTACACTCCAGTTATTGTCAGATAAACTTGATGTCCATCTAGGATTAACATGAAAGTAATGTTGAGAGTTTTTCTAATCAGTCAGTAATCTGTTGATATCTTTTGTCACAAGGTTTTCTATGTTTTATGCACAGAACAACGATCGGGCCACATCGCCCCCGCGCGCGGCGTATAAATATATATGACAGCGTTCAAAATGAGTAGAAACAAGATAATATATTATACTGAGAAACATTCTGACTATCAGTTTCTAGTAAGAAGCTATTTTGTACTAAATAAAATAGATGCCTCTCTCTTTCTTGAGTCGTATTTCCTCATGACTGAGGGTCGTGAATCCCCCGCAGAATTAATTAGTTTGAGGAGTTCTCTTGGGCAGATACATCGTGGTGGGCGCCCAGGTCATTCCACGGAAGACATGTCCTCGGATATTGTGGTCCTTGAAGACAAGTCGGTTTCCTCACGATGTTTTCATTCACAGTTAAGCGAGTGCAAATCCACACTTATCTTGAAAATAAAAGTTATTGGTGTAGGGCCGGATTCGAACTAGAGTGCGTCTGGATGAAAAGCAGACGCTGGAACCGCAAAGCCACAATCGCTTACTAAAAATAAATAGGTGTATATATATTGTAAATAATACTAGCAATGTAAATTTAGTCATTATGGAGTACTTAGAAATGTTTTATTTGCACAGAAACCTAAACATCCACGTTGTAAAGTAAACTTGAGTTCTAGTATAAATATTTTGATAAAACGACACTTCCTTTCGTAGAACTATGAGAGCGAAATTATAGCACAATATAATTACCTATATAACTAGTTTAGTGTAAGGCGACCTAACTTTATGCGTCACACGATACGAACAACTTTTATTGTGTGTTTTAAGAAATTCTTGAAATGTGCCAACCACAGAAAATTACAAAATATTTAAAAATCACTTCAAATAGTTTAAAGCCTGCTTGTACAACGGCTCATAAAGAAATTTAGCCATATTTTAAACCTATGTACCTACCATTTTACCTAAATGTATGTTTCGGTGGCATTTTGTTTGATTGCTACGATACTTAGTATTAAACGAACTCACAGATCTAAAATCATGTTAAAATAATAATACTTGCTACGATTTTCGTATTTCTATTTCAACAATTTGTGAGCACCGAAAAGGAGACCATACATATTTATCATTTCGGTGGAAAGACGTAGCGTGAGTCAGCTTCTTTTGGCCCATTAAGGGATTCACAAAGAGCCAAGATACAAACAGAATGGGAGCAAACAGAAAGATCATCCCCGTGATGATAAATGATTTTAAAACGATTCCTTGTCAGGGTTGTGTGGGGTTGGAAATATGTTTTTTTACTGTTGCTATAGTCATAATATGAATCATCGTCTGATTTACTTACTCATGTATCCAGGAAGAAGGAATTTTAAATTTAGTAACCATTGAATGCTGCCCCTTTTTCTATAATTTACTGAGATTTATAATTCACAGTATCACTATATTCACAGTATATATATTACTAGCTGTGCCAGCGACTTCGTCCGCATGGAATAGTTATTAAACTGTTCTAGTGAGTTAATTTAAAAGATAGACATATACTGTTCCAGACATTTTGTAAGATCATTTCAAGAGGAATAATAATTCATACATATTTTTTTGATATCAGCACACGCAACGAAAGCCCTCAAAGTTGAATAATTTTCCCCGATTTTTTCACATTTTCCATTGTTTCTTCGCTCATATTAGTTGCAGCGTGATGTTATATAGCCTAAAGCCTTCCTCGATAAATGGTCTATCCAACACAAAAATAATTTTTCAATTCGCACCAGTAGTTCCTGAGATTAGTGCGTTCAAACAAACAAACTCTTCAGCTTTATAATATTAGTATAGATTTGTCAAAATGGTGTATTGGATTTTGAATTTTTATTTATTTATATTTGGCTGCCCTGTTTTTGACTCAGTTACTAGTGTTATTACCTCATGTCTACCTTTTAATCAAAAAGTTTTAGGTTTGTATGTTATTATTATATGTTATTATTGTATGTCAAAAAATATGTATTAGGTAATTTGCAACTCCTGGTGTTAATTAAATAAAAATATAATGTAAGTACATCATAACTTAACTGAGATAAACAGCAACAATACGGTTGCCTGGAAGAGATCGCTTTTAGCGATAAGGCCGCCATTTGTGGCATTAGTTTTAATTTTTTTTTCCGTTTTGTATTATGTTTTTTGTGTCCAATAAAGTATCAATCTATCTATCTATCAATAAAACTACATACATAAAAAAATCATACATTTTAAAGTCACTTAAAAAATCCATCTTGCAAATACGTATCCAAAACCATACGTCATACCGCTGTAATAAATCTAAGGGTCACCTCAAGAGGATAACCGCGTGTAACGAAACGTAGGTGTTAGCTTGAATCGCTTTTTGTTTACGGATTTTAGGGTCGAGGATAAATTACGTTCCAAATTACGGTAAAGTGATAAGAGTAAGTGCTTTTCTCGGAATTGAAAAGTATTTGTACTGTTTCAATAAATGGATCTTCTTAATCTGCAATCTGTGATTCTTTTAACTACATTAATGATTTGCATCTATGTATATAAAACTCAAAGGTGACTGACTGATTGACTGACTGATATAGTGATCTATCAACGCACAGCCCAAACCACTGGACGGATCGGGCTGAAATTTGGAATGACGGTAGATGTTATGACGTAGGCATCCGCTAAGAAAGGGTTTTTGGAAATGCCACTTTTAAAGGGGTGAAATAGGGGATGCAACTTTTACTTCTAAACGCGAGCAAAGCCGCGAGCACCCACTAGTTAATCATAATTTGCTTGATGGTATGTGACAATTCTTACCTAGAATTTCTGTATCTTTGATTTTATATTAATTATAGGCAACAAATACACGGTTTTCAAGACAATTCGAAAGTAGTTATAATAAATAATCTATACTAATAATATAAAGCTGAAGAGTTTGTTTGTTTGTTTGTTTGTTTGAACGCGTTAATCTCAGGAACTACTGGTGCGAATTGACAAATTATTTTTGTGTTGAATAGACCATTTATCGAGGAAGGCTTTAGGCTATATAATATCACGCTGCAACTAAAAGGAACGAAGAAACGATGGAAAATGTGGAAAAAACAGGGAAAATTATTCATCATTGAGGGCTTCCATTGCGTGCGCTGCGAAAACGGTTCAAGTCGTGGGTAACAGAAATAATTTATAAAGCTGAAGAGGTTGTTTGCAAAAATAAATATGGTGCCCAAAATAACTATTCCACGCGGACGAAGTCGCTAGCACAGCTAGTAATAAATATTTCAGGACATTGCACACAGCGCCATCTAGCCCCACACTAAGCAAACGCTTGTGTCGTGGGTACTAGATAACGGATATAATACTTATATACTTTTTTATGTTATGTTACATTTACATGTATGACGGTTACGAGCCCAATCTAAAAAAAAATTGTTCACTTTGTTCTTTTACTCAAATATATTGCATTAAATAGCACTCTAATATCATATTTTTTTTTTCATTTCATTCATTTTTGCATCCAACCTCAACCTTAGCCAATTCCTGCCTATGATTGACTTTGTACCAAATATTGAGTCCGACATCTTTTCACCACCAATTCCCATTTAAGAGGGATATTTGCTCCAATCCTAAAAGGACAAATAAATAACCCTTTACGTTATAAATAAAGTTGACTTCAGAAGCAGTCGGGACGTCTGTTTGAATAGGTCAGTGCTGGTTGTGCAAAGCCGTAAAGGGTGGTGTAGATTGGTAATATCTATATTCTAATCATCATCATCCACAGACTTTGGGATCTCACTGCTGGGTATTGTGATTGGTGATTTAGTTTCTATTACAAAACGTGGTTAAAAAATTAGTCTAGGACTTTGAAAATAAAAACTCGGTTCTTGTTGTTCAAACGTCACATGCAAAAAATCTAAATGTCAACTTCAAATTGGAACGTTTGATTATTATGACAGTGCAGTCAGTCAAATTTTAAACAATGAAAACGGAATCAGTATTTTTCAAAGTTTTGGACTAACAGTTAAACTACGTTTTACTACATTTTGTAATAAGACCCATAATTATCGTCAGTATGTTTCCTAGTATAGTATTAATCATTACTAACATATTATAATCTATGTAGGTCTTAAGTGACCAGCAGCTGAACAAATCTGCATGATATTTAATGTGGAGGTAGATTCGACCACAGTTTAACGAATAGGTTACGTTTTGTCTTGAATAAACCTCAGGAACACTATTTATTCGTGGCTTTATCGTCAATAAAGGATTTTATAAAGTTGCTTTGTTCAATATTAAAAAAAAATACTTTAAGGAAAATATATCTGTCTTTTCTTATACTGGAAAATCTTAAAAAATCGTACTTTTGCTCTATCCTTGTCATTTTTTTTAGATGCAAATGGAATGCATATTTTAGTAAGTAATAATTGCTTGCTTTTTAAAAATATGCCCTCTATTGTGAATGAGCCCTATTCCAACAACAAAATTGTGCCCAAAAGATGCCATTCCGTCGGGGCAGTTCAGGTCACGAATTTAGGGACGAGCCGGGTTATATTAACTGAGCGATTTAAATAGTCAAGGAGCTATTGGATAGTATTATAACAAAAAAAATCTGAAAAAAAACAGTAAAATAACCGATTGTTGCGAATCCGACAATATTACGTTACAATTGGCACGCCACAAATGTTTTTATGAAGAATAACATTAATAATATACGAGTAAGTATGTACAATGTGCATATGTAGAAGAAACCTTATGTATGTATATGTGAAGTAACCTTTATATTAGTAAACTATCAAAAAAAAAACGAGACGTTACAGTTAAAAACAATAAAAAAGTCATCCATCCTTTTCGTTTTTTTATGTTTCTATAGCAATATCAAATGCAATTACTAGAAAGTTGCAAATATTGCAAAAGTAGGATCTGTTATCTATGCAAGGCGCCTTATCACTAGGCTGCCAAAGTCCAGATGTTAAAATTACAAACGACTTTTTTTAATGAAATGAGTTTTGTAGCCTGTATTTCAATAAACTATTTACATGAAGATAATTTCTAAGTTATCTGGCCAAGAAGTAATCTGAGGCTCCCTGACTAAAATAAGGTCCACTGAAAAGTGAGCGTTTCGTGGTTTCCAAACGATTCGGGTTAGACAAAGGCCGAGCTCTTGACAAAAATTACAAACACGGCCCTGAGAGGACCCTGGAACAATTACAAATATTTCTTAATTAGTTTTGTTTGAAGCCGTAAATAAATCCTTTTCAATTGTATTAGATTTATGTTTCCTTTGCGCTTTTTAAATTATTTTAATCGTGTTATTTTTGTTGATGCAAGTTACTTACAGATATGCTTTTCTCATGTGTATGTACATGTACCTACCTACCTGTAGTTATATGAAATATACACATGACACAAAATTATAAGACTGATGAAACAATATACATATATAAAGTAAGTAAAATATTTACCCTACCATTAAGTATGATTTCATGAGATTTCCTTTGTTCTTTCTTTTACATGTCAAATCTAAAATTTGCAAACCGACATGTTTGAAGACCACATACATACATAGTGGATAAAACCAAAACCCTTCTTTTAGTTTTCTCGTAGTCAAGTAAAATGTGAGCTATATTATTTTATAAATAACTGGCTGTCAACTGTCACATATTTATTTGACACCCACTTCGCTCTCAAAAATAGCAGTTACCAACAAAAAGCAACAGCAACATTACGTAACTCGCTGTTATTACATCAAAAATAACACCTTCGAGCAAGTTTAGTTGGACGAGTATTGCCACGGGCGGCTCGTTATACAGGACGTTTGAAAAATTTATTGTTATTAGTTGCCTTCCCCGTCTGAATAGTTGTCGGACTAGGCGGGAACAGAGCTTGGAATGTGGATTTGCTATAGTTAGAATGAGAATTT
The DNA here is from genome assembly GCA_964023185.1 of Macaria liturata. NCBI lineage: Eukaryota > Metazoa > Arthropoda > Insecta > Lepidoptera > Geometridae > Macaria > Macaria liturata. The sequence goes on along the minus strand of OZ026809.1, from coordinate 15,487,449 downwards.
GGCTATCGTTGGACTGTTGTTATGTTGACGATTGCTTGAATACCGTTTCTATTCTAATCTTGGTTGTGGCCTCTGCGGTATGGTTGATTGTCAAAGGTAAAATAGTATGATTTTGACAGGTTTCATCCCCTTATCTCTTACGTCAAGTTCGTTTAGAACGCATGGTAATTACAGTTGTGAAAATTGTCATGCTAAAATGGACAAAACATAGCCGTAGTTTTAGTCGCGATAACAACCAACCTCTTTTCCATGCCATAAATATATTTTTCTCGTATTATACATAATAAAAAAAAAATACATTTTTTTGTTAAGGTGATAATGTACACGTGTGTTTTTGATATACTAAACTCCATACTGGGTGGCTCATTCCTCTCTTTTTTCTGTCTCCTAATCTTAGTATATACAATATTTTTTCTAGTATGAGCACTAAACTTTTCTAAGCTCTTTGCAAATGACCGACGTTCCCTGAATGGACTTGCACGTGTTTTATGCAAAATGCACCTGAAATTGCAGCCAGCCTCGCTTGTTGTTAGGTTAGTTTTTGATTTTGAATGTTTTATGGGTGCTATCAGGAAAGAGTTGTTACTCTGCACATTTAGAATGAGTGAAACTTTAAATAGATGTTTTAGGAGTCATGAGTGTTTATTTTTATTTGTTTACTGTTATTTGTTTGTTAGTGGCATTTGAGAATAAATAGTCTTAGGTTAAATATAAAAAAAAAACTCTCACAATACAAAAAGACATTGTAATATATTCTACACGTACAGTGCCTATTTGCATTTATATATACTCTTAGTTTTTTTATACATTTTAATATATTAAGATCAAATATTTTGTTTGACTACCCTCAATTGAGCTAGCTTTTCAGTATATCTACTTGTTTTTCTATTTCGACTACAATGTTACTTTATACTATAAATGTAAAGCAAGAAAAAAAACATTGTAATAAACTAAATAACTCAATCAAACCATCACCCTATATCCGTAGCAAGATATGAAGAAGCAGCCAATCCACCGATAAAGAGAGATAGGCGATTTTATTCAGTACTCGGCTTGATTTATATCTTTATTGTGAGGTCCAGGCGGGACCGTAGAATATACTATATAATAAAATATATGAGATATCGGACAGAACCTGTTAGATAACATTGAAAGTAACTGAGGATAAATGACGGTTATATGCGCTTCCTCTGAATTGTTCTTTGGTATACGAGTGGTCCTTGAGGTTTGTTTTTTTTTGTTAGGGAGATGGTCAACTTTTGCGTTTGGATTTGTTGACCGGAATGTTTGAAATATTCATAATATATGAGAAGCAAATGTGTTAAATTAAGAATGCCATGTGAATTTAAATATATCAACGTGTAGTACGAGAGTATTTATAACATTAAGTTGATCCCGGATGTTTAAGAAGTTTTTAATATTTTTACTATTTTCTGTTACTACTAGACTATTTTTATTCTGAATAAATTGTTATTGCTTTTCAAACCGTAATAGATATGAAATAAATTAAATAATAAAATTTATTTATTGGTCATCAAAAACCTTATAACTAAGTTACAACATTTGTTTGTTAGTAAAATATTTATATTACTGTGTTAGGATCGATTACAAATGATGTGATCTATGTTCCCCACACTAGGTTCCCCTGTGTCGTGGGGAACGCGCTCATCCTTCTGGATTTCAAATAGGTAACTATCTATATAAAAGATAAAAGATAAAAAAGATAAAAATAATTTATTTGAACTAAAAACATGTTGTCATTTTTACACCTAGAAAAGTACATATCTAGATTATATATACATTAAACAAAAACAAAAAGATTTCAATAAAATATGTTAGTTAACGGAGGAAATAATTTACTTAACTGTCTCGGGAATGGGAAATGAGGGGAGGGGTTGATGAAAGAAATGAGATGAGGAAGATGTGTACTTGTGTGATTAATTGTCATGTGATACTTAAATAATAAATAATTAAGAAATAGCGCTAGCTAATGATCCAGTTAACTTTAATCTTACAATAGCCAGACGTCAAAAAACTAGTCTCTATGTGAGCTAATTTTAACATACTATTGAACCTTTATCACATTTTTCCGATTGCTGCTAACTTTCTGAAGGATTGTGATTGAAAATTGTTCGACGGATTGTTTGAAAAGTTACTTTATTTCGTGTTTTGCCAAACAAAGACAGGGTACAAAATATGACAGTCCAGATAACGCTGTTGCATAAATAGAAACCTGGTTCCAACTAAAAAAAAATAAAAAAAATATATATATATCTTGAATTCTAGGTGTTACTTTATTTACACAATAAGTACTTTATTATAACATTAGTATACATAAAAACATGCAAAAGTACTTGTATAATTTATACTCTTTTATTCTATCGATTCAATTCTCTCTCGCCTAGTTTCTCATTCAACAGCGGGTCAATTTTAGTCAAGCGTGAGATCTTATAAAAAAAAAAACTGAAATATTTTACAATGATAATTATTCATGTTCGCAAAAACTGGCTTAGACTCGTTAGAGACCGTAGTGTATTGCGTTATGGAGACCTATACCCAGCAGTTGGTAAACAATAATAAACAGAGGATAAAATGATAATGATGAATGATTCCATCTTCATTTAAATAATCTGTGCCACAGTGGAGGTACGCCCAGGTAGAGACAATAAAAAAATTTCCAGGCAAAAGTTGGGCTTAATTTTTCCGATTTGTACAGAATCCGATGGGGTTCCCTTGATTGAGATTGGATGTTTCCATCACTTGATTGGTCCTCGGGAAATTATAGGTTTGGGTTACTTATTTCAGAAAAATGTATATGTTTCGGCTAATACCCGAAGTGCGGCTACACCTAGTTTTAGCCGGTTAGAACTAGGTGTAGCCACTTAGTCTTGGTTAAACCCCGAATCGAGACATGTTTTGAAAGAAGTTGGCTCCTCCTCGCTTCGCTCGTCGTCGCATGTGCGTGGTAGAAAGCAACCTAACGAACCTAATGTACCTTCTGTCACAGACAAATGACTTCGAGTCCAACACTTGCACTACAACAGGACTTGAGACCTAGTTTTACCTACCTTACTTTTTTTACGAAAACAATCGGCTCGTACTAGGTTTAACCAAGAGTAAGTGGCTACACCTAGTTCTAACCGGCTAAAACTAGGTGTAGCCGCACTTCGGGTATTAGCCGTAACATATACATATACATACGAGTAGGTACCTATACCGTTGTACTGTAATTTCATTAATGTTTAATAAAGAACAAAGTAAGAAAACTATTTTTTCAAGTGCGAATTTTTTATTTAACCAAAAATATTTTTTTGGTGTAATAGGTTTGCGTTTGTCTAAAGCCTGCCCGATGTAAATTATATTGAGGAATTCCTAAAATAGAACTTATTTCTCAGTATTTTTACTCCAGAATCTTCCTAGAATTTACGGTCACAGAATAGACCAATTAATTACAGAATGACCATCGCGATAGCTGCTCGCTATTAATCAGATTTTGATCTATCCGATAGTGATGGTGCGATAGGCCGTCCACACAATATGGGTGCATTTCACTGCCGGTGTTAATGTCTTTAATGATGCATTGGATATATAAATATATATATATATATATGTATATAAATATATATTGGATAATTATTGTTATTTATATTTGTATAAGATTCTGATTGATATGATTTTTTACAGACAGGCAAGCAATTGACATCAGATAACCTTATGCAACGCCCTCAAAATCTTGCCTGAAGCAAAATAGATCTGGTTTTCTAACAAAGCAGCCAAACTTGCACAAAATTGATGTATTTTTGTATACTTTTAGCTGACTACAAATATCTGTCTTACTGCTAGAAACAAACCTTAATTATCTTCCCTCCTTTGAGGCTACATAGATATTATTGTGCTAACGAGGTTATTAAGTAATTTCAATTACTCCTTAGAATAGAATAAGGTACACGCGACAACAACAGAATAAAATCTGAATTGTCAGTATTCCTGGCCTATTTTTTTCCCAAATTCCTCCACCATTAAAAGATAAGTACCAAATAAAAATCGCTAAAATAAGGTCCATTTAGCTTTTTACGCAAACTAAATGCTGACCGCTTCTAACTGCAACTGATGCTATTGCGGATTTATTCTGGGTGAATTCATTTGTACAATTTTAATCATGTTTTAAATATTATTTATCGAAGTATTTTGTCCTTTTTTAGGTACATTGTTAGAAACTTATGATTTTGTATTTAATCAATATTTTAAGTAGGTATGTCAACCGTTAATAAAAACGTGTAAACATACGTAGATAAATAGCACAAATCATTACTGCACATGAATTCAACGATTTATATTTTATACTAGCTTTTGCCTGCGGCTTTGTACGCCTTATTATACACATAATATATGAAAACCTTCATCTTAAATCAGTATATATCTAATTTAGTTAAAAAACTACATCAAAATCTGTAATGTAGTTATAAAGATTTAAGCATATGTACATCGGGACAGACGCGGAAAGCGACTTTGCTTCATAGTGATAGTGATCAAAATAACCATTCGAAAAAATAGTGTTTTTGAAATCTCTGTCCAATCTATGTTTTTCACACTCCAGAATACCACATCTGATTATATCTTCCACTTTTTATCGCCTCCACATTCAAATTAAGACGTTAAAAGGGACCTGCAGAGATGCTAATGAGACCTCTTTTTAAAATTTTGCATAAAAAATGTTGGTCATTCTAGTGGGAGGTATAATTAAATCACTGATCGCCATCTTTAGTTATTTTACGCGTTCGATTTTGTTAATTGAACTTTTACGGTGCTTGAAATAACTTGAGATGGTGTGATATTTTTTTTTAGGTAGGGTGGTTTTAAGAATGGTTTAAACTAAGAGAAAAAAAGAATTTAGTACTTATAGTGGAAATAATGAAGTTTCTGTAATTGAGCTTTTCATAAATTCATGGAACTATATATAACTATATGGAAATAATTATTTAAAATAACTTATTACAAATTAGAAATGCTGATATAAGTTAGTTATATATAATGGGTTTTTTGTTGTTTTAATGGTATCACATTATTTAATTGAATTTTCGTAATAATAATTTATAGCACTACATTCCATGTTGAAAAAAATACATATTGTTATCTAAATACTAGATTGGAAATGCTTTGAATTGGAAATTTATAAACGTTCCTGTAGATTTTATGCTACTAAAATATTTTACAGGGTTTTTATAGCCCTTGAGTCATTTATTTCATTTTGCAAGTTGTGCATGCATAAAGACATAAAATAAAACATTATTTATAATCCATTCAAAAACCATTTAGCAGTCGGTTTTGTCCAATGTTGTTGGTAAGGAAATTTAATTTAAATGATACCTGCCCACTTAATTGGTCGCAAGCCGAATCGGGTTTTTTAATTGAGTCATCTTGTTATCCTGATTAAGGGGAAGGTTTTGGTTTATTTTTTGCCAGTTGGTTCTTGTTTTTCAATGTACGCTGGCACTTAGGTCGTTTTAATTATTTTTTAACAAAACTTGAATACTTACTTACCGAATTTAACGTAAAGTGTCACGAGAATACAGATTGCCATATGAACAGTTTTTTCTCCGGTGACTTTAGGGAGAAAAAAAGGCTACTACGGTTCATCTTAAAAAACATATTATTTTTCTGTGTTAAAGCGGTAAGAAAATTAAATTAGAATTTCTCAGTCCAGCGCGAAATTAAGTAACTGGAAAACATACAGGCCATTTCAGAAGCATTGATAGTGGTTTTACTCTATAGAGCACCTGGATTCAATCTGCACAGGACAAGGATGAGTGGCGTACAAGAAGAAAGGCCTCTCAGCTGCTTAACAGTGGGCGATAACAGGCTGATGATGATGATGAATTTTGACTACTGAGGTATTAACAATCAAAATCATAGTCCAAAGGCAAGATCATAGTTCAAAATAAACATCAATTTGGGCATATTTGCAAACAAATCCCGATTTAAAGTAGTACACACTCGTACAAAATGTCCCGTTCCACGCACCGTTGTTTGCCTAACTGGGGCAAATTCCCAGGGCTCGAGGCTATGCAGTACATTTGTGGAATCCTGCTAACGTTTTATTCGGAAAGCCACTCGATATGTAAATGGTTTTATGTCTGACATCCTTAGATGGACGAATTGGCACGTAAAGTACAGAGCAAATATTGAATATCTTCTATCTATATATTATAATAAAGCTGAAGAGGGTCGAGGGTGAACATTGAAGATATTAAAAAAAAGCAGAACTTGTTTCAACAATTTCTAGAAATTTTGTCTGTGTATCGGTTTGTCTTTTTATTTAAACGCTCCTCACACAAAAACGGCTCAACGGATCATCATGGTTTTTGGTATTTAGGTAGTGTGTATTTACAAAAGAAAAGTATATAAGTATTATATCCGTTATCTAGTAACCACGACACAAGCGTTTGCTTAGTGTGGGGCTAGATGGCGCTGTGTGCAATGTCCCGGAATATTATTATTATAAAGTATGAGGGCTTAGAAGTGTTATAAGCTAATTTTTATCCTAAACTAATGCGGGCAAAGCCACGGGCGTTCACTAGTTGTAAAAAAATATCTCTTTAAAATAAAAAAGGTACTTTTTATATTCCTAAAGCCAGCATAGTTAATATGATCAAGCGTATACATATCAATACATACGAGTACACTTTAAAAAAAGCTTGTTTAAAAAAATGCCAAATAGAAAAAAGACTATTCAAAGCGTAGCACGGACAGGACATAAGCTCGGTTATGAACATTGTATCGATTCAAATGTCTGAGAGTTTGATACTTAGAACTGACTACACATGGATAATACTTGATGTTTATTACAAGTGAAATGAAATATGGAATGCGATTTGCGAACCCCCATTCTGATCGAATATCTTATAAACTGAAATCACTCTCACGCGTATAGTGCGCAATGCGCATACACACAAAAACTTCCTGCACCAATTAAGGTAGCAATAACTTCACGTTGCAAAATGTCGACTAGCTTACGTGGGGATCTCTTTCAAACAAAATGAAAACTGCTCACCTGATTATACGCTGGTCCCAATCGCAGGTTTTCTTATCACAAGCCCCCTCGCTTCACGACGCGCGCTGGTAGTAGCGACGCACTGAGAGCTGCCGCCAGCAACGGATGATACCAGCATGGGCGCACCGCAGTGCCACGTGACCATCACCACAGATGTAGCAAGGTCACAGCTGCTGCGCTGGGGCACTCGAAGCTCGAAGTTGGTTGCTGCACTTCAAGCGGTCGACTGAAACATTTTCAAGAAATTCTGAGTTACAACTTTTCACAAAATTAACATTTTGGGTAAAGGAAAACCTAATCCAGATCGTTACATAACTTGTAAAATGCTTTGAACAGCCGTCAACTCTAGGTACTAATTTTTCATAAAAAACAGCCATTTAATTCGTGTTTAATTTTATTGTGGGTAGATATTTCTTGTATATTATTGTTGTAGAAAAACTTTTTATTCTACTTCAGAAACAAAAAGAAATTGCATTGCAACTATGATTCAATTTGCCATATCTGGGGTACGTGATAATGATACAACCTTTGTTTCTTGAAATAAATTACTTCATCGAGACATTAGCAAAATAAATAAACGGCTCTTATGTGCAGCAGAAAGTAAACAAATTTCTAACGTATCTAATTACAAAAGATCAAGATCTAGACACCAAATACTTCATAAATTGTAAAAGCTATTTGTAAACAAAGAAAACAAGTTAGGGTCTGAATGACTTTCATACTAAATCACAACTCATGGCATGTCAGAAGATACTCTCCATCATGTTCTCATGTTCCATACCGATATTAATAAACTCCATTTTTGTCAATATAACCACTGCCTAAGCATAGCCACTTATAACGCGATCTACTTTTTATTTCTTTCAGGAGCTTAACCATCATCATCAAAACCGTCATTATACTTTTCAGTACTCTCTATTCTACAATTCATGAATTCACTATCATAATAGTCAAACGTCAATCCATTAGTCACACCAAATCACTACGTCCAAATACCATAGCCAGCCATATATCCTCGTCATTATAACATCAATTGCACACGTACTTCGTACCAAAACATTACTACCAAGTTTAAGGAAACCACTGAGTAAACGACCTCCAACGTCACGGTTCATCAACTGAACACACTTCGGTACACATATCCATCGCATATGGTAGCCTCCCGTGAACCATCCCAGTAGCCACACACTAACATATTATGACCGTCAGGGCGTCATTTACCTCAGCATTACACTATGAACATCATCATCGCCTCTAAAATTAGTAATTGCATAAATTTCGAGTGGTACATGACCTATTGGTAGTCACTTCTGCTATTATCACATCAATACGGAAATCCAACACATACGCACTTCGTTTTTTTTTTTTTTTTTTTTTTTTTATTTATTATACATAGCCTACCCCCAACGAGTTTATGTTGGGGCCTATTCTTTGCAATTCACTTTCATACCGTTCCCGCTTTTATGCTTCTCGCACTTTTATTCCTCATACATGTTCTTTCTTTCATGCCATTCCTCATTCATTCTGGGTTTTTATTTCTATGCTACACTTTATTCTAACATCTTTATTGAATTCTACTTACATTATATTTCATTCCTATTTACTTACATTTGCACACCATCGGCCACAAAGTTAATTGCGCCGTGGTGAGCTAGTTTTGTTTCGTTTCACTACGATTGCAACAATTTCCTTACAGTAGGCTATAAATTCGTTCCTAATGTTTTTATCTTTTAATATATTCTTTAGGTTTTCTTTATTAATGGTGATGTCCAGCTCACTCTCCATATCAAACCTCTTTCTGGCAAAAATGGGGCAGTCTATCAAGCAATGTAATATAGTCTCGTCCGTGTCGGTCGCACTTCATTGTTACCAATGACTATGAATCTCGTCAATAAAAAAAGTCAATCTCAGCATCACTACTTCACATCATTCAGTAATAACGGTCTTATAATTTTAAATTGCCGATTAAGATTCAATACAAGACTTTCACTCGAGTCATTGAAATACCGGTTACGAAAATAAAGCTCATTAAATCAACTGTAAACTACTGAAGGTTCATTACAATCAGTCAGGTTATATCAGTCGAAACTTCAGGCAAACTTAATTCGGTCCAGATGCACACGAATAATATTACAAAACAAAACGTTAGTTGCCGTAATCATAAAAAAATGACACAGTAGTCTCTTGACATAAAAGGGCTTTATTTTGCTAGTAGCGAACAAAACTAGTATCAAAATTTTGAGACAGGGACAGGGACGTTAATCGTAATAAACACAAAATCTGTTCTGTACCGTACTGAATACTCGTATCTGTCCTAAACCAGTCTAGCAAAATCATTACAGACTTTTTAAATTATTACCACAAACGTATCTTAAGTGCTGATCAAAAAAGTATTTGATAAACCAAACAAAACCCTTAATCGGCGAATACTAAACTGACAATAAAACTTTAAAGTGAGTAACGAGTATCCAGCGCTAGAACTGTAGCTCAGAACTCAATTCAATTCACCTGTGCAAGTGTGCCTTCTGGAGGTTGTATGCTGCGCACGGCCACGCGCCGCTGACCACGCGCCGCTCACTGCGCGCTGCGCTGGCGCCGCGCCGTAGCCCGGCCCGCCGCCACTTGTATGGCGGACAGCGATTTGACCAGGCTCGCCGTAATCTAAGCACACAGTTATGTAAAACGCCAGGAAAAATTAATCACTCTTCGCGGGCGCGATGTTCTATCCCACTTCTGATGTCGGAGCGACCATCGGGGAGTCGCTCAATGACGACATCAGAATTAGGGCCTACACTAGCTTAGTGAGCTGGGTAAAATACTGGTTTAAAACACTGATAAGAAATGTTCACAAACGCTTATTACACTTTTCACAAACTTTACTTATAATACAAACTACGGTTAGCTAGCTTTAAACTTTAAAATGAGCAGTGGGTTCGAGGCTCCGACCTCGACCCAGCACCATGAAAACAGGGGACAGGGGTCCAACTCGACCACATCACATGAACAAATCAAGGGTCCAACTCGACCATATAACACGATATTCTAACACTAACTCCAAAGCTCAACTTAGACTGCCTTTTTGAGCCACCATCCACATCGATTATCTTGGCTTTACATCAAGATGGCGCCTCGACCCCACTCGAGACTCTGCTTTGCTCCAATTGGTTGTTACAAATAATATTCGTGACTTTTTACATTAGCAACTTCATAAACTTGTAAAAACAATTAGGAATAATCCAGTAAATTCTATTCTAATCCCTTTATGAATTTACGAATCATATTAGACAATAAACAATAACGTTAAGAATTAGTAATAAACTATAACCAAGCGACAGTCAACTCAACAACTTCCTTTGACATTTCCGTGCCGCTATGTGCTATAATAAAATGTTATCATTATCATTACAATCATGTCAAAATAGTTTTGTAAATTCACTAACTGATTTATAATAGCTATCTAGGTAGTAAGATCTCATTTTAGACATTGTTACATATTATGACTAAGCAGCGATCGATACAACAGCTTCCTTGCTCCGACATATACATATATATCAAGTTGTTTACCATCACCATAGAACCTATAAAGAGGCTCATGATAAATCCATTTAAAAATACATTAAATAAAAAATACCAGTGTTTGAAGACACCTCAAGACACTTCGATGGTTCCTTCAATAAATTCATCAAGACTGACAACGTAATTTCACCACGCATTCTAGAAAGCTATCCACCGTGACGTTCTAACGTTGTACCACGAAACAACATCCTTTAGACGTCTTAATACAGTTTCTGAAAAAAAAAACAACTAACATTATCAATACATATAATAAAACTGTAACCGGTCAGTGTCTTTACATTGAAGATAATAAAAAAAAATAGTTGACGGGTCTTTATTTATGCAATAAATCACACAACTCATGTTTCCAAAATAAATTTCTGTTTGTCTATCGGTATGTTTGTTCGGTATAGACTCGAAAATGGCTGAACCGATTTGTCTACGGTTTTCACTAACATGTTGATGCATTTTCACCTTAACATTTAGTGTTGGTTACATTTCAATCAATTTTAAACCTTTTTATCTTAAAATAATGCGAGCGAAGCCGCGGGCGTCCGCTAGTGTCAAAATAATTTCCCTAAAATACGAGTATTAATAGCAACCAATATGCCCAGCCCAGTTTTACTTATTCGAAATGAATGTTAGTTAACAGAACTGTTCCGAGCCTTGTGTCTTCAAGCCCTGACGCTAATGTTGATTTAGAGGTCTCCATTTTGTTGCTTGGGCAAGTAAAATTTTGGTAAGTTGAGGAGCAAACAAAGCCTAAAACCTAAACCTAGGAAAATCTGGAAGAAATGTACTAGCACTAGTCTTTTCTTGGAAAATGAAACGAAAACCATTTTTTTTATAGTGTGACTACAGTGCTTAAATTATATTATAAATAATAATCTAAACGCTTGTTTCAATATCAACTCGTCTCTCAGTCGTTGGAACCAGTTATCACATATTATCAAAGTATTCTTTAAAATTACAGGTAAAATAGTATCCAAGAGTGGGACACAGGTCGACCTAATAAAATGATACATCAATTAATCAGATATATTTGAAATATATATACAAATGACTTTGAAAATATAATTAAAGTGTTTATAAAATCTTTAGAAAACCTTAAAGATAGTCTCAATACCATCTTAAAGCTTTTCTAAGTTCCCCATTTTCATTGTTTTTTAGTAGTGGGAAATAGGTAGTAGGTATATATAATAGGTTATTTCTCCTTGTTTTTATTATGTTATTTTTGTAAATAAATGAGGCATTTATGAATCAAATTGTCTACGGTATGACGTAACACAGTTACGTTCTACATCCCAAGTCCCCTTTGTAGTGTAGTCCGAGCCGATTATCTGCAACCAGTGCATCGAGATAGCAGTAATCGAATCCAAGGCGGATTTATATTCAGGAGACGATTGTTTGACGCGAAGATATAGGTCGTCAAGATGTGGCTGAAATTTACTCTTCGGTAAGTAGATGTATGCATTGTAATTTTTTTTTATAATTTAAAAACCACTTTTTGTTTATTTTACACAAAAAGTATAGGTACTCTTACGTATGACTAACATTGTTTGACGTATGTTTACACTGTAATTAGGACAGAAAGTTACTAAATATGATAATGAAAATATATTTGCAAGGGGATAGGATAGTTTTGGATACCTGTCTAGTTAGCTGCCACCCGGGCGGTTTGAAAACTCTCGACACCATAAGTTATGGACACTAAATAATATAAACTTACTTTACTGCCAACTATCTTCAAAGCCCTAAGTGATAACTTGTATTTTCAAGTAAAGTGTGGATTTGCACTCGTTTAACGGTGAAGGAAAACATCGTGAGGAAATTTAGCATGTCTTATCCAGTATTAAAATTATGTCTACAATTTGAATCGATTTATTAGTTATCCGAGTAGTAGAATCGATTCGAAGATGATTTGCATCTCAGGATGAGATTCAGTTTGTAATTTAGTTGTCAGTTTCTAGTACTGACAAAAGGTGAGCTGAACAATATCTGTCTCCGTGCCTAATTTCATCTGAAACGGTTTGTTTGTTTGAACTTACACACAAATGTTTGCCATTATAATGTTCATATAATTGTTTTGTTATTCGGTTGCTCATTATTTACAATAATAAAATATAAAAACAAGGAAAGAAAAACTAAACATACTATACTTCTAACTACAACTTAAAAAACGGGCACTTAGAAAATCTGTAGAAAAACCTAAAGATAATCTAAATGCTCCGGCCCACTACCACATGGCAGCGTGCCCAGCATACTGGCCCACAGAAATCTAAATAAACAGGTACTGGCCGCATTACCACGCTGGATGGCAACGCTGATACGTTGGTCCAGAAAAAGGCCAGCATTTTGGTCATGCGTCGCGTCAACCAAGCGCTCCGATAGGTTTTGGAAAATAGTACTTTTACTGTATTCATATCACATTACATACCTACCCATAGTTTACTGGGCTTACACGATTATAAAAGCTAAGCATGGTTGATTGGCCACTGCACAATTCTTTTTTTTTTCTTGGATGGGTGACCACTGACCACCACTTTGAGACTCCCCTAATTCAATTCTGATGGATAAAGCTCTCAAACATAAGGAAATAATACTCAAAGCATAGCGAACTAACACAAAAAAAAAAACGCTAAATTAGTGTACGTAAGACCATTTCATTGAAAACTTCTCCGTTCTTTCGGAGTCGGTTAAAAATTTCATTTCGCACGGTGGTAAGACCAGTGAGAGCGCGCCGTATCGCGGCGGAGCGGAGGTTCGTTTATTTTTGACAAGTGCCATCGATACCCCATCGGCCATTGTTTAACTTCTGGAACTTGCAACTTGAGGCTTTACACAGTGTATAAGCGTATAGTAGGAGACGTTTAATTTTCAATATAAAAAACCAAAGCAATAGAGTAGAAAACTGATAAGGTATTTTTTCTACAATAAGACATTTGAAATTTAGAAAACTTATTTTTTTTTTTTTTAAACTAATTTTCGGTTGATCTGAAAAATAAACTATTACAATGTTTAATAAGGTCCGACCTTTACATCTCTAAATTTGTTTGTTTCTTTTATATTTATTTGTATTGTTTTATGTGTGGTGTTTTAATAAGTTATTTATCTATATATCTATCTATTTTTTAAATAGATTAATGGTATGATTTGCTTTACACTAATGGCTCTATGACACAAATCTGCAGGAGGTAGATTGCGCCGCGATCGCGTTTCAACGGAATAAATTTTGACGGTTTCGTTTTTTTTTTATTTCGTGTTCGCGCACTGGTCGAGGACAATGCAGCCTGGGCGTAACGAATAACTTGATTTATAAAAAACTGGCGGCTTTGTAAGCAATGACTATAATATTCATACCTTAGTGGTATGTATAGGACTTCGTAAAATTTTAACAAACACGTGGTTCTCTTGCTTAACTTTATCACAGTTTCAGTTGTAACTCTTGGTAAGAGAAGTCGAATCTATCGCAGTGTCATTTGTTACAGATCATTTGAGTCTTTCCATTCAAAGAGGAAATGCTGCCAGCATCCTGGGAGTACAGCCGCACAGCGACAATATAGACGACGTGCTAAGATCTTTGTAAAAATATCTGTGCTCTTAAAGTTTATGTCCTGTATATTTATGTAAATATTGCATATACTTATGAAAATAAAGGAAGTTACAGCGCTAATAATATGTATATAAAATATATTCAATAATTATGTACTTATTTGTAGGTATATAATACTGGTAATACACAGATCAGGTGGTATCAGGCGGGATGCTGTAGGTTTAACTTAAGTACTTATTTTTCGTTTAGCAAAAGTGATCTTAAGCCAGACTACATTTTTTTCCTGAAAAAACGCGTACGAATCCGTATTTAGTGAACCTCCAATACTTTCTTAAAATACGAGTGTACTAATAGTAGTTTATGCAACTGTCATATATTGAAGGGTATTTAAACACGAGTGTGAGTTCATAATAGTAACGAGTGTTTTAATACCCGTGTTATATGCAGTTGCATGCACTACTTTATCTTCACTAATGCAATTAATCAAACAACAAGAGTAAAAGCTGACAATAGTTTATTTTAATTTATTAAATTAAATTCACGCGTACGTGTATTGTCACAGTGATTTTGCCGCCATTAAAATCTAACCAATGAGAGCGCAGCTGCGCACCAATAAAACGCGACCAACCTGATTGGCCCTGCAATCAGATTGGTCGCGTTTCATTGATGTTATAATGAGATATTACGATATCGATGTGGATATTATACCATCATGTGAAATTGCTTAAATTGAGTGTTTTGTTGTCTGCGCTATAACAGTAGTAATTATAAGTCAAGTATTGGAAACATAAGTAGAATGTTACAACATTAGTGTAGATAAATAAAATAATTGTCTACCTTGTTATGAAATATTGATTTGATAAACAATTTATACTTCCTAATAATATAATTTTCAAAATAGACTTACAAATTTTCAGTATTGTAGACTTTTCAAAAACAGCTTTCTACAACCACATATCTTATACAGTCGAAAGCAAAATTGGTAAGCATGGAGTGTTGAATACAAAGGTATAACATTATAAATTTAAAGCGGACTGCTCGTTAAAATATCGAGTTCCCCATCTTGTTTATTTGTTTCTCGACATGTTTATTTGTCCTTTTGTTTGTAGATTTGACTTTGTTTTTGTTGGAAAACAAAAATTGGGATTATGACAAATATGTTTGTAAAGACAACCGTGACGGATAACGTGTTTTTTGAAGTTTCTGATTATTGCATCAAGATAGTTTTTTGTCGTTTTTGAAAGAAACGTTTTGGAAGTTACTCAATAAAATCCTTTCAAAATTGACTTCTAAAGAAAAGTCGTTTCGTGTTTACTGATTAAAATTATAGAAGTAGATTATTTTTTAATTAATCTACTTATTTAATTTTAAAATGTATGTACGTAGGTATACATGACGTATGTATATTTGAACCCATTCCATCCCATTTGAACTCTTTCTTTAAAAAAAAAGTATATTAACATTTTTGTATTTAATCGGTATTTTATTGTTTCCGAAAAATAAATTTGAAATGATTACCAAAACTAACATAAGTAGGTATAGTCCATTGAAATGTTACATGAGCTTTGCATTTATTAGAGAACGCAATTTTATTTTTGGGGCATGTTTGGGGGGTTAATAGAAGCTTAACTTCAAGTTTGTGGTGTCGCCACTCTTTTCCCCCGGCCGCCATCTTGGAAAAAAGGGTGGAAATGCTTTTTTCGCAATATCTCGGAAAGTATACGTCTTACAAAAAAAATTGTGAAAACATAATTTGTAGCAAATTGTTTTGCCTATAAATATGTTTATATAATTTTTTGCCCATACTTAAAAATTAAAGAAGTTATAGGCAAAAAAAGAGAAACAAAAATACGTTTAAAAACCAGGACCAAAATGCTTTTTTTTGAAAATTCATGACATACATTACGGCTTTATCGCAAGTCACTATGATCCTGGGTTAATTCGCCGCAAATAAAGCAATAATTTGAGAAATCGAAATCAGTATCTGGATTTTCTGATACTGAAGATAAAAAAAAAAAAACTCAAAACTCAAAATTTTTTATTGGTTTCATACAATAGGTACTTAAAAACTAAGAAAAGATAATATTTATAATCTAATTTCAAAGTTGCACGCGGTGTGTTGGCGTCCGGACGAGAAATATCTGTATCCCGGATACCAACGTCTTCCCGTTATACATGTTATTTAGTTATGTAGCAATATAGTAAAATTACAAATGAGGGTTAGGTTAATAAATTAGTTAATAACAGGTTAACGTAGTTAGGAATCAAAAGTTTTTAAATTTAATATTTAGTGTTTAAGTTTCAACACAACTGAACTGAACTGAAGATGATGAACTGCTACAGCTGAGCCGACGAACAACATTATCTGTTCGACTATGACTATAATAATGATAGCAGGGAATATGGACAGTTACTTCAGAAACACTTTGTAAAAATAATTCATTATCCATACACACGTTTTTGAATCTTGCTCGCTCGAGCAAAGTTTTCACTCCTCTAGCTTTCACAGTTCAAACTTTAAAGTCCCAAAAAGGTTTTTTACATATAAAACAATCACTCATGATTAAAACTTAAAAAAGTTAATGTTTATGTAATGTTTATAACTAAATGAAAATTTCATCACACAAAACTCGAAAACAAAGAGGAAAATATATAATGTACGTCATCAATTTACAAAAAAAAAGCATTTTGGACCTTGTTCTCAAACGTTTTTTTATTTCCCTTTTTTTGCTTATAACTTCTTTAATTTTTAATTTAGGGCAAAAAGTTATATATACATATTGGTAGGCAAAACAATTTGCTACATATACTACCTTGAGGATTTTTATTGTAAAACGCATAGTTTCCGAGATATAGCGAAAAAAGCATTTTTACCCCTTTTTCCAAGATGGCGGCTGGGGGACAAGAGCGGCGTCCCCACAAACTTGAAGTTAAGCTTCTTTTGCCCCCCAAACATGCCCCAAAAATAAAATTGCGTCCTCTAAGAAATGCAATATTCGGACCTTAAATTGTAACATTTCAATAGGTAATTTATACGCCTTTACCGTTCAAAGATATTTCACGATAAAATAGTTACTTTTTTATACAAACGAAGTACGTTTATTCTGGTTTAATGCGTCATTAAAGATTATGTCAAAATAATAAACCTCATGGCTTTTGGAACGCGGTCTTTTAGTTCGGTTCTTGTTTCCGATACGTTAAATGATATCTGTGTTTCGGTACTATTGCTAACAAAAATACTATAATATAATTATATAGTTCAAAAATGCTTATACTATAATGCTTAACATCAGGCAGGCTGTAGTCAAATGTAAACCTATCCCACGTAATAAAATGTCTCCAAATTGTGACGTACTTGAGTCAACAAATATCATATACAATGCAGCATTTTTACACTTAAATTTGTAGCTTAACTTAAAGTACATTGGCATATTATACGACAAATCTTCACCATTTATAGAATTTAATTAATTTTATTGTTTATTAATCATAGGAATAGTTAGCAACCCTGACGGTGGTTCGAATACACTTAACACTGAATGTGTCCATTCTCACAGACAAAAGTAGCTCCGAAATTATCAAAGAACGTGTTTAAGACTGAAATAAAGCAAAAGTTAAGTTTAAGAAACTTAAATTTACTACCACTTTTTCTCACACCAGTACTCGGCCACGCGGTGGGCTGGTATAATGCAAACCGGTCAGCCCACCATGCGTATTCAATGCCTCTGCGAACCGCAATAACATATGCTTACTGCACAAAAAACTCACAGCTACCACCTCACATGTTCATACAACTTCTTTCACAACATCCAAAGGATTATAAGTCCTAAAAATAATGTGGTAAAGGTGAGAATCGCGTGAAATATTTCAAGCGCAATCGCAAACTTGGTAGATAGACTGTGCAGATGTTGAACGTTTGTGATAGCATCTTCATCAACTTTATAGGCCATTGTAGTCTTTTTTCCTATTTGAAGAAGGATTAAAATGCTATGCAGTTATTGTTTTATTAAGGAGTGCTCGTTAAAGGAGCATTGCGATGAAATGTGTGGTTTAATTTTCATAGGAGATATTGTCTTTTTGATATGGATGCTGAAATTCTATAGCCAGTTTGTTGTAGATCAATGATGTATGTATTAAATATGATAAAATAAGATATTTAAGTATTGATAGTATAGTTCAATATGCGTGCGAAAATAGTTAAAATCGACTTTACAGAAACAAGGAGATTTACAGACAGACAGATTTACGCTTGCACTTTCATGAATGTGATTTTTTTGGAATTGGATCAAATAGTAATAGTACTTACTAGCTTATTTAACCTCAAAATAACGTGCGTTATCTATTTTTTATGTATTATTTGACTTTATGCCTACAAGACATAACCAAACTCCGACTACTGACTCCCAGCCACCTATCGTCAGTAAATATTCAGTCAGTCCGGCAGCTCCTAACAATTCCCATTACAATAACTTTGGAAAACTAATCTTCAATTTCAAAGCCGTGCATTGAAATCCTACGCATACCTCCCTTATTAGGCATCCAGATGGTACCTAGAATATTCTACTTACATAACCAGCTAATCTAGACACTTAGAGCTTACAATCTTGCTTCGACTATTCACATAGTAACAGGTCTCGACAAATTGGTGGGCTTATAGAAATAAAATATAAAAGATACAGGATAGGCGACGACAATACATGTTTGGAATTTAAAATTGAGTGTAAAATTTAGAATCGTGCTTTTGCGGAAAGTATATGTGTCCTGTATTTGCAAGATCTTTGTTCTTTTGCCGAGCTCGTGGGTTGCTTTATTTTCTTGTTGTTTTGCTGTAAATTCTGCGTGAACGACTCAGATAATAGTTACAATACCCTATTTGCACTGGTTTATTTGTCAAATTCTTCTTAAACTTTAGACATAATGCAAGTTCTTATTTAACTACTATTAACAGCTTTTAAGGTACGTAAATAGGGGTGACACGTTAAATTACAAGTCTCAGCTGTTATTTTTTAGTACGGCAATCGTTAAGCCTTGTCAGAAACCCTTAGGATGGTTTGAAAACTCTCGACACCAGAGTTAGCCACACTCATACAAAGAAGGAGCTTTTCAAAAATATCAGTTATCAAATGACATTACAGTTATCAGTGTTTTGTTTTTCTTCACAGAATCTACAATCTATTAATAAGTACAATCGATTTTTATGTATAATAGGTACCCTAGAAATTATAATTAATTAAAAACAGTGGGAGGCATTACATTTATTACATATCAATCTATATATTAACTAAACGGTTTTCACTCACGTGTAAATCGTGTAAGTTGTTTACGCGTTTCGGATGTTATGACATCCATCTTCTTGTTCTGGGACCGCGGCAGCACGCAGACTGCGCGCCGCCGCGCGAGCGGCCCGCCGGGACACGAGCGCGGGGGCCTGGGGTGGTGGGGGTGGAGGCGAGGCGAGTGAAAACCGTTTAGTCAATATATTGATAAAATGTCTCACGAAAGTTTTAATATTAAAATATCAATCTATGTTTAAAAATCACAACTAAACATAACTTCACGAGCTATTTGCAATACTTATCTCAACCTGTCAAACAGAGATGATTTCGCAAGATGCATCATCAATACAGCCTCCAAGCAAGTAATTATAGAAACTAGTGCATTCAGACCGGCCCTGTAATAAATCAAGCACTAATCAACGACGCAGCATCGGTACGTAAGAAATGCAGACAAGAATATTATAAATGTTTTACTTACAAATTTTTTGTACTAGTTATTTCATCATAAAAAAAAACTGAGTATCAAGTCTTGATACTCGACTTCATGCTCAGTTTTTTTCATGTCTTGCCACGGTTCATTAATCACGATCTAGTGATCTGCTAGTTGTCAAAAATCAATAGTACCTAATGAATATTGCAAAACGGTTAGACACCTCTTTATAATATCAGTTTGACAATAATTATACTGTGCTGAATAAATCAGATCGTTACATCAGAATCCACTACTTACTCAACCAAAAATAGTTTCTACAAACTATGTCTTATAATTTCGCAAGTATGTAACAGCACCGGAAGTATCAATGTCTTTTCTTTAAGTTAAATCTATTAATACGATTCGCGTTCAGAATGATCGATGGTCTCAGTTTCTAGTAGCCTTAAATTATTACTAGCATTTCATTTTGTTTTGTCTTAATTGCAACTTTATTAACCCACGTTTAAGGTTTATTTTAGTCTGATCGTTTGAAGAAGTCATGCACTGGAAAGCTCTGGACAACTCTATGGAAGATACATCAATAGTTAATCGTCGGCGCAGATTTTATCTTTTAAAAGGTTTATGTCGAAAGTCGGTGAAAGATTTTGCTGTTTTCTGGAAATACGATAAAATCAGTTTTAGTTTTTGACTTACATTTTATGTTAAGGGTTAACGCCCTCCTTACTAAAATATATTATGGATGTAAAAGTGTCAGTTAGCAATTATATTGAGGTGTTGAAAATTGCTAATATTGAATTTAATTTAAGTAAAGTAAGCGTATAAAAAATAATAAGCAAAACGTACCAAAAAATCTCACAATAATCAAATTTTACTTCCGATTGACATCACATTACGCTTATTTTCTTGACAATGAAGCATTTCATCACCGCCATCTGAACACTGTAGTCGAAAATTACCTGTAATATGTATACTGAACTGTCTCTCAATAACACTAAATTTTCCTTAAAACTTTAAGGTTTCTCCAAAATATTAAACTTACAGCGATGAAATTGAAAAATGCCAAGCGAACATTCTCGAACGTTGTAGTGCTTGATGGATTTTCGCCAGTTCACATTTTTGTCTCACCTTTAGTATGGTTAGGTGTTAATTAACTTGTGCGAGAAATTTAAGCTATTTTGGGTGGAATTCAAGTTTTATGCTAACATGTTAAGTTTTATGTAAAAGAATCCATGTGTTTTTTTTATTTCATATGATAAAGAAAAAAGTATAATTTTCAAACATCCGTGTGTGTTACGGCAGCGTTGCTTTCGAGTACCATTATGTTTCACAAGTTTTCTTAATTAAACTTATGTTTGATTAAGTATCTACTTATTATGTTTTTATATCAATGTCAATCAAGTTACGGAATACAGGCTAAATAGTAGTAAGTGCATAAGTTTTGAGGGTGGTTTTATAATACGTATATCACGTTAAAGTAAACAACAGTCAATTTTTTTCGAATATTTCCAATGGTCCGTTATGTAAGTAATTGTCACGTCCAAAGGAAATATGCACGTTTTATAACTTGTCATAACATATCATATCAAGTATTTTGAAGCATAAAATGTTAAAAACATTACATAAACAGTGGCGCGAGGTGACGGTGATGGAAGTTGAAATATTTTGAATCCTGACCCGAACGGGAAAAAATGGATACGGCAACGTAATCATGAGATTTTTTGTTACTGGCCAAGCTATTTAATAAAAGAATAATATTTCCCTACTAAGATATTTTACTTAACTTGAAGCAACATACCGACAAGTGTCGCTATTTTCAAAGATGTAGGTAGCATAGGTACCTGGCATTGTTTGTGAAATATGTAAAGCCCTATTTACTGTGATCTGTACCAATACACATACTATTCTTTTTCTGGATTCTTGGCTTCTAATATTTTTGTTAATATTACGTTACCACATCGTTACATCAGAACTCCCTATAAATTCCACCACGAGCGGTGGCACAACTGTCGCGCCATCCCGAGGTATTTGCATGAGTTCTTATAACATCATGAAGATCGCCTTCTCACTGAATCAATAATGTCACTTCTAGGGTAAATATTTGATCAGACTCGAGTGTTTGGACTGATTTGTCAAGTTAAAGTTAAAAAAAGTAAGTACATAATAGTGTTAGTTTGTTATGAAAGTTGTGTGATTTTTGTCTGCTTCGTTAACGTCTCTTGCATGACACCACTATTAGTGATATTTAACCATTTAAAAAATAATTAAAATTCGATTTTTTTTACCATCTGTCTGTACTCATAAGTGCAATGAATGATTTCGATATTAAGCCGTGTCAGAGGCCCTTAAAGCGGCTTGGTAAACTCTTGACACCAGAGTTGGTTACTCTCATTAGGTATTAAAGAAGAAGGTTTTTAATGGCATGAAGGTGTACCATAAACTAGTATCATCAGATTGACATATACCATGCTTAATCATAATCGAGTGTGAATCATAAAGCGAGTGTGGCTTAGCGGTTCCAGTGTCTGCTTTTCATCCAGACGCAGATTGGTACGAATTCGGTCCTACGCTAATGACTTGTATTTTCAAGTAATGTGTGGATTTGCCAAAAAGAAAAAGTAGTTAATTTTATCGCTAAATATTTGCGTTTGAGCCTTGTTTTGCAAGTAAGCCTAAGGTTTATTTAGGACTTTTGATTCTTGACAATTAGCTCATAGCTTATGCAATGCTAAGCATATATCCACGGTCAGTCCTTAGATAGATGACCGAATGGTGAAGTTTTAATGCAAGTTGTAACTGTTAGAAATAAGTTGTTCGAGTTCCAAGAACGGTCTGAAAACTCTTGATACCAGAGTTAACCACTTCCATGAAAATTTACTTATGAGACCCTAGATCAATTTAAAAATTCTTGACACTAGAGTAAGCCTCTCTCATTCGAATAAACTTACCTACATCAATCTAAAAACCAATAAAATCAAGCATAACGGTTTACAACCAGTTTCAATTACATGAAATCCCCAGCAACCGAAAAGGATTTGTAACGTTAATCCATTTGCAATATTAACTGTGGTTCTGTGTTCGTGATAGCACGCAATTTTGCGTGATTTGGCCTCCGTAATTAGATCTGAGGAACTTGGATTTGTCGTTTGACATTAATTTGACCGAATACCGAGCTTAGAATATCATTCAACGTTTGTAAATAAGTAATAGATGCCTGTGACATCGCTCGTGGTATTTTAACATGAAACAGAGATAAGATAAGGATAATATTGCCTAGCCTATGTCATTTTTGTTTTGCAAGCTCCGTTGCTTTGATGAGGTATGAACGCAAACCAAACAAAACTCATATGCTTTTAATAAATGACAGGTAAAGTTCAGTCACAAAGTTTAAATTTAAAGATGAGAACAGAGTGATTGTATTCAGATAAAATTGATGAGTAAATTTCCTTTAGATACCTACATTTGTATATGTAGACATGTGTACCTACATAATATGTTTATGTAGGTAAACATGTCTAAGATCAGCCGTTCCCGTGGAAGGACCTGGGCGCCCACCACGATGTATCTGCCCAAGAGAACTCCGCTCACGAATCAATTCTGCGGGGGAGTCACGACCCTCATTCATGAGGAAATACGACTCAGAGAGAGAGAGAGAAGGTCAGCCGACCTGAATTTTTTATCGATCCCCGTATCGGTAATTTGATAGTGAATTTATTTTATTTATATAGGTACTGTAAAGGAGCCTGCCAAAAATAGTTAACATAGTTTGTGTAAACATCCCAATAATTTCCCCAACTTCTCACAATCTTGGAAACATTCTATTTTAAGCGAAGATTTCTTAGTGTAAGGCCGATTGCAGATGAAAGTCCAAAACTGATATTTTGAGTCTTCTTATTCTTCATTATTTTAAAGATTTTTAAATCAAAATCAATAAAAACAATTTCACTTATCAACTTAAGCCATTCTTTAAAAAAACATTACACAATAAATATTAAATTAATTGATCATAATACTTGCTTACAAAAAAAAAATTACATTTCACGTATATTTTAATTACCTATTATTTTAAACAATGCCAATGGAAATCGAAAAGAAAATTTATGTTTTTATCGCTCAATCATTTCAAGCCAAATTGCTGCATACCTACTAATATATTCGCAGCCCTAGAAAAAGTTAAATAAATACCTAGTTGTAATCAAAGATCTAGACGTTATCCCTCTTATTACAGAAAGCGGTTTAAATATTATTCCTGGACTTTGAAAATATGAAAAGTCGGATCTTGTTGTTCAAACATCACATAAAAACAATCAAAATGTCAACTTCAAATCAGAACGTTTATTTAAAGTTTATTTATCATTGGTAACATTTTGACAATTTGATTATTATGACAAATGAAAACAATTTTTTAACAACAAGAACAGACTGCATATTTTCAAAGTTCTGGACTAACAGTTAAGCCACGTTTTCTAATAAGACCCAATAAATACAATAATAAATGATGCAAGTGTGAGCTTACTGTGCTAGATGGCGCTGTGTGGTATATCCTGAAAAAAAATCTTTTCACCCCCATCCAGCTCAAACGTCTCTGCATCCAGCCTTACAACCAACGACGTGACAACTGCACGTAAAAGTCGTCGCGTCTAAACCGGGCTGATTTATTTTATTGTGCCGATAAATGAGTGTGCCGGCGATGTGGCGCTAATAAATGGCGACGACAGGTCTCCACGGTAAATGTCGCCTGAATTGTCGTTTGAGTTGAGGTTTAAGGAAAATGGTATATGGTATAGGTTTTAATCATAAGAGCTACGTTAAGCGATGTCTAACTAAAGCAATTAGGGTGATTTAAACATTCAGAGAGCACAGTTACGCGTACTTCTTTTTTTTTTAAATTATCATACAAATTTCAAAGCTAAAGTTACTATGCTATTATGTATATGATAACCATAAAAACTCTCATAAAATAATACCTAACCCTCAATGATGAGAAAATCTGCGAGTCAAGAAAGAGGAGGACAAGTTGTGTCAATCTGTTTGTTCCTCTTATACACCATTCTGTTTGGTATTGTTTAATTTTGCAATAACATATTGTTGTCTTGAGAGTGATAAATATTTTTTTTTTCATTTCGACATAATTTGGATGAAGTACTAGTGAATAATGTAATGTACTTTAACAAAAGCCATTAATCATCAACAAACATAATTTTTAATGCATTTATTCAGCTGAAAACTGTATTTTAGAAGCCATTTAAAATCCCAAAAGTAAATCAAGTCTAGACTTCTTTGTAAATCTCATGAAATAACTGATGTAAAAACCTTCTCAGTAATTAATTGTTGCTTTGAACACATTTCTTTCAGCGTTCAAGTTGGTATTATTGTGTGAAAATCCTCTTTGAAAGCAAAATAAATCGAAGCCTTCTTCCGGCCCATTGGACACTGCCAGTCGATAGGCTTCTATAGCATTCAGGATTTCAGGATAGAGATGAGGTAAAGCCAAATAATATGATATATTATATTCGATTTGTGTTATTACTAATAAAGTGAAGGAATAATCATTATGCCAATGCATATTTGTTCAAAATTGAATCAAAATATTTTTTTCGGCTTACAAAGTGATCCATAGTTTATACGTAACTTATAACTTTTTTGTCACTTACTTACAAAAAAATAATCGAAATTGAAACTCGATCAATTTATTAAAATGTTTTTTCTTTTTTGTAATCTTTTTGACTCAAACTCTTTTCATGGAACCGGTCATATTACATATTCATGTTTTATTGTCATATCAAGATTTTGTAAGAATATTGAGAAAACGTAATAAGGTTTATGAGGTGATTAAAATAAGTTGGAAATTAAACTAAATAAAAACATAGAGTACCGAATAGATGTCTTCTAGGCAACCTTACTACATTAAATTAAATACATATGGTGGTGCCTAACATCTTGCGGCTGTAGAAGTCAAAGTAAATAAATAAATGAACAAATATTTTCTCTTACACCATCTCTATTCCCAACATTACCATATGAATGATTCTGGCTAAAAAAGCCCGGCAGGTGGCGCGTCCGTCGCGGAAATAGGTTCTAGCTGTCACAACGGAACGCGTTTCCATATCTAAAAATATCGTATTTTCTGGCGCAGCCTTTCAAAATCTAGGTAAAAGGTAAATTATGTAATGAGAGGTCAGTCAGTTTTGTGGAAATTTGGGAATTATAAAAAGATAACAAAGCTGCAATAAATAAACAAAGTTGCACTTTTCTTTTTATTTTGCTTGAGTAGCTTGAGTCCAAGTATGTATTCAGATTTACTTTGTGTTTTGTAATATATATTTAACTAGTGGATGCTCGCAGCTTCGCTCGCATTAAGAAGTAAAACTTGCATCCCCTATTTCAACCCCTTAAATGCGGCTTTTCCAAAAATCCTTTCTTAGCGGATGCCTACGTCATAACATCTACCTGCATGCCAAATTTCAGCCCGATCCGTCCAGTGGTTTGGGCTGTGCGTTGATAGATTACTATAATCAGTCAGTCAGTCGATCAGTCAGTCAGTCACCGTTGAGTTTTATATTATGTAGACTAAGACAGGCGCATTGGATTTAATCTGTATGGCTGGTTATTATGTAATTATTAAATAATTTTGGTTTATTGTGTCTCTTTATTCAATTACAAAAAAAACCCTTAATGATCATTTCATATTGGAATGAATAAAAAAAACTATTACGGCAGGCAAAAATTTACAACTTTTTTCTTAAATTTTTACCCTTTTGATTAAACCACAGTGCAGTTTTTGTTGTTTTAGCTAAAAAAAATGCAATTTTGACAAAGTGGCTATCCAGCATTGAGTTGACAAATCCTGATTCTTTATCTGTATTGATGATGAATTTTGACAGAACAGAGTAAGTTACAAGCGTTAGCGTCTGTAAAAGATTTATTCCCCGCTATCGCATGTACCTCAAGCACCGGAAGGAAGGCGTAATTCGAAGCACGTCTACAAGGAGCCGGCCGCTGATTCCGTTCTTTCTGCCATTGATAGAAACAGTCTATACTTTTATTAGGTGGCGTCTCTTTTAACTGTATCATAGATTTAGAGTTTGATAGAATGGTAAATACTCGTAAACTAACAATATAATAATATAATATAATATATAGGTTTTTGAAATTATTAATCGCATTTATGTTGTTCAAGCTGTGTAGGTACACTTATCTTAGGAATTTGTTCTGGGTCAAAACCAGTTTTGAATGTATACTTAGCTTATTTGGGAACACATTCTGTTTTGTGTACCATTATAAATAAATAAATAAATAAATATAAACTGAACCAGAACTGAGAACTGCGAACCAGTAGTTTATTTTAGTCAAGCGTGCTCGGCTTCTATTGAGTAATAAATTATGGTTCTAAGTGAGTAAAGAGATGTTGCATTTTAGTTATAAAGGAGAAAATTTGGATTAGAGGGATGTATAGCTAAATATAAGAATGAAGTCAGTTTGTACTTAAACATTAGTCTAAGTCTTTTAAACATCAATAAAACTAGATAATCTAATTCACATAAGCAAAATGAATTGGTTTTTATTCATTCATTTTTGTGTACCAAAGCTTCTTATTAATTTCGTCATTAAATAATATTCTTTACTGCGATAAAATTATAAATGATTTAAAATTACATTGATAAATTCAAGAATGAACACAAACTAATAAAAACTTTTATCAATTTGCTTATAAAAAATAGCAAAATAATGGACCGTTCTATGTAAATCACATCTCGAATTCTTTGGTGTTCCGATGAAAGATAGACTTCTTTTATTAGTAGGAGGTGGCGGGACTCTTTTAACTGACTCCTTTTGTTGCGGTATCGAGAACTGTTTTATTTTCGAGATTTGCTGGATTGAGTTCTATTGTAGACTATAGACAAACAGAATACAACACGTAGATTCTGCTGATCAACTTTGAGCAAGAAATCACCTCAATCACTGGTATGTCACAAATTAATTTATTTTTATCATAAAATGACCACATATAACCTATATAGTCACTGAACAATGTATGAACAACAATGAGTCGTATATACTCATGACTGAGGGTCATGCCTCCCCCGGAGAAATAATTCGTAAGGGGAGTTTTCTTGGGCAGATAGGTACATCATGGTGGGCGCCCAGGTCCTTCCACGGAAGACACATGGCCTCGGATATTGTGGTTCTCAAACGTGT
Source organism: Macaria liturata (assembly GCA_964023185.1). NCBI lineage: Eukaryota > Metazoa > Arthropoda > Insecta > Lepidoptera > Geometridae > Macaria > Macaria liturata. The sequence goes on along the minus strand of OZ026809.1, from coordinate 15,459,385 downwards.
AGGTTTCCTCACGATGTTTTCCTTCACCGTTGAGCGAGTACAAATCCACACATAACATGAAAACACAAGTCATTGGTGTAAGGCCGGATTCGAACCAGGGTGCGTCTGGATGAAAAGCAGACACTGGAACCCCTGAGCCACACTCGCTTATATATTTTACGAACAGTCAATTCTAGACAAACATACTTGAAAAAGGATATTACTTAATTTACTTTTAATATCATTAGTTTGACATAATTTAGTCCTATGCACAGATTATTCAAAGCTTATAAAATATTTTTGCGAATTCTGACATATTTGTCATTGAAATGTAGAAATTGTTCAGTAGTTTGAAGAGAAAAGAAAAATATGGTGTAAGACATCCATTAAGAATATTTTTTAGAACGGATAATCTGTGCTTTAAAGTCTTAAATCTAGAAAGGGGGTTGAAAATAGTTTCGTTTATTGAATTCAAGCACGACTCGGCACGGCATCGGCTTTTTTGTGTTTTTGTATCACAGAGATTTAGTAGTTTATTTAAGGTTTTACTCAAACAGAGTTTGTGGATTTTACGGTAACTAAAAATAAAGGCAGTTTTGCATAGAAAATGGAATTGTAAAAATATAATATACCTATATAACATACATATATAACATACATTGTACACCAATTACAATTATCACAAGTCTTGCATCAGGAATTTTAAAAAATACGATTAGGACAGAGGGCGGCCTTATCGCTTATACCTAGTCAGGTCATAAATTCTGTCACATGTTTAATATAAAATAATTGAAACAACTTTATTCTTTATGTAACCATTTATATACCAAAATGAACGTAACAAAACATAGATTCTTATGACAATAAAGTTTATTCAAAATGACCTCCGTGATTTTAAATACAGGCCTTCAATCTGCGCGGCCAGTCGTTTATCGCTGCACGAACGAGGTCCATGTCAATATCGGCGGCTGCCTTAATCAAGGATGTCTTGAGTGACTCCAAATTGGGATGAGGCTTTGAGCACGCCTTTTCCTCCAAGTGTTGCCATATCTTGTAATCTAACGGATTCAAATCTGGACTGGAGGAGGGCCAGTCTTCGTGCCGGATGAAGTCGATTTCACGCCAGTCTTGTGTGCTCTTCGCTCTATGAGCTGGCGCCGAATCTTGTTGGAATACCCAGTGCTTGTTATTGAACATGATATGAGAAACAGGTTCCACAAGGTTCGTCAGGACTGTATTTTGATACACAACTGCATTCGTTTTTACACCTTTCTCACAAAAATGTACCTCTGTTAAGCCCCAATAAGAAACTCCCAACCATACCATGAGCGAGGATGGAAAGTGACCTCGTTGGACACGCGGAATACGTTTGCTCGCTTCTTCACTACTGTGTGCGTACACCGTATCATTTTGTTTGTTGTTGCTCTCTTCTACGGTAAAAAAATTTTCATCCGAAAAAAGAATTTCCCGATATTTTTTTCCCGCGTACCGCTTCAACAAAGCGCGGCATCTCTTCAGTCTCAGGTCCATTAGACGAGCATTCAAACGATGTCCTGTTTTTCTTCGATATGCCCGAAGCCCTAAGTCTTCATTTAACACCCTTTTCACCGTGGTTCTGCTTAACCCCATCTGAAGGGCCAACACTTTCTGCTTACGTTTGGGATTTCTTTGAATTCGCTCCTTCACAGCTTTTATCACTGCTGGAGTCCTAACAGACCGAGGGCGACCACTTCTTGACCTGTCATCTACACTAGAGTCTTCATTGTATCGTTTGATGGTACGATAAACGAATCTTTTGGTTATATTCAAATTTTTCAGTATGTCAAAAATTTGAATTGGCGCGTAACCGCAACGATGCAATGCAATAACTGCAACACGGTCTTCTTTAAGCGTCCACTCCATATTTAAAAATGAGTAAAATTCTAAAAAGTATACATTTTTATTTTCATGAACAATTCGAAATTCGAATTCAATAAACTTTTTTGTGGCCAGCATTCTAAAAGAAGACAATACTTATGACCTGACTAGGTAGTGACATATTTTATTTTATTTTTACGTCATCAATATAATTATCAAAACAATTTTGAATAAATCTTAAAAAAATCTTAATATTATTTGTAACTGTGTCCAAATAAAATCAACTGTATTAAATCTAAAAAATCTTCAATATTTGCCACAAAATACATATTTTTTAATTATGTACCTACATTCATCTAACTCTTGAAATAAAATCAGCACATAAACTTAAGTACCTATTCGAATACTCTTAAATCTACACTAAAATACTCTATACAACCTTATTGTTTAATAATCTCCTTTCAAACCGTTTAATCGCCTCAAGTTGCTTTTAGTTGCCGTCAAGTTGCCGTAAAGTTGCCCTCAAGTTGCCACCCACTGATTTCATAAATAATAATAGATTAGTCATTGACAGAGAGTAGTATGCAGAGTAATACAGACCTGGTTAATAATGTAAGTAGGCCATTATGTATAGAGTAGGCGGGGAAAGAGATTTCGTAAAGTTAAGTTAAACTTTAGCTTACTGATTGAAGCTGTGTTAACATATTTATTTACTCAGTTATTCGTATTATTTTGTTTTATTTTTAAAACATGAAATATTAAAACCTTGTTCCGTCTTCGGCCTCAGTGTATGTTAAGTAAATGTCACTTCAGATAAACTAATTACGCGGTCAAATACCCGACTGTATATTTAAAAAAAATATTGTTGGTGCTTACAAAAGGTGTATTTCATTAAAGTACATAAACGTCAATAATTTGTACCCTGCACGAAAAAAATACTTTCAATATTTATATAATTAAAAAAATCTAATTAAATAAACTCTTTAATATACATAAATTATTTCTAAAAAAAACAATACAATTTTGGTTAACAAGCACATTTTGTCCTTCTTTTACATAGTACCTTTATTAAAAACCTTTATATAACTCCTAGACGAATTCTCTAACCCACTCCTCTCTATCACAACGCGTTGCTTATTCTCTGGAACGCAAATAGGTCTGTTAATGTGTTTACAAGACTCTGATTTAAAATGCTGCTTGTGTAAATACAGTTAATGGCACTGCAGGAGGTAAATAGATAGATACATATAACCTGTTTATTGTAACACACCATACAGAAACATTAAGAATTAAGAAAAATTAAGAAGAAAATTAAAGAAGACAACAAAAACACAAAAGATTCTATTTCATTGCGTTCTGTTTTTTGTGTTGTTTCGTATCTCAATAAACGTATTTGATTCTTATTCTTAAAGACTTAAAAAATAGTGCCATAACACTGGTAGCCTTATCACTAAAAGTGATTTCTTCCAGGTCCGTAGGATGCAGAATAGTCAATAGAAAATAAAGGACGGGGTATAGCAATAATACCTGCACTATTATCAGAGATTTCAAGTGCTTGTTAAAAATTTATGATATTATTTCACAGTTATCATTTTTAGTTCTAATTAACAAATCCATTTAATTAGTAAAGTCTGCATACACATGATGTAAACTGCTAATTCAGTGAACACAATTGATGGCGCTGCAAAAGGCAATAGTAATAATACCTCGCTGTTTGTTATCAGAGATTTCAAGTGCTTGTCGAAAATGGATGGATTGATTCCATTTATTTATTTCATAAGCTCACATAACAACACTGGATTTGATGATGAATAAGTTCACATCGTGGTTATAATAAACAGTATCGTGATTATAAACAGAATATGGACAGTCATTGTACAGTACATTCTAATTATTAATTTGTTTAATCAGTGATTTCAGATACCTCTAGAGTGATGTAAAAGCTACCGACGCCAGAGTTGGCCACTCTCACACGAACTTATTTATTACTAGTAGACGCTTGCGGCTTCGCTCGCATCATTTCAGTATAAAAATAGCATATGACACTACTTCATACTGATACATATAGGTGATCCGTTTTTGACTGATGAGCGTTTTAATAAACAGAATACAGAGACACAGATAAACAGATAAAATTTCTAGAAATTGTTGGAACGTGTTTTGCAATCTATTCGAAGTATCATCATATTTTTTTTTATTATGATATGTATAGATTAAAGCTAAATGTAAGCGAAGCCGCGAGAATACACTAGACCAATAAAATATTTTTCACTACTATAATGGTGCATAAATGTCCAAAAAAGTTACACATTCCACCATAGAATATAATAATATTTCAATTGTAAACAAATTTGATCCCCTGGAAGATCCTGTTTTCTACAACACAGTTCACACACTACAGTAGAAGGCAGCTCTAGTTTAAATTGTATCATATTTACCTGTTTACAAATAAAAATCTTTTACCTTTTTAGAATGACTTGGGTGTATATATGTCAAAATACAGGTTCCAAATATCCAAATTCAACCACAAAATAACTTCAACTGATGTCGTTTTCAATGACTTGGTGCTAAAACGCCTGTTATCAATATTAGCAATCCTCAAGTCAACTCTTTTGTCAACAGTCTAACATAACCAGTATCAAATACTGAACCAGTGTTAATAAAAGTCCAGCAACAGCTACTTCGGAAGTAACAGATCGTAAATCACGGCCAGTTTTTAGCCAATACCATGGAGGCCATTGATATGGTAATGCTTCGCGCGTGTTGAGACTGGAGGGCGAAGCTTTGGTTTACTGGTAGACATAGTAGTGAAGGACAGGCTTTGTCAAAAAAATAGTAATTATTGTATAACATAAGAGCGAGTTTATGTACAGATGTTTTATCCTTATATTATGTGTTTAGTCACTGGTAAAGGTCAAAGGCCTTACATTAACTTTAACGTCAAGTTAAGCGAAGTTTAAGCATTTAGAGTTTTTTTCTCAGATGATTTGCACACAAAAACGCCGCCGCCTAACGTCATTTAAAGAATATGACTTAGGTACGTACCTTTGTAAATTGTTGTTTCATCTTCTTTCAAAATGAAACAACGAATTGGATTCATTTTTGTTTGAAGACGGGTACTGAATGTAACATGAGATAGATAAAAATAATAAGTAATGAGTTAATAGGTAGGTATCTTCTAGATAAGCGTGTTACACCCTAGGCTCCAGCAATGCGCTGTAGTCTAACGCAAATCTATCCCACGTAAAAAAAAGATACAACACATTCTCAGTTTTGTTTGGGACTAAGATTACTCCATAGGCTTTTAAAATGGTGCACCTAAGACCATTCTATTTGTATTCTATGTCGGTGCAATATTCGTCGGGGTGCGCCAGTGGCGTCTTTTTGGTTATGTGTTGCTTATAGTGTGGGTGTGGAGGCCTTAATGATAGGTATGCTGCTTTATGTTGTACGTCAAAAGATGGTATAAATATACGTAGGAGGACCGACTTTATATAATCACTTGCCCGAAAATATCAAGAACGCAGCTTTCTACAATATATTCAAAACCAAATTGAAGTTGTTACTTTTAAGTAACACAATCTACTCAGTAGATGAGTTTTTAAAATCTAAATAATAAATTATATAAATTTATATGACATTGACCTGTAAATTGACATTTATTAATAAATTATTTGTATTTGTATGAAGGTAATTAATTATGGTTAAATCCAGCTTGATAGTAAATAAGCAGATGAAATGCGGGAAATATGCTCACCAATCACCATTTTCCTGTGAGGTTTTTAGAAGTTTTCATGTCATCTTGAATATTAATAATAATAAATTATTCAACATATATGTATAAGTAACACACGCATACACACACATTTACACACATGCAACATTTACCACTAAACAAAAATCTTCCACAAAATAGACTACATACTACTATTTTTATATACTAATATGTCTGTAATATAAATAATTGTAAATAATAATATTCTTGTACACCACTATTTGTAAAAAAAAGGTACATTAGATTCATAAAATGTTAACCCTAAATTTGTTATCAAAAATTTCTGTCAATTATTTTGAGGTTAGAATTTCATAATAACAATGTATATTATAATGCCTAATAAAAATGACGTGGGAGTGGATGCACTTGCGCTTCAGGCTCTTATGAGACCTACTGCAAGGTGCAAACACAACACAGGTAATAAAACATTTGGTATCTTTAAGACATATGTATTGTAGTTACCTAGATGTAATATTGTTTTTGGCCCAATAAAAGCTTTTTGTATTTTTTTTGTATTTGTATTTGTATTAAATGCAGCGTTTTACATACACCGGGTGTATGTGTATGTAAAACGCTGCATATATTTAAGATGACTTCTTCTTCTTCTTATCGAATGAGAGTGGCCAACTCTGGTGTCGAGAGTTTATCGAGCCGCCCTAAGGGCCTCTGACATGACTGTCGTTCTAGACAAACAGCCGGGATCTACAAATGACTTGAAATGCTGTATTTTGTCAATTATGGAGTCCTTCTAACTGTGTCAGATAACCTTTTACCCCACTGTACTATCATTATTATTATATCATATATACATAAGATGAGATAAGATAATCATTTATTCATCAATAGAAATAGTCAACTTAAGAACTAAACGTTAACAGTTGGTAATTCTATTGTCTCGTCTTACAAAAATATTTATGTCAGTTAAAAGATTTTAAACATGTCTAAAATTTTCCAAAAGTATTACTATTTTAATAATGGTAAAAATGACAGAATAAAATAAAATGTGTCAAGTTAAACTACAAATCATTAAAGTAAAAATGTCAAGTTAAAATAAATAATGCCTAATTACATTCATAATTTTGAATACACTATAATTATACTATGTGCCAAGTCTGGTTGTTTCTATGTATAATAATGTATGGATTTACGAAAAAAAGCAGTGTATCCGTTATCTAGTACCCATGACATTTGACGTTTGCTTAGTGTGGGGCTAGATGACGCTGTATGGAATGTCCCGGAATATTTATTTATTTGTCTATCTATCAAATCTATCTACGTCTTCATTTACGTATTGCAACATGTCTAGTTTACCGAGCCACGTGTCTTGGAGGAAGCGGTCTATGCAGCATCCTTCATCATTTATATAGGTCATCGTCTCTGATATTCAATTACCCAGTTAGGGCTCAGACCACATTTGAGGGAATAAGGCGATTAAATTTTTGCCATATTTTTTTTCATAATAATAGATACCTACTGGCTGATGCCCGAATTGCCCGAAGATTTGCTTGCAATGTATCGGGATACAAATAGAAATAAAGTTGTCTGTATCACTTTTGATTTTCTACACTACCTCTATACCTAAAAGCATGACTATTCCTCACTCCGTTGAAGAACAACAAACAGACTTTTTAAACAACGATTGCCATCATATTGCAGTATAGAGATTGACCACAACTTTCGCTGAAACAACATTCAATACTCTGTTGTCTAAGTCAGATTACCAATAAAATTAATGTCAAAAAAACAAGTCTGATTGTATGTACCAATTTTTTTAAAGCTCGACATGCAGTCGCTTTTCCATTTGTCTTGAAAGGCGCTAAGAGAAATTGCTTCAATTTTTCGAACATCAACTTGTGTAAACAGTCTCCTTAGCATTAATTTAACACTTTGATCCGAACAGATCAAATCTTGCTATCAACCTCACTATGCATAGGCCCCTAGCGTTTGGTTTCCATTCCAAAATTGCAATGCCCATCTTATTCCTAAGCCAATCCAAATTCAACCTTATCTTTAACCACCAAAGTCGTGATTCGTTTGTCAATTCGTGACAACGCAAGGCTTTGATTGGATGACCGAACCTTGGTTACCAATTACTTAGAGTAAGTGATTGTCTTATGTTCAGTTGCATGTGAATTTGTGGTGACCGACGATCGATGTTGTTTGCTCAATAACTGGTATTTGTAGAGATGTCACGTCTTCAATCTGTGGGACTGTAATAGTATTGTAGCTAAGCTATATCGGGTACGGTCGAAATACTATGTTATGTTTTGACGACCGCAGTAGGAAAACGCGCGTTTGGTTCAAGCCAAAGTTTTTGGATTCAAATCCTACACAATATTATGGGCACAACAGTTTGACGTCTATTACAAGTCTACAAGCGTTTGCTTAGTGTGGGGCTAGATGGCGCTGTGTGCAATGTCCCGAAATATTTATTTAATTATTTATGTATTGAAAGAAGTAAATTTAAAGTATTTAAACAAAAAGTGGTATGACTATAAGTCTAGAACTATGAAAATACTAAGTCCGTTTTCATTATTTGAAATTTGGCTGTCTACTGTCGTATTAATCAAACTGTCAAAAAATTACCAATGATAAAAAACGTTTCAATTTGAAGTTGATATTTTGATCGCTTGTATGTCATGTTTAAACAACAAAAACTGACTTTTAATTTCAAAGTCCTAGACTAATATTTAAACCTCGTTTTATTACAAAGACGAGTTCAGATCTATAAAGAAGGAAATATATAATAAATCGAGACGAAAGAATGGGGAAATATTATCATACCAAATTAGCGTATCTTAGATTCTCAAGTAGCTGTCACCCTGTTAGTAGACCCAGATACCGCTGGAAAGACCACCTGGAAGCTTACTTGCAGGTATTTCAAGTTACAGATTGGCAAGTGGTAGCCCAGGACCGGCAAAGATGGCATTATCTAGAGCTGGAAGCAAAGACTCGCTTAGGGTCGCTGCGTTATAGCAGTAAGTAAGTTCTTACCTAAGTTTTTTTTACGTTTGTTATATTTATAACTAAACATTTATTTATCAGTCCATACTCTCTTCAAAACGTTTTATTCAAAACAATGCAACTTAAAAATTTCCAAGCTCAAGCCAAATATCCTCAAAGCTCCCCCAAAAGAAGCACAAACTAGGTAAAAGCTAGATCGCAATATAAAACTGAACAAAGTCATTTTAAACTGATCACTGTGACTGCCAACATGACGGCTCAAACGAATACCTACCGAATGAAAAGGTCAGTTTAAACATGTAGTACACGGCTTTTTGACAATTTCGAATAAAATTTGTTACAAACTTTCATCATATTGTTTGTTGGTAAGTAATCATTAACTAGTCAAAATATGTAACTTGAATATTATTTTTTAGGTAAAACATAAAAAATTTCGTAAAATATATGTTATATTATACATATTTTAATTACGCGAAACAACCTTACGTAGAAAAAAATAGGTTTCTCGATTTACAGTGTCAATTTGTACCTACTATAGCAATTAAAATTTATTTATTAAAGCATTTTGGCTCAGTTGAATTGTTTTACTTTACTATTATGTAATTATTTTTGTGTATGAAATGAAGTACTAACAGTCAGCTATAAAACGAAAACCTGGTAGAGAAAACGTCAGTTACACAAATACAGGAGTTGAGTGGCTCCTTACAAATAAAAATCTATTGTGTACACGAGACGGGGATGTTGGAAACAAGTTCACGGTGGATGTGGCATTAGATGGATAGATAAATACTTTATTAAAACACCATACATAAATCAAAACAAAAAAAAACAAATAAATTAAAACTACCGTATTCATTGGCGGCATTAAGATTTAAAAAAATCATGTCACTTTTGTTTCAGGGCAATTTGTGACGCAATAAGAATAGTTAAATGTCACACCGCGACAGTTAGATTCATTCTGTTTAAAAACCTATTTTTGAGGCGCTGTGATTAGCAATAAATTGATTTAAATTCTGTATAAACTGATTTGTTAGGTGAGGTGAGACGATCGACGTTCTTAAAACCGGACTTTAAGAGTCACTTTAAAAAAAAAATTAGGTATCTGATTAACGATTTTTAAATGTTAAAGCTGTGAATAATATTTCACAAGCTTCATTTAAGCATTTACAAACGTTCATATGTATGTAGCTCAATAAAAATATTTTCATAATGAATAACTTACAAACAGCTATCAGATTAGAACTGTATCTGGACTAGAAATATTTTTTACAATTAGTACTTTTACGAACAAATTAATACCACATCCATACTTTACAAGCTGTATGTTCTCCGGTCTAGTTTTAAAAGCTAGTTGAAGCCATTGTCAAGAGACCGGGTCGGGGAACAAAACAAAATGTGATTTTAATAGGCCAATACTTTGCTCCACTAATGATTTAATAATTGAATTACTTATATGGGACTGGGGAGACGGTGACGTTGACCTGCTATTAATTTGAAATTGGGAATTCAACGGTTTTTTGCGCTAATGTTACTATCCATAAAGCATTAAGCTTGTTTAAGGGTTTAGAATTGTAAATACATTTACTTGTATTGTACAAAATACAATGTTTTATATAGTTATTGAAGTAGTAGTTCTTGAAATAAAAATCTAGTAATTCTTATACTCTTCTGCGAGCTTTATAAGCAAATAAAGCATTTACTAAACTTTGAAGCAAACGGAAAACACTTTTGAAATTATAAAATATGTAGTAAGATATAAGTAAATTATGAACTTAAGACATTAAAACATACTCAAGATTTTTTTGTGGGATATTTAATGCCAAAAACGAGAACAATAATGTAAACATTTTACAAAATTTCAATTTAACTAGTTCAAATTTAGTTCCATTGTTTACAATTTGTTAATAAATTACAAAATAAGACACATAATAATTTTGTCTATTTTCATCAATATAGCAACAATACACACACGCATGTCTGCCATTAATAACAATGGTGTAAGTATTATTGTTGTAAACAAACAAACAAACAATCAAACATTAACCGTGGGAACACGTTGATTGGTCGTAATTAGGTTGCATGCCTAGATGCAGTTTAGACTACTTTATTGGGTTTTATTATGGGAAACTTTGTGTTTGATGCAGAAATTGACTAAACATTTTTAAAATAATTTTATTAAAATGCTGATTTTTATGATTTTTTATGAACATAAAACACTAATCTATACTAGTGTTATACAGATATTGAAGTTGGGACGACAAGGTGGGGACGATCGGGAAACAACCTTTAACGCTAGGTTACGGTCTACCAACTGCCAGTACTTGAGTTTGAGGATAGATAATTTTAAAAATTAATGTACATGGCATAAAGACAAGTAAAGTGCTATATATAATTTTTAATACCTTTTACTACCATTTTTCACTTGCAACTAACTATGAAAGAAATACTTAGTTTTAATTTATTTAAGTTCATCCAAGTCGTCGAATCGTCGGTATTAATGTGTTTGATATTTATACAGATATTGAAGCAAGTTTTTTAAAATCTCTATGGGATAAAGTTAGCTACTAAGGGTGGAAATGCCACTTTTAAAGAGGTGAAATTGGAGATGCAAGTTTTTCTTCTATGCGAGAGAAGCCGCGAGCATCCACTAGTGTTTCAATATAATAACAATTTAAGTTATTGTAATCTTACTTTGTTTTTAATACGTCGTAATTATTTTTTATCAAGGTATTCAGTCAGTGTCATATTAAGACAGTCATACGTTCACCCTTTTCACAAAGATAATAACAAAGAAATAAACAATAATTATCACTACGAATTAGCCAACCAATCGGGGTGGAGGGTGCAGTGACCAATCAGAACGATTGATTGCCTACACTGAACGGTTATGTTTATTCATTGTACTGTTTTTATAGTCGGGTTTAATGAGATTGGTTTATTTCTTATGTAGATATGTAAATAGATTTATTAATATTTATGTGATTTTAACTGTCGTCTTTAATAATATTATACTAAACGTTAGTCAGTTTGAGGATACCTTAAACTTTTATTGCAAAATGGGCAAAAATAATCATGACTGGCAAGGTTCGAACCTGCGTATTTCTGCTACCGCCAGAACGCCTTAACCGCTAGGTTACGGTCTACCGACTGCCAGGACTTGAGTTTAAGGATACATAGTATACAAAATAAAAGTATCTTAAATTAAACTTGCCGTTTTGTACAGCAGTAGTTAAATCTTTGAGTATAGTGTGCAACTGTGTGTGTAATCTTTGTTTACAAATAAATTGTTTATCTGTTTATGAGTCGGTAGATACGGTATATTGTAGTTTCTGACTCTGTCAACATATAACAGTCATTCAATCATGTTTTTTTTTTGTTTTAAATTGGAGATTTCACCATCAAATCTTCTTATTATGATCCACTCGCGAGTTGTTCCGGAATATTGTTTACGTCTACAAATTCTTCTTAGTTTTGTGCGTTGATTGATGTAAGTTGCACTCGTTTAGGTCAACTTTTTCCTGCACAGAATGGTTTTCACAACCGAGATATTTAGTCACAGCGTGTGTTCCGTGAGATCTCCATACAATCATGTTAGTTTCATGTGGTTCTGGTCAAACTTATCGTCATTGGAAGATAATATCCAACTGCTGGGTAAATGTGTCTCACTTTCAACAAATCAATATAGTTTTTTTTTTTTTTTTTTTGGTCTTACGGGATACATCAATGTAACGTACATATATCACCTTTATATTTTACCTATTTTTCAGCTTTTTTATTTATATATTTGTGACCTGTGTGTCAAACTAAATGCTTTCTTTATTTCTTTCTTTCTTATCAACCTCCTTTAGCAAGGAAAAACTTCAGGATTAGTGGTGGTGAAACTTATTTTTAGCGTCTTTGCGTCTTCTGAGTGAATACGAGTATAAGTAAAAATACTTATATCTGTGTACTATTTACAGAGTTATTGAAGTTAAGTTCACGTCATCATCAAAAACATCAACAACCAATCCTCTCCGATACATCCCCGTGATTGATCCATTATTGATAAGAAATGCTCTCATTCCGTTTGTAATTGATCGACGCGTTGATACGAGTTGTTAATGTTGTTTTTTGTTGACGCCTCGCTTTTTGGAAACATGCGATGGGTTTGACTAGCGAAGCTCCAGAGTTCACCTGTTAATAATACGTTTATAAATAAAAATAATTATAAAAGTAACACATTCAAGATTTTGACCTAAGGGTCTCTGACATGGCTTAACGACTGCCGTACTAGACAAATAGCCGGGACCTACAATTTAACGTGTCATCCGACTCACGGAAGCGCCCACAATGGAGTGCCACTTTTCGGTCACCCATCCAAGAACTGACCGCGTTGACCTGAAAGAAAGTGTATGAAGCATCTCAATCATCGGTTGATTTGTGATTTTTGGTGTTAAGGTATGAAAACCCTCATATGACTTTGTTTATAAACATTTTTTTTCTAATATACCACTCCACTAGATTTGAATTCTGTATTTACTTACAAGGCTATATTTTTCATAGTCTTATTTATGTTTAAGAATTAGAAAATAAGGACAGAATTATTTACAAAAAATATTTAAATTTTTGACAGACATACAGTTTCACCTATTTATTCGTATATTTAAACATCCTCCATCATAGAAGCAATGGCATTAATAAATTATCAGTTAAACATCTGTATATTGGCCGTGACTTGCCACAATTTGTGCGTATCATACTGATACTCTAATAGGTTTGGTTATTTGGTTGCACCTTGTGGGTTTCGATCGTTTAAGTACCAGTTCTATTCCAATACAGGATTGCTACACCTTTCATGAATATGTCCATATATGCCTACTTATAAAGTGAAGTAAAGTAAGTATATGCCTACTTTTAGAGAGATGCTATTAGAAAGTTAGAAGGAAACATCTTGGCAAGAACAGCGCAAGACAGGGAGTATTGGCGTAAATAAATAAAATAAATAAATAAATATTTCAGGACATATCACACAGCGCCATCTAGCCCCATACTAAGCTTACGCTTGTATCATGGGGACTAGATAACGGATATAATACATGTATACTTTTCTTTTGTAAATACATACTTATTATACATAGAAACGACCAGACTCAACACAAGTAATTACAAATTTTAAAATTCATAATTACTTGTGTTATGCGGGAATCGAACCCGCACCTCTAGATTAGAAGGCAGAGCCACTACCAACTAAGCTAACGGAGCAAACGTAAGAGGGCGGAGGCCTATACCATGCAGTGGGTCCCATAAGGCTGATAATGATGATAAAAGTGTTTTTTAATTCAGGAATTTGTAGTTTAAATAGCTAGTAGTTCTGTGAATCCTGCAAAATATTATCTGAAACCAATGTTGAGTTAAACAAAAACTGTATGCTAATTTAACATGATAGCTTGCGTAGTCATATTTTTCATAGTATATTTTGTTATAAATAACAAATATTACAATCATTAATGTCGTTGTGCTGATATGATATTTTGATGTTTAGTATTTTCGCATGAGAAACAATTTTAATATAGCATTTAGGTATGTTTAATTAGTTTAACGTTATCATAATATCTGTAAATACTAAAGATATCTCTAGATTTTACACAAATTGTTTTCAAAACCAAACCTTAAAAACATTTTGCTCAGCTATTCAAACACAGAAGCTATCGCCTACCAATATTGCATTCAAAGATACAGCTAGCCGGCTTGCTCTACAAAGCAGATTTCAATTTGCAACATCCTCGGCAAAAACTAGGCAACAAAACATCCATGGCCCATATTTGGGGTCCCGCCGCAAACAATGTGACAATAAAATATGCAGCAGTATACTGCAGAAACAGTATCTAAACTTGACGTATGGATAATTTGGATAATTACACTATTTGGGACACATATTAATGATGCCTACTGAATTAATACGAATACGTTAAAGACGTGAATATAAATAAAGTGAAAAAATAAAGTAAATGAAAGACATACAATATTCATGTTAACATTTTCATGTATGACGTTACATTTTTTGCGTGATAGGTTTATGCTAGACCTCAACTCACCAAATTTTAAGATACATTGTGCCTAGGCCTGGAATTTAGCGCGCTTGACTAGAAGAAACCGATTAACCCTTAACTTGAATAACGATAGATTATATACATAGTCCAAGGGGCACAGAGAACATTAAGAATAATTGTTAATTTTATTATTATTATGTAGCAAAATGTTGGTTTCATTCAGTCATATGGAATGTCCTTATTTTGATTTTTTTAAATGCTCGTGGTTACTTATATATGTCCAATATTCATGCCCCTCGTTATTTCATAAACATTACTCAGATCCATTGTAATTTTATTGTGACAGTGACCCCGTAGAAAAGCCTTTTTTTACAATTTCGATAAACAAACTAAGCAAGCTTGAATACTGTAGGTATATACGTATACTGCAAATGTACAACAGTATGCATGCAGGAACAAATTTATCGGAAACCACTGAACGGGCAATGGTCGCTTGCATGTTGCATACGAGTACATTCGATTTGTAGCTCCGAGTGGACTGAAATTAAATGATTCTTGCCCAATCTGTAGGCAACGTATAAACCATTTGTGGTCTAAAAATCTTACTGGCTAATTATTTACCCACTCTTTTTCTTGTTTCATACATGAAAGCGAATTTTGGAAATTTAGCATTTTTAAATGTATGTAACTACTTTTGTACGAGGGAGGCAAACTCTCGAAGTCTCGAAGGTTTAAGACGATCTTTATGTATGTACTTAAACCTATAGGTATTTCTTGATTGATTATTTCCATACATTCATTTCATATGCCTTTACTGTTAATTGACAAATTTTTAAACTGTTGATCCTGTTGACATTCCATAACTTTTAATTTATTGTTAACCGCATTATATATTTGGATCTCTGTTTCTGAAATAAAAAGTTATTATTATGAATTCAGACACTAAGTAACAGATACCTCAAGCACTTAAATGAAATTAACCGGCAGCTGCTGAAAATACATAAAATCGATCATATTACATATGATTAGAAAGCTTTCATAATATAAGATCAAATAAATATATATACATAAAATAATATCATTGGTGGTAGCATACCAAAAGTATCCCTGTTGTTGGATAAAACATCGGTGAAAATAATTAATTTTCATGAAAATCCATTACTTCTAAGTGGTTTGAAACAATACTCACCTTGCTTTTGTTTTTAGTTCTAGCATTGTTATTACGATCTAGGCTGCTTCTGACGTTTGTGGTGATTTAAGTAGGGGTTAATTAACTTTGTTATACAAAATTTACTTATTAATAAGTATTATAGTTTGGAACCACAAATTAACTAAACATTTTAACTACTTTTGAGTTTTTTGTCTTTGACAAAGATTTATAATATGTATTATGATATTTAGATTTATTTATTTATACTATTTATACTATTTTTTTTACTATTTACTTATTTTTCTCAACGATTGAGTCTTTCTATTCAAAGAGGAAATACTGCCAGCATCCTGGGATCCCTGCCGCACAGCGACAACATGGACGGTGTGCTGAATTTTTTGTAAATATCTGTTTGTTTTTTGTTAATTTTTCTGTATGTTTAAGTCTTTTTTGTATATATTTGTGAAACATGTGTATATATTGTTTATTATTATTGAAAAAATGTATACTATTTTTATTTTATATATTTATAAACATTTATATATTTGTAAATATTGATTTTAGACAGGGAAAGTGGGTTTCATTTTATTTGTAATTTTCTTTATTATTACTGAATCAATATTGTTTTTGTTTTGTACAATCTATTTATTTTATCTTCTATTCTGACTTGATCCCGAAAGAAGTAGGTAATGCTGAAGGGACATAACTATATTTAGAATTGTCATAAAATGTTAAAAACACATTAAAAAGATAGTTATATATAGTAATAGTTTTTCCTACAACTTTAAAGAAACCTACGTCGTTAATAACCTTGTATGTCCAAGAAGTGTGTAAATAGCACTACTTCCTTGATTAAACCCCAGTGTGGTTCTATTGACTGTGCAAAGATGGGTACTGGGCTCCTAGAGAGACGGACATATGGATGGACTTGTGCTGAATAGAGAAATATTTACTTCATTTTTTTTGTTTCCTACAACTTTTAAGAAACCTACGTCCTAAATAACCTTGTATGAGTCCAAGAAGTGTGTAAATAGCACTACTTCCTTGATTAAACCCCAGTGTGGTTCTATTGACTGTGCAAAGATGGGTACTGGGCTCCTAGAGAGACGGACATATGGATGGACTTGTGCTGAATAGAGAAATATTTACTTCATTTTTTTTGTTTATTAATTGTCAATCTTATGTGTTTATTTATCAAATTTCATCTACACCATTTACATTCATACATACATACTTATATGGTGTTGATGAAATTGGATTGTAATTGAAGTTGATTTGATCGTAATAGAAGCAACTTGTTCTAAGTTCCGTACGTTTGTACAATCATTATATACCTATATAACTATTTAGTTACGGACTAACTTATAATACTACGCACCGCTTATAAACGATCGTTTAAATTATTGAAATAAATAAACAATGGCATTTCGTATGCATAACTTCAAGGTATGTATTAGAAATTAAAAAAAAAAATGTAGATAAAGAATGTTGCTGGTGCGTGGAAGGACCTGGGCGCCTACCACGACCTATCTGCCCAAGAGAACTTCTCTAACGAATTCGTTCTGCGGGGTAGTCACGACCCTCAGTCATGAGGATATACAACTCAAGAAAGAGACAGATAACTTCTGATTAACTTATCGATAAAAAGTTTTTTTTTAATTTTATTGACCGTTATGTTTTATTAAATCACTACTCTTCATGTTTTCCTCCTGCACACCACCATCCAAAGAAGCAAGTGACCTGTTTATCGCGATCGTTCTTTGAGCCGCAACCACGTGCCCGAGGCTTCGCGGGTACACCGAGGTGCGATTTATGTAGGCTTGTGGTTTTGTAGGGGTATAACCGGAAACATAGTATGGAAAGTGATAAGTAGATTAGTATTTTAAGGTTAAATAACACCAAAAACAAATCAGACGATAGGTAATTTTTTTTTAAAACTCTTCATTTTTTTACTAGTGACCCGGCCTGGCTATGTACGGTCGCATATGCATGATAATATATAAAACCTTTCGGTTCAAACACTCCATTTGAAAAGAACAAATCAAAATCCGTTGTGCAGTTTTATAGATCTAAGAGTATAAAGGGAACTGATAGCGGAAGTCGACTTTGTATTATTCTATGATAATTCTTTATAGTGATGTACCGACATCATACATTCAACTTAAAATACATCCACAAATTAAGGCAGTTTCACTTTCGTTAATTTTATCTATCTTCCTAATTTAGATATAGTAGTATATAGATATCTATCCATTAAGTAGGTACTTACATTATAAATTATGTCTTTATGTAACTGTAATTATACAGGGTTACTGGTAACTAACGCATAACCTTTTAAGGGTGGCTTTAGTAGGTACATCTATACCGACAACTTTTGTTCTACAACTTTTGGAAATTCGTGAAAAAAAATCAGCTGTTCCATACATTTTGTCGAAAATCTTCCATACTTTTGTATGGAACAGCTGATTTTTTTTCACGAATTTCCAAAAGTTGTAGAACAAAAGTTGTTGGTATAGATGTAGTAAAGCCACCCTTAAAAGGTTATGCGTTAGTTACCAGTAACCCTGTATAATTAACCATATTCTATGAAACTAAGTACTTACATTAAATATAAGTTTAAATGAACATTGTAAGCCACTATGGTACCACATATATGTCAGATGGATTACATGACATTAGATATTGTGTTCTATTTTTTATAATACTAACATGTCAAACAACTTTAATTTGTGTGACAAATACCTACTTTAAAAACCTATAAAAATCTGTTTATTTTTTCGGAACACATGATAAGGTTATTTAATTTATCATTCCATGGAATTTAAATTGATTTAAAATATTCGACATTTGTATTAAATTTTTTAGTATTATTCTTGGTCTCGACACCCGGATCATACATAGGTTTGATTAGATTATAAAATAAATTTCGGTATCATAATGATTTTGTTTGATTAACCAACGAGGATAATTTGTAAAAGAAACTTTAAAGGACGTTTCACTTCACTAAAATAATAAGGCAAATTTCTCCAACTTTATTGTATACCTACATGTTACTTTATTTATTACAAACAGAAATCATGATTCAGTATCTTTCACTTACAAAATATCTTACACAATAAAAAATACTTATTTTACGCTATCTGTTATTCAAAACAGTAAACTCAAAACAGCAGCTGCTAATAAAACAAAAGAAGTCGTCAACGCATTAGTTCCATTTATTACTCCATATCTTCTTCCCTGATGAATAAGTTCAATGATAGAATCCAAGGTTTCTTCTCCGCTTGGTCTGATCTGATCTGCTGGTAGGAAGAACCCGTCCTGACCGAGATCTCGCAGTTCGTAGCAGTATACTAGAGGTGTGTTGAACTGCTCTTTTACCCATTCGTCACTGCCTCCTGTTGCCATATCTGGAATATTATAAAGATAAGTTTATTCTTAAATAAATATATCAGGCCACATCACATAGCGCCGTCTAGCCTCATACTAAGCAAACGCTTGTTTCGTGGGTTTTAGATAACGGATATACATAACAAATATACATATTCATTATTTTTAATTTAATATTTTTTATTTATTTATTTATTTATAATGGTACACAAAACAGAATGTGTTCCCAAATAAGCTAAGTATACATTCAAACTGGTTTTGATCCAGAACAAATTCCTAAGATAAGTAGTGATAAGATTTTTATATTAAAGGTAAGGTTCATCATAGGTAGATAGATAGAAAATTCTTTATTACAACACACGATATAAATTACTTAGAAAGAAAATAAAAAGTAATAAAAAGTGCCACAAGTGGCGGCCTTAACGCTAAAAGCACAACTAGTAATAATCATATCATATCATGATAAAAGGGTAAGTTTGCTTGAGAGGAGCCAAGTTTAAGTCTCAAATTGCACAAAAAGCTTCTGATTTGCTTTATCAATGTGTGATAATTTAAAAAAAAAACTGATATATTTTTTAGAGAATCAAACACTTACAAATAGCTTCAGCAATGTTGCCAGTGATGTATTGTGTTCCATATCTGACTGATAAGGCTCCCATAGCTCGTCTGCCGACATTCATCTGAAAAATATGAAAAAATGGTTTAGTATTCATTGTCAGTTTAGTGTTAGAAACTTGTCCAGGTTTTTCTCCGAAGATTTTTCAGATGACATTCTCATCAAATTTTACTTAATATTTAGTAATCTACTAGGCTGAAATGAAACAATATTTAAACGTGTTTTAATGTTGCATATGGATTTAACACAGCAATAAAGGCACTACTGTTAGAAAGACAGATAATTCTTTATTGTCACACATACAAAGAACAAAAATATTAAAATTACATAGGTACAGAAACTAGTGTCACAAGTGGCGGCCTTATTGTTAAAAGCAATCTCTTCCAGGCACTGTTTATGATTTAACACCGGCTATTATCGAACGTCTTATACTTTTTTTAGAACAGGTTTGCACTTGTCCACAGTTTGCCTGATGGTAAGCATTAGCTATGGTCTGTACTTATCTTAGCTACTATATCTTGATTGGGAACGTTCATACTTTATCTACAGTTATACATATTTACCTACTCAAACAACAAAATACTTACCGCCTCATGATAATTAGCCAATGGCTCCGTGGTATTCCCAAACGGAATCAGCAGAAGTTGACTGTACGAGTGAATAGAGAGGTACATGTCCATCCTATCACCGATGGCTCTTATATAAGTACTGAGGGTTCTGGTCTCCGGCTCCGAGAATGGACCAGGGCCTGCGTAAGTATCGAACGCTGGGTTCGCACTGGCACCATGTTCTGTAAAATAAGAAGAGGTAAATTAATATCTTCTCTCTTTTGAGTCGTATTTCCTCATGACTGAGGATCGTGACGCCCAAGCCCATGTAATTCGTTAGGGGAGTTCTCTTGGGCATATACATCGTGGTGGGCGCCCAGGTCCTTTTTAGGAAAAATTAAATTAATTTATTATAAATTATGTGAAAGAATTTTCTTCTTCTGTGCCAGCTTGTGTTGGTTGGTTATGGGGCTAGATGGCGTTGTGAGCAATGTCCCGAAATACTCATTATTATTTATTTTGTGGACATTTTTTGCCTTCCGTGAAAAAGTGTTAGAGTCTTGGGTTGAATTACGTTCTTACATTTTATCCTAAACTGTTCCTGTTTGGGCAACATTACATTTTAATCAATAACAAATATGTACTATATTATTTGACGTGTAAAAAAACTATATATTATACCATAAGATTTTATGTTGTAGTTTAGAATAAAGCTCAAATCAAAAGACAGAAGAAAGATAATTTATAAATTTGCACATACCCATCCAATTACTATTCCAGTTCCTGTTTAAGTCAACACCAAATTGATCACCAATAGGACGCCTGTTTTTACGCCACATTCTATTCTGGAATCACATAACAAAAGCTGATTCATTGCACAAAATTTAAAATAACAAAATTCAATTTATAATTCTGGTAATTAGATTTCAACTTACCGATTCATGACTATAAATGTATCCGTCAGGATTCGTCACAGGGAATATGTACCAGTCGTATTCTCTTGCATATTTCTGTACTTCTGGATCTTGGCTAGCTAGCAACTCATTGGCAATATAACACGTGGTAGCCGGAGAAATCCATTCCCTGGAATGAATGCCTGCTTCTAAGAAGATGACTCTTTTCCCAGGTCCGTGGGATATCTTTATTCCTTTTATGGGTCTTCCTTCGTAAGATGTTCCACCGATTTCTGAAGTGACTAGGTCGGGGTAGGTTCGGGCGAGATCGTCAAGCCAATCGTTTATTTGATCGTTGGTGTAGTAAGCATCCCACGTCATGGATCGGGGATTGCCTCGAGTGTATGTTTTGATTGTTTGGTTGTCTATTGCTCTGAAAAAAAAAAGAGATTCTCAAGCTACAATCAAAGTTTCTTAAGATATACTGATATGTTTGATGTAAGCGTGTTACACTAGGCTGTCAGTAATGCTTTACATCAGGTGTGTTATAGTCAAACGTAAAGTAAAGTAAAGAAATTTCTCTCTTTACACGGATAAATCTGCTTTAGGTGTTTTTTTTAAGTAAACTATTGTTTGTAATTGTAATAAAATTTATCACATGGATCGATAACGATGAAAGCTGCAATACTATTTTCGAAGTTGATCAAAATATATGTTGTAAAAGATATAATTTAAAAGTGGTACTCACTCTTGTATGTTAGGCATTGGGATCTCATACTTCATATAATTTTTACGAAGCAGCGTTTCCAAATAAGCCCTATTATCAGGGCTTGATAAAACATTGACGAAACTTGAATAAGGTCTGGGGTCCGTCCAAAAATCATATCTCAGATCACTTTCTTGCAGATTTCTTAAAACATCTAACTGATTTTTATTATTCGGCAATATTTTGTACAGAGTATAATTGTCAAATCTCAATTTCGAGTCCACCAAACATAGCAATAAAGTAAAAAATAAATATTTGAACATTTTCACTTGTAAAACCTAATTATTTATTTGAAGCACGTTGCATTTAACACTTACAGCAGAAGTGTGATCAAGATATTTTTTTCGAAACTATTGGTTATATTGGTTTCGGTTGATAAGATAAAATAATAAATATTGATAAGTATCTAAAGTACTATCAAGACATTAGATATGTGCAATTGAGGCGTGTAGTATTTTTATTATACTGAGATATCACAATTGAGTGCAAGCACGTGTAGCTAGCGGAGATATTGTCATGCTTTTACCAATGATAAGCAATTGTCGACGCGGTCAGTCTTTGGATGGGTGACAAAAAAGTGGTATTCCATTTTAGGCGCTTCAGTGTGTCGGAAGATAAGTGTTTATCCGTTCTATTTGTCAAAGTAAGGCCGTTTAGCCAAAGCCAATTTTGAAACCAATTTGAAAACCTTTGAAAAATGGCTATCCTCCCACGGCAAGAAAATAATTGGACATTTTTAGCGCATTATTCACTCTAAACGGAAAAAATACATGACTACTAACTGATAATAACAATCAATTAAAATTATTATTCTTACTGTTGTCAGGCATATTCCGTAGATTCCATTCTATTTTATAGATAGATAAATAATGATGACGATAACATTTAAGCCCTAGTATGTTCATATTATTTCGTCATTAATGGTGATAAAATTGTGTCAAGGTTTTTACCCAAAGTAATCTGTCAAATAGTTTGTCAGGTCAGTGTTTTTTCCATTAAAAACGTTACATGTTAAATAGTGTGATATTATGTACTTAATTAAAAAATACGACATTTGGTCAAATTGTGTAAACACCTACAGTTATGAAATCGGGTATAAGTTTTTTTTATAATAGGTATACCATTATTTTTCTGGTGCTTGTGATAAAAGTGCTGAATTAAAAATTGGTATTTTATAACATGTCTCATTAATTATACTAAACGTAATTTTTCCAACAATGCTTTCTTTTACAGAGACTTCAGTCTTGAGGTGATAAAGACTGTGCAGTGACAGCAAAGCCTTACGTCACACTAATATTATTATAAAGGCGTTTGTGTGTGTGCGTGAGTGTGTGTTTGTTACCTCTTAACGTGCAAAAGGCTAAACCAATTTCGATTAAATTTAGTATGAAGGCATATCAAATGCTGGATAAAAAAGCATATAAATAAAAAAAGATAAAGGCAAAGATAAAAGTAGCATGCAAGCTACCTTTGTCCCGGACCACCCCGGACTAACGCGGGTCACGCCGCGGGGCTCTACTAGAAAAATATAAATCTTACCATGTCAATAAATAAATAGGCAAGCATATACATACCAAAAACTCTATATAATAAAGATACTGTTAACTACAAATTAAAATGCTAACCTCAACAAGAAGACCTGTCTTTTATTAAACAAATTATTTTCTTGATTAACGTACCTACTACATTGCATAGACCTTTTTGACAAACTAATACATAAACAACGTTAAAACAGCCATAACAACCAAAGATATACTCGTAGAAGTAGTAAGAGTTCCACTGCCACTAATGACATTAAATCTCTTCGCTTGATAGATGATGTCTATAAGTGAATCCATGGTTTCTAATCCACTGGGTAAGATTTGTTCTGGAGGTAGAAGGAAACCAACTGTGCCTTTGTCACGAAGTTCATAGCAGTAGACGATTGGAACTTGAAGGTGGTCTTTTACCCAGTCCACGCTGCCGCCAGTGGCTTGATCTGATGAAAAAAAAAAAACTTAGTATAAAATTAGAATTTCTCGCTTTTAAACTATTTTCTTTAAAATTTATGGACAATTATTAAAGGAGTTATTTGACAAGTGCTACACCCGCACTAAGGTTGTATATTTAAACTTAACTAGAAATAAGCAAAAATAATCACGACCGGCAGGATTCGAACCTGCGTTATCCTGATTACACGTCAGAACGCCTCCGACGACTAAGTGTAGAACTACAGGAGGGTAATTTGGTTTGTAAGAGTAATTTGTTGTTAATATATTAAGTAAACGATTTATACGTGAGTGAAAACCGTTTAGTTAATATATTGATAAAATGTCTTACGAAAGTTTTAATATTAAAAATTTGTTGTTGGAACTGATGTAATTTGATGGTTTGTGTTTCAAGCTTAGTATTTGCTAAATATCGACAATGTGTTGTGTATATTTGTTAACAGATATCCTGCATGGTAACCAAAAACAATTGGTTTAGTAAAGTTGTAGGCGAAAAATTGAACCTACAAGAATTTTCTCTCATAAATAAAACTTTAAATACTCAAATAATTACTCACAAATAGCTTCAGCAATGTTTCCAACCACGTAATCAGTTCCGTATCTTACTGATAAAGCTCCCATAGCACGTCTACCGATGTTCAGCTAAAAATTAAGAAACCAGTATGATAAAAATAAAAAGAAACTTTCAGGAGTGTTGATCCCTCCTTCTTTTTGAAGTCAGATTATTAAATGACTAGCTGTGCCAGCTACTTCGTCCGCGTGGAGTAGTTATTATCATAAAAACGGTTCTAGTGAGTTAATCTTAAAAGATAGACATATACTGTCGCGGACATTTTGTTAGATTATTTTAAGAGGAATAATTCTATCATACATATATTTTTTTAATATCTTGAACCGTTTTCGCAGCGCACGCAACGGAAACCCTCAAAGATGAATAATTTTCCCCGTTTTTTCCACATTTTTCATTTTTTCTTCGCACCTAGTAGTTGCAGCGTGATGTTATATAGCCTAAAGCCTTCCTCGATAAACGGTCTATTCAACACAAAAAGAATTTTTCAATTTGCACCTGTAGTTCCTGAGATTAGCGCGTTCAAACAAACAAACTCTTCAGCTTTATAATATTATATAGTATAGATTATAATTACGACGCAGAATGTACTTAGCATCCATATCTCAGCTAGCGGATGCAAACGCTTGTGTTGATTACCAATGTTAAGCAACTGTCGACGCGGTCAGTCCTTGGTTGGGTGACCAAAAAGTGGCATTCTAATTTGAGCGCTAAACACGTTACATTGTATTCCCAGCTGTTTGTCATAGTATGGCAGTAGTTAAGCCATATCAGAGGCCCTGAGGTGGCTTGATAAATCCTCGACACCAGAGTTGGCCACTCTCATTAGATAAGAAGAAGATTGATCTTTGTTTACTATACTAACACTTACAGTATCATGATAATTAGCATAAGGTTGTGTAGAATTCCCAAAAGGTATAAGAAGCAGTTGGCTGAACGAATGGAATGACAGATAGATGTCAATTCTATCGCCGATTGATCTGATGAAATTTGACAGATCTCTAGTTTCGGGTTCAGAGAATGGACCAATGCCTGCGTAGGTATCCAGAGATGAGTTTGTGCTGGCTCCGACCACTGGAAAGGAGAAACAACATCGTCTTTATCATAATATTCCTGTACATATTCCACACATTACCATCTAGCCACATAAACAACGCAAACGCTTGTGTCATCATAGTAAGTAAGTAAGTAATCAAATTGAATAAAATTGGGCACAGAAAACATTATTATAAGACTATTTTGTAAGCTCCTAGCGATATACTCGTAATATGACAGACTTAACATAGGTAATTGTCATTTACTACATAAGTAAACTTTTTTATTATTTCGTGTTAGTCGTCTCCCAACAATTTTGTTGCATAGTTTCGGGAGCGTTTCTTTTTGTTTTACATTAGCTTAAATAAAATCCTGTAATGTTTGCAAAATCAATAAAGAATAAGTGTTTTTACGTACCAAGCCAGTTATTGTTCCAATTCCTATTCAAATCGATACCAAAAGTATTTCCAACAGGACGTCTGTTTTTGCGCCACATTCTGAACTGAAAATGAACATTTTGATAACTGTTAATGAAAATTGTATCTGTAATACAATACCCAAATGACGTTTAGTAAGTCTACAATCTCTGATTCTGATGGCGGTCGTTGAAAACTTTTCTCCGAGATAAAGGTATATGTCGCAGGCATCTGGTTGGATCTGCTATTCGATTGAATGACAAGCGCGTTCATATAATTACTACATTTAATTGAATGACTACGTCGAACGTTGATTGTACAATCGTCACTAAACGTCCAACTAGTTAGCGTATTATAACTTCCTCGTAGCTCTTTGAACAGAGCGGACATAAAATCAGTGAAGTGAATGAAATATATTTAATTTAAAAAAAAAAAAACTAGCATACTGTGGTTTTGGGTAATTATAAAAAAATCTAACCTACTGTACTTTTGGGTGATTATATAAAAAAAAATATCTAACCTACTATGGTTTTGGGTGGTAATAAAAAAAACTTACCTACTGAATTTTTGGTTGGTTATAAAATATTATTGGCTGTAGAAGATGATGATGATGACTGTGGTTTTGGTGGTTATAAAACATTACAAAGTCGGCTATATCACATTCAACGATTTCACTAAATGACGTTCAGGCAAGTCCTTTAGTCTTTTAATAAAATGTTGTCATTACATGAACGCGCTAGACATTCAATCGAATAGCAGATTCAACCAGATCACTGCGACATATACAAACCAAATTAGGTGACTTTTATTTATTAAGGGCAATCGTTATGTGTAACGGCCAGGCTATATAACTATCTTATTACATAAATTTCTACTTACCTCGTTATGACTCCAAATATATCCATCAGGGTTTGTCACAGGAAAGATGTACCATTCATATTCTTCCGCATACTTTCTTATTTCCACGTCATTGCTTGTCAAGATCTGAGCAGTTATATAACAAACCACTGCAGGCGAGATCCATTCCCTTGAATGTATGCCACCTTCAAGGAATATAACCCTTTTGTTTTCTCCGTGAGATATTTTAAGCCCTCTGATTGGTCGGCCTTCGTATGTCGTTCCACCGACCAATGGGGTGGCGATGTTTGGGTAAGTTGCTGCTAGATCATCCATCCATGAGTTTATTTGATCGTTGGTGTAGTATCCGTCCCATGTCATGGATTTAAGGTTACCGCGAGTGTATGTGTTTAGTTTTTCTTTGTCGATTGCTCTATGAATAAAAATATAGTAATATTGGGGTAGTTAATAAACACGCATTTGATAGCAAACTACAAATTCAATGTAGAAAATATAAAAAATACATTTGATCATATGTACGCTAAATTTCGTGTACATAATCGTAAGTTTGAGTAAGAGTTGCAACCTATCGCTCTAAGGAAGTTGGCGACGGCTTACAACAGCAAAATAGTAAGATTTCACTGTAATAAACTTTTCAAAATATATTCAGCTTAAAAATAGCACAAAAGATAACCATTACAAAATTAAAATACTAACTCAAACTCTCTCAATAATGCCGCTGTCTCTGAAAAGATCTCTACAACAAAAGTAAACAAATACGTACTCTTGAATATTAGACATTGTGATTTCGAACTTCATTCCATTTCCATTCAGCAGATTTTCTAATTCAGCTTTATTTTGTGGACTCGATAAAATATTAACAAACTTCGCCGCGGGTACAGGGTCCGTCCAAAAATCGAAACGAGTGTCACTATTATGCAAATTCTGCAAAACTTTTATCTGTTCTACATTATTTGGCTCTATTTTGTATAACGTATAGTTATCGAATCTGAACTTTGCATTTGCAACACTTAAAGCTAAGAAAAATATTGCTAAAACTTTTAACATATTTGAATCATCTAAATTTCTTATTATTTTAATTGTTAGAGTTTTTATGTAGTATACAAAGCGATCTCAATTATATAATGAATTTATTAGGTGTTATTAGAATTCGATACAAGTAAAACATTTTATTGAACCATAAAGTTTACGGCTATGATAAAATGATAAAACTTGATAAGACTAGAGTTTTTAAAAAACTATATTTATCGGTTGGCAAATAAGGAAATTGTTATGGTAGGTAGAAATAAACAACGAAATTTTTTGATCCCATGTACCAATTGAATGTTATATGTATCCTCATTTGAGAGTCAGTTTGAGGCATGCTCTCTATTTGATCACAATATTAATGGAACATGTAGCTTCAGGTAACATTTTGATTAAATGCTGACCATTTATATTAATGAAATAGCGTCAGTGTTTTCTGTACATACAAGAAACGCCTAAGTTTTGCCAACGTTCAAAGAGTGATTGCGGAATAAAATAAACCATAAAACATTGTTAGCTTCAACTATTTTCTTGAAAAAGTAACTGCTAACCATTTAAGGATTTGGTCCTTATCGATTTGACGACAGATTTTTATGATGCGGACATTTGAGAAATTAGGTCAAATTGCTTACCAAAACTTACCTATATTGAGATACGTAATCGCATCATTAAACTACTGAAGGTTATCAAAAAACTGTCTGAAGTTCTTTTAAAAGTTATTTACAATTATTATGGTTTAGTGTAGACGACTTTTATTGCCCATTTGAGATAAAAAGATTAGTATCAATTTAAATGTTTTGAATATTATAATATTTTTGTTAGTGCGAGTTTTAGAAAATAGTTTTAAAAAGTTTAGATTTTTAGTAATTCATGAAAAAGTACGCTGTTGCCATAGAAATATTGGTACAATAGCCTAGTTCGCCAGTTTTGAAAAAAGATCATAAAATTTAAATGTGTGTATTTTTGCACCCTAAGCTACTCTAAAAACAGTTTTCCACAAGCTACCAGAAACTTAGTATAGTACTTCCTTTTACCTTTATCGTGTATAAACTTAAGTATTAATAATCATCCGAACAGTTCGAGTTCCTCGAATTCTGTTCAACATTTATACACAATTCCGAAAAACTTTAATGGACACCTGAATAATTAATTAACGAAAACCGCAGCCCTCGCTCAACGGTTTAATGTTAATGGTTCGCTTTTATGCACTCCGCTTATTATTTCTTTGTCAATATCGAAATTAAAATGGCTGACGTGATGTTTGTTTATGCGGAAAATGGTTGGAGACGACCAGAATTGATATTTTGGCTATGTTCGTTATAAATATTTTGAAAACCTTCTGCCAAGTCAAGTGGATACCAAAATTCTTTGAAATTATTATAAGGTATTTTATATTTTTGATAATAATTGTCATAACACACGTATAGACGAAACTTTAAATAACTTTCGATTAATGATGCGATTTATAACGTTAACACTTTTTTATTTTCACTGATCATTTTATTAAACAAATCAATAATGATGATATCAGGCTTTATATTTCAATCAAAAATCTTTCTTTTTCAAGTAATTCCCTGCTTGTTGACATTTTAGTTAAATCCTATACATCATTTTTTAAGTAAAATCACTGTAGCTATGATATCCAACATAGAGTCCATGGTCTCCCGGCCAGTTGTCGGTACAATCTGTTTTGGTGGCAAGAGCAAGTGGTATTCTTCATTGTATCTTAATATTAGACCATATTTTAAACACTTTTCATTAGAAAAGACTCGTGTATATTTTATATCATACTTTATTGTACCTACAAGGGAATCTAAAATCATCTGGCAACACTATTTAAAGAAGCCACAAAAGCCATCTTGTTTTTGAGATCAAACTTCACAGTAGGTATATACGAATTTACAGTCTGTGGGATGTTCATGTAATGGGATATATGGGTATATGGGATGTAAATCTATTTGTCCCTTGTATTTGGTAATTTTATTGAGAGTATTAAAACACTGGTAACACATTAAATTCCTTCATTATTACAACATTTGACCACCACAAAGAGTGTTGTAAAAAAAACCCTTATAATACAAAAAACAAAGCAATATTTCGTCAATCGATAAAGTATTGTTTCAAACAGTCCATTGTAAACTTTAATAGCCTTACGACAGCAATATCTGGATTTGACCCGAAATAAACATGTTCATAAAATATGAACCATAAAATTTTTACCTACTCACATATCTTTACGGCGCACTTTATTGATAAATTTTATTACCATTTTACTTATCTATCTAATTTCATCGGTCCTTTTGCTATTTTGATTATTATCAGTATACTAGTAGCGTTCCCTGGTATCACTTATGCTTATCCTGAAGAAATGTGACTTAGTATTTGGTATCACAATAATAACACTTTATTACGTTGAGCAAAACATTAGGTTTGGTGACAATCGAGTAAATAGCGGAAGGTTTTTGTAATTGAGCATAGTAATATGTTTGAGGGCTAGAATCGGGGAATATTATTGTTCTCGTATTGTGTCTAAAGAAATAATTTCCTTAGTTAATAAATATTGTGACTTCCCTAGAAGAACTATGGCTTCATAAAATAAAACTTATACAACTTGAAGAGAGAGAGAGAGAGAGAGAGATACATAATGTGAGAGTGTTTTTTTTGCGCTAATTTATTCAGCCTATGTTAATAAATAATAACAATAAATAAATATTCCGGGACATTACACACAGCGCCATCTAGCCCCACACTAAGCAAACGCTTGTGTCGTGGGTACTAGATAACGGATATAATACTTATATATTTTTCTTTTGTAAATACATACTTATTATACACACAGACGACCAGACTCAACACAAGTAATTATAAGTTTTAAAATGCATAAATACTTGTGTCACGCGGGAATCGAACCCGCAACCCCTAGATTAGAAGGCAGAGCCACTACCAACTAAGCTAACAGGCCAGTCAAAAATGTTGATGAGTGTCTTGGTAAAAATAATGCTTAGTAAATATAACCAATAATAAATGTTGTGCAATATTGGGTATTAATGAAACAAAAACTAAAATTAACTAAAAATAAAAATAAAAACTAAAATGTATCAAGACTAAATAAAACAGCTGCCAAGTCAAATCTACTCTTTATTTATAAAATACTTAAGATTTTACGTTGTTTCCTTTAAAAAGGTAAGTATACAAGCGACTGATAATTTGATAATGTTTGTGTCTTGTTCTCAAACTAACAATGATTATAAAAACTGGAGAACAACACAAAACAATGTTCAACCTACCAGCCATTGATTGTACAATCCTTTCCTGAGTAAGACACAAAAATATGCCACAATTTTAAATCGCATTGATAAAACGAGCTTCTCTCAAAATAGCCATCAGAGAGTCGTAAGTTTCCTCACAAGATGGCAGCACCTGCGCTACAGGTAGCGTGTAACCCCATCCTCCTTGGTCACGGAGGTAGTACGTGGCTGCGATTGGTGGGTTGTAGCGGTACTTCACCCAATCAGTGACGTGACCGGTAGCGCCATCTGGAAGTGAAAAAAAATTAAGGTTTTTCACTCTTACAGAAATTTCCTATATAAATTATCTACGGTGCCGTGAAAAAATATGAGACGCTATTATAATAGTAACCAAAGTACAAACATATGTTTCACTATGGATATCAACATTATTGACAACATGGTGTTGCTTAATTCTGCTGAACATAGCCCTCTCATCTTGTAGGTACGTCACTAGACTCGGTCTTGTGCAGTGCACCCTATGGTTTTACGTAAATCACGACGCATCGAAGCTTTGATAGTCGACGATTTTAAAAGGAACTAATGCAAGAATCTTCAACCACATCTTAATTATTTTTTCAGAGATTACTTAATCAGTTGGATATCGTTTTATATATTATATGGAAATAATTATAAATACATACCTAGAACATCTTTTGATGTACCCACGAGGTACTGAGTATTGTATTTCACCGCTAGTGAGCCCATTGCGCGCCTTCCGATTGTCACCTGAAAGATTAAAACACCTATATTTTTTATTGTTATACTACCAAAGTTTAAACACATGAAAATTAAAAGAATGCGCTTCCAGTTTTCGGCTTGACGTTTCTCTTTTGATTGGCTGTAATTTGAACAAAATTCGGCACCGATACAAATTGTTAAATTATTTCAAGACATATTAAGCTAACATTAATTCCAGATCAACACTAAAACTCGTATCATCGAAAAATTTTAGGTTAACATAGTAAAAACAAAATCGTAGGCACCTAGAATTTTCTCTTCAACAACCAGAAGAAAAAAAATAAGTATACTTAACTTTGATCAAATCAAAGAGAAGGCAAGCGTCATGTCGTATAAGGAGGTCAAGGAATTGGCCGAAAAACGAGGAGAATGGCGCATACCCCACAGACAAGAGCATCGCTCTTAAATTTCGAATGAAATTGAATAAGTATTACTTGGTGTTATATCCGTTATCTATAACCCATGAAAAAAGCGTTTGCTTAGTATTGGCGCAGGTATGTGGCTAGATGGCACTACGTGAAATGTCCTGAAATAGGTCTCTCTCTGTGAGTCATATTTCCTAATGACTGAGGGTCGCGACTCCCCCACATAATTAATTCGTTAGGGGGATTCTCTTGGGCAGATACATCGTGGTGGGTGCCCAGGTCCTTCCTTCCTGAAATAGGTATTTAGTTTTTATTTTTACTTACCATTTCATTATAATTTAACATAGGAACAGTGGTGTGCGCGAAGGGTATAACCAGGCGTTGGCCAAACGACCTGAAAGACAGGAACCCACTCAGGTTGTGGCCAATGCTCTCTATGTATGTGGAGAGAGATCTGGTCTCCACTTCTGTGAATGGACCGATACCGATGTAGTTGTCGGCTGAGGGAGTGTGGCTGCCTCCGCTTACTGGAAGTCATAAAATAATCACATTAAAAAATCGTTTCTGGTGCAACGTATAGCTATTGCTATTCAGCGCGGTAACGCAGCGAGTTTGATGGACACCGGGAACGATTAAGGGCAGGTTATTTCATTAAGCTGACATCTTATTTGTTTATTAAATACTATTATTTTTTCCTATTAAATAAATGCTTTATTTGTTGTCAAGAACAAAAAAAAATTAACAATTAAAAACATATGTTAGTACATAAGTTAATCTTAGTATGTAATTTTTTGGGGCTAGATGGCGCTGAATTGTCCCAGAATATTTATTAGTTTAAACTTGTATCATAACAAACAAAGTCCTACGCTGGATCATTGTACATCTGGGATGAAATTACCAAAGTATCAATCGGATCTTAAATTTCTTAAATCTTTCTCCGTACAAATTTTGTACTATGATTTTAGTGCGATACAGGATCTAATGTTTGCATCGTTTTGGGAAACTAAGTATAATTCTTTACTTTCGTTTTGACTACAATAAAGTAAGGATACAGTATTGGAAAGATAATGTACATTAGGGTGGAGCGTTTTCCATTTTTTTGTTATATTGCAATCTAATAGTGAAAATATGGTGCGTTTATGGTTCAAATTAAACCATAAAAAATATTATTGGATTTAATTGTCGGTAACTGCCTCCGCAATGTTATTGAAATTTATAAAATTCATTATTTTAGTACCGACTTTGACGCAACATAAATTTTATAATACCTCATTAATCTAACAATTTAGATTTAAGAAATATTTAGTAATATGATATATTTTCGATTTATTACAAAATTATTACGTCTTCTTGTGGCTATAATTTCGTATAAGGGGAGTGAGGGAGCGCGCGGGGAGCGGCTAGCGTCACAATTGTCGCGTTTAGTTCTGGCGCTCAGTGAACGAGAGAATCGCCCTGTAACATTAAATACAAGCTCATCGTCGTTGGCAATTTTGAATGTTAGTATTATACGATATCATCTAACTAGAAGATTTTTCCCGAAAGAAAAGAAAAATCCTCACAAATTGATTTTTCAACGCTTTCGAAGACATGTGACAGGTACCTACGGAGTATCCGATAAAGCTGCAGCTGCGATTGCATCATCTGTCTTGTTATTGTGTTTTGATGTGATTGACAAGACACAAAATACGCAGACAGAGAACTAAAACCATAGATAAGTTATTGGATGAGTTACCTACTTCGGGGCCTAAGTCATTCTCTGGACCCTTGGGAAAATGTCTAGAGACCTGTAAACAATTTTCTGTTATAAAATTTCAACCTATCGAAGAACAGATGCTTCCAGAAATGGCCACAGATTTGAGTACAAATCAACAGTACTTGCATAAAATTGTTCAGCGGTATGTACCGGTATTTTCCAGAAGATCTCACAAATTAATCTCCCGGCAAACTATCACATACCCGTTGGCTCACAGGTGCTAATAGAATTTTGCGTATGTGTGTAGCAACCGAAAAACTGACAGAGAAACTAATAATACTGGCAACATTTGTGGTCAATGTATACGAACCACCTTGGTTCTTAATAAAGAATAAATCCTCCTGCAAGGATGGAAGCCGGCAATTTTTTTCATATAATTTCGACTTCCCGATATCTCCAAAAGATCTTCAAATGATAATCGGTCCTGTCATTCAACGTAATAGCTACTAACGTAATAGCGCATCCGGAGAACTTGCTTCTTGCAATGTAAACAGACGATCAGAAACATATTCGAGAACTGGCCGCCAGGAGCGTTTAAAAGCGCGTAGTAACAAGCAAACCTCACCAACTAGACTGTTTCAGTTGCCTAGCATAAATTTTAATGCTGCAACATTCATTGATAATGATAAATTGGCAGGAAAAAGTAACGTAACTCCCTATATTGAAAAGTTTTTCAAACCAAGAAATTCAGCACGTCGTCTAAACTGGGGATGAGACTCAATTAACATTTTTAAGGCTTCCGTGCCACAACCAAGCAGTAGAACGAGCTGTGAAAGTGACAACAGAAGCAGCCACGTCACAATACACAAAAAAGGCACGTTTAGGTGCTATAAAAGCTAAACTGGAGTCCCGGAACATAATGCCCAAATTTGAGACAAAAAGGGATTTTAAAGCAAAATGACACATTTTATTTTATTATTTTTCCTCATATATCACCACATTTTAGATTCTATTTCAATAATAAAAGTCTTAACCAAAGTGTGTATGTTATTTTATCACCCATTTACCGTTAATTTAAGCTCAATATTTTGTAAACTGTGTACTGCTCTTTTTCAGTAAAATTTTGATTTTTGAAGTCAATGCGGAGGCAGAAGATGTTAACATAATTAAATGAAAAATCACATTTACTTTAGTTTTAATATATCGCACCATTTAATTACTATTACAATTTCATATCTTCAAAAAAATTTTTTTTCATACGTTAACGCTCCACCCTAATGTACATATAATTAAGATTTGTAAGTTAGCACTTACCTCCCCATTGCGAGTTCCAGTTCTTGGTGAGATCGACTCCAGTGGCAGTTATTGTTATTTGTCTTCTGTTCTTTACCCAAAGCCTTTCCTGAAAAATATAGAACGATTTGTTAATGGCTAGCAACTTAATATAACCTTGATTTATTTTTGCTTTGAACACACAGCTTTATTTTTTACGGTATCAAATCACTTAAATTAAATAAAATCTTTTAATGTGTAAGTGAGTCCAGTAGGTATGCTTGTCTATTATTGTATGTAAAACAAATGTAAGTTCACAAAATGGCAATAAATTATTTATTTGGAAAGTGTGAGGTTACAATTACAAGCTAATAAAAAAATCACCAATGTAGTAAAACATTATATTTTAAATTTCAATTTTTACCAAACATCTTGTTTAAATTTTGACCCTCTTTTTTATAAAACATTCTCAGCGTACCTGTGTTTGTTTTAACACTACAATCATAAACCCATATTAAAAAAAAATAAAGTAAACACTTACCCGTATCTGCGTATACTCATGTCCATCAGGATTGAGTACCGGGAAGATATGCCACTCGAAGTCCTGCGACGCCTTCAATGCTTCCGGGTCTTCCCCCTTGACCAGCTGGTCGACGATGTAAGTGAGGACGGTGGGAGACAGCCAATCAGCAGCCACCTGCCCGGCTTCAAGGACGAAGGTGCGGTTGGTAGTGGATCTAGAGATCTTGATGCCGGTGATGTTTCTACCTGAAAGTTTTTTTTCTAGTTTACAATTGTTTGTTAAAGCACTTTATAAATCGATTTGTAATTATTTTTAGTTATTTTTACTACATAAACTTCTATTCCATACAACGTAATCTAATAATCACGAAGTTACCTATTTAGAAAGAAAGAAAACTATTTATATTTGAGCGCCTAGTATTATATTCGGAGATGACTCTGGCCTCGTAACACAGTGTAACGGCTACCACGAGGTCAGAGGATTCACACGTTATTGTATCTATAAATATCACGTCAAATCAATGATTTTGTATTTGTATTTGAAAGATTGAGATTGATCCTTATTACGTACCTAGGAATGTGGTCCCAATATTGATCAAAGACACAATATCGCTATGAGTTTGGGCCAAGTGTTGGAACCATTCGTTGATGTCCTCCAACGCTTGGTAGTTGGTCCAATGCATTTGGCCAACATCGCGCTTGCGTCTGCTGAATTGGACTTGGGCATCCAATGCTCTGGAAACAGAATATAACAGAATATAAAAACATTATACAAATTTCTTAATTCATACATAGGCCTCAAAAGATTATTTATTCATAAAAAGTGAGTTCGCATTGTATAAGATATATTTTTTTTAATTATAAAAGAAGGTGATAATGTCAGATTGTAGTTTAGAAATCTAATTCAGAATCAACAACTTTCTCATTAATTTTTATCCAAATCAGTCTAGTAGTATGAAAGACATGTGTGTTTACGTATTTCTTGAAAGTTGTCTGTGTAAATACGTAAATACATACATCTACCTACATGTATGTGTATTGATTGTAATCGGTTGAAAAGTTAACTATTATTTACTTACTCTTGTATATTCTCCAACATAAGTTCCAAGAAGATGCTTCTTTTCTTCAAAGCATGTTCAAATTCTTCTCTCTTCTCTGGAGGTGATACCACACTCACAAACTGCCCGACTTTACTCGGCGGCAACCAGAAATCTAACCCATCATCTTTCTTATACAAATCTGTCAAAAACTCAATATGTTCTTCATTTTCAGGATGTACTCTGTACAAAGCAAAATCATCGTACCGCACTTTTTCAGCTAAAACTAAACTAAAAAGACTTAAAATTAATATTTTCCCTAACATTGTATATTTTATTGCCTAATACTTTGAGAGACCAACTAAAGGAACTGTTATTTCGTAAATTAATGCGTTTATCAAAAATATAATCTGCGTTACTATCTCTAACTTAAAAAACAACTTTAAATTTATAGACTTTAGAGCAGAAATCCTTTGAAAGAAACTCAGTAGATTTCAATGATAAAATTGTGTAAAATCAACTTATCTTATCAGAGTATGCCATTAATCTACTATTTAGTAATGATAAAAAAGATTGATTTGGATTAAAATTAAATTCCCGTGTTAGGCAAAAGATAATTAGGTCCTCGAGTAATAGTAATCTCTGATTTTTGCTAATCTACGATGATTGCTGAAGATGTTTCTGCTTACATAGATTTGATTATGACCATTAAGATCATAATGCATTCAAGGTGGGACAAAATAAATAATAAATAAAAAATAATAAATATTCCTGGACATTGCACACAGCGCCATCTAGCCCCACACTAAGCAAACGCTTGTGTCGTGGGCACTAGATAACGGATATAATACTTATATACTTTTCTTTTGTAAATACATACTTATTATACATACAAACGACCAGACTCAACACAAAGCATTATAATTTTTTGAAAAATTCATAAATACTTGTGTCATGCGGGAATCGAACCCGCAACCCCTAGATTAGAAGGCAGTGCCACTACCAACTAAGCTAACAGGCCAGTCAAAAGGGGTAGAGGTGAGAAATTTTGTAGCAGGTTTCATAATCATAATCATCTTTATTCATAAAAAAGTATTACAATGTCAACTAAATATATATTAAAAGAACTACAATTTCTTAGGTAGCTTCTTTATTGTAAAACTAATTAAATATTATTTAATTTAAATATGTCAAAATCACGGATAGTTTTCTGGATAAGCCAGCGTTTCAGTCTACCTAAGCTTGGCGCCGAGATAACATCCAGGAATATTCAAAAGCTGTAGCACAGAAGGTGTTTGTATCGTACGTTAGTACTTATTGTTTGTATCTACTTTGTTTTTTTTTTAAATGTTACTTCCTAAACCTTCCTTAATTGTTTATTAACGTAATTATACAAAAAACCCTAAGTAAAAAAAACTAAGAGTGTTACTTAACTTAAACCACCTGCAACAAATTAGTGTCTCATGTTTGTAAGTTTGCAAATTATCTCTCATCAAGTCCACTGATGGTCCACGACTGTAATTGCTAAACAAACTGACGTACCGTAAATCTTTTAGCGAGCGTCACCAATTACCGTCGGCCGCAATTTGTTGGTGACAGAGTTAGCAAGATTGATCATCGTAATATATACATGTATATGTGAATAGATGCCCATATATATTTAAGTAAGTCTTTCTTCTATCTTGAGTCGTATTTCCCCATGACTGAGGGTAATGACTCCCCCGCAGAATTAATTCATTCCCGGAGTTCTCTTGGGCACATACATCGTGGTACCCACCCAGGTCCTTCCACGGACGACATTTCCTCACGATGTTTTCTTTCACTGTTAAGCGAGTACAAATCCACACATAACTTGAAAATACAAGTCATTGGTGTTGGGCTGGGTTCTTCGAACCAGTGATGTTTGTCTGCACGTAATAGATACGAAAAATCTAGTAGCTTATACAATATGTATAATATATATTATTTCTTACAAAATTTTGTTAGCTGTTTGAGCGTTAAGGAAGGACAAACATACACGCGCATAATTTCATTCTTTTAATGTTGGTTTTCCGTTTGATAATGTAGTGATAGGGTAGGTTGTTATAGCGGGAGTAGTCAAAGAAAGTTTCACGTCTTTTACGGGTAATGAAACGGTATATGAAATTAAAAATATTGTACAAAATTCTTCTTGTTTCGTGACCAAACTTTAGCAGCTTTTCTATACAAATATAAACACCGAAACAAAATCATTGCAGTCGGTCTATCTATCTACATAAAGGGCGTTCCACACGAACGGCCAGTCGCGTGGTCATCGCTAATTGTGATAAATGGGTGTTCGTGGTAGCACAGTCGTTTGTCTTGCGACGCGACACTCGGTTTACTTTTCATTCTGATGTTAGGGGAACAGACGAGGAATTATCATTACTTCAGATACTGTACAAAAGAATCAAAATGAAATAATTTATTTAACGAAAGAAACACAATATAATAATAAATATTGAATGGTTACTGATTAAGAAGTAATGATTTTTAATGATATTAATGCGTTACTTTTTGCCTCTGTTATTATTGACCCAGACTATATTTTCTCGTAGATGAATATCCATGTAAGAAATATATCATATCACTGTTCGATACATTTAGGTATAAGTCCAAATTTCTGATAACTTGAAAGTATCAGTTCGTAGGAGTTTTATATATATATAGGGGCATAAGTAGTGCTTATGTTTGTATGTTAATATTTTTTCATGTTCAAACGGCTGCACTACACAGGCTACTTTTTATCCCGAATGAAACCGGGGGGCAATGATAGTTCGAAACAATAATAATTGTCACTCGCTCGTCTGCAAAACCAAAGCCGCAATGAAGCTAAATCCACCGCAAGAACCAGCTCGATTCGACGGCTTCAAACTAAAATAATGCGTTCCAAACACGAAATATATGCGTTTAAACATGAAACAAATGCGTTTCAAACACGGATTAAACGGATTCAGAAGCGTTTGGAAAGAGATGCTGACGTAGAATGAAATTATTTGCGAATTTGCTGGTATTTTGGGACAAGATAGCATTGAACTATGTATGTCCAGCAATGGATGGATGAAATTAAAACATAATGATGTGAATGTTTTAAGAGTGGAGAAAATCTGTTGTTTTGAATAAAATTCGTTATAAAAACAACCAAACAAAGAGATACAAGATTTTTGGTTGAAGGTTAGTTGATAATTCAACAGACAATAATATAAACCAAGTTGGGTTTACATTCTATGAGTTAATAATTTAAAATATTAAGATTTTTATTTGGCTTAACTCGCCTTAGCGGGGAACTATGTCAGATTATTTTGGATACAATTTAAGCAGCCAAAATTGTTGTTTATTTTGGCTGTTTAAAGTGTCCAACCAAACAAAACACTTCAGCAAAGCGGTTTACACGCACTTTTTGCCTAATAAATCTGTAGCACAAGACAATGGCCAACAAAAACGCAAGTGTAAATTACTCCGAACATTTATCACTCGCGTCTCGCACGCCACAATAATACGGTTGACTTCATCTTCGAATAATTCCCTTTGTTCCTCGCAGATGTGTGTGCGGATTTTTTCTGGTGGTACAAGTGATAAGCAATCATTCAACATCCCTGAAGTTTTCCAAGAAATCCAAATCTAGAAAAAATCTGAAACATTTCATACATGCTTTTATGTACTTAAGTGTATTTGTGTGTTACGTCTTACAAAATGTGTGCTACATCAATATGGTCAATAAAAGGCTTTTTGGGTAAAAAGTTTCGAAATGACTATTGGTCAGATATGCCGTATCAAACTCTCACGTTTTTTTTGTACTTGTTTTTATTAGTTGTACAAATTGAAAATTTCAATGAATACAGCCTATCAGTCAGCGACATTATATCATACAAATTTCACGCAGTATAATCATAATATTGATTTCTTCTCTATGCACCAATTATGTCAGTTTCAGTAAACAACTTATATAGCTTCAGATATACATATCAGGTATACAAGAAATGAATACCTGATGTTAAAGTAAACACATGCCATATATACTGAGATAAACAGACAAGTTTAAAATGTTATTTTTATTTATTTATAAAGTACCAACTGTATTAATAGAAAGAAAGAAAGAAAACATTTATTGTGACAGATTTAAGAGAAAAACAAACTCGAGTAAAAACATAATAAACAAACATAAAATCTGCCACAACACAGCCCGAACTCAGCATAATGCTGGTTGTGTGGAAGCAACCAATATGAGGTAAGATTCAAGATGGCGGCTGATTTACTCGCTACCTCCTACCCCGCATCCCACACCCCACCGTCCATCACGAGGTGTCGTTAAGGGCAGGAGGTGGAGCCATATATCAGCCGCGTCTACGCTGCAGTAGTGCGTGTAATGAATGAGGTTACTACGGATTTAGACAATGATCATGCAGTTTGGACAATGTAAAACGGTGAAAACGGGCTTTGGATAGGTGACAGTTGAACATATCGATAGGTGACTAGAAGAAATGCTTTTGAATTCTGTGTTAGAAGAGAGATTTTACTTCTGAGTGAAATTTAACGTGACTCTTACGCAATGACGAAAGTGACTGGTAACGCAGTTGTCTTCACATGGTGCAGGTAATGAATCAGGTTACTACAGATATAGACAATGATCATGCAGATTGGATAATGAAAATGTGGTAAAACGGTATTTTGATAGATGTGACCAGATAATAAATAAATATTCCGGGACATTGCACACAGCGCCATCTAGCCCCACACTAAGCAAACGCTTGTGTCGTGGGTACTAGATAACGGATATAATACTTATATACTTTTATTTTGTAAATACATACTTATTATACATACAAACGACCAGACTCAACACAAGTAATTATACCTACATTTTTAAAATGCATAAATACTTGTGTCATGCGGGAATCGAACCCGCAACCCCTAGATTAGAAGGCAGAGCTACTACCAACTAAGCTAACAGGCCAGTCAAATTCGTCTTTGCTGTGCTAGAAAGGAGATTTACTTCTCAGTAAGGTGGTTTGGTCATTGCATGTGATTTCCAAAGTAAGTATCTGGTAACGCAGTAGTCTTAAGATAGTCCGTGTAATAAATAAGGTTAGGTACTACGGATTTAGACATTGATCTTGCAGTTTGTGCTAAGTAAAACAGTGAAAATGGGCTTTGTATAGGTGACTATGCGAAATGTGCCTGTATAATGGTGTGGTAGAAATAAGATTATGCTTCTGGATGAATTTGAGCATTGTATCCGTGGGTGAATGACGACAAAAGTAAAGTAACTTGTACCGCAGTAGTCTTTAGAAGAGTATGACGGTAAAGTTACGTGTATGCGAAATGTGCTGAATGCATTTTAATACATCCATAAGTCAGATGGTTACTATTCCTATACTATGGTCATAAATACGAATGGCAGGTAACTATAATTATAATGTTGCCCAAGCAGCAATAAAAAAGGTGGGTCCAGTATAGCCATGTTCCACCTTTTATACAAATATGAACATTAACAGAAACAAATAACATTCTTTTTTTTAGGTAAATAAATACACTGAATAGGAAAAAACGAAAAGAATAATCCTTTAAGTTTTTCCAAAATGTACTGGACGATAACTTTAATGAAATACCTATAATCAACAAGATTATGTAGGTAGTTCATTCAAAGAACTACAAAGCCCCGAGCAACTTCAACTCCAAAAGCGAAGTAGGTTAAATAAAACGTTAAGCTAAATACGAATACAAGTCCTGCCCAAACCAAATATCAATTCAATCAAGGCGGATTTTTATCTCGTGATTTATTGATCAAATCAAAGTATCGGTAATTAATATAAGTTTTCAGTTTATACTCTTATATGATGTTTGTGTTGTTGACAAATTGTTATAAAATCTGTAAAAGTACATATTTTTTAAATATTTATGTTTCCCGTAAATAATGCAAAACCTACTCAACATTTCTGTAGCAAATCTATAGTAACATTTTTTTTTCACAAAAAATAAATGTTACATTTTTTTTACAAATTTTTTGGGATTGTAACCCAACTTTCCAGTTTATTATGTATGAATTTTTTGTATTATTAATTATCTTTTTTACTTACCAGTGTTTGATTGCTTTTATCCAAGATGAAATTGTCACACCAGAGTAACATTATCTCTGCTGAAAAATTAAAACAAATACGTCCAATCTCCAATTTCCGATGCTCTACAAATTTTGTCCTGTACCACACCATCTCTTCAGAAGTATACGCCAGCCGAGAAGGATACTCAAGCTTTGGCAAGAATTCTGCTGTATCTTTAAAATGTCCGCTTCATTTCAACGAACTCAAGTGATTATTAAAGTTAACGAGGATCTGCTTTGTATTGAGCAAGTGAAGACATAACTCTCTTTTAGCTTTCATGCACTTACTTCTTTCCGCCGAGAGAAAAGCTAACAGTTTTTCTTATAGAGATAAAGTAAGTAAGTTATGTACCTTATCTTAGTCCCTTGACTAATTTTAAACCTATCTTGAATTGAATAAATTCAAGAATCCCAATTTCGTTTAGTGCTTGCTTTTTTACATGAGATAGGCTCACACTTGACTACAACTTGCCTGATGCCTGTTAATCAACAAATCGTACAAATAGTTTTAAAACTGGAGTATTCTTTTTTTTCTATCAGTTGAATAATATTTTTCTTCTTTCCTGTCACAAAGTGGTGACGGGATGCTGCAGAGTTTGCGATGGCCATCGTTACTCCGGAGTAAGTAAGTAAAGAACCATAACCTATAGTTTTAGGCTTCTTTTAAACCCCATAAACGCCTAAATTAATAAGTATATGCCAATATTTATCAACGGAATCTTGAATCTTGATAATAATGTCTGGGATCAAATGTAAATGCTTGCATTGTACAAAACTGGCTGAGGTCCAAACAGATAAAATTAATTGGGACACTAAGAACCTTTCATGAACCACCGAGATACAGGCCCTGGCCTAGTTCGGGGTTCACAAGAAACACACATTAACATTGTATACATTAATTTAGTAATAAAAAAAAGACTAAATTTGAAATACATACTATAAAAGTAATGACTACAAGAAAAGTTGTGTGTCAATAATAAGAAACCTACGGTAATTATTCATCTATACTACCTATAATATTATAAAGCTGAATAGTTTGTTTGTTTGTTTGAACGCGCTAATCTCAGGAACTACTGGTGCGAGTTGAAAAAATCTTTTTGTGTTGAATAGACCATTTATCGAGGAAGACTTTGGGCTATATAACATCACGCTGCAACT
This sequence comes from Macaria liturata, assembly GCA_964023185.1. Taxonomy (NCBI): domain Eukaryota; kingdom Metazoa; phylum Arthropoda; class Insecta; order Lepidoptera; family Geometridae; genus Macaria; species Macaria liturata. The sequence continues at coordinate 15,415,337 of OZ026809.1, read as the reverse complement.
AATAGGAGCAAAGAAATAATGGAAAATGTGGAAAAAACGGGGAAAATTATTCATCTTTGAGGGCTTCCGTTGCGTGCGCTGCGAAAGCGGTTCATAATATCAAAAAAATATGTATGAAAGAATTATTCCTCTTGAAATGATCTAACAAAATGTTCGCAACAGTATATGTCTATCTTTTTAGATTAACTCACTAGAACCGTTTTTATGGTAATATCTATTCCACGCGGACGAAGTCGCGCGCACCAGCTAGTCTAGTATAAAATATAGCGCTCGAAGAATTAACTTACTTTTGCCCTTTGTGTATAAGTAAGGTACAGAGTTAAATTTCATTATCATCGTGTGGCCTCCTTCATATAGAAGTTTGGAGGTCAATTGGCAACATTTTCTGCAGGGTAAAAAAATCCAAGATTATGTGGCAACGGAAGTAATGGCTGAATTGATCCATATCAATTCAGCCATTATTATCAAAAATTGGTTTAAATAGATTTTTACCAAATTTAACTAATAAGTGAACGAGAGACAGGAACAAACATACATACCAGCATATTAAAATTAACTGTCGCTCCTATACATGTTATAAGTGTACAGTTTATACAAAAGTTATAAGTATTGTGGTAGTGTTAAATATAAGATTAATTAGTTTCAATGACAAAAAAGGTCCAAATTAAGACACCGAACCACAGTCCAATCAACGAAAGTAACCATTTTGCAATTAATTTTAACAAAAGAAGAAGCACACCCCAATCCTCATTAACCAATCTTTTTAACAATTTTCAACCTTATGTTTTTAGTAATATGGTCCAAAATTACTCACCACAACTAACACTCATTTTATTCTTTAGCTCTCTAACGTCCAATAAAAACTGACCTATTCATTCTCCCAAATTTATAAGACACATAAGAAACTAATAGGTCAAGCTATCCTGGTTAATGGCGCCAAAATAAATGATACTCGGTCACGTGATCTAACAATTTGTCGTGACGCTCAAACGATTATGCGCATCATTAGTCATATTACCACCTATGATAACATCGTTTTTGGTCTTTCATCAGTGAATTTATGTGCTACCGAAAAGCTTTCTAAATGCGTACGCCGGAACGCATTAGCTGATAGCGACTTATAGCTATTTCACAGATATTCCAGCTTATATTCTTCCATAAATATTAAATCATAATTAATATAAAGGTATTTTTCTGTAACCATGATCAATTATGTTCTTGTCAAATCAACTGTCATTGTTGGATAGCATACTTTTAGCCAATAATAGCGTGGATTATAATTGATTTGAAAGAATAATTAATTGATCGTCGTTTTAGAAACCTGTAACAAAATACATCAGCTAAAGTATGAAAGAAACTCTGGGTTTAGAGGATTCGAATTGTAACTTAATCTTTTATCAGCTAGCCAAATACAAAACTTCACAGTAACTTGAAAAAATAAATAGAAATTTCCATTTAATACGAAACATTTTCCAACCACGCACAATATGTCATTTGCATAAAAAGTAATAAATTACACAGAATCAATGGAGTAGATATTTCTTGACTATATCCCGATGCATCCATATATTCGCTCTTTAGTTTTTCCAGTGCGTTTTTTCCACGTCTTTTCATAAGTACCTTCAAATAGATAAAGTTTTTATTGCTGGCAAAAATATCAATTATTACAATAAAAAAATGCTAATATCCCATGGGGAGATTCGTAACCCTCAGTATTCAGGACTACGACTCAACTAGGAGAATTTACAATAGACATGAAAATCGAAAGTAGTGTCAAATGTGGTGACTTTTCCGTAATTATCATCATCATCGTCATCATCATCATCATCCACAGCCCTTGGGATCCCACTGCTGGGTATAGGCGTCTCTTTGTATGTGCTATCTGCCGTCTGCGGAAAATTCGTCGAAAACAATTCGTCGAAAACAATTCGTCGAGAACAATTCCCCGAAAACACAATTCGCCGAAAACACAATTCGTCGAAAAACACAATTCGCCGAATATTTTCCGCTATATTTATAACGGAATTTCTGCAAATCTTCTATAAACTTCGATTCGGCGAATTGTGATTCGGCGAATTGTGTTTTCGGCGAATTGTTCTCGACGAATTGTTTTCGACGAATTTTCCGCAAATCGCTATGTGCAGTATATTTCCGTAATACATTACATTAAATTCTGTTCAAAGTGGTTTTTTGTTGTTAAAACGGCACAAATACCACAGTTGGTATTTCAAACGTAAAAAGATATTAAGCTTTTACGCTTTTTTGAGATATAGCCTAGTGTAGACACATTGATAAATGAATTCTTGACCCTAACTCCAAAAGTGTAAGGTAAAAAAAACAATACCCTAAAAAACAATATCATACATATTACTTTATTACCTTTAACCCTTCCAAAGTTTCAGCACATGTAGGAGCAATGAGGTGTGGTGGTAAAGCGAAGCCATGTCTGCCGGAATCACGCAGTTCAAAGGTTGAGACAATTCTGAAAAAAAAAATCAGCCTTAACAGTTGTTAACTAAATACATAAACATAGGTATGTGACTACGAGTACCTATATGTTAAAAATGTTAAAAACTTTAATAAATAATAATAATAAATATTTCAGGACATATCACACAGCGCCCTCTAGCCCCACACTAAGCAAACGCTTGTGTCGTGGGTACGGATAACGGATATAATACTTATATACTTTTCTTTTGTAAATACATACTTTATAATTGATATTAAAACTTGCAAATGATGCCCCAATTTTGGCCGACCTTTCAACTATCTGACATATTATTATTTTTTTTAACTTGAACTGGTTTGCACTTGGCTTAGTTTACCTGATAGCAAGCAAAGGCAATGGCCTAAGATGGAGCTTGCTTACCTGATAAGAGCCGTTTCACACTCGCTTTGAAGATCGCTGGATTATAATATGTGGGTGCAAGGACTGTATGGATTGCATATTTAACCATTTTAACCACAAATTATTCGGGTACTATTATGTGATAGCTATATGCTAGTTTTCTTTTATTATGGTTAACTAAACAAACAACATAGTACATAAAAAACAATATGTAGCAGTATTTATACTAACAAATTGTTTAAAACAAATATTACTTCGTGTTTATTATTATTTAACAACGCTGTGTATAGTCGTAATTGGACTCTTAGTTTAATATTATTCTTAAAAGTGTTTAGTATATAAATATATTTATAACTCATTGTCTGTGACTAAACTTAACAAAATAAAATAAAATAAAAACATCTTTTAAATAAGTAGGTAGTTGACCGCAATGTCACATGAGCTTGCTCAGGGTCATAATTTTTATAAAGTTATATACTTACGGTACGCTATAAGTTTCCTTTACCCAGTCAGCACTGATTCCGGAAACGAGGTAGCCTGCAAACAAAATATTTGTTATACATTTCCCATATATTGTCAGAAATCGAATTATTATGTTGTTTATATTACAAATTGTTAATGCTTGACTGCCATGCCAGTATGCTTTTTGGAGAGTTACTTGTGAATCTTAAAATTCACTTGCCAGCTTTCACCCGGAATTTAAAAATCATCATTTTATTTCTGTTTATAAATATTGCCTAGTTGTAACAAAAAAAATACGACACAAAAAACACACGAAATCAAGCATATTAAAATTAAATAAAATATTCTTACCAACTGTATCATACGCGGTTCCGACTCCGTATTTAGTTCCGTGCATTTTTTGGATTGCCTTAGCTGCCTGTTTTCCCAAGAAGTACTGAAATTTTAGATTTTCAATTTAAAATCGCTAACAAGGGGTTATGTTTTTTTTACTAAAACTATTTAAAAAATGGAATAAGGCAACTTGTTTTTTTTTTGTTGAGGATTATCTATAACTAGTGGACGCCCGCGGCTTCGGATAAAAAGTAGCCTCTGACACTTCTAAGACCTCATGCCATCAACATACTCAAACATGATGATCCGTTTAGCCATTTTTGCGTGATGAGCGTTTAAATAAACAGACTAAAAATCTAAAAACTGCTGAGACGTTTTGTTTGGACCCAAACAATTTTCCAACATCTATGTTCAGATTTTAGACCCTCTTCAGCTTTATTATAAGTAAAGATTATTAACACATACCACATCATCATAATTATCCTGATGTTCCGTGCTATCTGCATACGGTACAATAATGTATTGTCCGTAGGAATGAAACGCGAAGTAAAACTCCAGATCTCTGCTGACACTCTTGACAAATGATGCCATAGCTTGAGATTCGCTCTCAGAAAACTGACTCGTTCCACAGTATATCTCGTTTGATTCCACGAAACTGACTCCTTTTACTAAAATTTAGGTATTAAAAATCAACATACAATTTCTTTCAAGAAATACAGATATGAATAAGAAAAAAAAAGAAGTTGTTAATATAGCCACGTTGGGTGGCGTTATCACCTGATTTTGTTTTACTTCTATTTTAATGGCATAACATAAAATATTAACAAAATATAACGTTACCTCCGAAATTGTGTCCGAAATTTCGATTCAAATCTACTCCATGTCCGTTACGATTTTTTCTCCATAGGCGGTCCTGTACAAAATAGTGTTATGAATTGATAGCCTGCTGTTTTTCTCCTTCTCACATTATAAAATCACACATAATAAAAAACTGGGATATTGCACACAGCGCCATCTAGCCTCACACTAAGCAAACAATTGTATCGTGTAATGGTCTCATGTAATCCATTTAATAAACTTTATAGACTTATTCCGTAATAGACTATCAACTTCGACCACAAATTTTGCTTGTGATATCGTTCAGGTTCGGTATCTTTTTAAATAATTTGGTTATGAAAATGTCTACTTGTCAATAGTACGGCAGTCGTTAAGCCATGTCAAAGGCCCTTAGGGTGGTTTCAAAACCCTTGTCACGAGACTTAGCCACTCTCATACGAAGAAGAAAAACAAGAAGAAGGCAACACAATTTAAAACAAAAAAACCCGCAAGCTACTTTATAACGTAAAAACTTACACTAGTATGCGTATATTCATATCCGTCCGGATTGAGAACAGGTACAAAGAACCATTCATATAAGTAGGCGATTTTTTTAAATTCATCATCATCACCGTATTGGGCGTGTAGCACTTCGTTCAGAAGATATGTGACGAACGCTGGGGCTATCCACTCTCGCGCATGGATGCCACCTTCGATAATCACTCTTTTTAATGGTAGGGATCTTTCGTCTCTGTAACAAGAATAGAAAACAAGAAGAGAATATTTTTTTTAAAAAAACCAAACCTTATTTAAGTATGTTCTTTTTTTGTGATTTTTCATTCGCTGCTTGGTGGTATTTACCGAAGTAAGTGAAGCAAGCTTGAACTTAGCTATTGAAGCTCAAAAACCATTCTTTCATATATACCTTACACTACTGAACTGATTTTGAAAAAATTCAATCGTTTCATAAATTAAGACTACTGTATCAAAACAGCATGAAGTTGTAATGAAATTTAGGTTACAAGAACTTTATAGTCAAAACATTTTCAAGTATCTACAAAATGTTATTTGCATTTACTCGTACTTTGAAGCTTAAATCATAATCCTATAATATCACATCACAAGTCCAATTGATTATGTGTTTTTCTTATTTTCGAAATCGATCAAATGAAACCTAATTAAACTGATTGAATGATAATAATAAATAATCGTTTATTATGCTAAATATACATGTATGTACGTAAAAATACAATGAATCTTACATAAACTTACTTTAGGTAGTACATCTTCGGATAACTGCGCAGCACACTAAGTCTGTGGAGACCTGTGTTGTGCTGCGACAGGAATCTTTGAGACACTCTATCATTCTATCACGAAATTCACAAAAGTAACACACTATAAGATTATAAAACTTTGTTTTGGAGAATAATTATTACATACCAAAGATAAAGGTTGCGTACAAAACTTTTTTTTTTTTGCTGGCACCACACTTTGTTTTAGCTTATTGTAACTTCACATTTGTGTTACCAGATGTTTGTTGAAATTAACCGTAGTAAAAAACAAATATACCTAATTCGGATTTAAGTGTTACATACATTGAGATATTACTATGTAGTAATATATTAATTAATATAGTGTCTTGTTTTTACCTCTTATATCTCTCTCTGTGATTAAGAACTGCAGCCAATATTTCTCGATTCTGATGTGTTCTTCCAATCAGTCGAATCTTCACTTTCTTGGGATACAAAGCTGCAATATCTTTCATCCAAGTATAAATGTCTGACAGTCTGTAGAAATGTTGCCAGTCAAAGGTGTCTGTTCGTCTTCTTAGATATGTTTTAACGGTTTGTTGGTTCAGTAATCTGAAACAAAATTACAGTTTTATTCGATCGATGGATGTAAAATTTTATGTAAGAAAATATATATTAATAAAGAAGTTTTCGTGATTAGTTATCTATACATATAATAATGTATGTACATAGATAGTATAAGGTCTTAGAAGTGTCATAGTGTACTTATTATATTATCAAAATAATACGATCGAAGCCGCGGGCGTCCACTGGTGTAAATAACAATATAATGATCAGTACAATTGTCAACCGTATGAGCGATATTCTGATCGGAACTATATAGCATGCAAACTGCATGGGCTAGAATTGATTTAAATTGGTATGTAAGTTACATGTTTACTGGTGTTATAGTAACCAAACAGGCATAAGTAATAAGAGGTAATAAAAAATATTATACTCACTCTTGTACATCTTCAATGACTGTAGTCAGGTATAATCCTCGGTTCACAACCTCTCTATGGAAAGCATGCTTTTCCTTCGGACCGATTACAAAGTCAACAGGCTTATTTATTAGTCCCGGTTCTCGCCAAAAATTAGCTTTAAATAAAACACTTAAATTACGATAAAAATCTAAATGTTCTTCATTAATAGGAATACCACGATACATGGTATAATTGTTATAATATTGCCTACAGAAGCTGTGTTGAATTTGCAAAAGACCCAAAAATATAATTAAAATATAACTTAGCATTTTGAATGTGTTTCATTTTATTTTGTAAATTGTTATAAAATATTTTCGGCTCATCGTGATGACGTCCGAAAAATTTATAGAGAAATTTGACAGTGATGTCATCTTGAAATTGTAATCAATAAAAAAGCCTAAGCGTCAGCAAAAAGATTTATAAAAAGATATCAAAAAGTTCAGTCTCTATCTTTGTGAAAACTTATCACCAAATAATAGCATACAATCTGCTTCTTGAGTCGTATTCCTTTTTACTGAGTTCTCTTGAGCAAGCACATCGTGGTGGGCGTCCAGATCTTTTCACGGAAGACTCAAGCAAGTCATATTCTCGGGTTTCGTAGTCCTCTAACAAATTGGTTTCTTCAAGATGTTTTCCTTCACCAATCTACAAAAACTTAAAAACAAAGTCATTGGCCGGATTCAAACCAGGACGCATCAGAATTATGCAGTCACTTCCACCACCGAGCTACTCTGGCTATAGGTACAATATCTATTATATTGTTAGCAATTAATTTAGCAGTAGTTTGAACATAACAGCAGCTGTGACCACTCAACGCCATCTTAGAGTAAATTAAGCGACATGCTTGGCCACCAACCAAGTTGCGGTGTCTGCTATTTTCAACGACTTCATACTTTATAAACACATCCTAATAGCTCATGTAAAAAAAATACAAATAAATACACGTGGTTATATAGATTCTGAGTACGCTGTCATAATGACAGTAAGCTACACCCGAGGAATTTCATTCCTCTCTCATGGCTACAGCATTTAAACTATCACTAGGATTTTGTAAGTTTATTTGCTGTATTTTTTAGTATTGAGAAATAGTATGTTTAATTATATCTTTTAATTATTCATTAAAGGTATTGCCAATACTGAAAAAGTAATTTTCAAATATTATGTACAAATAAGATAATATGAGATGTTTGCAGATTTCGATTTTAAATTATACTAAATGTATAACATTGTTTTAAATATTTAAAATTAATATTTTGGAGTAAGGCTATCATCATTGTTTTATTATTATGTATTTTGTTAAATACCATTTTGCTTATGTACCTACGTATCGATTTAACGTTTAAATTAAATAAGTAAGTAATGCAAAAAAAAATATTTAAGTGATTGGTCTGTTTGCATGGACGTATGATAAGACGGGATGGTTATTGGTCCACAGAATACAGTAGGTATAACAAAAGTTTTGTACGGAAGTTAGGTGTCTCTAATTTATCTTGTGTATGACATTGTAACTACTGTTGATATTCATTGCAACGTGACAAGACGTTGTATTTCAATATAGTGATGTGTTTGTATCCACAGTTTGTGACACTAAACTGTTATAGTTTGTTGTTTGAATCGTACACATACTTTTTATAGGATTTCTGATACTTGTAAGGCTTTTGTAAATACAATTAGATATGCTTCTGCTGAAAAACGTCGCAAGAACTTGTCACCAATTTTTTTTTAACTTTTCTGGGCATTGATTTTTAAGTCTTGACATGATCTTATCAAATTTAAAAAAATACCTGCGGTGATGAAATTTTAAACTTATTTTGTAACTTGTGCGTACCAAAAAGTCAATCCTAATAAGAAAAAAACTGAATCATCAAAAACTGTCAATTTTATTGAGCCAACCAAAACGCACAAATACCTAGTAACACTCCATTCACCCCCAATTCATTTGCCCTCGAGTTATCAAATATATCAGCTCGAAGTCTCTTCACATTGGTGGTCATAATTTCCAAGATTCCGTCGGTTGTTTCATCGCAGGTGGGTCTAATCTCGTGCGGGGGCAGACCGTAGCCGTACCTCCCGGTGTCTCGCAGAAGGAAGGTGTAGACGAATCTGTGAAAATAATGTGTAAAAAAATTAACAGTTAACAAAATTCAAGTAAAATTTTCTTATATCTAAATATATAAAACTCAAAGGTGACTGACTGATATAGTGATCTATCAACACACAGCCCAAACCACTAGACGGATCGGAGTGAAATTTGGCATGCAGGTAGATGCTATGACGTTGGCATTCGCTAAGAAAGGATTTTTGGAAAAGCCGCTTTTAAAGGTGTGAAATAGGGGATGCAAGTTTTACTTCTTAATGCGAGCAAAGCCGCGAGCATCCACTAGTATTTAATATAATCGAAATATGAGATTATAATCTCAATTTAATTTAAATGTCTTGGAAGGGGCATGTTAACAAAATACGATGATAGATCGCCGTAGGAAAGAGGAACATCAGACATCACTAACAAACATATTTTCTCTTCTACAAGTATATAAGTAGTGTCATGTAGGTACTTACGGAACCGAATATACGCTTTTCACCCAACTTGCACTATCCCCTGATATCTTATGACCTGAAACAAAATAAAGAAAAAACATACAGTTGAATTGATAGCCTCCTCCTTTTTGAGTCGGTTAAACAGTCAAAGAATTTTGCTGTTAAAAAATCTAGCTAAGATTCCTGTCAATTTTCAGTCTAATTTAGCTAATTTACTAAAAATAAGACCGAAGTAATTTTAAGTAACTATAAAAACGTCCAATATTTTATATTTTATGTTTTTTTTAACATACCCAACATGTCATAAGAATTGCCAATGCTATATTTCTTGCCATATTTTCTGTACATTCTCATGATTGCTTGTTTTCCGTAGTTTTCCTGGAAAATTATATAAATTGGATTATATACCCAAGTTACAGATAAACACTAGAAACTTATTTTATTATGTTTAAGAAAAATCCCACTGTAGACAAATAGGTATGCCCAATTATGTAGTGTGAAAATCAAAATCATTATTTGATAATAATGATTCTGATGAATGATTGATATCAAAAATAATAAAATTACAAAATATTAAAAATCTCTTACAATTTCGTAGGTCATTTTTGGAAGGCAATGTTATGAATGTATTTTATAAGGTATTTTTAAAATCAAATCTAGACTTACGCTTTCCCCGTAATTTTCAACATGCAATATTTTATCACCGTACGGTATGATTATGTTTTGTCCGTAAGCATGTATGGAGAAGTAATATTTGAGACTGCTTGCGTAGTTTGCTATTAATTTGGACAGAGCCAATGTTTCTAGTTCAGAAAACGGGCTGGGCCCACAGTACTTCTCTGAAGCTGAATCGTTGCTGGCGTCGTGTTCTGTGAATGGAAGATAATAATTTTATACTTAATATTATAATAATTTGACTCCGATGTAATCAAATGATTAACAAAAACACTGGTTCTTAAATGTTAAGAAGTGCGTATTTGTAAGCACCAAGCAATATTATTATTATGTGGTAGTTAGTTTAGTTTTTTTGTTCTTTGTTTTTATGTATGTATGTATCATTACTGTTCGTTAGAAAAATTATACTTATACATAATATTTTTCAATGTGCGTAGATTTTTTATAATGGATTGTTGTTAGTCATTTATTTCACCGTTCAATTCACCTGAAGCGACTCTTGCACGTATTTAAATGCTGTAATCTGTTGTCAAATGCTCATAAAGGAATAGAAGGAGTCTGCCGCATATCAGCACTAGGCATTTGGTGACGAATACGAGGTAGGTAGCAGTAGTAGGTTTAACCAGGTATAAGTTCCAAAATGATGCATTTCATAAAGATCAGCATTCAATTTAGCCTCTCTTTTGATGTTATAGGCATGTTTACACTTACGACAGAACCCATATTTGAAATTTCTGTTCAAGTCTACGCCACGGTGGTCGGCTGTGAAACTTTTTCTATTCTTCCTCCATAATCGGTCCTGAAAATAAGGTGTTTTGTAAATAATTGACGGGCAAATATTTTATCACTTTTAACTTATGAATGAAATCTGTGCCGTAATGAAATTAATTTTCTAATAAAGCTGCTAAAACACACTCCCGTACCAAATATGTACATAATACTATGATTAGTTTGTTATATCCACGCGTATAGTACTAAATTGTAATTGCATTTTGGACTTGTTCGTAGGTATATAAATCAGAGAACAACGAACTTACAATTCCATGACTGTATTCATACCCATCAGGATTGGCGACAGGGACCAAAACCCACTGGTAGTTGAAAGCTACTCCTTGCAGTCGGCTATCAGTTGACGTGCTGTTGTCCACATTTATCAAAGTATTAGCCAAATATGTCACTAGTTCTGTGGAAATCCACTCGTTTCCATGCAAGCCACCTTCGACGATGACTGTTCCTCGGATTTTCTTTCGAAGGATACTGAGAGCGTATATATCTCGATTCTCTGCTGTTTTTCCAAGATGTATCAGTTCAGTTATCTTTGGGTATTGAATGACGATGTCTTTGAGCCATTGGTAGATGTCGGCGAGAGTGTGGTAGCCTCCCCAGGCATATGTCTCTATTCTATACTTGGTGTACTTTTCGATGATTTGTTGCTCGTCGAAAAGGCTGAAAATGAAGAACAAACATGATATGGTCGACTTTTAATTGACTGTTTAGTAAAAAAGAAAAAAGAGGGTCTTTGATACTAAATATTACAGAAGTAAATTCTTAAACTGACTTATGTATGTTTCTGAATAAAACTATAGGATTGAATAAAAATAAAGAGGTAGGTATTGTCAGGGGTTGAAATAAGTTTTAGCGCCATCACATTGATCGCACTGGTAAAAAACTGCTTACTTTTGTACGTTAGAAGAAACTTCTTCGACTGGCAAACCAAAATGCTTAGCTCTTTCAACAAATTCTATCACGTATGTAGGTTTTACAATGAACTGGACATCTTGGTAGATTTTGTACGGCTTTTTCCAATATATCACTTCTTCAGAGTTCTGTTTCTCCAAGTTCTTTAAAAATTTCAAATGTTCTCTATCCATGGGCACAGTTCTATATAAAACATAGCCGTCGTAATTTTTTCCTTGGCATATTCGAAAATTGGTCGCAAAAACTATTAAGACAGCGAGAATTTTCGCATTCATCGCGAATTTCTATGATAAAATCATGAATTTGGATTACGATTTCAAATAAAATAGTACCTACAAATAATTATTCTCTAATGACAGCAGTATAAAAATATCTCAAACTCAATGAAAGTCAAAGCTGTGACGGGTGACTTAAGCAAAAAAAATCTAAAGAAGACTTTTTGAAGTCTGAAAATGGTTGGAAAAGATTATCTTACTTAGTATACTTACATTATGCAAACATTTCTAACTAATCTCGCACCAGCAGGGTTTAAGATCACATGTAGCCCATCTTCTTCTTCTTATCGAATGAGAGTGGCCAACTCTGGTGTCGAAAGTTAATCGAGCCGCCCTAAGGGCATCTGACATGGTTTAACGACTGCTGTACTAAACAAACAGCCATAGTCTCGTTATAATATCAGTACACAAATAAATTTACATTTTATCCGTAAATCATGATAATAACTTAACGTAGTCTAGATTTTTTAAGAACCAAAAAATACTAAATCATGGGTGTCCACTAGTAATAAAAGTTCACATATACTCATAGCTAAAATTGTATACCTAATGCTAAATCATTATGGTATCTAACACGGTGATACCTATTAAATAGAGTGACAAACAAACTAAAAACAAGGTGCCTCAGATGCATTAATATAATTAGCTGGAAGATACGATCTCTGAAGCTGACGGAAACTAGCAAGGAGTAGAATGTACGACAGAAATACAGGTCAATAAATCAAATCTTAATCTTAATCTCCAGCGATCTTCAAAGCGAGAGTGAATCGGTTCTTATCGGGTAAGCACGCTCCATCTTAGGCTATAGCCTTTGCTTGCTATCAAGTAAACTATGGCCAAGTGTAAACCCCGTTTAAGTAAAAAAAAATCGTCGAAAATCAAGTAGGATACATAAAAAAACCAAGGCGGTCGGGTCAATGTAGTAATTGCATTCAAATGTTACTAAATCAGTTTTTTTTTATGGCTGAAACAGATTTTTTTTTCATCACAGTTGTAGAATGACATGCACATACTGACATAAATTTCTCATAACGTAATTAATAAAAATAATTTTTATACCTTAAGTCAAAACTAAATTTGAAACTCCTATAAATGTGGTTATGTACCTTATCTTGGATGATCACCTTTGATGGAATATGTCTTAAAATTCTATATGATAATCAGGTACCAAATGATTTTGCACTATCCAACTTATTTACTACGAAATAAAGTTTTAATAAGAAAATTCTTCTGTCGTATAGCTGTCTCTTTTTCCATGATTATAATGCTATTTTATGGATGATGCAAATCAAAAATTGATAGAACACAACCTAATAATATATATGTTCCTTTTTATGTTCAATTGGCCCTGAGCTGTCTTTCTGAATAACATTCTACTCACTGCTAAGAAGAACTTGGTGCTCATTAAAAGTTAACTTCAACAAAGAAACTATGGAATTAATTACTGCTAGTGAAAAAGGATTAAATTGAATATTCTTTCTGAAAGGATTTCAATAGCGGCAGCCAGGAATTAAGCTCGATGCTGTTATGAATAAACATTTTCATTTATATAGTACTAGTGGATGCCCGCGGGTTCGCTCGCATTATTTCAGGATAAAAAGAAACTTATAACAATTCTAAGATCTCATATAACCTGCACACCAAAAATCATGATGATCTGTTCAGCCGTTTTTGCGTGATGAGCGTTTAAATAAACAAACATAAACAGAGAATTGTCTTATTTTCAGGAGTGCATTTAGTTCATATAAAAATACTCAATCTAATAATTCCAAAAGGTCAGTGCATTATCAACCATTCTAAATTCCACCGAACGGCGGAAAGCAAAAAAAAACAAAGACAAGGAAATACAAATCAGCATATTTTATTATGAGTTCCATTTGAAGCCTGTTTCCCTAATGTATAAATTCACTTCCTTCCCACACTTCATTTCACACGGCTTGCCCTGAAGGGCGGCTTTGTGACGTGTTTGTTCCATTTATGCTTTTTTTGCCTAGGGTGAAAATGATGGTACACGTTCAGTACATGGAAAAAATAATATGCAAGTAAGTACCTAATGGAAAAGCTAACTTTCTAACTATTTTACAAGGGATTGGGTTGCGTTTGACTACAACTATCTATGTCAAAAAAAAATCAATTGTGCCGATGTAATGCAAGTACATAATAAACGAGTATGGCTTAGCGGTTCCAGTGTCTGCTTTTCATCCAGAAGGATTCTGTTTCGAACCCGACCCTACACTAATGACTTGAATTTTCAAGTTGTGTGGATTTGTACTCGCTTAATGCTGAAGGAAAACATCGTGAGGAAACCGACATGTTCAAATATCTATATATATATATATATATATGTCGGTTTCCTCACGATGATGAAGGACTACAATATACGAGGACGTTTCTTTCGTGGAAGAACCTTGGCGCCCATCACGATGTATCTGCCCAAAAGAACTCCCCTAACGAATTAATTCTGCGGGGGAGTCACGACCCTCAGTCATGAGGAAATACGACTCAAAGAGAGAGAATGTAAGTAGGGACTATTAGCTCCTTATATCACGTAGGTATAACAATTTTATTAAAAGACTCATAAGCTTTCGTTTTTATTTTAGGAGCATTATAAGCACCATTTAACTAAACTGTTTAAATTATTTAAATCGAGACAATGCTCAATTCATCAATTATAAGCGAAACAATGGCTGACGATCTTTTAGGGCGTGTTCATACTGTTAATCAGCTAAAACAATGTGATGTACAAGATTGTGATGAATCAGCCTAATATGTCATGTCAGGAGTGGCGAACTGACGCAGTCATGTTGAATATACAGGGTGTTACTATTATTATAGGTTTAGGTCGTCCGGTCGCTAGATGTATCGACCACATCGTCAAAGTCGAGGGTCCAACTTAGATAGGTCTGCACAAGATCGACGCAGATGGCACATACAAAGGGAGGCCTATACCCAGCAGTGGGATCCCAAGGGCTGTAAATTGATTGGATGACGTTTTACCATGAGAATTAAAATAATGTTTTTGAATGTAATCTAACCATCCCGAACGGAAGAGCAGCCTTAATTGATTCAAGCTTTTAGCATTATTCTGAATTGAAGCTGCGTTGTGGTAGATTTGTTTATAATCATATAATTTTGAGTATGTATGTACAATGTCTGTTCATATATAAAGCTGTTAGTAAAAAAAAAACTTTATTTCAAAATAAGGAACATTCTGTATCAGAACAGAAGTAAAAATGTTTCGTCATGTTATCGTGTTAATTCTTGTATAGGGAAAGTTAAATATAACTTTTTATTTTGTTTTAAACAAAGTTCCACTTAAGTTTACACTTTAAAGTGTACATGAAAGTAAAAAAGTTAAGTTGTGTGTTTAACATATTTGTTTTAACTAGTACGGGTTTGCAATTGGCCATAGTTTGCCTGATGGTAAGCAACAGCTATGGCCTAAGATGGAGCGTGCTTACCCGAATACGAATGCGTGCTTAACCAATAATAGATTCCGGATTCTTAATGTTTTAAATAGCGTTACAAGAAACTCATGTCAATGATTTTGTGGCTGTTAGAAGCTTTTACTGTTACTGTTAGAAGCTTTAACTGTACTTAATATATATTTTTACAAAAATAATCATTTCATTGTTTCACAAAAAAAAACATGTTTCCAATACACTTGCTACTAAAACGCGGCCAAAATTGAGTCATGATCGTTAAAAATATTGCTGAAAAAAATCCTGAAAAATAGCATCATGGGAGAGTGTGATACTGACAAATCCATCAATCTTGTTATTAATTAAAATTCCCACTCATTCAATCAATTAACTTCATTGAACGGCCTGAAAAGCCTCCAGAATGAAAGCTATGTATCATGGCCGGATTTTTTACCAACGCATTAAAAAAGAAGATTTTTTAATATAAAATTGTAATATTATCAGAATTGTATTAAATTTTAGTTTAATGATCTATTCAGACTTCCCAATGTGTATTCATATGTTTGTATATGGATGTATGTTTATCTATAATTTTTCAAAATCTATATGTGATATCGATGTAATAGTTTTTGTATAAGATAAAGCGTGAAGTGAACATGTACTCCATTGTACGAAAGACGGTAGAAAAGAAAGCATTACGTTGGCTGACTTCATATTTAACAAACTTTCCAAACGTTATCGTAACATAAAAGTGTTACGAAAAATTTTGACCAAACAACTAACTGGCTTGATTGGTAACCATGTATTTATAATAATGCTTATTTTATAAAATAGTAGGCATACATTTTTTTAATGTTAATTTATCGATATGCTATCAGTAGACTGGATAATCCATATAACTTCGATAAATAAATCAGATTATCGCAACGTATCTTGGATTAGCTTTTTAAATGTAGATAAATTTGTACAAGAGTACAAATAGTACAAAAACATGGGTTCTTGTGAAGGTGGTCATAAAATTGCATTATTTTGCTCAAATTTTAGATCAGGAAAATCTCTTTTCAAATTCATTCAAATTTATTTATTTAGTTAGTGAAAACTAAGTACACTTGCGCTTAAAATATATCTAAACCGACTTAAAATAATATTGTGATCTGCATAGAAAACGCCAATCGTAGAACTCCTAGTAACTTCTATGATTGGTGGATGACTGTTATTGGTTAGAATATGTCAGTTTTGACGTCTTTGATTGGTGTTTCGTTTCTGAGCGGAAACGTTCCGAATTTGTGTAACATCCTGCAGATCAATTTGCACATACTTGTACTGGGTATGTGATATTGTTAAGATAAGAGTAGTTAATGTGACCTGACTGACCCACAATGTCACTTGAACATGATCTGGAGATCAAATGCCTGACCACCAAGTGTACAATCATCATCTTATAGTTTGTATAAAAATGTGTTTGAAAAGTTTTTAGGGCTTTAAAACGTAGTTGTTCTAACTAAACAAAATTTTGCCAAACATAATATTTCTTCATCGTCATCATCATCATCCACAGCCTTCTCTATCCCACTGCTTGGCATAGGCCTCTCTTTGAATGTGCCAGCTGCGTGGATCTTGCGCAGACCTCATCCATAAAGAACCTACATATTTCTTATACCTATAAGTAATATATATGTTTGTAATATTGTGAATAAACAGAACCCTATAGAAATACTACCAAACAAAAATACCCCGTACAATTTCCGCAGACTCCAGATGTTGGAGTTTCCAGCATAACACGGCTGTTTAACATGATAAGGGACTGCATAAGTTCGTAACTTGAACTTGTGATTGTTCCCAACTTGACTGTTTTGTGGGTCGCTTTATTTCTGAACCATTCGGAGTTGGGAAGAAATTTTGCAAAAACTGTATTTTTTTTTTTCACAAGATGCTGTACTATATTTAATAACTAAGATAAATACTCATTACTTTCACTACATAGTATACAACAAAGCCGCTTTCCGCGTATGTTCCCTATGTATGTTTAGATCTTTAAAACTACACAACAGATTTTGATGCAGTTATTGTTTGATTGTTTGGTTATAGATAGAAAGATTCAAGAGGAAGTTTTAGGTGTATTCTAAAGCATGCAAAGCCTTAGGTAAAAGCTAGTTACTATGAAAGTAGCAAACTAAACAAAAGCCCCTAAGGCTGTTTAAAAACCCTGATATCAGATTAGACTAAACATTTGTCTACTATTCGAAACTCGGTATAACACTACAACTGAAATAGAAAAATATATGTTTCGTATCAAAAATGCGTCAAAATACTAATTTCATTTGTTGTGCAATGTTTTTAACTACAAAATTTGATGATTTGGCTGCGTTGATAGACAGATACTTGTACATATATTCACTTAAATACAGGTAAGTAATAGTTATGATTCATCTCATCAGGGAACCCAACTGTCTGTGAAGTGAAAAACTTAAACAATATACTAACTTAAATTCAGACTCACAAAAGGTTAAATACATTGTCATTTTTTTGACTAAGTCACAGCCAAATTACCTTTCCATCATAGTCTTTCGTCGATCCTAAATCTAGAACCATCCCTTATAACCTTGCCTATTCTGAGCTTTCAAAAACGCAATTATTAGTACAAAAGTATTCTTCACAAATGAACTCCTAAACGTAACATGTACCTCTTTTAAATTACTCAAAACTCGTCCTTGCGTATTAGGATTTCAACTAGTGTTAAAGAATAGTTTTGCTTGAAGAAGAATTGGCATATTTCTCGTTTCGATTTCGACCTGTAATAATGACAGTAATAAATCATATGGATCGTTAGCGCTCCCCCGGTGCGGGTTCGATTCCTGCCATAGATGATATTACATTAGATAGTCGTTTATCCTGTTTTTCTATTCATCATCATCTTAAACACTTTATTGCACAGCTATCCATAGAAGTAGCATTAGCCAATCAGTTGTGACCTTAAGCTAAGTATAAGACTTAAAACGAATAGGTATAGCATATTAATAAATTTTAACACAATAAAATAAATAAATATTTCAATTACGCTTGTATCATGGGGACTAGATAACGGATATAATACATATATACTTTTCTTTTGTAAATACATACTTATTATACATAGAAACGACCAGACTCAACACAAGTAATTATAAATTTTAAAGTTCATAAATAATTGTGTCATGCGAGAATCGAACCCGCACCCCTTATTTAGATTAGAAAGCAGAGCCACTACCAACTAAGCTAACACAGCAGTCGATAGCTTGCAACTTTGATGATAGTAATATAAATATTGACATATACTTTCATTTGTGTTTTTGTTTTCACGTAAAATAGATTGAGATGACATTTATTAAACACATCACTTATATTTTCTGCCGCCATACACTTATGTAGTCACATAATGAGATAGTTCATTTGAGGCGTTTTATACGTTTACTACGATAATTGAACTTGGTATTAAAATCTTTTTATATACATATTTAATAAGAATGTATTGTACCAATACATTTTATGCATCACTATAAAACTACCAATAACATTATATTTATAATTTCCTTTTTCTAATATTCGATGTAATTTATGTTTAAGACTTGTAAATAAAATATGAGTCACGTTAGTAAAATTTGTAAGTATTTATTTAAGGTATTTTGGCCTACGTTCCATCCACAACTAACACCATCTTTGAATCCGGCCGAAATGGCATCATCTGTCAATGGATAGTGACTTGACATGAGTCTCTAATGGAGTAGTGGTGTTTGGGACAATCGAATGAGCTGAGGGCGATTCCATAGGGCTGGGAAGGTGACTCGAGTTTACTATTGTTGTGTTTATCATCGATGGTGTAAATGTTATGATAACAAAATAAATGATTTTTGAGTGAGAAATATCTGATGGTCAAATGATTTTGATTGAAGTCATGGGTATTCGTAACTAGACTGCTATTACCAACGAATACAGATCTTGAACGTTAGTGCTTTTATTGTGGTCTTATTGTTTATTTCAAGGCAAACAGAGCAAGAGCATGATTAACCGTATAAGATGTAAAGGAAATGTTATGATGATATTATGAACATGTTCATATTGAACATGATGTTGTGTATTTTTATGTATCGGAAAGTGTTTTAGGTACATTATATAGTTAAGAAATAAAAAAAAAACAATAATAAGTGCTTCAAAATATTGTACGGTCCCGTTAAGAGTTTTGATAAATTTGATCTTAAACATATTTTTAACAACTTCTGCTCAGCTCATTTCAAAGAGGAAACACTTATATTAAAAATACATTCAAACCAATTTACGACTGAAATATTATATTGTAACTTTCAACAGATAAACGAAACGGACATTAGTTAAACTATTATTGAAATAATAAACTAAACTAAAAAGCTTTCAAAATACGTAACTGAATTGAAAACAGCCGTCAGGGATTTCATATTTCGTTTGTTTTACATCTTGCGATACGATTTTCAGTTACAAATACGATATTGGAAACTTGCTTTTCATTACAAAGGTATTATAACAACTAATGATAATACTGTAAATATTAACATTTTATCATAAAAATATTATTAGATTATAATGTAACAAAGCGGCGACGAGGCTGTTTGCTGAGAAATATTTAGGTTTTTTTTATTTAATCTAACCTTAACATGAGGTAGGTAAGATGGGATACTCATTAACCATTTCTGTAGACTAATACGTCTAACACAAAAATACAAACTTTTTACCCAAGATTTGAAGAAAGTCTGGGTATTAATTCTCTTAAACAAGGGCCTTGGTAGATAAGTCCCAATATTTTTCGTAAAACACAAAATAAATATGTATAAATCGTCTTTTGTAAATGCACAACTGAAACGTCATCTCAAATGTCATCGCTCGCTGACAGCTGACGAAACGCCACGTCGCTTCCCCATCAATTACCCCCGCGTTGGTTTTGTTGTGACTCCCGCTTCCGCTTTCAGAATAGGAAGGTGTAAAGAAGCTTTTTTGTTCTTTTTTTATTAAAAGTGTGGATGTCGTTTTGGGTGATGTTAATTAGTGTTTTTTAATAGCGGGTGTCAGGAATGTAGATGATATTACCATATAAAATAAATGAAATAAAAATATAAGTCTTAATTCCTTATTATGGTTTGTATCACTAAAAAAATCATAATGTATGATTAATTCAAATAAATAGATACAGTTTGGTTATTTTTACGAAAAGGTTTTAAATTTGTCAAGATGGATGCTCGTACATTTCTTAAGTTTGTATAAATTTTAATTTAAAATTAAGTTATGTCTAACATACTTTTAACATTTGTCTTAATTCTTATTTCTTGTAATAATACCAATGGAATACTCAAAATATTTCTTAAAAACTTGCTAACGACGTTCACTAATTTACTCCACTAATTAACGAAACCGAGAACAGCGAGTCCCAAAAATTCTCCAAAAAAGATGAGGGGAAGTCACAAGTTTCCCGTAATTGCGACGAAGCGCCATTTTATGGGTCCCCAAATGTCAGAAGAATGCGGTGAAAAAGTTTAAATCGCTCTATTTCGATGCACGTGGTTTGATATACTGTGGTGATAAGCGACGCGACAAGCGTATTTAGATTTAGTTTTTAACAGTTTTTTCTTACATTTAGTAAGGTTGGGTGAGTTCGTAAAAAAGTGGTACACTTGCCTTAAAGTTTTTGAACGACCACAGTGTACCTTAGGCTTACTATCAACTCAGACAAGAATAACTCGGACAGTTTAGTTGAGTTGACAAAATCGAATTTTAATATTTTTGTTGGTACTCGACCTATATAGGTACTTTGTGATTTAACCAAGTAAGCTATACCAAACACAAGTAAGATTGAAGGCTACCATCTGATTTATGATAAGTGGCATCCATAATGGTATCGGCGGCAAAACAAGAAGAGAAACGCTTCACTCTATTATGTCCATTTTATTGCAGGCGATGTAGTTTTCAAATACCTAACTAACAATAAATAAACAAAAATTTTATGACCAAAATAGTAACCTAAATAACGTATGTATGTATGTAGGATGTAAGAACCTGTAATGCTATTTATTTATTATTTACATTATTAAAACGAACAATAAAAAAGGTGAAATTATTTACCGATCAGAATATGAATAAACAAAGCAAACTGCGTAAGCAATATGTTTAGTCTAACAATGTCTCTGACATTCATTGTCGGAGGAAGTATAGACGGAACAACAATAAAAAAAAAAACCTAATTAACTATTAAATAAGATTAATGGACTTAGTTCGCGTTTTTTTTTGTTTAAAAGTAGCCGTAATATAATACCGTATACTGCCAACAAAATCAAAAACCAGATAACCCGTCGCTCCGTGGTTTAAAAACAACTGACACACTTTCGCTTTTATTATAATGCTAAGATATGCTCACACATATAATATTTTAATAATAATTTTGAGAAATAATTTGCATAAAAGATAATTATGAATTTGACGTAATTGATTTCCATTTCAATTAATTAAAAAGCAATAAAACGGGAGCAAAGATTAATTAAGCATTGAAAGAAAAGAAATTTACAATTATTGGTATATTTTTAATTGTTGTTGGATTATTTTGATTAGTTTGAGATAAGTTCAAAAACGTTTCTCTTAATATGTTATTATCATAATGCACTAATAAATAATGTAAAGTGAATTTATAATCATTTGTGTGTATGCAGGTAAATAACTAAGAACCTTCTTGACTAGGCCGAATAGCTCAAATGCTTGATCGATTTCCATGAAATTTAATATAGAGATAGATCAAACCCTGGACTGATACATAGACTACATTTCATCTCTGATTTCCACGAGTAGTACCACGAGGCGCCATTAGTATTTTTTATTGATAAACTTCGCATCTCTCTTGAGTCGCATTTCCTCATGACTGAGGGTCGTGACTCCCCCGCAGAATTAATTCGTTAGGAATGTTCCCTTGGGCAGATACATCTTGGTGGGCACCCAGGTCCTTCCACGGATGACACGTGTCCTCGGATATTATGGTCCTCAAACATGCCGGTTTCCTCATGATGTTTTCCTTAACCGCTAAGCGAGTGCAAAATTCACACATAACTTGAAAATACAAGTATAGCCGGATTCGAACCAGGGTGCGTCTGGATGAGAATGGGACACTGATCCCACTGAGCCACACTCGCTTTAACTTAAACTTCACATAAGATATCACAAAATACCTAGTTCATTTTGTTTTCAGATAACCAAGCGTGATAATAATGCATAATAATTTGTCACTTATACTGCTATTTGTAACTAAGTAATGTTGGCCATTTATCATAATATATTCATTAATAATTAATTATGTAAATGTTTACAAATAATTTACATGAATGTTGACTAATTATCTTAAAAAATATATACTTATATAATATAATCTACATCGAAATTATTTATGAACTTATTAATACTCTGATATTAACATGTTAGCTTAGTTGTAACAATACCTATTATTCTTGTAATGACTTCAGTTATAATCATCATACCTATTATAATAAAACCGAAGAGGGTCAAAAATCTGAAGATAGAACAACTTATCCATCTTAGGCCATAGCCTTTGCTTGCTATCAGGTAAACTATGGTCAAGTGCAAACCCGTTCAAGTAAAAAAAAAAAAAAACTTAGAACAATTTTTTTGGGTATACTTCAAATCCATAACAGAACACGTTTTAGTAGTTTTTAGATTTTTTGTCTGTTTATATAAACGCTCATAACGCAAAAACGGCTGAGCGGATCATCATTATTTTTTGGAAGTCGGTAGTATGAAGTCTTAGAAGTGTCATAGGCAATTTTTTCAAAATAATGCGAGCGGAGCCGCAGGCGTCCCCTAGCCTTTTATATAATACAAACATTACTCTGAGTCAAATCATTTAACTTAAGATCATAAAGTTTTTAGATTTTGATGAATAATATGATTCTGAATTGATCAATTTTGAAACAACAAAAACATAAAAAACGGTTTAATTAAAGATAATTATGTTTTTGGCATCAACTTTTGAAAATTTTGTTGCATGTAGGTACATTATATCACGATATAAAAACACTATTCTAAACCTCAGAATGTGATCAAATAATATAAAATATAATCTTCATAAATAATTAATTATACCAAAAGTGATTTACCTCCTTTAGCATACTTATCATACTAATCCTTCATCATACTTGCCTAAAATAATGGACTGCATATTTGATCCTCCCTCTACGACTGCAATAAACTACAATAAATACAATAAATATTGTTTTGATCAGCAAAAAAAATAATAAAAAAAAATACATATATGAAACGACTTCATTCATACAAAAGAGACGAAACGTATCGTTCATGTTAGTAAGACCTCGCTTAGTTTTTTTATTTTTATTGTATAAAATAACAATACATAATGACCGAAAAAAAATATTCTGTTAAAATATACAATTTTGTCTCGGAAATCAAACCCTTGATCGATTATATAATTGCTCGAAACCGTGAACTAAATTATTACAATATTATAAAGCACATATATTTACACATCGCTGCTTCGTATGGTGTTTACTTATGTGTTGTGTCGTGTTGTTGGCCGACAGTTATATTTTGTAAGTACTTTTCATGCTAGATAGGTTTATACTAGTCTCAAACATAATATTAAAGCATAGATATTTACAAATATACCTAAAATAATATTATATGAAGTAAAATAAAATAAACAAAACTTAATCGAAAAGCCCACCCCGGATCGCTCCCGGTGCAAAGGTGCCCATTACGCTCGCAATATATACGGTTTATACTTAACTATAATTTTAGCTTAATTTAAAAGAGTCGTATCTTTTTAATATCATGAGTGTCAAATCAACGAGTTCATACAAAGTGTTGTATTATACGAATAAAAACTTAAATTATATCTTGAATTGTAGAAATCTAAACGAAGACATTGCTTCAACCAACCGTCATGGGTTTTGTAGTTTTGAAGTTGCATCTAAAATATGTTTACATATGTACCTACAGTTTTTTAAGATAACTAAATGACAATATGCGATTTATTTTCTTGAATCAACCTCTTTGTTTGGATACAATATGTAAATCAATCTTAAATTAATCTAGTAATTACCACACAAAATAATAATCCTTGATTCTTACTATTTAACTGTTTGAATTAAAAATAAAAAAGAATAACTAACGTACAATGTCCTTTATTTTGGAGGTGTCAAAGAGGTATCCATAGGATCCACTTTTCATTTTGCTTCTGGTTTTTCTTTGGTGGTAGGTATACGTTATGTCCTCTACCTAGTTTCTTAGGCTAGTCGCTAAAATATATTTGATAAACTGTAAACATATATTTCACCATTTTTATTGTATCCCATGCGTCATATAAGCATGCTCATTTCACAAAACACAATACTTTTCTAGTCGGTAAAATGTACTCGTAATCTCAGAATCGCAAATTTCAAATTTTGTTACTTCACCAACTAGTAGTTTAGAAATTGATGTAGATAAATTATTGCTACAGTAATTTGGTCCCACTATAGCAAAAAAAAATATTACAATTACAATTTCTAAGCAAATGTTATTAAGTAATTTATTTATTATAGCATATCTCACATACGTTTGCGCCATCATCGGAGTAACTGCCGGAGCTCACAGACTATGGGCACATAGATCTTACAAAGCCAAGACACCTTTACAAATTCTTCTAGTAATCTTCCTTTCTATGGCTAACCAAAACGCCATAGACTGGGTAAAAGACCATAGACTTCACCATAAATACACAGACACAGATGCTGACCCGAACAATATAAAAAGAGGCTTGTTTTTTACACACATGGGATTTATGTATGTGAAGAAACACCCTGACGTTGAGAAGAAAGAAAAAACAATTAATATGGAAGATTTGTACAACAATCCTATTGTTATGTTTCAGTATAAGTGAGTAGTTTTATGCAACCTCATTACTATAATTTATTTAATTGTAGGTTATGCGAAATGGGATCGTGATCTTTGTTTATTTAAAGAAGAAAAATTGTGCGCACCCATATGTGTGGATTTGACCTAATAGAAACTCCTGACATCATAAGTAAATCTTAACATATCCTAATTTTTTTCAGTTACCGCCGCATTTTATCTTTGGTCTTCTGCTACATCCTCCCAGCTCTAATCCCCATCATATTCTGGAATGAGTCCTACAGTAACGCCTGGCACTCAGTCATAGTGAGACATACCTTAAATCTCCACGCCTTTTACTTAGTCAACAGCGCAGCACATTACTTTGGCTACAAAACCTATAACAATAACACCAGTGCAACAGAACACAAAGCAGTCATCTTTAGCTACATTTGGTGAAGGATTCCACAATTATCACCACGTGTTTCCGAGCGATTATCGCAACGCTGAATTCGGTAATGAGTTTTTTAATTATTCCAAATGTTTTATAGATCTTTTCGCTTTGCTCGGCTGGGCTCATGATTTGAAGGTCGTGAGAAAAGATGTGGTTCTAAAAAGGATCGCTAAAAATTGTGATATATTATCATAATGCAAATGTTATTCTTTGTTTATTTATTGTGGCAATAATTTAAAGTTTGGTGATTTTTTTCATTGCAAATTCTTTGTCGCGAAATGTTGTACGACAGTTTTAAGGTTTGTTTGTTTGATTATAGGTAATAATAAATGTTTAAATTGTTTGTTTTAATTTTACTTACCTAAAATATTTTTATTTGGTATGTAAACCCAGTAGTATAAATCGGTACTTTTTAACCGACTTCGAAATAAGGAGGTTAGTTCAAGATTCCGTTGCATTATGGTACCTACAGATATTTTCCATTAACGATTACAACCGTGTATCGCTTTTAAGTAACTTGATGATCAAATGCTAAAAATATGGGTAGCTTGATGGACTGTCACGAGAAAAAAACATTATAAAACTGAATTTACATCAAATTCTAAATTATTTAATAACAATATCCTAATAAAATATTTTCATAAAAAATAAACCTAAGTATATACTTTATTAATTCGCTCAGTCACCCACAAAATCGCTATCTAACCACAAAAATGTCGTCTCGAAAAATGCAATGGGCGGATCTTCTATAAGTTACGAGTGAAATTTCAAACGGCAGGATTCAGTCAACACATTGGTGTGGCAGTTTGATGAATTTATGTTCACTCACACCTCCTGTTTAGTTTTGTAGTTACAAAAAGTAAGACTGAAATAGCCGTAATAGAATGCTTTGTTTACTCATTAAGCTTAGTGTATTGTAAACTATTGTATTTTTTTATAAATATGAAGATTGCCCGAAAAATCTTGATAAAACGTCATACCTAGTTTGTGAAAGTTACAAATTAATAAACAAAGTTCTTTTAAGTACCCAAATAGAGTACTCTGTCTCTTTTCAGTCGTATTTCCTCATGACTGAGGGTCCTGACTCCCCTGCAGAATTAATTCGTAAGGGGAGTTCTCTTGGCCAGATACATCGTGATGGGCGCCCAGGCCCACGGAAGACACATGTCCTGGCATTGTGGTCCTCAAACATGTCGGTTTTCTTCACGATGTTTTCCTTGACCGTAAAGCGAGTGCAACTCTACACATAACTTGAAAATACAAGTCATTTGGTTAGGTCGAGTACAATATAACGTAAAAATATTAAACTACTTAAGAAGATTGAATTACATGCATATCCGAAAGATTTGTATACAATGAATAACTAAGCCACCTAATTTTGCTTTGTAACTTTTTTCAGAAAACTGAAAATCCAACCCGGTACAATATTCGTCAACAAAATTTCGATCTCAATTTTTAACCCAACAACGGAAACACAGAACATCATCCGAAAATATGGATGCCATTATCTCAATTAAAATCTCAATCGATCATAATAAAACGATCAAATACACGAGATCCCGTAGCCCAAAACAGCTCTTCGGCCACCGTTTCACTAATTATTACAAATCACCCTACTTTCATACAAAAATAACTTGGAAATCCTTTCTGTCGTTAAATTTTAATGTCGTCATAAACAGAACCGTCAGTTGTTTATGGATATTTTAACGTTTTTTGACGTAAATGGCCGTATTTAGCTATTTAGGAAGATGTTATTGGCCAGCGTAATTAGAACTCTGAAGCTGAAAAAAGTTGTAGTAACAAGGTTCAAGTAAGAGCGGTTATGTCGTGATATGCTGAATTTGTATGGGATAAGTGGTCAACCCCTTTGAGTATGCTTTGGAATGATGTAGGTACGATTATTAGGTTTGCAGCAAACTATTTCACGTTTGTTTGCATGTTAATATAAGAGGGTTGGAAAAAAATATATTACAGGTAAATATACATAATTATTTGTATAAAAAAAGGAAGGTACACGGTAAGTACCTAATAATTGAAACTTAGCTTTGACACTCATAACCATAACCTACCTACTGCTTCCAAATAGGTTTAATTTTACGCAACGTTTGCAAAGAAAACAATAAAAATATCATTACACAAATATTATCATATAAATTGAACATCCGAATTTCGTACCTACTGACAAAGAAATGACTAGAGATGTATGATTCAACTTTGATTTGGTAATGAACATTTAAGTAGGGTGCATAAAATGTTCCTTACCAAATCAAACGCGTGAAACGGGTGCGTGTAAACGAAAATAAACGAAATTCAAGTATTTTCCTGTTTAATTATTTTATTATTTTTGTAACGATTACCTACTATTTTTGACTGTATAAAAAATGTTATAATGTTATTCTTATGTCCAGTGAAATAATGTTTTAACTGACTCCAAAAAAGGAGGTTATCATGTCTTCTCAAAGTTTTTTTTAAGTTATTGCATCGACGATTAAAGTTAAAAAAAAAAGTGCGTCGACTATTTACGCGTGTTCTTTCGTCGAGAATTTACAAATCCCATCGTATGTCAATGATAAGATTTAATGACTTGCGTATTGTGCACGAATACCTAATCCTTAAGACTTAACGTTATAATTTTAGATCCGTCCTACAGAAACACCTTCTTTGCTGCTACTTTATTCGGTCATACGTCATACTTCAATTGATTAACTTCAATAATTACAAACAGACTTTGAAGACTCGAGTCACGGACCTTACAATTACTCAAATTATTAATGTAAATGTTATTTCAACAACAATTTTTTATGATTCTTTGCAAAAAATCTGCTCCATACATTTCTATACTCTGTATTATGATTTGTGGTCTCTATGACATCTGATTTCAGTCACTCGCTGGATTGTCATGGGGTGCTGTTATTTATTAATATTTACCTTTTATGTGCTCTTGTCACCCTTTGATGGGGTGAGTTATTTTTAAATCACGTTAACTGCTTACCCTCTTTGGGGAGTAATGTAGAAGCTTCAACGTGGTGCTTATTTGAAGCTGAATAGATTAATAAAACGAACGGTAATAGGAAAATAGGTATATGTAAACTAAACATATAAATATTTTAGGACATATCACACAGCGCCATCTAACCCCATACTAAGCTTACGCTTGTATCACGGGTACTAAATAACGGATATAATACATATACCTACTTTGCTCATGTAAATACATACTTATTAAACATAGAAATGACCAGATTCAACACAAGTAATTACAAATTTTGATATTTATAATTACTTGTGTTATGCGGGAATCGAACCCTAGTTAGCACCTCTAGATTAGAAAGCAGAGCCAATACTAACCAGGCTAACAGAGCAGTCAACAAACTGGTATTTACAATGCATTGATATTATAAGTATCTTCAGATAGATAGATAGAAAATTCTTTATTGCAACACACGATAATAATTACAGAGAAAGAAGAAAAAAAATATACTTATACTAGTGCCACAAGTGGCGGCCTTCAGTTCTTCCTTCCTGATATTTCTTAGTACCTGTTAACGTCATGTATGTCTAATAATCTATATAAAATAATACATTTAATGTCAATATCTAATCTACAATCTACTACCAATATTAAAAGCCATGATCTTATCAAATACTTTTTATTTTATCACATTAGGTATAACATTATGGAGTTATTGTTATGAAATAGAGAATGAAATTACAGCTTAATTTACATGTAAAAAATAAGTATGTTTTCTAATATCGTAGTTTTCATTTGAGTTAGGTAGCCAATGACTAATTTCAGTTAACTGTGACTAGCTGTATCGGTACTTGTAAATTTGCATATTACTGACAGATAATCAGGAAAGCAACGCTCATAACCAAGGACATAACAGAAGTGAGAACGGTCGCACTACTGCTATAGTATCCAAGCAGTTTGGTCGTCTTGTCCATCTCAATCAGGCAGGCCATGATTTCCTCATTGTTGGGAATGATCTGCGCAGTTGGTAGAAGGAAGCCATATTGTCCAAGATCACGGAGTTCGAAGAGCATGGTGATTGGCACTTCAGCTACTCCTTTCACCCAGTCGAAGCTTGAGCCACTGACCTCGTCTAGAAATTAATGTTAAATATTTAAGGTTTGCAGAAAATGGTTGGCGTTTTGCATGATTCGAGAAGGTATATTTTATGGTTAGTAACGTAATTATAGCTTTGGTCTATAAGTTTACACTCACAAAAATTATGTGGAATAAGTACTAGTCCGTAGTAGTTTTTAAAGCATAGTAATAACTTGTAGTAGGTAGATGTACTCACAAAGGATTTCCTTAGATGTTCCCACTGTGTAAGGAATTCCATGGGTCTCTTGAAGCTTAGCTGCCCCACGAATTGCGATTTCGTACTGTAAAGCAATACAAATTATATTTGAAAACTACAAGGTAATTTGCTTTGTCGTTGTCATAGAAATGATCTCATAAAACAGGTCACATCTTAATGACCAATCTGTAAAAAAAGGACAATCCAAAGAATATTCTTTTACACCAGATTTTTTCCAAATTATGCAACAAACTTACCAAATCAGCATAGTTAGGAACTTGCAGTACATCAGCACCATCCACATGACTGAAGGGCAGCAGGATCATCTGAGAGTAGGAGTGGAAGGCGTAGTAATAGAGGAAATTTCCTTGAGTCTTAAGGTTCAGGACGTAAGTAGAAAGAGCCTGGGCTTCGCGCTCGGACGCCCCGGTGGGACCAGCATAGGTTTGGTCACAGGGGTTTTGGGATGCTCCAACAGCTGCAAAAGAAAATATAACATTAATATCTTCTTTTTAAATGGAAGAAGCAAGATCTTTGAGTGTCTAAACATCCTATCTATGTTAATATTTTCACATTCAAGACAAGACAGAACTACGTAAAACAGTTAGACCAAGCCAATAGAGATGAATTTTATTTTGCATAAAAATATAAAAAAATGTTTGCATCCTTGTTTGTTACATACTTGTAGATTTACTTCTTTCCGTTTACCTTATCCCACTATGTGTGGTCGGCACAGCAGGTTCCTCTCTTCCATTTCATTCTGTCACTCGTCATCTCCGCATTCACATATTCATCCATATCTTTCTAGAGCGTCCCCAACCTACTCTGCCACTTACCATCAGGTCTATACTCTTCCGTGTTACATGGTTTTCTTCTCTACGCATCAGATGCCCAATCTATGGTGTTACATGCTTGAAGATAAAAAAAAATATAAGGACATTCATGCCATCAAAACAATGTTTACTCACTCATCCATAAGTAGTCAAAGTTTCTGTTCAGGTCAATGCCGTTGCCCAGGTCTGGGTTATTGGTGCAGTTCACGTAGTTAGCAGGGTTCCTGTTCTTTCTCCACATACGGTCCTAGGAAATTCATTAATTAATAAATATCTCAAAAAACATAGCGTCATTCTTTTTTTACAATTGAAACTTACCGCAATTACATTTTAGGAGGTCAATTTTAACGCCAAGAATTGCACTATTGCATTTTTTTTTTACGTGGGATAGGTTTACGTTTGACTACAGCCTGCCTGATGGTGATTTTAAATAAATGGTAAATTCTAAGTCAAGATTCGGTTTTAATTTTGTATTTTATTGTACTAGTACAGTACATTCTCTCCTTCCTATAACATAGTTAGAGGTACTTACTCCATCAAAGGTATAAACGTATCCATCAGGGTTAGTGACTGGCAGAATATGCCAGATGAAGTTCTCAGCCATCGACCTGACATCAGGGTCTGTGCTAGTCAGGAACTCCTTAATAATCCAAGTGACTGTAGCTGGTGAGATCCATTCACGAGAATGGATTCCTCCTTCAATCATTCCAATAAGAGGGTTTGCTCCTCTGTTTCCAGCTTTGAAATCTATGACGACTGCTTTGAGGAACCTTCCTTCGAGAGAAGTTCCGACATTGACTGTGGTAACGACACCAGGGAAGAGGTCAACGAGCTCGTCAAGCCAGGCGTGGATAGAGTCGAGAGAGTGGTATCGGTCCCAAGAGAAGGAGCCAAGGGTGGCGCTGCGGTCGATGTTGGCGGGGAGCATTTGAGCGTCGATGAGACTGAAAGAGGACAATTCAAAATTGTTAATTGAGGTTTTGATAAAATTTCATAAAATAATTATCTATTTAGGTAACTTGTATAGATGTGGTTAAAATAGTTAGATGGTTTTGTAGTAATATAGGTACGTAAATATTGATTTGTTAAGAAATTATATGAGATTGATAAAATATTTTATACCATTGTCTGAAACTTTAACTCGTAT
Organism: Macaria liturata; assembly: GCA_964023185.1. Lineage (NCBI taxonomy): Eukaryota > Metazoa > Arthropoda > Insecta > Lepidoptera > Geometridae > Macaria > Macaria liturata. Next base: position 15,383,372 of record OZ026809.1, on the reverse strand, counting down.
AAACCGTAGTTGGTAGTGATATAATTTTGATGTGTGTGATAAAGCAAGCATAATAGCCAGCAGCTTCTTATTAAGAGGAAGTTTGATACTTACGTTTGCACATTAGCAATACTTTGAGTAGCTTTCAAACCAGCTGACTGGACATATGCCACAAACTCAGCCTCCTGATTTGGAGAAACCATGACCCGAGCATCATTACCGACCGACAGGTAATCCGTCCAGAATTCATATTGCTTCCTCAAATCATTCAGCATTTGAACTTGAATCTCAGTTTCCGGAATCACATTGTACACTTTATAACCATCATAGTTCTTCGACGCTGAAGCTACTACAATCAACCCAATCAGGGCTATAAGAACCTTCATGGTTACGTCCTGATATTCAAACAAATGTAAATGAAATGACCGAAAAATTGTGACATGTGCTCAGACGATCTAATCTTAACCATAAAGATATAATATCATTAAATAGTAAAATTTTATAGAGCATCGATTAACTGGCCAAATCCAGCAATAAAATATTTTTTATTAATTAACACATAATATTGTCTGAGACCTTTTTACCTTAAATTTTATCAAAAAATATACATTTAATAATTGTACGTTTACTTATTAAGTACCTACTCATCGGTATGCTAACTTTCAATAATATATTGGAAACATGATTCCTGACAAAAATATGGTACAAACATATATAATAACACATAAAGTTTCTAGACTTCCTAATCCTGGAAATTAGTTTCCAACATATAACAATAAAAATTGCAATGAAGGCCAATCAAAGTGATGTGTGTAACTTTCAATTTAGACTAGTAGACACATTACAAAACTAATACCAATAACACGTCAATCAAGATTTAATAATTTATATTTAACAAAACTTTATTTACAATAATAAAATATAAAAACAAGGGAAGAAAAACTAAACATACTACTTCTAACTACTACAAATAGGGGCACTTAGAAAATCTTTAGAAAAGCCTAAAGATAATCTAAGTGCTCCAGCCCACTACCAGAGGGCAGCGTGCCCAGCATACTGGCCGCATTACCACGCTGGATGGCAATGCTGATACGTTGAGCCAGAAAAAGGCCAGCATTTTGGTCATGCGTCGCGTCAACCAAGCGCTCCGAGAGGTTTTGGAAAATAAAATTAACTTAAAATTAAATTAATTATAATTTATTAACCTCAAATAGATACATGATTTACATAGCAAACATCATTGCTAAGGCAAACACGACTACACTCAGACCGAATCTGTTTGCAGAGTTGTATCCATAGTACCCAAGCTCTCTTGTAACTCGGTCCATTTCCACAAGACCTGCCATAATTTCTTCGTTGTTTGGTATGATCTCACGTACTGGCAGTAAGAAGCCGAATTGACCTAAATCACGAAGCTCGAAAAGATAGACGATTGGTACGTTGGCACCACCTTTGACCCAATCGAAACTGCCTCCGCTGGTAGGGTCTGAAAATATTTGGTTAAGGTTAATACAAAGAAGCAAAGAGATATCGGTTTGTTGATATGCCTATCTGCAAAAATTGTTTAGTTTATTAAAGATTTATTTTTCAAGTAGTACATTATGTAGATCTGCACTCACTTATTAGTGAAAGAAAACTTTAGTAATAGTAAAAAAAAATTAAGAACACAAATATTTATGTCTCATCTTTGAAAATAATCTGGGTGACCATGGTGTGATATTTGCCTAAGAGAACTCTTCTCAATAATTCCAATTAATTAAATACGGCTAAAGAAGAGTAATCAATTACTTACACAGAATGTCTTGAGAAGTTCCCACGCGGTAGTGAGTTCCGTGTTTCTCCTGAAGCTTGTCCATACCTTTAATGGCGATTTCAAACTGAAATCAATACGAGAAAAGTCTAAAATACATAAAATAAATGCCGATTCTTTATGGGGAACGGTTTTTTGTCGCTGATTCCCAAAAATCGGTTTACTAAAGTCACTGTTTAAAATGTAACTCTGTATAATGATTTAGCAGATATATTTTATCTCATGAAACTAATAGAGATATACCTAAGTTTGTGAGTGAGTCAATTTGGGTAGAAGTTGGGATATTGTAAAATATAATTGGACTTTTTCTGAACAACAATTAAAATAATAATAATCAGATTACATGGCAACATCACGAAGTGGTATATGTTTTAAAAACTTACCATATCAGCATAGTTCGGCGTCTGAATGACATCGGCTCCTCCCAAATGGCTGTACGGCACCAGAACCATTTGCGAGTAGGAGTGGAAGGCGAAGTAGTAGACCAGGTTCCCCTGGCTCTGCAGAAGAGTCACATAGTTGGCCATAGCCATAGCTTCAGGTTCGGAGAATGGAATTGGCCCGGCGTAAGTTTCCGCGCAAGGGTTGGCGGAGGCACCGATAGCTGGAAAAATAGACCAGGTGGAACCATCAATCATATTCTTAGTTATAAGATGAAAGCTTATGAGTGGGTTTGTTAGCTTCGAGTGTGGCACAAAACAACAACCTTGTGATCTTCAAAGCGAGAGTGAATCGGTTCTTACTGGGTAAGCACGTTCCATCCTAGACCGTAATAATTCCTTACCATCAGGCAAATTACGTTTAATTTATCAGACACAGTGGTTACTTTTCATCCCGGATTAAAGCGGGTAAAATCGCTGGCCGCTGCTAGTTATAGATAAAGGTCATGCTGATTACTTTATCAGTGTGCCTAATTCATGCTTATCAGTAAATTATTTAGCTGATAGCATAGTTAAGGCCTTTTAAGGTCGAAATATTTCGATAATCATAACATAACACAAAATATTTAATAGATATACAGAAATCATATGAATAATAGGTAATAGAAATGCAAAATAAAAATAAGTACCTACACAAAAATTGGTGTTCCACCATATGATGATCGAAGATTTTAAAATTCATTACAATTACATTATAATGTTACAGACAATTTAACGGTCAGTTTTAGTGAATTAATACAAAAAGTTTCTAAAATTCACGAAGAGAATACAGCTCTTATTACATTATACTATATGGCTGTATAAAAAGTTCATCGGCACGAAGCTAAATACGGAGAAAAACATCATTTTTTTCAATATTTTGTCGATATCAATGTACGAAACTATCTTCATATTATACCGTCTTATTACAAAACGCGGCTTAAATATTAATTTAGTACTTTGAAAATAAAAAATCTATTCTTGTTGTTCAAACATCACATACAAACAATCAATGTCAACTTCAAATTAGAAACGTTGATTTATCATTGGTAATTTTTTTACAATTTGATTATTATGAAAGAAGATAACATAATATTTCGAACAACAAGAACGGTCTGCATATTTTCAAAGTTCTGGACTAATAGTTAATTCGCGTTTTGTAATAAGACCCTATGGTTATAGACGTAATACTTACTCATCCACAAAAATCCAAAGTTTCTATTCAGATCGATACCATTGCTGATATCCGAATCCAGATTCCATTGAGCACAAGAAGTATTGTGAGCTTGGTTCCTATTCTTTCTCCACATCCTGTTCTGCAATAACAGGAAAAACATTATAAATATCATCGTAAATGCCCATTAGTGCGGTGGTTTGACGATATTAGAATAACCACAGGGAGCTCCTGGATTCAATCTGCGCAGGACCGGGACGAGTGGCGTACAAGAAGAGAGGCCTATTCTCAGTAGAGGGCGATAAACAGGCTGATAATGATGATGATGAAACGTTCTTAAACTCAATCTAGCTATTGCAGTTCATTTAGAAATGTTATTTTCTTGCATATTAATAATGATCCTCAAAAAAGGAGAATCACTTTATGTTCCTTTTTACAAGGTATCACTAACTTCTATGAATTAATATTTGTAAATTAAATGAGTAAAATACTTTATACATAAGTTTTTATTGTTTATTTCGACGATCTCGCTCTATTACAAAACGGTTGGAATTCAGTGCTTTACAAACAAACAAATAAATAAATGTTCCGGAACATTGCACACAGCGCCATCTAGCCCCACACTAAGCAAACGCTTGTGTCGTGGGTACTAGATAACGGATAAAATACTTATATACTTTTCTTTTGTGAATACATACATATTATTCATAAAAACAACCCGACTCAACACAAGTAATTACAAATTTAAGATTCATAATTACTTGTGTCATGCGGGAATCGAACCTGCCACCCTAGATTAGAAGACAGAACCCCTACCAACTAAACTAACAGGCCAGTCAAAATGTAGATGATAAAAAACTGACGAATAAAAAAAACATAGAAATAGTATTCTTAACTTACATTAGTAAAAGTGTACAAGTAACCATCAGGGTTGACAACAGGGAAGATATGCCATTCCAGATTCTCTGCCAACGCCCTTACACTGGGATCAGTACTTCTGACAAATTCCTTAATAATCCATGTCACAGTGGCTGGAGAGATCCACTCTCTCGCGTGAATACCTAAAAACACACTTGAAAATGTTACAATAAGAACAAGGACATCATGGTGACATTTGTGATATTATAGTGCAAGCAAGCGACGCTGTGTTCACTTGCGTTTGATCTGGTTTAAAAAACTAGCTTATGTGTTAATACAGAGTTTAATCTGCCTTCCTATTAAATGTTATTCAAATTGGTTAAGCCCTTTGTACGTGAACAAGTAACAAACGCACGCACAAACTTTCTGACATACAAAATTATATACAAAATAAAGTCCTCAAATTTAGTTTCATTATGTCAGACATCGTGTACACTATCCTCACTTCGCTATTCAAGAACAAGATCATAATTTAATTAGCATACTGATAATTTGCAAAATTTCTTCATTATTTCTCCCTGTACTTTGACGTTTAATATCTACTATCTATCTACATACATACCTCCTTCAATCATTGCAATAGTTTGATTCTCTCTTTTTCTGTAGTCGATTTTGACTCCTCGAATGGGTCGGCCTTCTACAGAAGTTCCCATAGTTACTATTGTGACTATGTCTGGGTATTCTGCTGCTATAGCATCCAACCATGCATTGATTTCGTCTAACGTTTGGTAGTAGGTCCAATCATAGTCGGATACACTTCGGTGAACGTTAGTGGGTCTTACGAGTTGCTCGTTTATTAATCTGTAATAAAAGGGTAGTAATTAATTAATTTGTTAATCAGTACTTTTCAATTTCAATTTCTTTATTAGCTTAATTGTTAAATTTATATTTACCCTGTTTATGAGGGTAAAAATAAAACTCAAATTAAAACTAATTACTTTTGTACTACCTTTGTGCCGTATTTTTAAAAAGCGCGGTAGTAATCTGAGATTGCAGTGGATTCCTTCCCACATAGAAGTTCGAGGGAATGACGAGGCGGATCGGCTAGCTAAGCAAGCAGGGACTGATGGGTCTGATATATATTTAATTCCGGATATCGCGGAGGTGATAGTTAAATATAAATACAAAGTATTTGAAAAATGGAAGTCACATTATGATACTATTTCTCAGACGAAGGGCATATGGTATAAGATATTACAACGTGAACTTCCGAGGTCATCATGGTTTACTAATTGTAAAATAAACAGAGAGGAGATAGTCGTGGCGAACAGGCTTCGTTCTGCACATATGCCTCTCAATTATTTTAATTTCATGATGGGTTTGGCAGAATCCAATACGTGTGACATTTGTGGGTTAGTGGAGGACGTGTATCACGCACTAGTCGAGTGCACACGGACTGAAGGTGTTCGGCGTCACATGCAGTTTGGTTGTAACTTTCAAGAAGTCGGCGTTATACATGATGTTCTGTCTGCGCCACACAGCGAGGCAGCCAGAACATTATTTAGAATGTTTTGTAAGTTAATTAAGTAGTATAGTTATTAGAATATACCTACAATGGAGCTGTCATAGTCGCACAGCGACATAAGCGCCTTAAAATAAGAGATAATAAAAAAAAAAAAAGTCTAGATGGATCCGAAAAATTAATTTCAGAATTTACTTCGTTTCTAGTTACCTACTCATTTACTTTAAAAAATCATAAGATACATAATGTATGATAGGTATTTTGGTTTATTCTACGCCAGATACTTCAATTATTTCAACTATTGCTAGAAAATAAGTGTTTTGTTAGTATATTTCCATTTCGTAATACTTCACCATGATAACAAAGATGATTATCTCTCATCAAAAGCGTTACAATAACTTACTTTTGCACATCTTCAATAAGAACATCAATCTTGTTCACTCCAACTTTGTCCAAATACTCTTCAAACTCCTTCTGTGCCTCTGGTGCGACCATAATTCTTACATCTCCATCCACTTTTATAATATCACTCCAGAAATACCACTTTCCATCTTCTTGCATAGCACTTAAGACTTCTACATCTTTCTCAGATTGGGGAACTATTTTGTATACCTTATGGCTATTAAATTGTTTGTATTCGGCAGTCACTGAAGTAACAACAGCTAAGCAAATTAATAAATCTCTTAGCTTCATTTTGAATGTGACTGACTGATTGGTGGTCAGTGTAACAAGTACAGCGTTTTAGATTAGACAGTAATTAATAATACTGGATTAGCCGATAACATTTTATCGTAAATACTAAGATAAGGCATATTTTTTGATAAAGTAATGGGTTTTTGGGTATATTATGCTATCGGTTTTGTCTATCTGTTTATTTAACTATCTAGAAAATTAACAAAGAGATCGGTTGGTAAAATTGAATATCATCATTCTTATATACTTTTTCACATTTGAACTTTACTTGTTGCAAATGTCTTTCCCATCAAAATAAATAAGCTATATTTCTGATAGTGTCTAAAGATTGAAAAAAATATTTAAATAGTAATTATTTAATCATGTACATACTTAATACGATACAGGCTAAATAATATTTGATAAGGTTTGGTTCATAATAAAACATGTCATTGTAGATCACACGCTTCTGTTAATTACTTACATAAATAGTATCGGTTTCCAATATTGCCATCTGTATATTGGAGTTTGAAAATAAATTTACAAAGTGTATCACTAAGGGTTAAAGCTTTAAAATTTTCCATGGTATTGCACTGCAGTTTGCTTATCACTTCTTCTAAAAATACAGTACACACAAAAATAAATAATCTAACCTAACTACCGGTATTGAAAACAGCAACTATAATACCTAACAGCACCGTAGATACAGAATAAATCACACCAGTAGCTGAACTTTCATAATATCCTAGGGTGATAGCAGTCTTGTCCATTTCCACTAAGGCGTCCATGATCTCTTGGCTAGTTGGTATGATCTGGGCTGCAGGAAGAAGGAAGCCAAATTCTCCAAGGTCACGAAGTTCAACCAGGTAGGAGATGGGAACTTCTGTTGCGTATTTCACCCAATCGAAACTGGTGCCGCTCATGGCGTCTGTAAAGAATTAACAGAATTTAATGTATGAAATTGAGGCAAAAGTATAGGACTTTTCTATTAACATGTTGTTACGATTGGCTTAATATGTCATTCTTCTTCTTCTTAACGAATGAGTGTGACCAACTCTGGTGTCGAGAGTTTGTCAAGCCGCCCTTAGGGCCTCTGGCATGGCTTAACTATTGTCGTACTATGACAAACAGCCGGGTACTACAATTTGACGTTTTATCCGACCCACGGATGCGCCCAAAATAGAATTAATCAATATGTCATTGATTAACAAGCTATGTTCATAAAACCCGTTTGTTTTAATTTGATCAAGCCGACATGTCGGCAAAAGGCAATTGTATACGCATATATCTTTTTTATCATTTGAAGTTTAGTTCTATTGGTTACAAGTATTCTTCTGCAGCAATTCTTATTGAGAATATTTAATTAATAACTAAGTGTAATATAATTAAGTAATTGTTTATACTTACACAGAACTTCTTCTGAGATTCCTACGCGATACACAGTACCAAACCTCTTCTGCAAAGCCTCTGCTCCTCGTATGGCGATTTCGTACTGTAAAGAAGAGAAAATTATAAATTGATAATACTAAAAAAATAATTATTTCATCCCGGAAATGATTCATAAATCTGTATATCACTTGAACATTTACAAAAAATGCTGAGTCTCATTATTTTGATAGAAATAGTAACAATGAAAATATGTACTAACCATATCAGCATAGTTGCTGGGTAATCCAGGATCGCCAGTACTAAGCAGATGGCTGTATGGAACCACAATCAGTTGAGTGTAGGAATGGAAAGCGATGTAGTAGATGAAGTTGCCTCTGGCTTTGAGACTCTGGACGTAGCTGACGATAGCTTGGGTTTCTGGCTCGGAGCCAGGGCTGGGACCAGCGTAAGTATTTGTGCAGGAATCGTTGGATGCTCCAATGTCTGGAAGAAAGAGTGATAGATTTAGAGTAAATATCACTTTTTTGTTGACACAAAATAAAAAATAACTGTTGATGAAGCAAATTATACAATGAAAATGTATAATACAAAAATATACCTCTTCAGATTCAAAAATAAAAGTGACATTGGCTCCTTGCACACGGCGAAACTTGTCGTATCGTATTAAAATATGTTCAGTGATATTGTTCGAATTAATCAAGAGCTTTTGAGTCAGTAAAAGTTGCTTTAACTCTTAATAAGATTCCAAATTTATTTTCTACAAGTGAACGTTTGTGACTTCGCTCGCATAATTTCAGGATAAAAAGCCTATGACACTTTTAAAACCTACTACCTACATACTACCTACATCCCAAAAATAGTGATGATCCGTTCAGCCGTTTTTGCGTGATGAGCGTTTAAATAAACAGACAAAAATGCTAAAAACTACTGAAATGTGTTTTATATATATCGATTTAAAGTACATATACACTCCAAAACATTTTTTTTACCTAATATCTTCCATGTTCAGATTATAGACCCTCTTCAGCTTTATTATATATATGTACTAGCGGACCCGACAGACTTCGTCCTGTCTGTTGACTCTTTTACTCTTTAGTTAGTTAGAAAACGTTTGTATGGGAAAAAGAAAAGGGTTTTTAGGGAATTTCCGGCATGTTTTCGTTTGTTCTCGCCGTAAAAACCATTCTTGAACTTCAACGAATATTTGAAAAAAAGAATTGGCCAAATCGGTCCAGGCGTTGTTGAGTTATGCGCTTACCAACACATTTTGCTATTCATTTTTATATATAAGATAGATAGAAGATTAATAATTTTACTTGGAAAGCTACTCACTCATCCACATGTACTCGAAGTTTCTGTTCAGATCTACTCCATTGCTCATGTCGTTATCATTCACGCCACATTCCTTGAAGCTGGCTGTGCTGCGGTTCTTCCTCCACATACGATTCTGAAATTAGTGAAAAAAATGTTTGAAGAAGAAAAAATGAAGAATCAGAAGTGTTTGATCCCGCTAGCAGTTGCTATTGTGCATTAACTCATATTACAAACAAAATAAATTAGATTCAAATACACCATCATCCACTGCCCTTGGGATTCCACTACTGGGTATAGGCCTCCCTTTGTATGTGCCATCTGCGTCAAATCTTCAATCTTGTGCAAACCTTATTCAGGTTGGACTCTCAACTTTGACGATGACATTTAAATTTAAATAAAATGCCACTGATATGAAGAAATGACTGACAATTACATACATCATAATATATTAATACCCTCTATTTTAAAAATAATTTCTGCAATTTCATATCAGTTCAATCATCATGAGTTTTATGGGTTCTTATTGTCTATGATAATTATGAATTATTTATACTTAGCCTGTTTAAGCGCATTTCAAAGTTTTTATAGCATGTTAGGTCTAGACATTTTTATCATTACCTTCATGATAAATGTTGTATAAATTAAGGCAAGTATTTGGAAAATTTACTATCAGCAAGTGCAAAATCTTCTGTAGGCATCTGAACATATTTAATTAGGTTTGATAATCAATTTGATTAGTTCTTGCAATGTCATTATGAGTATATATGAGAGTTTGACGCATGGCATCCTGGTGTAAGATAAGAGCCTATAAATTTCTGTGTTATCAGCTGACGGAAATGCAGAAAATAGACATGACCCATTTCTTCTTGCAAAGGTCACCCATCCAAAAAATTAAAGCATCAGCGATTGTTATGAACAAGTCTCAGTTGTTTAGCTTTATTTAGATCAAAGCATCGCATTGGCGTGAGACCATGTATATAGCTTTTATCTACTTTTCTAGTTTCAATTAGTTTTCTAAATTTATCTGATCATCATCATCATCTTGGCCATGTTCCCAAATTCATATCCGTTCCAATTTACAAGAAAACCAATATTCGGTTAAAAGAAGACCGGGTGTCAGATTATTTTTAGGGATCAACTTTTCAATAATTACTGCCAAAGTTTATCTAATTACTTGTGAACAAAATACTTACATTGGTAAAAGTATAGACGTAACCATCAGGATTGACTACTGGGAAGATATGCCATTCGAAGTTCTCAGCCAGGGATCTAACTTCTGGATCATTGCTTGTCAAAAACTCCTTGATAATATAAGTGACAGTAGCGGCTGAGATCCATTCCCTAGAATGAAGAGTCCCTTCATACATTGCTATGAGTTTGTTCTCTCTTTCTGGCTTAAAGTCGATGATAATTCCTTTAATTTCTCTGTTTTCAACAGATCTTTGGCCCATGACGACTGTTTTGACTACGTTAGGGTAAGCAGCAGCTAGTTCATCCAGCCATTTGTAAATGTCTTCCAAGTTGTAGTATTTGTCCCAGCTAAATGATAGAAGAGATTCTGAGCTTCTGATGGTCGATGGCTTTAGCTGATCGTTTATTGTTCTGAAAAAGAAAACAAGAATAATTTAACTACACAAAACATGTAACGATTTGTAAATAAAATAAAAATAAATATTAAATACCCCACACTAAGCTGACATATCATATAAATACTTACTATAATATTCATCATACATTTTTGTTGGGATAGTAAGCATGAGAATAGTTATTTTTATCTATTAATTTTGCAAGGACAATAAACGAGATAATATAATTTATTTACTTTCATTATTTTCAATTCGTTCTTAGTAATATAAGAATTAATTTGAAGATAATGTGTCTGTATTCAGTTACTTATATACATATGTTATTAGAACACTCAGAAATAAATCTATACTAATATTATAAAGCTGAAGAGTTTGTTTGTTTGTTTGAACGCACTAATCTCGGGAACTACTGGTGCGAATTGAAAAAATCTTTTTATGTTGAATAGACCATTTATCGAGGAAGGCTTTAGGTTATATAACATCACGCTGCAACTAATAGGAGCGAAGAAACAATAGAAAATGTGGGAAAAACGGGGAAAATTATTTATCTTTGAGGGCTTCCGTTGCGTGCGCTGCGAAAACGGTTCAAGATATCAAAAAAATATGTATGAAAGAATTATTCCTCTTGAAATGATCTAACAAAATGTCCGCAACAGTATATGTCTATCTTTTAAGGTTAACTCACTAGAACCGTTTTTATGGTAATAACTATTCCACGCGGACGAAGTCGCGCGCACCAGCTAGTTACATATAAAATTATTTATGCAGTTGATAGTTAAGAATAGATAGATAGATAATTCTTTATTGTCACACACATATAAAACAAAATTAATAAAATTACTTACATTAACGACTCTAGTGCCACAAGTGGCGGCCTTATTGCTAAAAGCAATCTCTTCCAGGCAACCATTGGATGCAGAGGACTAAATAAAGAATTATAAAGAATACCAACAGTTTGTAGAAAGTAGGTAAACAAGTCAATTACCTTTGCACATCTCCAATCACTTCAATAACTTCAATATTGGCTTGAATCATTTCATTTAAAAACTCTGCTTGCTTTCCTGGTGCCACCATTATTCTGGTAGATCGATTCAAAACAACACCTTCCTCCCAAAATTCACCAAGAGCACTGCTTCGGACATCTTCCAGTACTTGCAATTCCATTTCTGATTTCGCTTCAACATTGTAAACTTTGTACCCGTCGTAAGTAGTTTTTACTGCTAAATTTGCACTTATCACTGTAAACAACAAAATCAACGTTTTGAAACCCATTTTTCAACAGAACTGGATGTAACTACATATGTTTTGATATTAAGTTAGTTTATCAGTAAACCAATATTTTATAGCGGTATCATCTTGATTATGATATTTCAGAAATGTGTTGATAAAATAAGGTTATCAGATTAAAAAAAACATGGATCATTCTGAAATAATAATATACGATTTAATTATTTGATAGCACTGACATCATCAGGATACGATATACATAAGTGCTAAATTATTTTGGATTTCTAAATCACTTGACAATAATATTTTGTGTTATATCTATTTGTATACCATTAACCTAGTGTTTAGTGAGCCCATGTTATTAAACGCAAAAATAGGTCTACCAAATCTAGTCACAAATAAAAAAATAATCTAAAATCTAATATAAAACTTTCCCTATAAAACATTTCAAGAATCTTCAAATTAAAGCCAATATTTCAGTCGTGCATTTATGGATCTGACCAAATCAAAGAGTTTCCCGTTTTCTAAAATACATCAATGCTGTAGTGACGTTACAATCCAAGTACACGTTTTATCGAAGGAAGGACACGATTCTGTTGAATTTATGTGTTATATGACTTTCAATCTTGTTTGTCTATGGTTAGAGAATATTTTGGCTTGAATGGAAGGAGATTTGCGAAATGCTAGGATCGCGTTTGCTTGATGTAGCCGTCTTCCTGGACCATTGGTTGTAGAACAACAGTTTCTTAGGGCCTATTCACGATGTGTATTTGAAACTATGGTCAAATGCGTGTCGAACTCTGGTATTGGATGATTTGTAATACCAAATAAATATTAAAAAATGAAGTACTTAGATTAGGACCAACACTTGTACTGTAATTCAAACAAATTGTGGTGTTTTCTGGTGACGAGACCTTTCAATCACTCGTCTAGGGGTCTATTTAGTTTTTGCTCATTTTCAATCCGCTAATATTATTTTCGTCTATAAACAAAAAAAAACTTTCAGAAGACTTGATAACCTTCTTTTTTTTGAAGTCGGTTAATAATGAAGTTTATTCAGAAAGTAGGGGTTCTATTTACTTTTTAAATGGTTGTTATTGGCACATGATCGTGATGGCTGCCAATGCTGGCACGAAATCAACGAATGCAACAAAAAAAAAATATTATTCCATAAAAAAAGTACTTGATTTATGTAAAGGCCCTTACACACTTGCTGCCTGGGTGGGTCACCGCGCCACAATTATATTTATCGCCGTGTCTCACCGTGTAGTCCGTCCACGCATAAATCAGCGCACGTACCTACGTCTGCGACGATGCTGCGATACCAACCGATATCCGCGGCCTGTGAGAACGCTTTGTGAGATATGGGAACAATGTTTGGTTATTTTTGATAGTATTGGTAAATCAGTTCAATAGAATAACCATTCAATCCTTTTATTCGTTAAGGTAAAAACAGGGTATAAGCAGTGTTTTTTACAATTGTGAATATTAAACTAACTCTAATTAGGTGACCGTTACAAAACGTTCGAATTCATAATGTCAAATTCGATTTTAATTTTTTTTTTGTATAGTCTGACGGGCTTGAGTAATACTCTTCTCTGACCACGTTTAATTTTTTTGTTTTACTAAAAATTAACATTAATAAGTACCTGTACATTTATTACCCGTACTGATTATTTTACATTTGTTTACCCATTTGTTTACCTACATAAAGCTTTAAAATTTCCCTAATGGGCTAACTCCATTATATGAGATCGACCACTTTCATAAAGAAATTGTCAAACTGATAGTATATGGGCAAAAGGTTTGCTTGTAAATTTGTTTGTTAGTCTATTTTCTATACATTATATTTATCTTGAATTACCGCAGGTAACACCGCTGGTCACCGCTAGTAGAAAATAATTGTCTAATCAGTTGACAATTTAATTATAGAATAGAAAATCATTTATTAAGACAGTCTTCAAAACATACACACACACAAATATACAATAAATAAATAAATAAGTCTGCCTCAACACAGCCCCAACTCAGCATAATGCTGATTACTGGAAGTAATCAGCGCTGGTCTTCCGTTGGGGCTGGCTGTGACGTCACGTACGAGACAATGATTAAGTTTAGTTTAGTTTAGTTACGATGACTAAGTCAAGGTACTCAATACATACAAAACACTAAACTTATTAATACATATTATAGAAATCCTGATCCAAAATAAAATGTATAGTATTTGCCTGTAGCTTTTGCGTTGTACTTGAAATAAATATTAAATAGCATACTAAGCCCTTAGGGAGCTTTTGTCTTTTAATTTATTACAGCAATCGTTATTTTATAGGCTTTTGTTTGGTAATCTACTTACTGATCTAAATGAGGTTAAGGTAATACTTGTTTTATAGAAATACCATTGTTTTATAGATTTTTATTATATTTTAACTACTAATACTACTGATTACTAGCGCGGCCCCACGGCGTTACTCGTGCTTAATCGGAATAAAAATATAGCTTATGTGTTTGTCGAGAAATAACAATGTCTCCAAACCAACTTATATCTAAATCTGTTCAATTGTTCAAACGTAAAGATGGAACAAACATACACACATTCATTTTTCTAAAATAAGTGTAAAGAGTGATTTTAATGGTAATAAGGTACAATAATATATAGTACCAATCTCTAACAAAAATTCCATCCCAACCGGAAAATAGCTTCCGTTTGAGCGTCATGAAGACCAAAACACTCCATGTTGAAGAATTTATCACGACAAGATATAATTTTAATGATATAATATAACTTAAGATAATAATCTACTTAAGAACAAATTAATTAAGTACCAGGTTGACATAGTGCAGAGCAACATTATCGACTGATCAATTTCAGTACAGCCGGCAGCTTGTATTGCGATGCGAATACACGCGATATGGCGGTTGGTGATAGCGAAACATGTTTGGTGCACTATACGGGAGTAGAGCGGTTATGTGATATTGTATCGGTGGGTTTGATTTTCTTATCTGTGTTGATTTAAGGTAAGGTATACAGATGATATTGATGATATTGATTGATATGATTGAGCAAGAATATTGTTACTGACCTACCAACCTACTTTTTCTTAATTAGGTAGCTTATAAGCGCTTACTGATAATTTTCACCAAGCTCATTGTATATTGCATGGATCGTCACATTTTTTTTTTGGTAATAACGTTACTTTGTAAAAATATTAAGACACATTCTAGTTTAACATACAACAAGAATATTTTGTTATTAGATTATTTTATTTATTTGTATGATACACTTTAATGATTACTAACTTTCAGCATTACATAAAAATTGTTATTGTCACTGTTTTCGACTGACTATTTTATTTACATCTACTAACACTACCTACAACTAATTATGCTATCAGACAAATCGGTTAGTTTAGCGAAGCTCTCGTATAGCTTATGGAACCAATTTTGACAGTAAATATCTTGCACGCAGAGCACACACTACTACTGTCTTGCAAGTTAAATTCCTTCATACTTATCGCTACTTTCTCCCCTCTTACACCACATCCGATCGCGATACAGAGACAATGGCGCCATTATTCGGCTGCCCCACAATGCGGCGAACGCTGATTAAGCTGCAGTACCAAGTACACCGTGAATTATAGTTGCCAAATTACTAAAGTAGGTACTATAGTTTATATTTTAAACGTATTTTAAACAATAACGTTCTCACTTACTTGGAAAATCCTCATAACTAACGCACGTTTCCATAGGTACGTTCAAGGAAATGAGACCTTTTTTGCTTAAAATAAAACATTAGATATCAATTTTTTTTATACATGGAGTAATAAAAAAAAACATGTGGCTTGAAAAGGCAAGTGTAGTTCAATAATAAGGTGTTAAAAATTAAAAGGGAATTACTTGTGCTTTCTGCTTCGATATTCAGACATTTGACAACAGTGTTAACTATGAGTGTTCACATTTAATGTATATATGTCACCGTAAGATTGTAAAGATCGTTAGATTACAATCTATCTAGCTAGATTGTAAACTATCGATAGATTGTGAACCGTATCATCTTCGAGTCCAACACTTGCACTACAACAGGACTTGGCTCCTCCTCGCTTCGCTCGTCGTCGCATGTGCGTGGTAGAAAGCAACCTAACGAACCTAATCTTACCTCCTGTCACAGACAAGTGACTTCGCAATACCTAAACATAGAGCGCGAGTTGCATTCCGTCCTACGCCGGTTCACAATTTGACGGCTTCACTTCGGTAGATTACAATATAGCGAAGAATAATGAGTCAAATTGCAATCATAATGATACGGTTCACAATCTATCGATAGTTTACAATCTCGCTAGATAGATTGTAATCTAACGATCTTTACAATCTAACGGTGATATATACAATGCCTAAAAAAAACTACGTGACCAATTAAGGCTCGATATATGTAGCAAAACATTAAGAATATTAAAATAAAGATGATATTAGGACTGAACTGAACAAAAAAAAATCTCTGATCAAAAACTGAACCAGATATATCTTGGTTTATTTCATTATGTTTTTAGGACTACCATAACCTATAAATTAAAAACTATATATATCACATTTTCTCACCTCTTAAAGGCTATTTAATTATGGAAAAATACTTTTAAGACCATAATTAAAATAAAATCAAGTTTGAATACCACCCTCAAGTAAATAAAGGTCTTCATTATGAAAATCTCGACGTTGAAATGAAATGACAGTGTTTCAGGAATTACCTGAAGGTTTTCAACATTTATTTCATGGATCTTGGGATATTCATAGAAAAATAGGACCATTTTATACTAAATTCCTGTAATGTGGACTAATTTGTTATTTCACAAGATTGCTCGAATATCGCTGCAGATATAAATAATAAGTTATTTTATAAGCACTAGTTATATTTGTAGAAAACTACACAAAAACGGGAGTCCGAGCCCTCAGGATTAGGACTTAAGAAGGAGGAGGATGCTCCATCTTCAGTCCTGTGGGGCAAAGGTGTACCATGCAAGTCATACTGTTATTGTTACTGCTTGACCATGTTATAAATTAACTATTACATAATTTTGTAGTTTTTACAGTAGTAAAAAGTATTAGAATCAAATGCTAGGACTAACATTAATGACTAATATGCCTGGAAGAGATCACTTAAGGTGATAAGGCCGCCCACTTGTACATTCATTAATAGTTGCTTTTGATATTGTTAATTTATTTTGGTGTGCAATATGTACCTATATATTATTGTTATGTAATATGTACCTTTGCAGTTATTTAATAGAAATGTTCTACGAGCAAAAAAAAAATATTTGCTATATTTTACGTACTTTAGAGCCGTGCCAACAAATAAAATTTAACATACATACGTTTTACTAGTACATACCGTTTTTATGTGTAGCCAAAGCGCCGTAAACATACTCGTAGACCGAGTATGAAATAAAGTACGTACGGAATGTACATAAATATTAAAGCTACGAGATACTGCATCTAGATGGTGTTTAATATTTTGCCATTTTCATCGCACTGTGACAGTGTTGCCTGTTTAGTGATGGGATGTACTAAAGATAAATAAGGTAAAATGCTTGCTAGCTTGCATTAGTGTGATGCTAGATTTTTGACAAGTAACGTTCAAATAATATTAATTAAATAAAAACATTACTTTCAGCTTACTTTAATACGTTTGTATCTACTTTTTGTACTTTTATGGCATACCTATTAAATAAGTAAACAAAAGGACAAACACAACTTTACATGCCCAGGCTTGTTGCAAATGCTATATTGCCTAAAATAACATCAATACACCAATGAACGTAAATCTAAACGTAACACTAAACCGCACTTTTGTCGTGATAAACACTATCAGAGTCATATTTTCCAACGGGTTCCTTTATCGATAAATCCTTTACCTCACCCCTAGCGGGCGATAAGAAGCCGCAAAGCGAAACAAAAGCGCTATCGACGCGAATTTCAACAATATCCTGGCGCGCGTAAATCACGCGTTCCTCTCGCCGCCATATTGTTTATTCGCGGTGTTTCGAATCGCGTTCTTTTTTCAAAACTGATTCTGTCGATAGGTTTATCGATAATGATATGATTTATGGGATCACAACACTGATTTTTAATGCTTGCTTGTATGTTTAGTGTTCAATTAAGTGATAATTTAGCATGCCATTAACTAAGTAAAAAAAGTAAAGTATAATGTATTATATCCGTTATCTAGTACCCATGATACAAGCGTAAGCTTAGTATGGGGCTTCATGGCGCTGTTTGTGATATATAATTATTTTTCATAATATTATGTTTCCAAATGTAAAAATGGTTAAGAAATATATCTAAGCCTATATCGATAAAACCTATCTACCTGTTCAGAATGGAATTACTTCCAGCACTGCAGCGAGCAGCAGGCTGCGATGGACAGACGGTGGCATTAAATTTCCACCTCATGCGGAGGGATGGACTTATAATGTGTGATACGGTATTATAGTTGAAGAACCATTATTTATAGGTTTTTTTTTTATTAAATGTGAGTGTATTTTGTAACCTACGAAAGAATGGAAAAACTTATTAAATATAAGCCTTTACTTATTTACTCTGTGAAAATAAATGCAGGAATAATGTCGTCTAAAACTTAATTGTAGAAACGTCCTTTATATATGAAAACTTTTATAAACTAATGTAATACTGCCATGCCCTATGTAAAGGAATTACAGTTACTTTATGTTACAGTATTTTTTTGTATTGATGTCTTTGTGTTGTATTAATTAGGAAGCCTACAAAAATTTGACATATCATTCCCATCCACTGTAACATAACTTATCTCTAACAATTTAATTGAAAAAAAAAATTGTCAGAGGCCTTCGGGTGGCTTGATAAACTCTCGATAGCAGAGTTGACCACTCTCATTCGATAAGAAGAAGATTGAAAAAAAAATGATTTTACCATCTCCACATCTCTCGTACCCATTCACCCGTCTCCCGCCTACGAAGTTTGTCACCCTCTAAAAGCCGAGCACAGACGCCGTAATCTAATTCCTAAGCATAGTTCATGCACTTACCTTACCGTGTATAGTGAGACTTTTATTTTCTCTTCTCTTCTCTCTTCTAGTCGGAAGTGGGGACTGGGACTTATTATGAAGACGTTGGTTTAATTCGATATAGGTGTAATTTAGTTGAGATAGTTTTTGAAAAGTGTAAAAGGATTTTCTAATATATTTTTTGAAATCCAAATCAGTATCACAGTTATTGCCAAATGTTGTTATTTTATGTAAATAAACAAATAGTAACAGTGTTTTTGAATATTTATACATTTATTTCTTTGAAAATTGCTGCAAAAAACACACTTGGAAAGGTTTTTCACATAAGTTTTAACTACTGGGAAAGGGATTTCCAAGTATTTCAAACTTTCTTTATAAAAATAACAACAAAATACATTTTTTTTTAATCTCACTGCCCAAAAAAGCTCTTACACTTACTTAGACAAAATCCCAAAATCCGCAAACAAAAGTACAGTCAGCATAAATAACGGCGATGTGCCAATACGTACATACATCGGAGTTAGGAGCGCGTTAGTACACTCGCGTCGCCCATTCATTCACTTGATACGTATCTGTGTAACGCTGTGTTAAATCTTCGCGTACTTATTTATGTTGCTGACTGTACGTGTCGGTCTGGAGGTCAGTGGTGTTAACTTGGATGTTTGCTGGAAAATGTTGCTTAGGTTTTCGATGTTTTTACGGATATTTTAGGTATTTTTATGGTTACACAAGTAATATGTGTTTAGTAAACTATTAACTAACCTATTCATTTTATGACTTTACTGGGTCGATTGGTTATCCATGTCAGGCGCCCTTCGGGCGGTTTGAATACTCTTGATATCTGAATTCACCCATACGAACTTAATTACAAGGCCGGTCGCCCCCAGTTTTCCCAGAATGTCAAAACAAACAGACGAACAAACCAATAACATGTTTTATAACAGTACGCGCTTTTATGTTAAATTATTCCTTATTACATTTCAAAGTCCAATTTCACAATACACAGAAACACAGTGACTCAATTTCCCAACATCTGTTACTACCCCCAAACCCGTTCTCGTTTTACCCACAATCCGCAAACCGTTCAAAACTGGCGGCACATTTTTAAAAATGGCATCCTCCATTTGAAATTGGAAGCCATAAAGGCGTCCCGCGGCCGGATGTCGGACTCGGGGCTCCATCAGATCTGTATCAGGACAGACTCCCGCCAACGGATTCATTTCCGGTAGATGGCTGCATTTTGAATTTCGAATTTCTATTCGCGCCTGAAATGGGTCAGGAGATGTGATTTTTAGACGTCGATAGTATGATTTACCTTGCTGATTTATATTTTTAACCAACTTACTAAAATAAAAGGTCTCTCCAAAGTTTTCTTTACAGATATAACCATAAAGATATATTGGTTATACAAAGGTATTTAAATTACTCGTATGGCCTCACAAATAAAATTTAATATATTAATTGTTTATATCATTTCACAGATTATAGCCAACCTCTTATTAAAAAATGCTTTTTACGTCAAACAAAATCTAAATTACCTCTAGGATAAGAAAAACATTAAAGAGGGTATAAAAACTTTAAAAATTACATTTTTAAAACCAAATTGACTAACATCGCAAATGGTAAAACACCTAACGAGCTATTTAAAGTTTACAGCCATATCAAATACTTGTCTAAAGTAGTTCCAAAATACTTCGACACTGAAAGTTTAGTAGCCTGGAGCAAAATCCATCATCTTGTATCGCCTTCAAAAACTTCGCTTAGAATTTACGTTCCGATTAAAATTTTTCATCATAATATTTATGTATGTAGACTGGTAGGTTTTATCAGTTACACCTCAATACTAGAGAATGTGAACTGATAATATTTTTTTATTCTAAAGCCACTATTCCATTATATACGATGTCATTTAGGAAATAGAAGAATTATTATATCTGTTTACTACAAAATTTAAACGAAACCTAAACATAACTCAACGATAGGATAAGAAGTAAATAGTTTATTTGAATAAGAAAATCTTTGTACGAATCGGTTTTAAAAATACACGTTTTTCTTCGATATTGTCTCTAAATACAAGTTTTTTTTAGAAATAGGGCTAGATGGCGCTATGTGGTTTATGTCCTTAAATATTTATCAATTCATTCAAATGAGATTCTAATTTCGTCACTTCACAAATAAGTAAACTATAACCGTATCGTGCCAACTAAATTGTCTTCAAAAGCCTCCCGTAGGTTATAAAAGGCGAACGTAAAATGTTACGTTGATGAGCTCGGTTCACGTTACGTTTACGTTACGTTCACGTTAGGTTAACTTACGTTTTATGAACAGTTAACTCTGGAACCTCTGTTAAGGTGTATTGTAGTTAATATTATATTGTGTTGTTCGACAGAAAATATAGAGTTATTATGAAAGTTTTTATTACGGCTAAGAGAGGTTGTGTAATGTTTTCAAGTTTTCATAGGTCGGTTTGATGTGATGAGGCTTGAAAAATAAACTCTTGGCTTTGTTTGGACCTTACAAAATGTGAGTGATGGTAATATGGATAATTTATTCATGAAAATGTTTTATAAAATTGCCATGGAGAGTATTACGATTACCGAATTCTGTTAAAAGTTTCCTACTTCGAGTTTTAACAATCAATTCTACCTACAAAAAATTGTGAACAAAGTAAAAGTTGAACAATGAATTCCTCATCGGATTTTTCTATATCATACCCAATTAATTAAAAAAAAAACAATCAGAAGAGACAATATTAAAAATTAATGGAAACAAATTGCTAAAAAATAATAGTAAAAGTAAGGTAAGATGAAAATAGTTAAATAATTAGTTTTTCATACCAAAAGTTTGTTATTTCATACCGAATGAATATAGTACAGGATCCCTGGTACAATTTTCATCGTTTATTGCTATCAAGCTGATTTTTCGTGGGTAGCTTCCTTTTGACTAGACGCCCAAGTTATTATGTATAACTATGCATAAATAAAAAACTTCATTATAATTGAAGTTTATTAAAAAAAAAACAATCTGAAAACCACATTTTTTTTAATTCGCGAAAACAAATGCCAAAAAATAATAGTATTCAACAACACCTAATTACACATACTTTGTGTTAAAGTCTGCGTCATCGTTCATTCCACACTTTACGTTCACAACTTTGCCCCGGTCACTCCCAAAGGAAGGAAATGACCACGGAGTTGGAGGAAAGTTTATAATGAGACATCATGTTATTGTCAGCAGATCACTATGAAATTTGAGACATTACTTGTATTCTGTGACATAACTCAAACTTGGCTTACACGTTTGCATACATAAATCAGAGAAAAAACAAGTAAAAAAACTAGGATTTGGTTTACACATTAGCGTACATAAATTGAAAAAAAAATGAGCCAGATTGGTCATAAACGGGTACAAATATAAACATCTACAAAATACCTAATGTGTGTCACTAAATATTTTTTGTTGGCTAAGAAGAATTTCAGAGATAAGGTTTGAAATTATCTGTAAAAAATATTAAAACACCTATTATTCCTATCCATAACAACCAGCCAAAAATAAAAAAAATACTCTTTTACATAATTAGAGTAGCTTAGCTAACGTCAATTAGCTTTTACAGTATGAGAATGATCCTAAGATTGCAATGTACATCGAAAAACTTTTGATCGTTACAATATTTATTTGATTTTACTTCAAAACCTTACATTTTAACTGTAGAAATTTGCAAATAATGTTCTTATTGTATGCATACATTTTTACAATCATATTGTCTCAAAATAAATATTGTTTCATCAACATATAATTGGCAAAGCCTTCAGGGTTCGATGCGAAAATAACTTGAGAACTAAGCATGAACTAAGTGAATTAATTGATTGTCGTCTTAGTTACAAATACTTGAAGATTAGGCATAGATAAGGCTTACTACAAACATTATTAGAATTTCTAGGGAAGTTGTTTTGCCTTTGCAAACTTATTTAATTTTTAGCTAATGTGCATGTAAGGCCTTCCAATTAAGGTTTATTCCGATTTAGATAAAAAAAAAACCATTTCACCATTATTTGTTAACGCCACCAACAGCAACATGTCTTTTACGTTTTATTATACCAAAATATTCCACATCTTATTCAAGCAGAAATAAATCAATGAATAATCAATTTAGCGGCAATCAGGTCAATCCATTACTATGCATAGTACTTATACCTATTTATTAATAACAATACTCCACACAAATTGATTAAACTCCTAATATCTAGGTCTGCAAATTAATTAATGCCCCAGATTCAGTATCCAAACCTAAGTCAAACCGTCTAAACTGAATTCAATTAGTGAATTCCCAATGTTACCGCGCACTGCTGAACGATTAAATTCCGGACTAACGATTCCAAGTTAGTTACGATGGTGCTAACTGCTCGCTGTAATTTCCCTTGAGGTGTTGGGAATCTTTATAGTGGAGTATGGTGCGTTGGCCAAGCGTGTTAAGTGGTGATCTTTTATCCATCATCATTTTCATTCTGCGCAGAGCCGGGACGAATTATGTACAAAAGGCCTGTGGTCTGCAGTTCGCAATAACAGGCTGACAATGTTGATGATGATCATCTACTGCTGAGCATAGGCCTCTCTTTGCATATGCCAGCTGCGTTAATTTAGTGCAGACCTCATTCAATGTGGATCCGATATTTGATTAAAGCGTATATGAAGAGAGTTACGTAGTGTAAGAGTACCCTTACTTTACAGGGTTAAATTAAACACCATCTTCATTATTTCACTTCAAATATAATAATTCATCTGTACTTCTTACTTTAAATCACAATCGTCAATCTGACTTAAATTCCAAGCTCACAATCTATTGAACACACTCTTTCGAGCTCCAACGGCCGACTAACCCCGTCGCGAACGAACGTCGGGTCGTCTTCCAACCCCCGAGGGGAGCTGGTAGGAACCTCATTGAAATTACTGTTTCTTGAGAGGGGCTGGGCTCCGGGACACGCTGATCCCGGGGAAATTCTGACCACGTCGAGTCGCTCAGTCCGGCGGCGTACCAGCGACGGTCGGCGTTGCTCGACGTGGTGAGGTGATGAGGTGGCGATGTGCCTGCCGCTGCGGCGCCTTTTTCCCGACCACGTCGAGTCGCTCAGTCCGGCGGCGTACCAGCGACGGTCGGCGTTGCTCGACGTGGCGAGGTATAGCGCCGGGACGACAGGCTGTGGTTCCTGGAGGTGGTGCAGGCGCGTCGACCTCCCGCTCGGGAGCAGCAGCACGACGAACGGCGCGCGCATCCCTCACGGGAGGGAGCGGCTTTCAACACGACGACTCAACAGGAACTGCAACCCCGTCGCGGGTCTCTCTACTGCCTTTATACGACTATAAATACCCCCACCTCTATGTCATCGCCACACTCACAGTTTTGCTAGTCTTTGAGAATCAAATACACAACCATGTTCATGACACTTTAATATTATTGTGAGCGATGACTAAAGGTGCTGGCATTCGCAGCATGGCAGATAATTTATAAAAAAACAATTACAGTATTGAAAAACTAGGTCCATTTTAAAATAACCTAACGATAGCATCCCTGATAAAGATACGTTGCAGAAATCAAATCTTATCGATCAGTATATGCATTAAGTAAAGGTAAAAATAATTACAAATAAAATATCTAAACCTTAGAAAATAATGTAGTTTTAATAAACTTCAATCGCTTCAAACCACTCAAAAAGGTTAGTTTATTACAACGTCATTTTTAGAATCTCTAGTATACAAACAAACTGTGTGAAGAAAACACCTTTACTCATATACGTTATTGCTATGTAAAAGTAGTAACAGTTTATAGGCAGCACCGTGAATTCATATTAACATATGAATTTGTAATCTAAAACTTGTTAGATTTTGACTAATTTTGTGAAATGGGTTTATAACAAAGTTTCATGGTTACTTAAAATTGATTACAGAACACGTTCCAACAGTTTATAGATTGTATGTCTGTTTATCTGTGCCTCTGTTTATCTGTTTATTTAAATGCTCATTACGCAAAAATGGCTGAACATGATTTTAGTATATAGGTAGTATGATGTCTTAGAATTGTCATCTAGGCTATTTTTTATCCCGAAATAACGCGACCGAAGCCGCGGGCGTTCACTAGTTATAAATAAGTAAAGACTTTTTCAGTATACCGAGATAAGAAATAAAACAATATTTTAATAAAAAAATTAAAAATAAAATTTTATTCTCACAAAAAAAATGATTAACAACAGCAACTTCTCCGCGGAACATAAATCTTGAGAACATTTTATAGCCTTGCATAGAATTTAATATTCTAAGCAGTAAACTCTTTTCCTTGCGGTTTTAAAATTGAATTAAATTCAGGTGACACCTGTTTTGGCTGCAAACATGGTTATTTTACTATATTCCCGCACGTGCTGTGAAAATATTCTTGTAAGTCGCTTTAAAATTATGAAAATAGTTTTAAGAATGTACCTACGTTTTGAAACTAGCTTAGCGAATGTGTCAAGACTTAAGAATATTTGCTATTTTACATAGAACTTTCGCGAAAAGTTGTTCATCGCAATGTTACAATGTTACAGATTCAAAAAAGGAGGTTATCAAGTCTTCTGAAATATATTTTTTTATCGTCAGCTTTATAGACGTGACAGAATAGGAGAGAAAGTAGTGAAGTGATCAATTCACTGAAGTGAATTGATTTGATTGATTCCACAATCTACCACAATTTCCACAGAGAATTGACGATTTATTCAAATGTATAACTTGCTTCTTCGTTTTATTACTAATAATTATACATATAATTCAAACAACAGCAAAACTAATTTCCCAGTACACAAAATCAATTTTTTGTTTCAAGATTTCTTATTTTAGAATTTCTGAAGCAGACAGAAGTAGACAGAAATTGTCTACACATAATTTCTTTCTCCTACATTGTACATCTCAGGACCCAAGACTAAGCAGCAGCATTTTCTAAAATTGTATTTTCCTTTTCCCAAACACTGCAATACGAAACATCTCACATCTGTTAAATGATAACCGCGCTAGCGAGAGACGTCGTGTTCAAATATTCATACACTAAAGTATGGAACATATGCGAAAATCTTGAACAATACTAGTTGTTTTTATTCTTGTTTGCTTAGTGTGGGGCTAGATGGCGCTGTGTGCAATGTCCCGAAATATTTATATATTTATTTAATACTGCTCACGGAAATGTTATTTATTTTTGGTACGATGCCGGATTTGGAATCAGATTATTGTACATATTAACATTTATTTTACTATTTTACTGACTATTTTTTGTCAAAGATATTTCCCCTCACAAATTAATTCTGCGGGGGAATCACGACTCTCAGTAATGAGAAAATACGAGTCAAAAGAGAGAGAGAGAATATTTATATTTTGATTCGTTTGTTCCTCTTCGCAATCAAAATGGAATTAGGTAATTGGGATGAAATTTGGGCTCGAAGATAGACTGTTTTGCTTGTATGCTTATAATATCCCATTAAAATGAATAAATTGTGAGGTGCTGCTAGTACGAAAAATAAAAGTTACTCTTATTAAATTTAAAACAACCGAAGCAAAGGTAAAATCACATATTATTACTAACATTGAAACTAAGTACTCTCCTTTAATATTACGATAACGTAGCAATATCAAAAAAGCTTCTTATTTTTTTCTCGTTTTCTGAAAATCCCATTTCTATTTTGCTACTCACATTATTTCGTGTAAACCCCTAATCTTGCCATTATCCTAATGCTTTTAACATTAAAGCTGGTTTAGTAGAATAAGTAAAGTAACATCCTCACTTTTTATGCTATTGTCAGTACAGTAGAAAAAATGGTATAATATTCTGATTCTCTTTATCTATACTAGTTCTATATAAAGATAGCTTGTGTGTATAAAAATGCTGAAGTATGTATGAACGACATAATCTTGATACACGAGATATTGACTGGCCTGTTAGCTTAGTTGGTAGTAGCTCTGCCTTCTAATCTAGGGGTTGCGGGTTCGATTCCCGCCTGACACAAGTATTTATGCATTTAAAAAAAAAAGTATAA
Organism: Macaria liturata; assembly: GCA_964023185.1. NCBI lineage: Eukaryota > Metazoa > Arthropoda > Insecta > Lepidoptera > Geometridae > Macaria > Macaria liturata. The sequence continues at coordinate 15,356,341 of OZ026809.1, read as the reverse complement.
TTTCTTGTGTTGAGTCTGGTTGTTTGTATGTATACTTAATATATACCTATGTATTTACAAAAGAAAAGTATATAAGTATTATATCCGTTATCTAGTACCCACGACACAAGCGTTTGCTTAGTGTGGGGCTAGATGGCGCTGTGTACAATGTCCCGATATATTTATTTATTATTTATTTATGTATTCTTATTGTATACTACAAGTGCTACGCAGTATTACTCCTTGAAAAGTAGCCTGTGCGTCAATTTAAATTAAGGACGTAAACTGTCATCTCACGTCACAGGGTCCTCGATTCCTAGTGTGAGAGGGCAGATAATCCCAATGCACCAACATTGTATGACATGCATGAACATATATTTAATTCAGTTCTATTATAAGGGTGTACATTTAAGTTTTCTCTAAATAAAGTATTGTATTAAATATAAATAAAAATAATATAAATAAATATTGTAAATGTATACCGAATTAATATGAGTAATTTCACGGTCCACCGTCTTTTTTTTAATTTTTGTTTTACTTTTTCCATATTCAACCCTTGTACTAATGTTTTCCGAACTCAATCAACAATTAGGTATATTGTTTTTTCCCGAACGCAATCAACAATGTACAATTATATTTTTCAAACGAATGTACCGACATAACGAAGTACTGCAATCAAATTAGGTTATCTATTGTGTTGATTAGGTTTGTATAACAATAACTAAGACTAGAAGGTCCTACAAGTGGGAGGTTTTAATATAAATTATGTATCTATAAATTATGTCTCATCGTTATACCTTTGGGCGAAACCAAAAACTGATGAATGGTTTTGGCAAGTCTATAGAAAATGATATCAACAACTTCATAAAAACAGTGAATAATATAAAAATTAGGAAATGATAATGATCAGAATCTTCAAGCTGTTCAAATATAATAATAGTTTAGATATTTTCTGCAGTCACGCCTCTATACAATAAATTTGATGAGATCAAATTCACAAAATAACGCTACACGAAACTGGTTTAGGGGCCTGGATTCATTTAGTTGCAGTTTCGTCGTTACTTTTTAATTTCTCCTTTGACACTTTTTGGATGATTTTCTATAATGGTCATATAAATTTCTCAATTTAATCGGTTTGTGGAGGTCTGATGGCAGTCATTATTTGTTAAAACTGGTTTTCTGCCAAGCCAGGTACAGGACCCTTTAAACTAGAAACATGACTAAGAGGAACCAAAGATACGATGTAACGGTAGGTAACCTTATGATAAACAACAAAACAATCCAACATCAAACTTCATAACCATTATAAGGTCCTCCCCACACCTACTCACAAAATTAACATGTCAACATTTTATTAATAGACAATATAATTAAACTATCATCTATAAAGATGTTGCGTCCGCGATAGGGGGCAGTAAATTATATCGTAGGCGTGATTTGTAGCTAGAAATGATAGGTCGGTGCCGTGCGTCGGGGAGAAAGCAGCTACTGGGTTGTAGTTTAGCCTGCACAGGGTTAGTAGTAAGTCAATGGGCTTCAGTTTTTTTAAATTACCTCCTCCTTACGTCGTATTCCTTATATCTGAGGATCGTCACTATCACCGTCCATGATCCCTGATTATTTTCCGCCATCTCTTTCTATCCTCAGCGTTATCCAGCCCTCCGTACTCTGATGAATCAAGTGTGGTACGAATTTAGTCAGACCAACGTGTCGGGCTGCGGTCACCGGATCTCCTGCCTTCGACCTTTCCAGGTTTTCACCATCTTTCCTGGCAATATGTCCAAAGTAGTCAAGGATTCTTTAAAGGCAGATAGTGGAAAGTCTTGTCTTTATGCTGAGACATTACAACTCACTAGCAATCCTTGTGGCAAATTGATGAGGTATGCTAAATATAAAAACATTTGTACTTCACGGTAGGTACAATAGCGCCTCTAGCGGTGATCTCTTACGCAAAAACCATTGCGCTAACAAAAATTAAAATAAATGTACTTGTATCCTTTATCCCACCCATAACACAAGCGTTTGCTTCGTATGAAGCTAGATGACGCTATTTTAAAGTTTAAATATATGTTTTTGTTACTAGTAGATACCCGCGGTTTTGCTCAAGTTTGTTTTGCCAATAAAAGTACACAAATCACTCGTAGAATCTCAAAATTCCGACGATCGTTGCGTCGCATTGTGAAAGCGGAACAAACGGACCTAAAATCCAAACAATACACTTTCATTTCTACGAGTATTATAAAAAAAAATCTATCAATCACTTCTTTCTTTAACCCTGTATTATTATAAACCAGAGTTGAATGTGCGTCGGGCCGTATTACTTTGTTTTCGGTTGTAATTAAGCTGTCGGGCTAAGTTTTTATTATTATGTCGAAAGAAGTTATCATAATCATTGATCGCAGTTTTATTTTTGGACATGATATTTAATTCCTCCTATGGCAATATTAGGTGTTGCCTCTACAAGAACTCTATAAAACATAATTTACAAATTTAAATTCAAACATTTATGTTTAAAATTGGCATATGTATGTAAAACGTCCTTACTAATTTATAGAACTGCATGCTCAAAATGTAGGTATTTCATTCTAATAAAATAACATATCTGGTAGTACATAATTAGGCTGATAATTTCCCTTATAACTTTTATACCATCACTTAGTTAAATTGTCGTTATTTTTTGTAAACACCCTCAAATAAATTAACAAAATAATCCATAGAAATAAAAAGTAAAAACAAACCGAACAATGTTGGAAACAAAAATAATAATCCTTAACAATGTCGTTAATGTCCTTAATATGCGAATAGATTACCGGAAATGTATTTTGGAAGTCAATTTATCTTGATTAACAAACTACGGTCAAGTGTTAGGCGCTAGCGGAAAACTAGGACAGATTTTATTTTTAGTATTATGAACTTCCAATAAATAAATTAACGCTTAACTACAACCACAGCCTGCTGTTGAACCAAAACGTTTGTTTTTGAACTGAATAGGCGGTTTTATGTACCAAACTACTTCCCTTAAAATGGTATCCCCACGCTCTTCAAGCTATTTCCTGTATACAATGTTTCGGCAGCCTTCTTTTGATAGCCAATTTTCCATTTCAATATTTAGAAGGCCTGTTGAAGTGTTGCATGTGCAGGTTTAGATTTAAGGATTCTCACTTCTGCAATATACAATAAACAATGAAAAATTCATTAAACAATAAGAAACATTGACTTCATAAACAGTTTTCTACTGATATATTGACTGACTGTTTTCATTATTATTTTGAGCTGTATATTGCTCGTGTAATTTGCAAAAAAAAATAACATCCGCTTGTTTTTCCAATTTAACCCTCAAAAACCTGCGTGATAATTTTATTTCCGCACAGCCGAAATCTACGATTATTCACGGATTTACAGACGCGCTCGGTGTTGGGCTTAATTTGGAAATATGTATGGTATAATTGCCCGGGCTAAGGTTCGGGAGGTTATAAATACAATGGGTAATAGAGATGTACTTTGGATGGTAGCATTGGGTATTTTGTTAAAATATGCTTATTCGAATAAGTGAATAATATATTAATTGAAGAGGCAAAGTTATTAGTTGCGTTCTGATTATAAATAAAATTGGAAATCTATTTAATAAAAATGAGTTTTATGGCTACGAAATTTTTAGTTTGATTTTATTTGTCGTTTCAATACAAAGCATAGTGAAACGTTTATACAGTGATGACACAAACATATTCATCAACATTCCAGAGTTTATGCCTCCAAATAATTTCACAAATAATAATAGCGGAATTAAGTACTTAAATTATCTATTAAGCACATTATTCGAATAATTCAAATTATTCTAATGAGACCGAGCTCAAACTCACCTCTAATCATAAAATACAGGAGGGTCTTTATAAAAGCTCGTGTTATCCGCTTAGCGATGATAAAGTATTGTTTATTGAGGATTAATAGATCAAAGCCACAGATATTGAACTATATAGACAGCACTGTTGTGGAAGGACCTGGGCGCCTACCACGATGTATTATGCCCAAGAGAACTCCCCTAACGAATTATTTCTGCGGGGGAATCACGATCCTCAGTCATGAGGAAATACGACTCAATGAGAGAGAGAGACAGCACTAAATATATCTCAAATCTCACATACTCAACGATATCTAAATGCAATTAGTATTAAAACTTAGAAAAAATGGTTAAATGTGTCTTTGAGTCGTTGTTCAGACAGACCTTGTTTATGATTGATCATTTTATTCATCTTATTCTTATTACCTATTGATTAATAAATGGTATTAATTTTTTTGGAACTTTAAACATTTCAATTAAACAGCTTTTTATATGCGAATAAATAAATAATTAAAACTTCCGCGAAAAAGTTTCTAAAGAAAACAAAATATGAATAAAAAACAGTCAGCGAGTAATAGTTAATTAGCTCAGTCCCAAACAGGCGGAAAACAAATAAAAATAAAAGTTTTGTTTCTCAATTAATTCCGTCGTACGCTACACTCTTTCCGGTCGGTTATGAAGAAAATACCAGTTTAGCAGTTAATTAAAATTGCCGATAGGGTAGGGTTACAATGATAGAGATATGTTTAAGCGACAGTTAAAATATTTCTGCTTAAATAGTTATTAGTTTAGTGTTATTTCTGGTTTTACTATGTAAAAATTCACTAATAATTCGCTAATTAATTTTAAATTTGTATATACCTTTTAAAATAAGATTATTACCGAAACCATTTCCTTTTAGTAAAGCATGTATTCTTCATCACACTCTAAACACAGACTTTCTTTAACGTATGTTTTTTAGATGACAGCTTGACTCAATGTGGTAGCCATTTTAAAAATTAGTTAAAGTTGACATTTGGCAAAACTGTCAAATAACATGTTCTTCTAGTTGATGTTGATATTTGGCCACACTGTAACTGTCAAAAAAACTTATATTCTATAGTTTTAACTGACTTCAAAAAATGGAGGTTATTATGTCTTCGGAAAGTTTTTTTTTTGTAAATCCCGCTCGCACTACAACCACACAATCCAGTGAACCGTGTGAGAAAAGGGCAATATACGTGCTCTTTATTGAATTTCTGCAAATTCCCAGCACATGCTACTGTCGTGCAAGTTTTAAATTCATGACAGAGGCTCGCAAGTTATGGCGTGACATAGTTAGGGTTATGACAGCACGGGCATAGTTTAGCACAGATTTACATATTTGGCTTTCTAGGGTTAAAATATATTATGATGCTGCTTGTATGCAACAAATTGTTATCATTGTGACGCTTTATATCTGTTATAAGTTAAGCTAAGAAAAAGTTAACATGTTCAAAATAATAGTACACATTATTAAGCGACCGTAGCTCAGCTAGCGGAGGCAATCGCATACGATTAACAATGTTAAGCAAAGGTCAACGCGGTCAGTCTTTGGATGGGTGACCAAAAAGTGGCATTCCATTTTGGGCGCTTACTTAGGTCGGATGACACGTAAATTTGTAGATCCCGGCTGTTTGTCTAGTACGGCAGTCGTTAAGCCATGACAGAGGCAATTGGGGCGGCTTGATGAACTCTCGACGCCAGAGTTGACCACTCTCATTCGATAAGAAGAAGAAGATACATTTTTTTTTATGTCTACTAATAGTTTCAAGAAACAATCATACAAAAAGAACCGACAAATGCTAGAATTATTAATGAAGCTAAGCCGATCAAACTGAAGCGACTTATATTGCTTGTAGGTGCCTAATAAGGTAGTATTTCCAATACAGCTTTAACAAGGATCAATATACACAAATCGTACTAGAATGGTTATTATAATATCTATTCCATGAATTGAACATCTATTGTGAGCCTTCAAGCAATTTCACACTAAATTAATATCGAGCGAAGCCTGGGGCTAGTAGCCGATATAGCGGTTTAGGATGGGAGATAGTGGAAGTAGTATTTATATATTCTGAGTTTCTTATTCATGTAAGACTAGTGAGTGCTCACGGCTTCGCTCGCGTTAAGAAGTTAAACTTGCATCCCCTGTTCCCCTTTAAAAGTGGCATTTTGACCTTTCTTAGCGGATGCCAACGTGATAACATGTACCTACATTCCAAATTTCAGCCCGATCCGTCCAGTGGTTTGGTGTGCGTTGATAGATGTCAGTCAGTCACCTTTGAGTTTTATACATTTAAATAGACTCAATCTTGACCATTATACATACATAATTATGTACATTGTACATACATACATTAAATCATTTCAGAGAACCCTGATTTGAAAATTCTACAGTTTTAGCTACTCGGATATGAATCATGTATTGTAGATATACATTCATATATGAAAGTTTTTATAACTAGTGTGGTAAAAAGTAATCTAAAAATTATGATTGTCAATCTAAAAAAAAATTTACCGGAATTCTAAGCATGTAGTAACTGATTTGAGTAGAAGCTCTCAAACTATGGGTTTCAATAGGTACACATAACCGTAAACTACGTTTGCAATATCTTGTACCTAAATAAATACCTAATCTGCGGGACGGCATTAAATTATATCGGTCATATCGTAAACTGGCAACGAACCTGTGCGATACGATATTTATTTTTATTATAGTCATTTACGAGTACTCACTGGGTTGAGAAAATGTTGCATCTTATAATAATAGTCTATAACTTTTTAACTTTGTAATTTAGTTCTTAAGTAGTGATTTATAATTTTGACGAAAAGCTAATTTCTATGCAAAAAAAAAAATAATTGCAAAGGAGCATTCAGCGTAATACACATTATGTCGATTTTTCAATATGATATTTCTGATTGTTGATAATTTTCAACCTAGTAATCACAGACTATAATGGAGATACTTCATACGTTTGTACATAAATATAAAAATAAATAAACATATCAGGACATTTCACACGGCGCCACCTAGCTCCATACTAAGCTTACGCTTGTATCATGGGTACTAGATAACTGATATTATTATACATATATATAACTTATCTTGTGTAAATAATAATCATTAGGGGGCCAGTTAGACTTGAATAAAATTAATTTACATTACCAAGTAAAAAATCTGCAACTCATGAAATTATACAAACAATATGATATTTTATAATAAATCTGTTTTCTCATCCAGTTGTTCTATCCAGTGCGTACGCTTATTTTTTCATATCCCACAACTGCGGTCGTAACAGCAACTAATTGCTTTCGGAAACGCTTTTATGTGATCGTATTTCACCTGAAAAATGATTTATCCTCCACTGTCGCGAATTCTTGCCCAATTTTTGCAACAATATTAGAAGGCAGCCGCGCGGGAAATACAGGTTTTATTAAAGAAACCGACGGCTTTTAAGTTCAGTGAGTATGAAGCTGAATTTATTTTTATTTTTTACTAGAGGGCGCCCGCGACTTCACTCGCATTATTTCACATTAAAAAGTAGCCTTTGACACTCTTAAGTCCTCGTACTACCTACACACCAAAATCATGATAAACCGTTTAGCCGTTTTTGCTTGATGAGCGTTTAAATAAACAGATAATCAGATAAACAGAGTCACAGATTAACAGATAAACAGGTAAAATTTCTAGAAATTGTTGGAACGTGTTCTGCTGTCAATACGAAGTACCTGCAATTTTTTTTTAAATAACTTCGACCGTCTTCATGTTTATTACATGTATAGATTTCGGTCGCTTATGTGGATTGATAATTTTTGCAATTAAATTTATTATGTTAGATAAATTTAATATGGTACACACACACACAATACACAATTATATACTTAAGTACCTATATTTTAATGTATGAAAATAATGAGGTGTGACATTTTTCTGCTATTTCCACTAGTTCCACTACATGACTATAACAATAATGTTACATAAAAAAATTGACGCCGAGTATACATATAAACGGGCCTATTTTGCACTAAGCAAAAAGGAAGATGTCTATTTCTCGTAAGATTTTCTCTATAGACAGAAAGCTAGGTTAAGCTAAGTTCACTGTAAGTATAGGAAATATACGAATTGTAATTTGTTACAATCTATAACTTGTGTCATATTAAACCTGTATGTTTCTGTTAGTGAACTAATAATAAAAAAAACATTTCCTCTTTTTTGCGTAAAATGAGCTAATAAAAATAAATGGTAACAAAAACCCTTTTCTGTTTAAAATAAATGCCATAAAAATAATGGCGATGTTGATAGCTTAATTTACAAAGGGCTTCATTACTTGTATCAACACAATAGGTGTAAATGGTGTAATAAAGTTAGTTCTGTGACCAACAACAGTTAAAGGGAGATTGCCTACTAACCATTTTACAGTGCAGCAAATAACAGAGTCATACATCAATGTAGAGTAGAGAGTAGTATAAAGCTAAAGAGTGTCAAAAGTCTGAACATTGAAGACATTAAAAAAAATGCCTGGAGATATATTTTAGAATTGATAGCAGAACACGTTCCAACAATTTATAAAAAAATTGTCCGTTTATCTGTAACTCTGTTTATCTGTTAATTTAAATGCTCATCACGCAAAAACGGCTAGACGGATTTTCATGATTTTTGGTATGTAAGTAGTATGAGGTCCCGGAAGTATCATTATGCTACTTTTTATCCCAAAATAACGCGAGCAAAGCCGCGTGCGTCCACTTGTTATGAAAAAAAAAAACAAAAAACATTGACTGGCTAATTAAGCTTCGATGTACCTTTATTTTCTTGGATTTTATGAACCGACATAATTTAGTTATTAAGTGGTTCAGCTAAATTATCTTAATTTCTTACTGAAGTTGCCTTTTGTAAGACATCTAATCCAGAAATCATACCTAAACAAATAGAAGTTCTTATTTTTTATTTGACCTAATACAATGATTTATGAAATTAATGAATGATCGAGTTTATTATTACGTTTCACGGCTCGTTACAAATCCATGTTTATATTCATTAAAAAATACATTATACGCTAATTAAATCATCGCCACGTGTTAAGATAATCCTCTGAAGGACACACGCGCTCATTAACATAATTAACAAACTTTGAATCATTTAATAATTAAAAATAAAGCCAACTCGACCTCCAAATTATGCTCATACACATACAACCTCCATATTCTATTCTACCAACTACTCTATCTCTTAAACTTGTTCATTGTACAGTGCAAGCCAACGGACATGGTAACATCGGCTAATCCACGAGCCATCATCGTTCCGTTGTAACTATCTGGAAGATTGCCAACATTGTTATACGAGTGTAGACCCCTACTACTATCATTTTCCAAGCATTTTGGGTAGGCGCTATATTGTAGGTCACACTTTGTTTAACTTTAGGCGAATCGTGGTCGGGCGGGAAATGCAGAGGAGTATTGCTCGCTTGCCCACGAAATCCACCCTATCCGAGACGAAGGGACATCGTAGTAGGTTTAGTTGGTAGTGGAGCCTCATTGGCTCCGAGCCCGACATACCCCACTCGCATTATTTCAGGATAAAAGTAGCCTATGACACTCCTAAGTCTTCATACTTCCTACGTACCAAAAAACATGACGATTCGTTCTGCTGTTGTTGCACGATGAGAGTATAAATAAAAATACAAACAGAGAAACAGATAAACAGACAAAACTTCCCAAAATCGTTGGAACGTGTTCTTCTATCAATTCCAAGTATCTCCAAGCATTTTTAATTATCTTAAATGTTCAGACTTTCGACTCTCATTAGCTTTTTTATATGTATTGAAGATATTAATTTGTACCAGCAAAATGGTCATTGTAGTACGAATTCTTAACGCAATGTTGTTTCAATCTTGCTCAGACACCTTGTGGTAAGCCCCCAGGTCGGTGTGTACTTTTAATGCATTGAATTGTATGGGCTTAGGGGTTTTGCGACTTACGGCGAGTAGGGAAATTGCTTTGCAGTTTTTGTTTATTTGCTTAAATGTATTCAGGCGTACTTTATTGAATTTCGCAAATAAAAACTCATAAGGTGAAGTTGTAAGATGAATGCTGCGAGAGTTTTCAATTCACAGCAGAGCTCCTAAGATGGCCTAACGACTGGTTGTAAGTACTAAAAAAAATTGGATCAACACAAGTTGACATTATAACAACAAAATTTTATTATTACCAAATAAATAATTAAGCTTTTTTTGTAGACGGGAAAATGTAAATCTTCTGCAAGAATAATAATAATAATCATATACTTACCTACTTCACCAACAACTCACCCTGCATACTCTAAAAAGACTAGCCTCGTATTTTCGGCATTTTAAAACACAGTCTCGAGACAAGATAGATGCTGGAGGACCTCCGACATGGAACCTCACTCGCGGACCGGATGGAGGGAAATGGCGGCGGCTTCCGGTGCGGAGTGTAAGAAGCAGTTTTAGTGGTCTGGTTACAGTAGAATTTCAGTCAATTTTTTATGTAATTTACAATGAGATGTTTACTGCTGGAAGAAATCAAGAAAAGACGCAACAAACCGAGTGACAAGAAGCACTGCATTATGCAATGATATGAAGTTGACGAAATACCGATGTAAAACGTGCATAGATGAATTGAAAAGCAAAATTAACTTGTATTGAGAATATGTATTGAGTGGCCTTACACTAATCTGTAACAATTTTGCAATCCTTGAAAACCGGGTTATATCATAACATATTGCTTATTTTATTAACATTAACCCATAGAATAATGTAAATAGAAGATCGGGCTCGCTTTTACTAAAATATTACTGGCTTCCAAAATCAGAAAACCAACGTGGTAATGCAGCCAGTATGCTGGACACGCTGTCCTTTTTTTACGTTTTGAAATAGCTTATTTTCTTAATCAATCAAAGCATTTAACGACATGTTTTCCATACTTGAGATTAGTCTCTCTCTTGAGTCCGTATTCCCTCACGACTGAGGGTTGTGACTCCCCGGCAGAATTATTTCGTTATTAATTCGTTAGGGGAGTTCTCTTAGGCAGATACATCATGGTGGGCGCCCAGGTCCTTCCACGGTAGATACATGTCATCGGATATTGTGGTCCGCAAACATGTCGGTTTCCTCACGGTGCTTTCCTTCACCGTTAAGTAGAGAGAGATAGTTGTAGTTACCCAGAATGGCATTCCAAATCAGCCTACAATCCTATGCACCGACGGTTAAACAAGCCCGTAATCATTATGCTCCAGACCACGTGAACCAGACACAATACCGTCCACAAAAGCGAGGTACCTGATCAAGTAATTTCCAACTACAGAGCAGAAACGTGTCAAAATGTGGTTCAGTGGGATTTACCTGCAAAATGAATCTGAAACTTTGCCCGGACTAAGCTTTAAGCAGCATGGCTGTAAAGTAGCAGGTGATGGAATTTCGATGCAAAATATTCAGCGTTCTTTTTAACCTAATAAGGCTAAACTCACAACAAATATTGTATTGGCGACTTTTTAACGTGGGATAGGTTTGCGTTTGACTACAGCTGCCTTATGCATTGCTGCTAAGGTATAGCACGCTTACCTAGACGTTTGTTATTGTTTTTCTTTAGTGAAATGTTTTACTGTAATCCTGCCAACTTCACATGTGATGATATTTTGCTAATAAACAGCTATATTTATATATGTAATACTCGTAGGCAAAACCTTTAAATATTTAATTATGGTTATCACTATCTCTGTATCAGGACCGTTTCAAGTTATCCTTTGTAATTATTTAATATCAGGAATAGTAGAATGGGTTCCTAATTTAGGTTGGAATTTTGTGTATTCAAAAAAATGAAAACAGAATCACTGTAGAAAGATAGATAGAAAATTATTTGTTGCAACACACATATAAATTACAAAGAAAGAAAAAAAAACTTATACTAGCGCCACAAGTGGCGGCCTTATTGCTAAAAACAATCTCTTCCAGGCAACTATTTGATGGAAAGGATAACAAAGGACGTGGTATACAATAGAAGGAGAATGTTATCTACCTATACCAGTAATACCTATCTCTGTCTAAAGTCTACTAAAAATGTTGTCAGATTAAAGGGAAAAAATATCGAAATTACATTACTTCATTCCATAATCATCGCATAATTCAAATCCTCAAGACAGTTTTTACGAAAATTCGAAAACAATACGCGTCCCAAAGCAATTCAGCATTGGAATCACGTTCGAAAAGCGCACAATAAATTCGACAACCCCAAACACAAAATTACTTCCGAACATATTTTTTAAATCGACATAGAGGGGTGGAAATGTACTGTAATTTCGATTTCACACCCTTGAGAGAGATTTGAACCCTATATTGTTATTTCGCGAAAAATACGCGGAATCAGGTTAGCATATTTTTTTATCGTGTTTTGCTCGTATTTGTGCACTCTCTGTTTGATTGTGTGCCAAAAATATAAATAAAATGGCGGCTGGTTCGCGTAGTGTGTATTGAAGTTAACTGAATTGAGATTAAATTGGTTGCTATTTTGTAGATTTATTCATTCAGTATTAATAAATTTATTTTCCTAATCACAAACAACTGTCATAGATTAATATTATCTTTAACATTTCGGGACCATTTTATTTCCGTTTTTACACTATAAAATAACAATTCTCGAGCTTTATACGAAACCCGCGCAAGCAACAGTGTGATTAAAGTTGGAGTATGTCTATTATATTGTACGTTTTAGAATGAAACTGTCTCTCAAATCAGACTGCTAAAACCCACTATTATTTACGAGTTTTTATTTTATTTTTAACTAACAATTAAAAGCTATTTATAGCTTATTTATTAATTACCTGCACAGACTTGAATTACAACAAAGCCTTAATTAACACCCAAACACGAAACCATGAATGGTATGTCTCTTTAAACTTGCAGAGTACACGGCAGACCACAAGAAAATAATTTATGATCCAAGAGCGTACCTATGGGCATAGCACTGGCAAGTGTTGTGAGATAGAAAGTATGATTCAGGTTTGTAACCAATGAAAGATCATCATTTTATTGATATTAGCTTGATATTAGCAGAATCATGTACTGTTTTCCTAAATCAAGTCATCTTAAGTACGTATTTATAATAATTCTTCTTTTTAGATTTACACTATGGAGCCTGTCTTCTATGGATTTGGATAGGGAGCTATCTTAGCCTGAATGAATTATAAAGTGTCTCTCCTAAAAAACCCTGCCTGTTTGGTGAGGTAATTTTGAGGGTTTTTGGGGATTCTATCCCTCTTGGACATAATATTAACGTTTGCAAATTTTTAGTGAAAGATAAGATACTGAAGCGGTCACAATGGCAGAAACCAACATGCATTAAACTCTATTTTACATTTTATGAACAAAATGTTTAATTGTATAATGTTTTTAGACATAATAAGGTTAAGATAACACGTTAAGTATTATTTATAAATTATTTTCTAAAGCGTTAAATATTTCATTCTTTTTCAATATAAATGTCAGCAATATTGCTAGCGATGCTAACCCTCCAGTTAATTCGAGCCGCTCGGCGTAAGTGCCGGAAACGCCGCAGTTTTCAGCTATTTCCGCTGACTTAGTGTTGCTGCCAACCTGGACTATTTTTACTCGGGATTTTACTGCAATAAGTTCTGTTTTTAGAACTTCATCAGTCTTGAATATACATTATAATGTATTCATATTTATAGTAAATATTATTAAGATTGTTATCTTGGTAGATAATGTAGATATTTGTGACAAAGAGGTGCCACGAACTTCTATTTGAATAGTTAAACTACGTATCTTAAAAAAATATGTATGCAATTTTAAGCAATATAAACTTCACACAAAAATTGTTTGTAACTAAGTGAACAAAAAAAAGTTAAGAATCGAGATCCAAACAGATACATCATAACAAACAGGTGTGATATCGCCACGATTGAGACACACATCACGATGCAAGGAAATCGAACAAACGAACGCCCGATATGACGACATATGCGTTTTAGTGCTTACTATTATATGTATACAAGGGATGTAGTAAGGAACCTTCTTTTAAATAGATTTAGGTACTTGTAATAGAATTACATTGAAATCTTAATATATAAAACTCAAAAGTGATGACTGACATAGTGATCTATCAACGCACAGCCCATACCACTGGATGGGTCGGGCTGAAATTTGGCATGCAGGTAGATGTTATAATGTAAGCATCCGCTAAGAAAGGATTTTAGGAAATGCCACATGTAAAGGGATGCAAGTTTTACTTCTTAATGCGAGTGAGGCCACAAGCATCCACTAGTGTTTTCATATGATTTATTGCAACAAGTGTACCTATGCCGCTATTTAGCTAACGATGTTTAAAAAAACATAGTCTTATTCACGTTCTGGATCACAATAATGCAATGGTACCAAAAATTCCAATCTGTTTCTCTGCTGCGGCGTTAAAAGGAAAAAACAGATTAACAAAAACGCATTCACTTTTAATAGTAGTATGATTTGAACTACACCAATGTTTTAATATTAATTAACTATATTTGCAATCGGTCTTACATAACCACAAAATGAGAGCCTAGGTGAACCTTAAAAATATTAACTAATTTTAACTCGTATTTGCAGAAAAATCATTTTGTTTTTTCCACATAGCCGATTGAATATCCAAAAGATAACTTCTTCAGTCCTTACTGCACTTATTCTATACCCAAAACACCATGCACCAATATCTTTTTGGGACATTACCAGCATTTTATTAGGCTGTTACAGAAAATGGCAGGTCTTGCCATATATCACGGGGACGCACCCATTTGTTCTGCCAATGGGCTTTTTATATGATTATATTGCAGAAGATGAGGCTTTCTATGTCAGTTTTCATACTACCTGTTTTGACTCGTATTCCCTCATTACTGCGGGTTGTGACTCCCCCACATAATGAATAAGGGAGTTCTTATCAGTTATTTTACAAGTAATATAATATGTTATATAACTCTTTCTCTGTGAGTCGTATTTCCTCATGACTGAGGGTCGTGACTCCCCCGCAGAATACAGTACGCATTACTATAAGTTTGAATCCAAAAGTTATTAGAGAAGAGATTAACCAGTTTTCAAATCACCTTTGGAGCTTCTGAATAGCTTATTCCGTTATCTAGTAGCCACGACACAAGCGTTTGCTTAGTGTGGGGCTAGATGGCGCTGTGTGCAATGTCCCGGAATATTTATTTATTTATTTTATTTATTTTATTGATTCCCGTATATGCATAATATATGTTATTGCTGTATTTAATTATCCGAGTAAAAGCAGCCGAAGTCAATAATTTAAAGTTTTATCCGATCTACAAATAAGTCTAGTGATTTGCTCAAACTTATGATCTAATTCTTGCTTAGACTGTTACTCTTTTCGCATATGACATGTCTGTTATAGAAAAATGTTACTTATTTACTGTTTTAATTACCAATTTAATTAAATATTACGTTCATTAGTATTCCTCGGTAATTTAGCTACCTAGTCTGACTCAACAACATTCCACTTAAATCCTGTTTTCAATATTCAAAATAGAGTGCTCTAAGCATTCAGTATTCTCTCAAAATGCTCACCACAAAACGAAACAGGAAGCAACATGTACTGAAATTTACAGAACTTAAGATCTTGCTGTATGTAATAATTCAAAAGGCTTTATTTTAGTTCCTAGAAATTAGAAATTAATTAGATATATTGAAATATTCAATATAAATTCTGATTGCTTTTAAATATTTATAATTTAAAATTTTGTTCCTCTTTGTATACCTACGTCTTTGTCTTTGTTTGTTTTCCTGCCTTCTTGTACGTGCGTGACGTCACAGCCAGCCCCAACGGAAGACCAGCGCTGGTTGCCTCCACACAACCAGCATTATGCTGAGTTGGGGCTGTGTTGTGGCAGATTTTTATGTTTGTTTATTATGTTTTTACTCCTTTTCTTCTGTTAAATCTGTCACAATAAATGTTTTCTTTCTTTCTTTCTTTCAAATATAGGTATATAACCTATAAATCACAATTTTAATGGTTTATTTGAAACAGTGAAATAGCTAATCAAAAGTTGTTCTTGACTTTCTTAAAAATATATTCTTTCCTATTTATACAAAGACAACTGTAAAATATGGAAAGATACACATTTGATCAATATGTAACTAAAACGGTTTTCACTCACGTGTAATAAAATTCGCGTATCGGGTGTTATGGCACCCATCGTAATAATAAGCATCATCGTAATAATATCATCGTAATCGCTTTTAGCGATAAGGCCGCCATATGTGGCATAAGATTTAAATTTTCTTTTTTGTGTTGTGTTCTATTTTATTTGTGTGTCCAATAAAGCGTTAATCTATCTATCTATCGTCAGAATGTCGCCCGTGCTCGCGCCCGTGTCCAAGCGGGGAGCTCGCGCGGTGGCGCACAGTCAGCGTGCTGCCGCGGTCCCAATACGCACGTTCTGACGATGGGTGTCATTACACCCGAAACGTGTAAACAACATACGCGAAATACACGTGAGTGAAAACCGTTTTAGTTACATATTAACATTACATACTGCTGATATTTCCACAACGCCTGAGGCGAATGGAAATCCCGACCATTTTCTAAACAGCGCGGGTTTGAATGTAGCAGCTATTGCCCCTACTATGATTTAGCGTTTATAAAACGGAATTGAAGCTGAGATTGAAGTACATCTTTGAATTGAAACGATACAAGAGAAAATTTCGAGAAATTCGCGATTTGGGTGAATTTTTGTTGCAAAATTTATTCAATTTTTATGTAAAAATAAAGTTATATATTATTCTATATAACTTATTATAAGTGAAAGACGCGTCATGAATCTAAGTCAAACTTTTTTTCTAAAATTACTAAAGGGTTTTAACTCTAAAGTATTAAAGAATCACTCCAAGATTATTAATGAATTATGCAATTCTCGGTTGGTTGGTTGGTGATTAAGTTATTTAAATTATAAGTTTTGTAAATATTTTGATTCATTCAAAATTTAAGAGCAATGCTCTTGTCTGTGGATTATGCGCCATTCTCATCTCTTTATAAATATTTCCATAGTAAGGGCTTTGTCCAGACGATCCCGGCCACTTTTCTGTTGTCTACGCAGAGTTTGCTAGTTCTCTTGAACACGGCATGTCCAGATGGAGTGCGGTTTGTTTGAGCCATACTTTACTGGCTTGATGCATGGGGAGATATTACATAGTCTAGTTTTATGAGCATGCAGGAAATATTTGCATCTATTTTTAATTTATTTACAATAACAATTTTAATAAAAAAAGGGGAAGTTACTATACATACTACTTCTAACAAAATAATAAAAGCAAGAATATCCTTGGAAATGCTGAAGATTGTAAATAAAAGAAAGAAATTAAAATTGACTTTTATTTCGAATTAGAATTGTTTCATTTATTTTATTGTAATTGTGTTTCATTGAAGGCTGTATACATAGTATATCTACATCGTGTTGAAAACAAACCCGCATTAATGGAGATAAAATAAAACCAACATATTCACCGGCCAACCTTTCAATAAAATCGTCCCCGAAATCGCTTTATCGTCGCCCGAAAAGCATCAACGTTAAGTACTTAGCAAAACAAATGAAGGCGAAATTCGGTAGGCTTTCGCGCCGTCAGCATAACACCCCTTATTATTAAGTAGCCATCACAAAATTCCACAATTTTCCAACTCATCCAAAAGCGATGACTGTGCAGCGTAGATAATACAGCACAGACACAACTAACTATTAAAATTCAGATAGTGCCCATTGGTCAGATTTTGTAGCATGTAACCTGGATCGGCGTCTAAGCGTCTGCTTGTCACCCTGACGCACTCTGGTTTAAATCCGTTCCTACACCAATGACTGGTTTTTCAAGTTATGTGTGGATTTGCACTCGCTTAGTGGTGAAGGAAAACATCGTAAGGAAACAGACATGTTTAAGGACCATAATATCCGCGGACATGTGTCTTCCGTGAGAGGACCTGGGCACCCACCACGATGTATCTGCCCAAGAGAACTCCCCTAACGAATTAATTCTGCGGGGGAGTCACACACCTCAGTCATGAGGAAATGCAACTCATAGAGAGAACCTGGTTCTAATGGTTTGGACGAGAAGAAGACTATGTCGTCTGGTAATTGAAAGTTTGTTAACTCTTCTTCTTTCTTCTTCTCTTCTTCTTCCCTCATACGGGGGTTTCAAATTGCAGAATATTTGATCTAATGTGGCTGTGAAATAGTTTTGGCCTGATTTTCTGTTGCGTTAAAGAACGAAGAGTAAGCGATACTGATTAATGACTTAAATAGCCGTGTATTTTGTGTTTAATTAAAAATAGGTAAATCACTGTATCAAATTTATTAGAAAATGTATATGATTTGCGACTGTGCCCAATCATTTTTGTCATACATAGTTGTGTATTTTGTGTTTAATTAAAAATAGGTACACTGTATCAAATTTATTAGAAAATGTATATGATTTGCGACTGTGCCCAATCATTTTTGTCATACATAGTTGTCTGTTGACAATGATGTCATTGTTACACAGTCACCCCAACGTAAGTATTCCAAACTCCCTGTTAAAGCAACTTCATAAAAGCAAAATGTGTGTTGAGTACCATCACTCAAAACTTTTGAGGAATTCTCAACAAGAATTTGAAGAACTGAGAGTAAATGTGAGGATAGATTAGTTCTAGGTTAATTGCTTAAAATATAATATTATTCTCCTAACCACATGACGATACTGGTAAAGGTGAATATAAATCCACCAATCAATCAATTTATTAATATTGATATCTAACTTGGTTTCATTTGTAATTTGTTATACGTATTGCTAAAAGTTTTATATGAGTGGTAATCCAACTTGAAAACGTACTAACTTTCATGTCAAAACATGCTAGGAAACTAGTTTATAGCTGCTTAATGTACACTAGCATATTTTATTGTTAATTACTTATATGTGAAATAAAGACTTTTGAAATTGAAATTGATTTGTTATACGTAGCTTAAATAAGTGACGTATTTATCATACATATATAACATATTGAGCCTATATAAATAAAATAAAAATGATTTCATAATTGATGCAGACGATTGACTGTGACATTATATAAAACCGCACCTAGATGATTATTATGGTTAATATATTGCAAACAAAAAAACGTTCACATTTATGTACATGTCGCTGATTATTTGTAGTCAATAGCAACATATTTTTTATGTGTTAAAAACAGTGTGGTATTCTATTTAGGAATGGGAAAATTTGGAATTTTATATTTAGTTAAATGGGGGTTTTAATTACGAGGGTTTTATTTAAGTACTACATTTTTTCATGTTCCACTTCACATCCGCTTAAATCATGGTATGATTTACACTAATTAAAACACAAATAAGATAGGCACACTAAAGAAGAGACAGATTGTATTAAACACATAATACAATCTGTCTCTTCAGACAATATTTTTAAAAATCACCATCTACACCTTTTAATCTTTGACAAAAGCTTGTCGCCTATAGCCGTTTTTTCACTGAAAATGGAAAAAGTTTGATTGTGAGAAATCTTTTTGTCACTCCATGATTTGGGCGTTTTTATATTCCTTCACCTACCTATATACGCGTTTTTGTGAACATCTTTGTAGAATTACTGTTAGAGTTCCTTTGAACGAACGGTTACTTCTTTTGTGTTGAGATTTGGATACAAAATGTCTAGATATACCATTTTAGGTGATCAATATGTTAACTTACGGTTTTGACTCACGTGTAATTCGCGTATGTGTTTACGCGTTTCGGATGTTATGACATCCATCTTCAGACAGAACGTATGTTCTGGGACTGCAGCAGCACGCAGACATACACGAATAACACGTAAGTGAAAACCGTTTAGTTAACATATTGATAAAATGTCTCACGAAAGTTTTAATGTTATAATTTTAGCTGATGTAGTGGAGGCGATGAGTCCGGCACCGACAAGTTGCTTGGGCGTATTGTGTATTTTATGTAATGACAAAATAATAATAAATCGTAGTTCTTCATTGATAAGTAAGTACAAACCAATTTCAACTTATCAAGGCTTGAATTTATTTTTACGTTACTTTATGGAATTGTTTTTTGTTTTGTTTATTTTGTCTATGGAATAATGTCAGACTTTAGAGAGTATGAGCTAAATCAAGCCAGTTACATGTTACAGTGGTAATTTGTAGGTGGGTTTAAAATTTAAATTGTATGTAGGTATATACTCGCAAAAAAATTCACTGCGTGACTACAAAACATGGTCAAATAAAAAAATCTAAATCTTAGAGTTCTTACTTTTCTTTTATCATTTATTTTCATTTAACAAGTACGTATATTATCACATCTAGGTAATATCTTTATCTTTGTGTAGAGGTGTTTTGTTTTGTATTTTCCTTGTTGTGAATAAGTTTTTGGTTTCGCAAAGTTGTTGATTGGCCAATTTGTGACGGAGTTTAGGTTCGCGAATTGAGTGAGAAGAACAAAGTGTTCTTTTCCACTAGATTAAAGGAACTGTTCTTACTAAGTTAGTGTTGGAAGAAAACTATCAGACGTTTTATTTTCTGGGTGGTTAGATTGTTGTTTTTTTATCAAACGAATATGAAGTTCTTGGTTCGTTAATGACATCCTAAGATTAAGCTTCAATTCCAGCTTAGATAGTAAACAACACAAGAAAAGCTACGATTAGATTTTATCAAGCCTTCAGCAGGCACTCTTGGATGGGTAAACTAAATATAGCATTTCATTAAGTTAGTTCCGATAGTGCAGTAAAACTTTATCATATGCATTTTAAAGTCAAAGTAGATTTAATTTGACTTTAAAATGCATATGATAAACTTAATTTTCATGTCCTTAACAGTTTGATAATACAAGTTTAATCAGCCATAAAAAACACACTCATTCGATTTTGTTACTGAAAACTTTAGATACTTATAAATATATTATTTCTAATTCTCTCTCAACCCAAAAACTGAAGTGTAATAAATAAACCAAAGAGAATCGTTCCCGATTAACTATCCCCCAAACAATTAAAAAGGCTCATTTGGAAGCAAATTTAGAAAATTTATTTTAGTAATGAGATGAAAAATTTCCAGCCTCTTTATAAATTAGCATCGAGGGAGCGTGATGAATCGCAGCTCTAGAAATGAAAATTTTAATTTCAGCGTGATTTATCGAATTGGAATCAATGGAGGGCCCTAAATCTTGCTTTTTGTGTTAAATGACCGTGTTTTTACTTTGTGATATGAATAATTTATTAAACGTTTCTGTTGCTACTTTCCTCGGTCCTATTGGGATGCCTTGTTGGATGAAATAACAACCAGTTGGTATGGTTTGATACGAGTGGACTGTATATTTTGACTTGTGTTGCGCGTGCGCCGCGCGGTGCGATAGACGGGGTAATGTCGTTCAGATGGCGCGCGGGCTGCCCCCTGTCGGCGTTGGCGGGAACCTCTCCAGTTGGTCGACCTGTCCCGCCGTTATGTTTTTAGTTGGAAGATTAACGTTTTTTTTATAACCGATATTCGATTTGGTTAGTAAAAATACCTCACACGGTCTTATTTGCTATAGTTTAAAAAAGTTCATACTGTCTACGCTAGAGCTACGCAACATTGCTACGCGGCTCACGAAGTGAACCCGCAGGTAGATTCAATTAATTCAATTCAATTATGTCAATTATTCAATTATTAGGCTATAGTCAAACGTAAGCCTATTTAATGTAAAAAAAAAAAAAAAATGTTTATTTGTAATAACTTAGCCTACAGAAAACTATGCTTACCGAGGTATTATTACAGAAGTTCACATACAAAGTTGACCGCATTCACACAACTTTAACTGTTTGGTCACGATACATAGCTTTACGGTAGTAACATCGATTACAATTTTCTGTAATTTAATTTTAATCACGAAATACAAAAATTTGTTTTAAGGTTAGGTTGAAATGTAAACATTGGCTATGCGTGCATGCAAAAAGTCACACCACCTTCCGAACTAATCCGAAGATTGTATCTCGGCCTAGGCTAGATAAATAATAATAATAATAAATATTTCAGGACATAATTATCACACAGCGCCATCTAGCCCCATACTAAGCTTACGCTTGTATCATGGGTACTAGATAACGGATATAATATACATATATACTTTTTCTTTTGTAAATACATACTCATTATACATAGAAACGACCAGACTTAACACAAGTAATTATTAAGTATTAGATAGCACAAAACTTCAAAAATGACCTAATTAATTAATTAAACATATTACATACATACATAAACATAGCATGGTCTCTTAGTTTATACTTATTTTTGATTCACTATAACCTTAAAAAACAGCAACGCTTTTAGATGATTTTAACCACAGATTTAGCTTAGTATACCAAAAATGGTAAGTATTCATTATAACTGAAGTGTCAAAAGCATTAAGAGTTTGAAATCAAATTAAAACATTTTTAAAAGCTACATAGCACGTAGGGATGGTAATACATTTGTATAACTTCCCCCTTTTTGAGCTCGAAAAAATTCCTACATTATCTTCTCATCAATCTAAACTACTGAGTTAAAATTTTATCTGACCAAGTCAGTTTGCGTTCCTTTCGTTTCACCCTTCTTTGTTTGCGTGAGGACCCTACTCCCTGAGGAATGGACCGTAAACCTAGCAATGAGAATTCTTTAAAGGCCTTATTTCAAATGGGCTTTCTGTTAATGGCTATTCATTTGTTCTATGAAATAGATAGGGTTGGGTAAAGTGGTCTAGGATAGGTAGGGATAGGTTAGCAAATGTGTGGGTTTGAGCTAGAAATATTAGGAATAGGCCTGTAAATAATGATGATAGATACTCGTACTTGAAAGGGACTTTTCAATGTTGCAAATATTTTAAAATGAGTATGATGTTCTTAGCAGTGATATTAACATGAAAATAGTGGTTAGCAAAAGACTCAAACACGGGGACTAAAATAATATAATATTGTTTATTTCATTTTGTGTACCAGAATTTTTTTAGGACAATTAGTTAAAATTGATATATATTTACAATATAGGTTCCATTTGTTATCAACAAATATGACATAAAAACGGGATAGTAAGAAATAGCAAATTACAAGCACCATTAGTAATTGTTTTTTATGTTCTTATTATGTCTTGCCTATAGTGATTACAATACCTTCTAAATAATTATTTTAATTTTTACCTAGGACCTGATCAAACTCTCAACCATCGAACAGACCCATAATCCAAAAACTCGCAAACAAAGAACGTTTGATCAAACATACAAGCCGACGTACCTTTACCCGCCTGCCCTACTTTCTGTTCTTCGAAAATATTCGGACTATCCACATACAGGGAATCAGCCTCGTGTTAGAGGTTACTATCATTGTTAACATTGTGGAATAGGTTTTGATATATTTTAACACATCGTGTAAGCATTTTTTTCTAGGTTTAAAAATGTTCAAACCATCTAAAAAAATAAGGTTAATTAAAATTGCTACTTATCATTAACTTCCATCAAACTAAGACTTTTACAATTTTTTATGACCTTTCGTTTTGCACTTGTTTGTACTATCCAGTGACTATTAAAAAGTCTGATCAATTTTATCGCACACTATATGCAACGTAATCTGATGATATCGACATCTTGTTTTATTATATCATAATATTATAATGAACCAATTTATAGAAACAAAAAGATTTAATGACTTTGCTTATACGTATTACTTAAAGACTACAGACAGTGTATTCCTTACAGACTTGACAGCTAAAAAATACAGAAATGACAAAAATCACATAAATATGTACATACGTATTACCTAAATAACAAAACAAATACCTAATGAAATTACACTCGCACACTCCTGTATGTAAAGTAACACCTACTCCACAATGTACCACCTCTCACAATAACCGCCACTTCCAATTAGAACCGTGTGTGTGTCAAAGCCTTTCACAGATTGCAGACGAAGCCTTTTGTGTGCATCACAGATACTTACCTGATTAGACCGGACTCTAGGCTCTGTGCTTTTGGAGATATTTACTCACTTCCAGGAAAGAAAGGATTCCTAACTTCACAATTTTCATAATATTTTTTTTTAACTTAGTTTATTGTTTTTGGGGGGGGGGGTGGGTCAATTTTATCAATCTTATATAATTGCTCTTGTTGTTTGCAAGGCTTTAAAGATCTTTTATGTTTCTTAGAAACTAGATATCAAGATAATCTTAAGTTAAGTCTCATAGCATATTGAAATAATACTAAAAACAAAAGTGAGTTTTTTGCTTTGAAGATATTTGTTACCCTTTCACACCGAAACGGAGCAACTGATTAGCGTGAATTTTTGTATAGGAGTAGTTTAAGGTGTTGAGACTAAAATAAATAGGCTACAAGTCATAACAAAACTGAAATAAAAACTTTATCGAGAGCCTGGGTTTAACCCACTTTTTCCAACTGACATTTCGTTATTTTTAATGGTCCCAAAGAACTGTGCTAGCAATGCTAGCGTATTTGTTAACGATGATAGACAAACAGACGAGAACAAATTGTTATTCAAAATGGTCTTGTTCATTGATTGACTGAAGTGACCAGTGCAGTTGCCATAGATTTATAAACGTAGATTGATCCGATATAAGTTGAAACCTTGGCAAAAAGGTTAAAATGCACAAAAGTAATATTTTCTCCTTTTTATTGTAAATCACGTCCTTTGTAATCTCTTATTTATTCCATTCCATCCAATGGTTGCCTGGAAAAGATTGCTTTTAGCAATAGCACATATGGCACTAGTATAAGTTTTTTTTCTTTCTTTGTAATTATTATCGTGTGTTGCAATAAAGAATTTTCTATTCTATTCTAAATTTAGTTCAGTAGTGTAATCATTTAGACAAAGCCACTTTGCATTGATTGGTGCATCAACGGGCCAATCGGTTTCCATCATAAATTTCAAGAAGATTCGTCAACAGTGAAGAACCAAGTACATAAATTTGTAACCGAGTGACCAACTTTGTTGTCAAAGTGTTCTAATCAAACCAAAAGACAAGCAACTAGGACCTACAATGTAATATGTCATTTCAACTAGCCCCCAAATAAAATGCTTTTGTTAGGTACTTATTTGTAGTTTTGGTAATCGCATTCAAACACTTCTGTTAGCTTAACTAATAACGCCTGCCCTATTTAATAAATAAGCGACAATACGGCAGTCACATTATTTTAAGACAAATACAATACAACACGTGAAGATTCCGTTCTATATATTTCCAAATCTCCGATCCATTTTGTATGGCAGTCAGTGACAGTCCACTCGTTAATTTGTCCAAAGCGTCCGTTGTCTGTTTGTCTGTTTAGAGCTGATTTGGCGGGTGCCTAATGAACTAAGAGAACAGTGTTGTCATTTGTCTACAGTTTATACTGCAATATGTAGGATAGGATTCCTAGACTGAATTTATGTAGCTTTTATGTAGCTAAATAGCAGCGTAAGATTACTAATAACTAACGCGTAGCTCATTAAGAATGGCTTGAGTATCTACTATGTCAAAACTATTCTTCCAGAACTTTTAATAATTGGCGAAAAAATTGCTGTTTAATATTTTTAGTTTATCGCCATCCTTTAATAAAATGTATTGCGAGGCAAAAGTTATTCTGTCTATTTCCAAAAGTCGTAGATTTAATCAAATGAGAAATTTTCAATCAATTACATACGGTTTTTTTATTAATAATCAAAATTCCTATATTTATTGTATTCTATTTTTTAAATGGTTGCTCATGGCTCACGCTTGACTACGCAACTCGCCTGATGTTAAGCAATGTTGGAATCTACAATATTTGCGTAAAATCACCCTAACGGGTTAGTTTCATACAGATACTCAGCTATTTGACAATCGAGAAATAATCGCATAGGTAAGTGATAACTGATACTGTGATCAAACATTAAGCCTGCCTGTCCATACTCACATAGAGCTATCTCTAAAAGCAGCCTCTAATCAAAACAATCTCGACATCAAAACATAGTGTAGAGTTACAAATAGATGCCTCCCTTAATTTCAACCCTTTAAACTATTTCAAGTGGTCATGCCAGCTTTGATGAAATGAAACTCCTCTACCCCTAGTTTAATCAAAAATCCTGTTTTTGCATAAACTAATTAGAAATTGTTTAAATACATTAAATACATTTGTTTATATGGAAACACAATAATAGTTGCTCTGTAAAAACAGGGCAAAAACATTATTTACCCTAAAAGAAAAACAAGGTTAACATGAAATTGTTTTCGTAATTCTAGGATAACTAATTTTATTGCAATTAAATAAAACAAATGATAAGTCAGTTGCCATAAATTTGGGCAGTCGGCTTGTCTGTCTGTTTATAATTTTCTGGTATGTTTTAAGAATCGATACAAAAACTAAAATTGTAACTAACTAGATACTTGTACTAAAATTAAAAAAATATATGACTAACAATCTTAAAGGCAATAAAATAAAAACACAATATTAAAAATGCCTACACAGTAGTATTCGTATGTGTAAATAAAAACTAAACAACAAGTTGAACACCAACAATCAACATCATAAACCAAGCTAAGCAAGTTTATCTTAGCCAAAATTTCTCCAAGCAATCTCAGTACCTACATTAATTGACAACACAACCCTATAACTTGTGTATAAAGTGCCCGAAACTTTGTCCATACAATATTCTACATGAAATGGTTTGAACAAGATTTCAAACATAACAGGATACGCCGCTAATAAATTTGGATTTGGTCACCTTTTACACAGTCATGTATAATCAGATAAACCCTAGTTTGATCCCGGCTCTACGCCAATGATTTGTATTCAAATTGAGCGATTTACTTATAAAAAAAATACCATTGTTAAACAGTCAAAGAGGAAGAGAAAGAGAAAGGCCGATAAGAAAAAATGTCGATCAAATTAAAGAAAAGGCTAGCGTCATCATGTCGTATAAGAATATGAGAATGTCAAGGAATTGGCCGAAAATCGAGAACAATGGCTTCGAATGCTTCACAAACAAAAGCAACGCGCTTAATTATAATTAAGCGCTTGTCAAAATATCACTAAGAAAATATAGTTATCGAAGAAACATCCTGTAGATAGCCCCGGAGACCAACAAAGATGTCCAATATTTTATACTAATAGTATTTAGAAATTATGTATTTTTGTAAGCTTGACATCTGATAATAATGTTCGTCATCAAATCCTAGTTTTTCATTTATGTAATTACACTACGGTGTAACAAAACCCTTTATGACGCGAGCTAGCGTGTCCCTTTTCATTAGGCTAGTTCGGTTTACAGCTTCCATGAATAATACATACAAAGGGCTCAGCAATTATTAACGACTTGTTTACGCAAAGGGCTTGCAGGGCAGGACATGGGTAATAGTTGCGGTTAGATTGCACTTTACTCTTTTCCACTTATTTGGGAGTTTCATATAAAACTTTTTCTTTCTCGTAAGAGTGGATATTCTAGTATCGAAGAAGGAGAGCAAATCTTAAATAACGAAATAATTCTTACAAGTCTTTTTATATCTATATAGTCTATCTATGAAGGTGCCGGAAATAACGTCAAACAAAAACATTCACACAGACCAAACATCGTCGGCCAAAATGTAATCCATTAGCAAGTTTCTTGTTTAGATTCTCCCTAATTTAGCGTCTAATTTGCCGCTTAGATGTGTCCCTATCGTAATGTCACAGACTAGAATCGAATCAACTTTAAAATTTGTATTCTGTATTTATTTAGTTCGGAAACTTTCTGGGTTTTTTAGTCTGTGTCAGTTGTTGGGATAGGATTGCCAAAATAAGGAGTAACGGTAATTTGTCAGTGAAGTCAGAACAAGCGGAAAATTTAATTTTCTTAATCGTCGGAATTTGTTTAGACGATTTAGCCCGAGTTCTCCGCTGAATTATTTTCAAAGGGATTATAAATTTTGTCTTTCGTAATTATGCCTCAGTGCGGCAAGTTCTGTTATCTGCCTGTACAGAATAAATTGAATTGTAGCCGTATTAAAATTGGAGACGGCTTTTTAATTAGGGTTGAAAGCATTTACAAGACTTCTTTGAGAGAAAAATCATAAATGAATTAACAACACAATAAAATTAACAAAGACTGTCCCGAAGAACTGTTTTATATAAGAAATTATCAGTAGAAATAGATTTCAGTGATATGCAGAGTTCCAGAGTTTTTTTTTCTTATATTTTTTGAAAGTACATGAAAAATATCGTTGTTAATGACTTATTTTTTGAAAATTTACAAAAGTTTTATAACCAAATACCACTGATACTAATGTATCAGAACCAATCATTGATTAGTATCAGATATATCAGGGTAATGTGTAAGGAGACCTTAAAACGTAAAGCCTAAGTTTAAAAGCAATAAAAATATAACATTCAAAGTAAAACCTAGCCTCTTAAGCAGGGTACTCATCTAGCCGTGTAGCATGTAATGTATCAGATACTGTATCAAGTGAGTACATAGACACGAGCCCGCTGCGAGCTGCCCGCGCGTGGTTCGCAGGGAGATCGCAGCGCTCCGCCGAGTGGCGGTATCGCTGCGAGCACAAAGCGGCTCGCAGTGCGGATCCCAGAGCTCGCAAATAGATACGCGATGACTGTGGACGAGCCGTACTCACTTGAAGGTTGGATACGTTACATGCTACGTTACGTGCTACATGGCAGGTGAGTACCCTGCTTAAGATTTCGCTTCGCTCGATCAACCAAGTCCCGACTTACGTTATTTCATTTTCCCATAGCAATATCCACATGGGTTCTTACACAAGTCACAAGGGGGAAGTGACGTATGCCCCATGCTCTTTATGGAGCAACGACATTATACACAATATAGACCTCTTGTTATGATGAAAATAATATTAAACCACCACCTACTTGTGTGCCTATAAACATCATTGGTCACAGTCAGTCACGGTTGTAGGTATATTGTTTTGTAATATTGTTTTATTCTTAATTTTTAGTCATTATTGTCAATTATTATAGAATTTGAACTTTTGTGTTAGATGTTGTTTGTTCTGTTTATAACAGAGTTCTATTCTTCTTCAAATGGAATAAGAGTAGCCAACTCTGGTGTCGAGAGTATATCAAGCCACCCTGGATGCGTCTGACATGGCTTAACAAACGCTGACTGTTTTATAAAAAAAGCTATTCATTTAACCACTATGTATGATATTGACAGAATTTCATAATGTTTTAGTATCAAAATCAATATAACCATCCAATCAACTGTGTAAAATTTTGTATGTGTATGTAAGAGTCGGTTTAATTAACTCAAACTACTATAACGTTGAATTATTCATTTCCGCCGCCATAACAACGTTGCAGGGGTTTGATTATGTAAAAAAGTATTTGAAATAAGTTTGGTAGTTTAAGCAGGAGTCTCTGTATTATTTTATCTCCGTAGCGAGGTCTTTAGCGTACTCAGAAGGGATAACTAAATGGATTATAGTTATTTTCCCGTCCTTTTCGTGTGGAAATATCTATGATAAGTGCGTATTATATGGCTTATTGCAGTGACCGTTTACGAGAGATATGACTTGAGAAGTTATGAGAAAATGTGGAGTGACATATTTTAGGTAGGTGGTAGGTTTTTTGTAGGTACGGTCTGTACCTACAAAAAACAATAAAAAAATAAATAATATCAAAAATAATTATCAAATCAATCTCATCGATGGATTCCATACCAAACAGCATTTTAAAATGTTCAAAATTGGCACCATCGTCAAACCTTGAAACTAAATTTGAAATAGTCGAAGCGTTAAAAATCAGGCCCTAAATGTATTTTTATATTTTTATATATTACTATGGTACCTAATTAAGGTTTATTTATTTATAAGATTACTCACTTGGCACTAAGTTATTTATTCACCCAAAAGTTATTTAGAAGTGGAAGAAAAACTTCAGAAAACACTTAGTACAGCCAGCAGCATTTGCTATGATTTACAAGCAGTGTTTTGTACAACGTGTTACATAAATAAATCACGACACGAAACTTGGCAGACGTGCATTGTCGTGAATAAAGAAATCTGTCTTTCATTTGCAGAAAAATATGGTGTTTTATTGAATTTTCTGTGGCTTTTTAGGGGCGTGAATTTTTTTTGTAATAAAATAGTCCAACTGTCAAACACTTTTTTGCAATAAAACAAATTTAGACAACACTGCATAACAAATATTACCATGGCTTACGTTTGTGTGAATTCGGTAATCTAATTTTGTGACCCTAGGGGCGGCTTGATAAACTCTCGACACCAGAGCTGGCCACTCTCATTCGATAAAAAGAAGAATAATCTATTTGGTCATCTCTTACATTAAAAACACATTATTTACCGATAAAAAACATAATAGGTAATTAAACATGATTTGTTTTTTGTTATTTCGGCATTGTAAACCCATCATTGGGTTTTAAATGTGTCATTTCAGCTCTTTTTATCCCAAATCAACGGAAGCAAAGCAACAGACACCTAGTAGGTATATCATAAACCCTATCTTTCACTATCATAAGCTACCATTCAGACTACTAAGAAAAGCGCCATCTGGCGTCTGCTTCCGGGCACTATTTCCCTCCATTTTTTGTAACTCAAGAAACAGACATGCTTTCATCACAGTTTTTCCTCCGCAACCTGAAATCTAATAAATCATTGTCCCAGTCAGTCAATTTAACGCCAGCTCCGGAATCCCATAAAGCTATGGAGTCATTTCCTCAGTTGTTAAGGTAGTTTTACACTGGGATAAGGTAGTTTTTATGAGACTGACGAACACTTATGTCGAGAATTTTAAAATGATTTTTGTCTGTCGTTCTGTGGTGCATGGGTGGTACTTAAATGAATAAATAAAAACGAAATTTGTATTATAAATATTAAGAATGCTATCTACACTCAATCAGCTGTATCAATTTTGATAAATTGCCGCAGATATTCGCCACGGCTATTTCACGTTGACAATCTAGAAATAAAAGTAGACAATATCACTGTCAACACTATCACCATATCAAAAATTACAATGATCCATCTGTAGCATGAAAGTAGAACATACCAACGTTATCACTTTTTTTTCATTATATTGATAAATTTTTCTTTATTGAATTTCCTAAATGACACTAAACAACTTAAACTAAGATTTTACCTTTTTCCATCACTATTTATATTCCACTCTATTCTAATTTGGTATGTAGCGCTAGATGGCGCCATTATCAATATGAATTATTTTATTTATTTCTGTTTTATCCAGTGTACCACCACCCCAAGTATGTGGTAACGCGTGAAGTGCACGCGCTGCCTCCAGTGTCAGCGTCATTTATCATCACACCCCATCTAGTGGCGAAGGGCTGTAGTCTGTGGAAATTGGAATCGTAACTATTGCAATTTTTCCTGATGAAAAAATGCGGTTTCGGGGTTTGTTTTGGAAGGTTGTCGGGATTTGTTTGCAAAAAATGTTTGTTTTTTGCGTAAATAAATGGAAAAAAAAACAAGAGCCCGTGTAGAATACCATAGAAAAGTTTAGCACATCCATAACTTTATATTATGTACTTATGATACGAAGGTAAATATTTACTATGGTGTTGAGAGGTTATAATACAAATAAATAAACAGATTACAAGTTATAATGTATACTTATTTTATTAAGAAAATTATTTAAAAAAACCCTTTAGATTATTATTTATTTTTATTTTAAAGATCACAAGACTATGCATATTACAAGCATCATACATTGAAAGTACCTTAAACTTTCTAATCGATCCAATGCAGGATTTTCCATAAAAGGCAGCCAAAGAAAATATTTCACCTCACAGACCATTTTGCAGGCTTCACACTGCAAAAGCAAAGCAGACATAACTTAAAGCCCTGGCCAGTCGAGAATCCAAATAGAAAGGAAGGCTTTAGATACATAGTATACATAAAGTATTTATATAGTAGTTGGATATGTATACTTACAATAAGTTATTTTTTTTGTAGGGTTGAATGCTTGAATATTAAAACATGCAAATTCAGTTTAGTAAAATTGTAAGCCCCGGCTGCTGGTCATCACTTATCATAGTTCGGTCAGAGGCCTTCAGGGCGGTTGGAAAATTCTCATCTCTTAGACACTTTCGTACGAAAAAGAAGAATAACTTAAATTGAATTGATTTAAAAAAATACTGAAGTTACAAACATAATAAAGAAGAGACCATAATACAATCGCTATATCTGTTACTTGCGATCATGTTATTATATAAAATAAATCTAAATACATATATAAAACTCAAAGGCGACTGACTGACTGACATAGTGATCTCTCAACGCACAGACCAAACCACTGGACAGATCGGGCTGAAATTTGACATGCAGGTAGATGTTATGACGTAGGTATCCGAGAAGAAAGGATTTTTGGAAATACCACGTTCAGAGGGGTGACAAAACTTGCATCCCCTAGGATGCAAGTTTGACTTCTTAATGCTAGCGAAGCCGCCAGCACCCACTAGTATCTACATAAAAAACAAGTAAAATATGCTACTTTGTCCTACTCTTTATTCCTTGTTTCCCCGTAGAAAGTAGCCCTTACTCTATTGCCATGAACTAGCCCTAAATCCTTCGCAAGAGGCTGCGAAGCCTAAACCTGGCTAGACTTATCGATCTCAGTACCGCAGTTTTGCTCTGCTTTTGTAGAAATTCAGGCTTTGTTTATTTAAACACCATGTACGTATGTTATATTTGTAGTAGCTTGTATTAGTGTTTATTAAACTACAATGTTACAAGGGTGACATTTCATTAAGATTAAGCCTTTTACAGATTTAAAAATCGATGACGTCCTATATCGTTAAATAAGGAAATTCAATCGAGAAGCAAATTTACAAAAGAAATAGGCATTTAGAAATTTTATCAAGACTTGAAAGTGTTTGCATTGTCTATCGCAATGATAAAAAGCTAAACATTATGCATTATAAGTAAAAAATGATGATGCTTTGAATGATGACTGCTTTTTTTAAAAAAACCAGTGGTAAGCCTGCTAAATATAAAATAAAGAAAACTCGGAACGTATCGAAATGTGCGTTTGTAATTAACGTGTAAAATTGTAAATATATAAAAATAGCTTAGAAATTATGAAAGGAAGTACCTACATACAAAACTCAAGCACCGTTTAGCAACAGTGTGTGTACAAACAACGTAGGTCAACTGTCGGTCGCATCGAATATTCATGCACCAAGCGGGGCTCGGTTGTGTGGGGCCAGCAGTGCTAGAGAGTAATTGACTTGGACGAGTTGTTTATTGATCGATAATAATTAGTTGTTTGTTAGGAAATTACGAGGCGTAAATTTTCAAGGCAAAGAAACAAAAATTGAAAGTTTTAGAAGATATTTCACACAGAGCCACTAAGTAAACTCTTCTGTTAAGAAGAAAGACATTTTTATTGCTCATATATTTTTTACTGATAACTTATTCTAAACCAATAAATTAGGCTCTAGGATTATGATAATGCCGCCTCATAAAAAAAATGAAAAAAAATAACCGTGACCGCTGCTTTGTTGCAGTGTAACATAATCCTTAAATTACATTATTTAATAACTCCTTAATTTAACTACCAATCTAATTCAAACTTGCTTATTTTCGACTTTCTCGCCAATTTCAAATTCTTTGAAATGGTACATAAAATTAATTCACACTTATTTACTACGGCCATTTTTCTTTCAACAGAGGGTGTTTTTATCCTTTGTGAAAGCACCCTTTTGGAAAAAGCACGTTCATTGAAAAAAAAAACGATTTCCCTGTGTTTTTGCGAAGTGATTTTGTTTTCTGCATAGGAACAAGGGCTTTAAAGGTGTGTTGTGTTTGACAGGTCCTTTTAGGGCTATTATTATTTTTCTTTTGTTAGTTTGTTGTTCTTATTGTTCAATGTTTGGTAGGTATTATAATTAAGTTTTATTTTTCACAGAGTAACCTAAAGTATATCAAACCAAAGTGATAGTTTTATGTATTTCAATGTTTTATGTATTTTAAGAAAAACTGAATAAATCAATAACTATCTGTTACTTGTTGCTTTGTTTATGCTTACTAAATGTGATATTATTTACTTGCTCAATTAATTAAGATCAGTCACTTGTTTATAGAATCAAGTAGAACCAATGGCTTTGACAAATCAACTGATAACTTTTGAATTTACATATTTTATTAAGAACGTGACTATTATGCTATATCCTTTTACATCTTTCCAGTTACGATAAGAAAAACTAACATCTTTTTTACCTTCTAATATTATATTCAAATCTTTATAGAAAAATCAGCCAACTATAGCTTAATACGGGAACCGATTCCGTAAATCTGATTCGATAGTATTCGATCGGATATCGACTTTAATTCCTCTTATAAGTGGGTACCTTCAAAATATCCGTGCGAACTAAACCAGGTGGCTACGAGAACATTCTTCGACAGATATTACATACGAAATATCCAATTGACGAGCTTGGATTAAAATTTTATCCGAAGAATAGTAACAAATTATCATTATGATGCACGAAGGAGAAGAGGAATTCCGAGAAGAATGTATATCGATCAAATCAAAGAGAATGCAAGCGTATGAGGTCAAGGAATTGGCCGAAAATCGCGGAGAATGGCGCATATTCCACAGACAAAAGCATCGCTCTTAAAGTTTGAATGTATGAATGAATGGCGCTTGATGACAAACTCTTAGGTTGATTAGGTATATTGAAACAGCACCTAAGCTGTTTCACTAAAACGGTTTGTTTATGTTACACAATTAATGAGGCATTGCAGCAATGCATATCAAACTTATTTAATGTATAGAAAAACTCTAAC
Source organism: Macaria liturata (assembly GCA_964023185.1). Classification (NCBI taxonomy): domain Eukaryota; kingdom Metazoa; phylum Arthropoda; class Insecta; order Lepidoptera; family Geometridae; genus Macaria; species Macaria liturata. The sequence goes on along the minus strand of OZ026809.1, from coordinate 15,321,711 downwards.
TGCATGAGTATCGAGAAGAAACAAACACTCACATTTTACTTACAAACACTTTATTATCTTACCATTCTTATAATATTTGTTAATAAGTCTACTAAGAGATAGTATAGTCTATGATTATGGCGTTTGAATTTAAAGTTCATGTAAGAAAGTAGTGTCAGGTCAACATGAAAATGTTATTTAATAATTTTAATATTAAAACTTTCGTGAGACATTTTATCAACATATTAACTAAACGGTTTTCACTCACGTGTAAATCGCGTAAGTTGATAAATAAATTAAAGTTGTTTAATAATATTATTTTATGGCCAGAAAATAATGTCCATTATAGTTTTTACTTGGTTGTAAAGCAAGAAAAAAACTTTTTAGTTATTATTTAGAAATTTGGTTCCCCATCTTGAAATCCAGCAGTGTGTCACGGACACTTCAGTATCCCTTTTACTTTGAAGATTCTCTTTGAGAAGTATTACAAGTTTAGGAAGAAAAAGTATTTTATTTTTCTCCAGTAAAATATTTCAGAACTCCTTTTAAATTGTTAAAAAATGTTCCTTTGGGTAAGATAAAAGTTGAGTTTCTAACAATTAAACTTTTAAATCTCTTACCAACTCACTTTGTTGCTAACTTTGCACTTAGGTTTATAATAAATGGAATTAATGGGGCAATTGCTTTACATTCTTGCTGTCAAACAATACAATTTATAAAAGTATATTAAATTTTTATGAAGAATAGCTTGCTTCTTTTTTAGAATACAAAATTACATCTACTTATTATACTTAACAATATCACACACATACGCACGCATATTATGAAAAGTTACCATCAAAATATATTACTAGTATAGAACAGACAACCCGAACCAAAGCTTTGCTCCATTTTGGAAAGAGATTGAACTAAAATTCGCTGCAGCGCGAAACCATTGTTCTGTCGTCTAACCAAACTATTAAAATATGCAGCACTTATAAGCGTACAGAGTACAGTTTTCTCGCCACCAAAACGACTTAAGCGCCGTGTATTTGCAAAATGGCGGTCCCCGGCAGCCCGTTTCTCGTAAGCATTGTTACATCGCGAAAAAAATTAAATCAAAGAGTTTTCAACGTTTAAATGTCTAATTACCGATGAAATGTTAAACTATCACTTTTTTTGATGTTCTGCAGTGTATACGGCAGTCAATAAGAACACAACCAGGCATTTGATGTTGTTATTTATGCAAGCCAAACACAACTACTCTCCACGGGCGTTGGATACTCACTGGATAGCTGCTGCACGGCGTGCAGCAAAAGCGAGGCGTAAGATCATGCAACGCGTTGCCTTCTCTTTACGTAGTAGTAATAACTCTATGAAAGTTACTAAGATTTTTTGTACTTTTATCTTACTAAAGTTTAATTAATTTCTTATGTGCTATATCAAGGGCCTATTTATACTGTAAGCTCATAAAGGCTTGTCCCATAAAAACAGACCCTCAGATTGTTAATATCCAAACTAAGTACATACAATTATGTAAGTTAAATTTTCAAATCCTTGGAATTGTTGTTAGTTCCCTAGGTTACTTGTACGGGAATAGTTTTTTTTTTAAGTAACCAGAATTTGTACTCTGCACTGCAATTATAATTAGTAAAGCCCGCCTCCCAATTATGTAGTTTATAAAATATGAACCTGATATTTATTTGTTCCCCGCAGCAGCCCTTTCCTCTGCTTCTTGCTGCATCTCCTCAAGTCGCTGCAGAACCTTCTGTCGTTTCTTCTCCAGCGGAGTCTTGTACCACCACGCGTCTGCTGCTGCTTCCTGTAAAAGTTTTTCAAATTTGATGAGTGTTATAATTATCTCATTAAATAAACAAACAAATGTATATAATAATGTAATCAAAACATAGCTGTTTGTATGTACACACAAACACGCATAACGCCAATTCTTTAGAAAATTATAGAGCCTTTACTGTGTATGAGGCAAGATGGCGCGGTGTGAAATGTCCCGAAAATTATTATCATACTGATACTATTATACATAAATTTGTATAAATACGTAAGTATGTTTGCTGGTCTGTTTGTTCCGTTTTCTCGTCATATCGGAGCTGATCATCGTAATTTTCTGTATAGTAAATTTATAAATAAAAATAATAAATTTCTTTATTGTGCGACACATAATCCATAAAAATAACTACGGATTTCTCCGAAACTATAGTAACATACATATTTTTATAATGAATGATTAAAGTAGCATATATGCTAGTAGATAGTGTTAGTTTTATTACAATTAGTTCAGCAGATTTAACATGGGTTATGGATATGTTGTCAAAAATCAAAATTCAATGTAGGTCTGGACAACTGATGCCTAAACTAGTAAGTAATAAAACTGTATCTTAGGCATCAGTGCCTCCCAGAGTAAAAGGATTCCAGTGTTGTTATTACAATAGTGATAGTATATGGTCCCGGGCATAACATATGCTACTAACTCAGTAACAACTATACTGGAAATCCATTCGTCTGTTTTTTTTTTCATTATAATGTACGATTTTGATAATCTAAAGCCAACTAAAATGGCGCTTCCTAAACAATACAACTTTTATATTTAAAAAATAATTTTCTCAAAATGTAGCATCATAGTAAATATCAAAATACTAACATGTTCAGCGTAAACAGGTTCTCTCGACGCCAACTGGACAGCGACTTCCTGCGCGGTCAGCGCTCGCACCTTCAACTGCAAGCGTCGCTTGGTGGTCAGCACTGAATCCAAACATGCCAGCAGTGTTCCTGTAATAAAATAAAATTATGTAAAATAATATGAGTAAACAGACTCGATAAAGGTGTCATACAATTTACTTGTCGTATGTTAGGATCGGGACTAAGAGCCTCTATAAATTAATCTATCTCGTATCTTCAATGGTTGCCTGGAAAAGATCGCTTTTAGCGAAAATGCGGCCACTTGTGGCACTAGTGTAGTTTTTAATTTCCTTCTTTGTTGTTACGTATTTCGTATACTGCAATAAATAATTGTCTAATTTTATCTCTCTAATGGCAGTAAATAACATGAACTAGATTTAAATACTCTTAATATCACGAGTTATATGCTTCTTTCTTCTACAGGCCTATTTTATCATCTAAATTGACTAAGTAAATCACAAACGACGTGATCAGATGTGTGTATTAACAAAACCAAGTTAACTTACCTATGGTATAAGAATCGGAAACCCTCGACAAGCAAGATATCTCCAATCTAGGCGACAGAGCACCAGCCTTATGCAGTTTGCTTCTCCACATAAGAGAAATGCTTCCATAGTCAGCTCGGGGAATTAGGATGCATTTCTGGTAGCACTGGAACAGGAGTTTCTGTTCAGCTTCCCATGGAGTACGGCAAGTCCCGATGAATATGACGCGGTCTTCGTTGCAAATTCCTGTAAGAGTTAAAAATATTATTGGCAGAAGAAAGGACTTCTTCTTTTCAAGAGATTTGATCATTTAAAAAATATTATTAGAGATCAGAAGTAGATTTAATTAAAAAAAAACACACAAGTACCTTCATTTATTTTTACAATTTGAAATCTAACACTAATCACAAAATCGCTTAGAACTAACTTCACTTAGTAATCACAAATTCACTTAGTAATGATCGTTTAGCACAACTACCGACAAAATACAAAACAGTGGGAGCTCTGTTCGGCTCAAAGTCTCGATTAAGAATCACCGGCCGGCGCAGTTGCGTCGGCTTTTATACTTTTTCGTCGCCTTCTGACTAACAATATATATAGAATTCAACGAGGTAGCGTAAATTATTGGGTTTGAAGATCTTTATATTGCTATAAATTTTCACCTTTGATTATCTTCACAAGATCTTTCTTCAACCTCTTCGGGTCTGTCTTATCAGTCTTCGGAATTTTCTTCACAAATGGTTTGTCAGCATCATCCATCCATATTACAGATGGCTGCAGAAGTCTAGACACTTTCATGACCAAATGGATGAGCATGATAAGACCAGTCTTTCCAGGGTATTTGCCTACTATGTTGGCTGGAGTCAGATCAAAAAGCATGGCTCCAAGTTCTGTGCAAACGGCGTGAACTAACATCTTTTTACCGCATCCTGGTGGACCTGTAAAGAAAGTGAGTATCAAATTGTATTGAATAACAAAGGTTTCTGTTAAAGACTACTTTTTAACCTCTTTTAGTCACCTCTGACATGTTATAATTACGATTAGTATGTTAGCGGGATTTTTTTTCTTCTATTACTCTAACCAATATTTGTATGCGATTTTGACGTGACAACGTCTTATAAATTGGTTTGCCGGGTGACACTTCAAGAAACTGCGTTACGCTCCGCTCACGTTATGCGCTCACAATGAGAGCGAGTGAGAGGCACGCGTCCCTTCCACTCGGGCATGGTTAGCCCGCCTAAGAGCGAGAGAGACAGACATAAAAAGTGAAAGGCACGCGTCCCTTCCACTCGAGCACAGTTAGCCCGCCTAAGAGCGAGAGAGACAGAATAATAAATATAATATGAAATTCAGTGCGAGATTCTTTGTATAAATTAATGTTTTAAATATAATTCTTTGTATAAATAAATGTTTTAAATTGTTACTATTATTTCATCCTTCTTCCTACTATACGAATGAATATTCACATTAAAATTATTTTACCACTCAAAGTCGTTGTCACGTAAAACTTTCGCCCGTATACCGACTTTACAGGCAACAATTTTTTTTTATTGATAGCGATAACAAAGTAGAACCGAACCATGATCTTCATGAGAGTTTTCATGCAAGTTTTTAATCAAATTATTGTAATCTTACAGCTGTGTTTTTTCTATAACACTACTTGTTAATAAACACAATCCATATAAAAAAAGGGCACACACACACAGTTAATTTAAAATATGTTACTTACCAGAAATAAGAACAGACCTAATCAAAGGAGCACTAGCTCTCACATGCTCGGAACCAAGTGGAAGGATACAATATTCTTTTATAAGCTGTCTTACATCACCCAAGCAGGGCTCTGCATCTCTTCCCTCGTTTCTAAATTCAGCTCCAACATAACACTTTTCTCCTATATATTCATCTATTTTCACAAGTGGATATGGCTTAATGATCCCGTTTGATACAAGTTCCTCGAATAAAGATTCTGTGGTTCTGTCTGGTGTCAGATCTTTCTCTTTCTTCTTTTTATTCTTCTTACCTCCACGACGTGACTAAAATTTATCAAAAATATGCCAAAGTCACATAGGTAAGTCATATACACGAAATATGTCAATGTGTAATTTCCGGTCTTGATCTACTTACCTTTTTTTGAGGCTTTTTAGCTTTCTTTCCTTTGAAATTTCTGTCCTTATCAAAAGCTGTTTGCAGAAGCTCAAGTTCACTTCGCATAACTTCATCCACCACGTTTCTGATTTCTTGTTCCAAATTCACCATTTTGTCTCTTTCTATCATGTCTTTGTAGTACCTTTCATGCGTATTATCAGGATCATCTTTGAATTTCCAAATATCTTCAAACCTAAAAGATGATAAAAGAAACAACTAGATAGTACATTTTATCACACTTTTGCATTAAAACAAATAATAATATTCTTACTCTTCATTAGAATGTACAATGTCTTCCAAGAACGCTGAATGATTGCATTTATAAATATTGTAGTCTTCTGTTTCTTCTTTGTCTTTTTTATTGTTTTCATCATTTTTGCTGCTTTTCTTATCTTTACTTTCCTTGCTGCGCTTAGATTCCTTTGAAGATCCAGTTGGAGATGATTTGCTCATTTCACTGTCGGCTCCAGATCCTAAAGTTCAATTGAGTTTAACAAACATTATACCAGTAAAATTACACATAATACTAATTACACATAATACTTCAAAAAAAAAAAACAATGCAAATCAATATTCAACGCATACAAAAAATAACCCAAGTGCATTCACCGCACCTTGCGTAGATTCTTATTTATAAGTAACAGAACGGGAGCCCATACTATTTTCCAAAACCTCTCGGAGCGCTTGGTTGACGCGACGCATGACCAAAATGCTGGCCTGTTTCTGGCTCAACGTATCATCATTGCCATTCAGCGTGGTAATGCGGCCAGTATGCTGGGCACGCTGCCCTCTGGTAATGGGCTGGAGCACTTAGATTATCTTTAGGCTTTTCTAAAGATATTCTAAGTGCCCCTTTTTTGTAGTAGTTAGAAGTAGTATGTTTAGTTTTTCTTCCCTTGTTTTTATATTTTATTATTGTAAATAAAGTAACAGACCAGAATAGGTTATAAAAAAAAACCAGTTATTTGTTGAGAGAAACTCGTATGAGAGAGAGTCTAAATTTCTAATTCAGTTTTCTAGCTTACTATTAATAATGATGTTTTACCTTGTCTGCTATACATAGCTCTGCTGCCACCAGCTTCTTCGGAGGGAATTTCCGGGAACTTTCCAGTCCTTTCATAATATTCAATTATCCACCGCCTCAGCTCATCACCTATCTGTTCATTCAATCTTACACCGTGCAGAGCTTTCAGTTGTTCTTCCAAAGCAACTAACGCTTTTTCATATTCTTCACGTCTTTCCTTTTGCAGTTTACGACGAAGATCTTTTATCTGATAATAAGAAAAAAATAATGATTGTTTGACATTGACTTGTACCCTGATAAAAAAAATTGAGTTACATAACAGTTGCTGTTAGTTAATGTCCCATATGCAGAATGCATTTATCTGATTACTAAATTACCTAGTAACATATACCCACATGTGATATAAAATATTCATTTCATAAGTGAAAATAGTAAAACTACCTTATCAGATTGCTTGATCTGCTCAGACTCTTTAAACGGTGGAAGTTCCATCCCAATCAGTAGTTGTTCTTCTTTCTTCCTCTTCTTCGTCGATCGCCTTGCGATGAATCCTCTCCAAACCTTTTGGATAGCAGTAGCTGCTGCTGGAGACATTTCACCTTTTTGGTCTCTTCCTTTTTCTTTTAGGAGACGGATTTCTTTCATAAACTGGCCTCTGTAACATTCAAGACCAAAGGTGTGTTGTTTAAGTATAATTTGCCACAATATTTATTTTTAAAATAATAAAAAGAAAAACAAAACATACTACTTCTAACTACTACAAAAAGGGGCACTTAGAAAATCTTTAGAAAAGCCTAAAGATAATCTAAGTGCTCCAGCCCACTACCAGAGGGGTATTATATTATACTATTTTTAAATAATTTGTAGCTTGCATTGTCGGTCAGATTGCTAACTTTTTTATGTAGGCGTTACGATATGTTTTTTTTATGGAAATAAATTAAATTTTACTGTACCTATCGATTTCTTATGAATGTCCATCCGAAACATAACTTTACAAACAAAAAAAACAATATTGAAACAAAAGATTTAATAAAATCGACCTATGCCTGGAAAAATAATTGCGTAATTCACGCACTAAAAGTCAAGTTAGTTTATAAATATCAATCACAGAAACCAAAACAAATTGAGTCTCACATATTTTACATAATTGTGTTGTAAAATACTGACCTCAATCTTCCTTGCCGGGCTCTTTCATGGCTCTGTATTATCAACACAGCTTGTTGTTCAGTCAGCACCAGCGGCTTTGGCTTGATGGGCTCATGTCCCAACTTAGTCAAAGTTTCTATTATAAAGTTCCTTCGGCTTTCTATCTCCTCTTCTCGTTCTCTCACGAAATATTGAGGGACTTTTGGTTCTGCCTCGAATGGAGTTACTTGGAGCTTCTTGAGAGCCTGAAGTGAATGTGTCAAGAAATTATAATACCCATGCATTATTTGTGAAACAAGTCACTTATCTATACTATGTACTAATATATAAAACATGAGATGTTTAAACTACTCTAAGTAATTATCTGATTTTTGTAAGAAAGGTGGTCACAAAATTACATCAGCCGTTTGTTCATAAAGAAGTAACAAGCTCAAACACGCAAACTTTTGCTTTTATTTATTATATATTTTTGTAGGATAAGCAGATGCTTTTGAGCTTGAAAACTTACCTCATCATCATCAAACATGAAGTCACAGAGATGCATCTCGACCAGCTCGTGCTTGATCTCCACCAGTCGCCCGAGGCAGGCTTCCAGGAGACGACGGACGATGAGCCGCTTCTGGGGCTGCAGCATCTGGTCGTAGACGAGGTCTAACCTGGAAAAACAATAATTGTATTTTTTGATATTTATATATATAATATTATTATTTGGCCCATATTGGGCCACTTTATGTCAACTGTAGGTCAAATGCCTTACTGATGTCAAAACTAACAAGCTACAGTTAATCCGTACAAAATAGGCTATCAATATCACAATCTGCTATTAATAAAATAGTTGTTCTAATAGGCTTATGATGATGATGATTAATAATCTGTTGATATGGAAACCAATTATTCAAACATGATATTGCGTTACTAAGCAACCGTCAACAATACGAAAGCACGTTTGTCTCATATGAATAGGTACTTAGAAAATATCATACAATTAACATTACCATCATAGCCTTACGATTTATGGAAATATACCTATTTATTACGGAGCAGGCATTAATTGATACTGTTATTATGATAACACTTAAAAACGTTTCAAAAATAATACCAAAATTACGTTCTAAGCATCGAAGTAAACCGAATCTTTTGCCCAAACAACAGCAAATTTCATTTAAAAAAAACTACTGAAACTCAAAGAAATATCGTCCTTACCTTCCAAGCAATACCGTATATCGAACCCTTAGTTCAAACAGCAATGGTTGTAACGCTGTCCTCTCGCACAATGCTGCTTCAAATATCGCCTCGTCTTCTTGAGTAGCTTCTCCAATGAGCTCCGAAGTCTCCACCAACAAGTCGTTGTAGGTTTTATTCGCCATTATGTATGAGTTTAGGACTACTTCTTGAATTAATCTTGGAAATACTTGAATCTAACACTCGCTAACATATAACATTCTCGCTAAACGCGAAACGTTATAGTGACGAAATGCGGGTAGACGAATAACTTAGTCATTATTTGAATGTATAATATGTTTTGGAATCTTAAGAGCGTTTTTTATTACAATTCACTGTTTTTTTAATAGTAGGTATAGTTTTATAGATTTATTTAGTCTGTAATGATCATATCCACTATTTTGTTTTTTTATCTGATTCTATATCACTGTCTGGCTTTCACTCAGTCACCGCAAATCTCATTTATTAGGTTGCCCTGATTGCCTGTCACATAGGCCAGAGTATATCACAACAAACATTTAAATTACTCTCCAAAACAAAGCACTGGGCGCATTCAATTTAAAAAGCGAACCGTAGAAAAAACAACAGCTTTGAACAAAAATAATGATACGCGCACAAAAAATAAACGCACTCGCCGAATATCGCTTTTAACGTGTTTGTGAATTTATCGAACAAACAGTCGCCGTTGCTGTCTAATAGATTACCTCCCTGTAGATAAGAAATACCACGCAACAGTCAACAATCGAAGTTTAATGATTGTGGTTTAAAATGACAGTCATTTTTGTCGTATATTGATTTATGCAAATAGCTGTCAAAGTTATGAAAATGTAGGTGTTGCAAGTAGACGAAGTAGATATTAATTCTAAACTTTTATATATTGTTGAAATGTGGAGTAAATTCGTTTAAATTAATTAGTTAGTTTATTATTAAAATAATATTCAAATTCATTTATTTTCGTAAAGCCTATTTACACGTCCAATAAAAATAAATTATTGCATTCATATAAATAATAACTTTGTAACAAATTATGTTTAACTGCCAAATTAAATCGTCAAAGTTTAAACAGTAAATTATAATAGCATATTACATTGATTTACATATAATAGTGATTAACATACAATTTAACCATGACTTTGCTTCTGAATTTAGTCAAATTAAATAAATAAATAAATATTCCGGGACATTCTACACAGCGCCATCTAGCCCCACACTAAGCAAACGCTTGTGTCGTGGGTACTAGATAACGGATATAATACTTATATACTTTTCTTTTGTAAATACATACTTATTATACACACAAACAACCAGACTCAACACAAGTAATTATACATTTAATTTATGCATATCCACGACTAAGCATATATGTAGACTTTCAATTTGCCAAACATCATACAGAATCTAAACGTGAGTAATCTACGACCCTCCTCCTATCGGCTTGGTCACGGTTCGCTTACCGTTTTTCCGAATTATCTATCCAAAACTTATTGGTCCGAAAACCCGTTAAAACGACATCGGTTTTGTGTTTTTATATTTACGGGCCTACGATAGTTTATTAATGCGTGAATTTTGTATTGTGAATTATGTATTTTCGGTCTGCTGAAGGTATGTATGGTTTTTGTCGAGATGGAATGTAAAATATACCTTTTTGTTACAGGTTTTTGTGGTTATTTATTCAGATTGAGGCTATGCTGGGGCATTTATTCGTGATATGCAAAGTTAAGCAAATATGATCACGGTAATGGGGGATCCCTGTCAAACATTATGTATTGACATACACATACTCACACGAACTTACTCATTCCTTTTTTTTTAAATATATTTTTTTTTTTTCCGTTTCAAGATGCTTCTAGGTTAGTTACTGCTGTATATTATTTATCCTTTATATCATACTTAAATTTGATAAATCTTGATTTGAATCTTAGTATTACATATCTGTTTCTTGTTTTATATAATAAGTTTTAATATATTTTTGCGCATCCGATTTTTTTTTATTTCGATGATTACACTCTCTCTCTTGAGTCGTATTCCTCATGACTGAGGGTCGTGACTCCCCCGCAGAATTAATCCGCTAGGGGAGTTTTCTTGGGCAGATACATCGTGGTGGGCGCCCAGGTCCTTCCACGGATTCGATGATTACACTACTAGGTATGCTATTAAAACTTTTTATCGCTATGTGAACTAAGTAGTTCTTTACAATATAAAATATTCTTTCATCACGTCCAATAAAGCAATAACTTTGTAGAAAGTACTTACATGTACCTATCGTTTTATGGATCAATAAACTGATGAGACTGTTGAGTGGGCTTCTAGGAGGTCTAAAACTGACACTACACTGAAATTGATTTAATACATATAGATATATGATAGTGGTGCTACAATTCCTTACCCGCGTTTACCCGGAATAATAAAAAACGTTTATAAAAATTGAGAATCGGTTAAAACGTAGCCTTTTATGCATTTGTGTTTATCCAGGTTTTAGAGCCAGCACTTTAATCTTAATTATCTTCTTGTCCAACTTAATTTTGTTATTAAATCGTAAACAACGGACAAATACGCTCAAATTTTACACTAGCATGCATACATACTTGTAATCTTTTGTTTTTATGTTAATTGTAATGGTTATGGTAATGTATATATCACCGTTAGATTGTAAAGATCGTTAGATTACAATCTATCTAGCGAGATTGTAAACTATCGATAGATTGTGAACCGTATCATTATGATTGCAATTTGACTCATTATTCTTCGCTATATTGTAATCTACCGAAGTGAAGCCGTCAAATTGTGAACCGGCGTAGGACGGAATGCAACTCGCGCTCTATGTTTAGGTATTGCGAAGTCACTTGTCTGTGACAGGAGGTAAGATTAGGTTCGTTAGGTGGCTTTCTACCACGCACATGCGACGACGAGCGAAGCGAGGAGGAGCCAAGTCCTGTTGTAGTGCAAGTGTTGGACTCGAAGATGATACGGTTCACAATCTATCGATAGTTTACAATCTCGCTAGATTGATTGTAATCTAACGATCTTTACAATCTTACGGTGACATATACAAGAAAGACATCATTCCAAACAAATATTATGAATTCTGCTTCCTTCGTTTTTATAGTGTACATCTTAGTCCCCAGATATCTCGTCTAATAAGATTGCGCTTCGTTCGCGTAAATTATGGATTGATCTCACACCGCGGCAATTTGTTGTAAAGCCACTTGTACATTGAAGGCGCACGTTGTTTAGCTGACTGTCGTGTTTATACGATCACCAAAGTTAAGTGATAATTAATTGAAAGGACCTGTCAGTCCTTACAGATGAACAAAATGTTGGCAACAGCTGTAGGTAAGCCAAGGCAAACAAGATCTTATTTTTTTTTGGTAAGATTAAAAAATAACTACATGAGTAGATAGTGCTGGAAATGTTTAGTTTTAATTTGAATATTTGATACACAGATATTAAATATTCAAATTAAAATTAAAACATCCTCGAATTGGGGTCAGGTTCGAATCCAGTCCTACACTACAAGTTAAACGTTGATTTGTACTCGCTTAGCGGTGAAGGAAAACATCGTCAGGAAACCGACATGTTTGAGGACCACAGTATCCGAGGACAAAATAATGTCTTCCATGGAAGTACTTTGGCGCCCACCACGATGTACTTATTATCTGCACAAGATAACTCCCCGAATTGATTCTACAGGGAAGTCAAGACCCTCAGTCATAAGGAAATACGACTCAAGAGAGAGAATCAATAATTTACTTACATGCTTAAATATCCCAGAAACAGAAACATGATTTGTGCTTAAACTGGCTTACATGTTCCAAAGTTTTTTTTTCGTAAGAATAGATTTAAGTATGTGCAGTGTACACACTCCCTTACACCCTAGTCTATCATTACCCAGCAAGCGGGCAATCAGTCCGAATGAAGAAATTATCCATTTTTTTCTGTTCGTACTCGATTGAACCATCACCTTGATTGAAGGCTGCGAAATAGCACACATGTAATCAGGTAGCCAGTGTTTTTATTCGAGACTATTGAGTCTATATATCGATTTATATGTGTATAAGAAATGGGTATCGGGTTGCTAGGTAACTCAAACAGATAAAAAGATAAACATTTTATTAATAATTTGTTAGAATTACATGTCAAGCATCAATCTTTAAAATCAAAACCAATTTAATAAACTTTATTCGAGGAATTTTATAATTAAAAAAAATATATGTTTTTGTCTGTCTCTGACAACAAAGCTAAGCTGTGGTTTTCACGAATATTAAAGAAATCATTGAACAAAAGTTTAGGGGTGTAATGTACTAAAATCACCTTTAAAAGCTTTTATTTGTTAGTTTACATTGAACCAATATATATAACTATGTATGTATGTCTATATAATTATTGCCTCCTCGAGACTATATTTAAAAAAATATACTGCAATATTATGTTAATAGCATTATTTTGGAAATAAATTCTTTTACCGAATCTCATTTAAATCTGTTCAGCCAACCATTTTAGTTAGTCATATTCAAATTTCAAAATTCAAAATTTCTTTATTGATCCATTTAGGGTGTGCGTACATTTGTAGGTATTTACATTTGTATTGCTGTACGTGTTGTACACTGAGGGTTTTCTGTACATCATACTAGATATCTTTCGACTCTGTATTATGATGTACAGTTTCCCCGCGCCAAAACTTTTGCCTCTTTTGCATATACACAAAATTTTATACTTAAGTACATATTACTACTTAAACACTAAAACACAATACAAAAAGTGAATATTTTGAGAAAGACAAAGACACGACAAAGTAAGTTTCAAAATAATTCTGAAGGCGTCGAGTCTTGACTAACCTATATCTAATATTATTTATCTTAATCATACTGTTTTTACCATACGTTTACATTATAATAAGAGTAATTTAGATAAAAATATTGAGTATTGACCAATTATGTTAGGTTATTTAGAGTTGCCAGTATTGTGTTTCAAATTTCCAAGTCGAGTAAACTTTTTTTTTTACCATTATTACTTAATGTGCGTATTTTACAAAAGAAGTATGGCATAGTTTGCCAAAGCGGGATTATATAATTGTAGCTATGTATTATGAGATATCACTGTGGTGTATATTATAATAGTGCTAAGTTGTATGTTATGTTGTTGCGTGTGTGTATATTTATATATATTTGTATGATCACAAAGTTTTTATAGGAAAGTAGTTAAAATAAATACTTTCAAACAATTACGCAAGCCCTTATAATGTACAACAAATTAATAACAATTCAAGTAATTGTGATCTATTATGCATTAAAAGAGAGAGAGAGAGAGAGACTAAAGAGAGGCCTATACCCAGCATTAACAAAAAACTGGTGAGGATGATGATGATGATGATGCAGAAAACCTTTTTATCCGACATCTATGTATGAGTAAAATCCACCTTCTTAACTACATTCCAAGGATACTTAGTACGTCAGTTTGTCACAACACAATATATTCTTCATAACAAGGCTTCCAATTTATGTAAGCACACTTACTTCGTCTAGTTAAGTGGCAGTTGCCGCGCCCGGGGCGCTGTTTCAAACAATTTCCTGGAGGAAAAGCGCCCACTTAAGTAAATAAGACTTGCATATGTGAGACCTTAATCGTTAAGTAGGATTATAGAGATATAGAAGCGGCGGTTTGGCTCTGATTTTTGGCAGCAATCAGGCTATGTTACCGTTTTAATTATGGTTTTTTGTTGAAAACTTGAAATTCTTTAAAGAATACCTACAACATAATTGAATAACAATTACTATAATATTATTGGTAAAACGAGTTTGTTTATAATTTTTCACTTGATTTTGTCTTCAACAGCTGGTGGTAATCGTTTGCGTTTACCAAAGGTACCTAAGTATGGCTTCATCATGGTCAGTTAGAAACATTTAAGGCCCATATAAAGGCCTGTTTTTAATTTTGCATGGTCAGCCATCCAAAGACTGCACGTGATTGTTTCACCAGTTGCCTAATATAAGTAGTAACTAAATAAAAATAAAATAAAATAATTTTATTTTACTGAGACCCATATCAGAAACGGAGCAGTGGTGATCAATTATATAAATAAATATTTCGGAACACAGCGCCATCTAGCCCCATACTAAGCTTACGTTTATAATATGGGTACGAGATAACGGATATAAAACATATTATATACTTTTCTTTCGTAAATACATACTTATTATACATAAAAACAAACAGAATAAACACAAGTAATTACACATTTTAAAATTCATAATTACTTGTGCCGAACCCGCACCTCTAGATTAGAAGGCAGAGCCACTACCAACTAAGCTGACAGGGCAGTCAAAGTCAGGGCAGGGACAGCAGAGTGCGTTTTTCTACTTGTACCTAGTTAGTATTTAGTAAAAAGTGAGTGTGGCTCAGCGGTTCCAGTGTCTGCTTTTCATCCAGACGCTCCCTAGTTTGAATCCGGCCCTACACCAATGACATGTATTTTCAAGTTATGTGTGAATTTAGACTTATTTAGCAGTGAAGAAAAACATCGTGAGGAAACCGACATGTTTGAGGACCACAATAAATATCCGAGGACATGTATCTTCCGTGGAAGGACCTGGGCGCCCACCACGATGTATCTGCACAAGAGAGCCAACGAATTAATTCTGCGGGGGACTCACGACCCTCAGTCATGAGAGAAAGAGAGTATTTAGTAAGTAACTACAATGTCAGGTCTATTTCTTCTAGTCCAGCATATACTCCAGTGATAGTGCGATGCCCCGTTATTGTAAGTAGTGCTTATAGTACCGCCATGAGGCCATGCAGCGCCATCTACAACCTTGTTGTACGAGTTAGAGGTGGTCTGTAATATGTCATTATTGACTTATAGCCAAAATATTAATAAGGATGGTCTACAAAAACATTAATTTTGAGAGCATAACGCCCTTTCATTCCGTATAACTTTTTGCCATTTTAAGACTCTTTAAAACTTACTTATAAAATTAGTGAAACACTTATTAGTACCAAATGCGGGTTTTAATATTTCACTCTATTGTCATGTTTTTTACAATTCTTCTTTAATACCTTCTGTTCACTAGTTATCTACATGAAAAGGTTATTGTTAGGCTAAGCGATAAGGCAGTTGAACTTATGATTTCATCTTGACTATAAAATGATGTAGGTAGAACGCAATTGCTTGAAAATGGCCCTTCATAATAAAGTCATTACGTGAATATACACTAACGAGAGTATTTACGGCGCGTCTGTCCGTCATTAGGGTTAAACGTTTAGCTTGTTTAGATAGATTGAGGAAAGCCGGATGAAACACTTATACGTCAGAGTTGGTAAAATTTTAAATTTTGTAGTTTGTGAACAAATTAAAAAAAAACCTTACCTTACCTGATAATGAAAAATAAAATGTAGTTACTAACGTTTCTTCTAACCACATAATAACATAAAAACTTCTAGTCTACATACTGTAAGTGTGCACTTTACATTCAACTTTAACTATTGTTAGTAGCTAAGCAGTTACTTCCCATTTTTTTCTTGTTAATAAATAAATAAATAAAATAAATAAATATTTCATGACATATCACACAGCGCCATCTAGCCTCATACTAAGCTTACGCTTGTATCATGGGTACTAGATAACGGATATAATACATATATACTTTTCTTTTGTAAATACATACTTATTATACATAGAAACGACCAGACTCAACACAAATAATTATTAATTTAAATATTCATAATTACTTGTAATACTAAGGCATCGCTTTCAAAAGTAAAAATAATCTTTTTAAAATTAACACATTTAATTGTATCTCACAGATCCACATCTTTTCTTCTCCTATCCCTATCGCCTAGGTGGCGACGGCCCCTTTGTATCAACATAATGACCGGGTTAATAGCTCATTGTAGACTTTTTGCCACACGGGCCTAAACGAGACTTTGATAGGCAAAAAGACACGTGTTTAGGAAAAGAAAACAAGTTCTTGTGAACAATGTATTGGCGTATTTTCCCGTGACTAAAATATATTATGTTTACTTAATGGTTTTAATTGTAAATCCCAGCAGTAAATAGCCATATCATAGACCCTTAGGGCGGCTTTATAATCTGTCGCCAGAGTTGGCTACTCTCATTCGATAAAAAGAAGAATGACCTAATATTTTCATTACCTACATTTTGTAATTCAAGAACAAAAAAAAAGAATTGAACTTGACTACGTTTTTATTATTAGATGATGATTTTAGGTGACTTGCTATGGAGACCAAAAAATTAATATGCAAGCGTATATAAAAATTGGTTAAATGAATGTTAAGTTACATTATACAATATAACAGTATGTACCTACAGCTTGTGGCAAAACCAAAGCACATTAAAAAACACACCAAAATAAACCAATTAAATCAAATGCACTATAATCAAACGCAATAAAGCCTTCAACAGCCTATAATGATTGCTACAATAATTGGCTGAGCCGTTACTGAGCTGGTTTGTAACGATTAGATAGATTACAAAAACGCAATTCTCACATTTGATTGCAGTCTTGTAGATCGATTGCTTTTGATTGATCTTATAAAACGGTGTCTGTAAAAATGTGAGTAAAAAACTGATTTGGGCTCTAACGGGTTTTAGATTAACTAATGGTACCTCGCGGCAGTACTTGTATGAATATTCGTACTACGGATATTTACACACACATATTAGAAAAAAAAACGTTTAGGTATACCTTAAATTGATAATAAAACACGTTTCAGCAGTTTTTATATTTTTTTTTGTTTATCAGTTACTCTGTTTATCTGTGTCACTTTTAGAGACACAGATATGTGTCTCTGTTTTTTTAAAACACTCGTTACGTAAAAATGGCTGAACAGATTATCATGATTTTTGGAATGTATGTAGCATGAGGTCTTGTGTCATAGGCTACTTTTTATCCTGAAATAATGCAAGCGAAGCCACGTTCGTCTACTAGTTAATAATACAATGTAAAGAAGTAGAAATTGTAAAAATGCTACCCATTTGCATAATTATATCCTTTACAACTTTCAACATCAACATTATGAAGTAAAATTGGCATTCCCTATTTCACCCATTGAAAAGTAGCATTTCTAAAAATTCTAGGCAGATGTCTACGACGTAACAGCTACCTACATGCCAAATTTCAGCCCAATTCGACCAATGGTTTAGGCTGTGCGTCGATGATCACTTTGTCAGTCAGTCAGACAGTCAGTCACCTTTGAGTTTATATAATTAGATACTTGTAGCAAGTCTAAAAGACAGGTTCATTTCTTCTTTTCATCAAGAAAACAATCTAAAAAACAAAAGCTCTAAAAAGAAACAGAATAACCCCTAAACTCATAACGAGGTCTTTCTGAAACTACTTCATCATCATCGTGCAAAAATTCTCATAAAATTTAACTACAGCAAAAGAGAACAAGAAGGATTTCTAGCAGGAGTAAAAAAACGCATCGTAACCGGCACAGCCTTCAACTTTACCCTTCCAAGAGTGGCCTGAGTGATCTTTGAGGTGTTGTGGAAGTCAGTATATGAGCTTTTTAAATATGTTTTTTTTCACGTAGTCAAAAAAAGTTATTTTCAAGCAACATCGACTCATATATCAAAATATATAAGTCCCTACATCAAAATATATAAAAATCACACCAAATACATATATTAGAAATATTAAAATAAGTACGCATATGTGATTACAGTCTGACTGGTGTTAAGAAATGCTACAGCTTAAGAAGTAACACACTTATGTATCTTGAAGGTATCTATTTAGTAGCGATTGAAAGGCTCCTTAATATTGTAGGAAATACAGTTTTCAATAAAATGCTCAAAAGTACAAACAATGTGGAATTATAACATTCCGTTATAAATACTATGTACTGTATATATTCATATTATACTGTGTGGGTGTTATAGTATTGTGACATACCAGCTATTTATAGATATCTATAATGTGTGGACATGTTCTTAAATTTTAATATTAAAACTTTCGTGAGACATTTTATCAATATATTAACTAAACGGTTTTCACTCACGTGTAAATCGCGTAAGTTGCCTAAGTAAGTTGCGTAAGTGGTAAGTTGTTGTCTGTGTGCTGCCGCGGTCCTAGAACATACGTTCTGAAGATGGATGTCATAACATCCGAAACGCGTAAACAACTTACGCGATTTACACGTGAGTGAAAACCATTTAGTTAATATATGTTCTTAAATTATTATTGTATTGAATATTGTGACGTATTTTATAAATAAATGAATTTTATGAATAAAACTAGCATTATCTTTTCAACTGTATCAAAGGCGTTAGAACTTATTAGAATCATTAAATACCAGATTTTCCACTATCAAATGAATTAACCTTACGTACTTCAAAAACCGTACAACAGCAAAAAGATTACGCTGCGCGCGCGCACGCCGCGAGTGGATAATGTCTTCATTTGAGATAATTCCCCCGGATCGCCGCGCCGCTCCACTCGCCGGCATTCCGCTGCCCTGGGTGGCTGATCTGTACTGCTCGCAAAACAGACAAAAAATTAACATAAAAAAAAATACTCAGCAGCGTCGCGTGTCAGAAAAATCGGATGCAGGGTCGCTTGCGCTTGCAGGTTATTGCTTCATTCAAGTCATGACTCATAGGTATGTAATAAAAATTAAATAAATAAATATTCCGGGACATTCCACACAGCGCCATCTAGCCCCAAACTAAGAAAACGCTTGTGTCGCGGGTACTGGATATAATACAATATATGTACATAAATGTATGTGAAGGATAAGTTTATACTTTTTAACTAGAGTAGTATGCAAAGTTATTTCTTCTTTTTTACATAAGCATTGTATGTGATATTTTACCAGTTAACATTTTATAAATATTGAGTTCTAAATGGAAAACCCGGATTTTTGTTTGCAATTTTTTATACATGTGCTATGTGTTATGTGTAATTAAATATTTTTATAAAAATATAATATAAATAGTTTAAGTTTTTCACAGCTAGTGATCGTGACGAATTTATCTGCTGACGCTCCATAAATCATTATGCACTCCTCTTTTTTGCAAAATGGAGGAACACAACTCTGTGAAATAAGTCTGCTTGCATTTCCAACTTCTGTTTATTCACAATAAATATCTGATGCTTAATTGGTTTGCAATTTATGGCAAACATTGTCAGCTTATCATAAAAAAACTATACTCTAATAATTATAATTATGTAATTGCTGCCTTTTGTGTAATAAATTGTAGATATACCATCACACTAATCATATAAATTAGAGAGTTTGTGTGTGTATGTGTCTGCTCTCTTGTTATGAATTCAAGTATAACCGACTTAACGGATATTGTCAAAATTTCGTTTACTGATACATTAGACCCAGAATAATAAACACACTGGCTACTTCACATCCCAGATGTACACTGGTAAATCAGCTGGACGCCTCGTTTTATTAAATAAAAAATTATTTTAAATTACGATCGGTTTCTTAAAATATCTTTTTAGCCGACCAATAATATAAACTGCTGACCAAATAAATGAGTCTCAATAAACAGCAAGCGCTGTTTAATCATGATAATTACGTACAGACACACGTAAATACAGTGTTTCTGTCAGTACCACAATAATTGTAGCCTCATAGTAAGTAGTGTTTAAATTGGCTGCTGTTTATTACAGGTTTTTAACTATGTTTGCTGAAGGTCTTGCAAAGCAGTTCCCACAAAAATTTTGCATTATATTTACCTTGTACACAGAAATATAAAGCTGAAGAGGGTAGAAGGACTTAACATTGAAGATATTTAAAAAAAATGTTTGAGATACTTCGAATTGATAGTAGAACACGTTCCCACAATTTCTAGAAATTTTGTCTATTTATCGGTTTATCTGTTTACCTGTCTCTGTTTGTCTGTTTATTTAAACGCTCATCACGCAAAAGTAGCTGAACGGATCATCATCGTATTTCTGGTATGTAAGTAATATGAGGTCATAGGAGTATCTTAAGCTAGTTAGTTAGGTAATTTTAATATTAATCCTGAAATAATGCGAGCAAAGCCGCGGGCGTCCACTTTTAAATAAAATTGTCTCAAATTGTGACGATGGTTTTAGAACTTATCAAAGTGTCCCAATAAACGTCTGTGGTAAACAATTTATAAATTATTTGCTAGGCAGGATACAATAAAATTTTAATTATTTGATCTATTGGGGCTTCGAAAGCACGTATGTAAAATTTTGTTAGTATGTATGTTTGTACTAACTCACAAAATAAAATTGATACCCTATTCTTATGAAATTGATCGAAAGTTAGGTACTTTTCGAACCTACCTAAAATTAAATTAATTTGTTATTATTCTTCTACTTACAAACCAATTAGCGTATATGAAATTCGAGCCAGTTGTTTGTTAACCTGCTAGTACCTGCGTGGTCTGGCAGACACCACGAATGTAATTTCCCCAGAGTCTGCGTGTCTTCGGGACAATGGTCTCACAGACCGTTTGAATAAATGAACAGTTATCGTTTAAGTTGTTTGCCGTGGAGTTGAGTGCATTGCAAAAAGCTTTTTGTGTTATTTATGCGTTAAACAACAAGTGGGAAAATATTTACATTCTAGTGAAAATATCTTTAAAATATTTTTATTTATTCTTTTTGGATGGTTATTTCGAGTGGGTTCCCAAAACAACTCAATCTGCTTACATAAATAAAACAGGTGATTACATGTTTTGCAAATTTAATAATCTGTTAGTGTGTCTGATATACTAGTAGGTATATGGCAGCGGCGTTGTTAGAGGATTGCTAGCGTGAAACACAGCCTATAGACCCTCGAAACCTCTCAAACTATCTCCTTATCGAAAATCATGATGATCCGTCCTTCAGATGCGATTTCAAAGAGGAACAAATAGACCAAAAAATCAATATATAGATAGATAGATAGATAAAACACTTTATTGTAACACACATTGAGAAAAAAAAGACAAATAGAAACACAAAAGACTTAAAAAATAGTGCCACAACTGGCGGCCTTATCGCTAATAGCGATTTCTTCCAGGCAATATACTTTCGCTTTTATATATTACTATGAAATGAATAATATGTAGTTTATTAGAAATCATGCCACGTTACATTCTCATAACTCTAATTTATTAATATATTAGAGGGAAATCACATCTCAAGATTTACTCCGAATCCTAGATGAATACAGTAACACCTTACATACTTCAAATGATTTTGAATAATAATCTAGTTAACTTTTATGAATAGTGTATGTAAACATAGATAGATAAACTCTTTTTTGTTGACACATATTAAAAACGAACAGTACATAAAACAATTATAATCTTAACTAGTGCCACAAGCGGCGGCCTTATCGCTAAAAGCGATCTCTTCCAGGCAACCTTTGGCTGGAGAGAAACAAGATAAGATTTCTTTACTAGTTTTTTAAAGGAATCAATTGTCTGAGCCTAAAACATACTTATTCTTACAAAGTCAAAACTCCGTACAAACTGAACAACAACTTTATACCACTTACTTTAATTAAGGCCACAGACGTCAACATTTTCGTTGCCAGTTTCATTCCGCCTTAACACAATGTGCGCGTTATTTAAGGCAGGAGACAGTTAAAAGCAACGACATGGGGTTTTATAGACACCTAATATAGAAACCAATACAATTGAATTTGCTGCCACCATTGATAAGTTTACTAAAAAATTGTTTGTTCCGGAAGTCACGTAAAATCCAGTAGGTATGTACCTTTTTTTTTTACTTGATAGTCTCTTAGGTGACTACATCTCGCCGGATATGAATCTACGATACTCTACGTTTGCCTAGAAGAAACCCGTTCAGTCTCGATAGCATGCTATATCACAAATTCGCTGTAAAAACCTAAAAAATAGGTAGCCTGGGTGATCTAGGTAATATTTCATTGTAATGTTTAAAAAGTAAAAAAATACTGTGTCAAAATACAGAGTCACCTACGAGTACATACTAAACTTACTATGTACATATATACATAAGTATTTTTTTTTATTATTTTCGACACAAGCGTTTGCTTAGTGTGGGGCTAGATGGCGCTGTGTGCAATGTCCCGGAATATTTATTTATATATATTTAAATATATACTGAAAAGATGTCCTTTTAAAAAAATGCGTTACATACCTACACAATGCCCTAGACATGGTTGGTATCTAGGTCTAAATGTATGATGAACAGCAAGAAGTCTCTAGGTTATATTGTCTATTGTCAAAGTAGAACTCCTCGAAAACCTTAAGCACCCACTTGTGTCTTGGGTGGTACTTATTAAACATTTTAAAACCCCCGCGTTACGACCTTTACAAAATTGTGAGCCACAGACTGGGAAATCTTCTTACAAAATTGACTGAAAAATTTCAGAATAAAAATGTAGCTATAAGGTCTTTTCAAGTCTGTGTCTTCAAACGTGTGAATCGGAACAAGTCATTTCTGCTCGCAAAAGGCGGCAGCACTTTTCCTCAACTATTAAACTTTAAGAAAACATGCCGCATAGAAGTATTTAGTTCTGTTTTTACTCACATGTAGTATTTTCTTGTGCAGTTTCTGAGAACTAAGTCGCTCCCTGCTGAGTGTAAATTGAATGTAACTAGGAAGCCACATGTGAAGGGAAGATAAAGATTTCAAATATCTGACGAGATTACGTATTTTAGAGGGAACGTGAGATTCTCTTGGTAGGTTAGTTGATTAGGTAAGTTTTCCTCGTAAATAATGACATTTTGAGTAAACTTAGGTACATCGTTCACCATAAATTATTAAGCTCATTAAGTATCTTACAATGTCTTGATAAAGGCTTACTGTAAAATCATATAGGTATTATATTTTTTCCTGTTATAATGTACCGGATGCACTGGATTACAAACATGTTCTTATTGACCTATTCAAAATAACATAGCAAAACATCACAAAGAAAGTTTTTGTAAGAGTTTATAATAATGATAGGCGTTAATATAAAATCAACTCCAATTCTCTGAACTCAATCATAACCTCACGCTAATTAAGTTTTGTAATAAATAGTAAAATTGTATCTATAAAAATCACTAGTTTCATAGATACAATTATATTATAACTAAATATAAAAAAAAAACTGTGTAAGAGATATATAAACTTTTATCTTAGACCTATTTGGAACCAAAAATGTAGGTACCTACTCATAAGAAAAAAAAACACTACAAAGAGCTGCCTAAAAAACTGACCACAGCAATCTGTATCAAAGCGTGTTTTTTTCCATTTCCTCTCGGGCCTTCTCAAAGGTGTGCTCGTTTCTCGACACCTTACATTCAAAGCCTTCAAAAGGACTGCCTTATTTCCTACAGACGCCTCTAAAGATGGAAAAAGGCTTCGATAAATCAGTTTTTGGATGTGAAACATTCGGTTACGTTACACATGATTTGACTGAGCTCTGCCTTCTTATCTAGGGTTGCAGTTGGATTCCCGTATGACACAAGTAATTACGAATTTAAAAAAATGTTATTACTTGTGTTGAGTCTGATCGTTTCTATGTATAATAAGTATGCATTTACAAAAGAAAATGTATGTAAGTGTTATTATGTAGTACCCACGATACAAGCGTTTGCTTAGTGTGGGGCTAGATGGCGCCCTATCTAGCGCCATGTCGCGCTATATATGGTGTCATTTTAATATACTCAATTGATTACATAGGTAATAAAAAGTGAAGCAAACGAAAGATCTCTTTAATTAATCGGTTTGTATTTCGTTGTGTTTGTTATACGTCCATCGTCCGCGTCTTATAAGTCCAAGGCAAAAGAGCAATGTTTTATCTGTTTATTTAAGATGCACGCGATATTTTTAATTAGAATTTGGCAGGAACGAGATTGTGATCTTTTTGAAGGGAACTGAGGTGTGAAAAGGCTTGAGCTTAATTAGAAATCTTTGTTTAACTCTTTAGGACCAGATTTTCTTTACAAAATGTTATTTATTTATGCAGTGGATATTGAGCTTTTTGTTTATAAATTAAACACTACATACACTCTTAGTGTTTAAAAGTGTATTGTATATTTTGTAAATAAAAAACTATATGCGTAACTTTTCGGACTTTATGTAAAAAATTCCAGAAGTACCTATATTTATTTATGTACCATATCTTATCTATTGCAATATAACTACAGATAATAAAAAAATCCGCTATTTACTACGTGTTTATGACCAGGCTTTTATAATCCTAGAAATGAGAATCATTGTGACGAAAAACAGTTCAAAGCGTTTTACTAAAACTAAAATAAGGATAACTTAAACGTTTATTGGAAAATGAGCTAAATAATCACGGAAGGGTTCGAACCTGCGCATTTCTGATAACCAGCCACATCGCTTTAACCGCTAGGCTACGGTCTACTAACTGCCAGGGGCGAAAATCCACACGAAACAACCGTAACTTAAGTTAAACCACCTTAATGCGGTTTTTTTTTGTCGTTCCACCATTGTTTCCCTCAACATGAGTCAAGGACATTTTCTGGCTGAACATTTGCTTAGACGTAATGAGATTTTATGATCGGTTTATTAGATACGTCACATGCAAAACTGATTGTAAATGTTGTGAATGAATTCACAAAAAACGCAATTCAAAATCAACGCACATCTAAAGGAGATTGTGTATACACGTGCCTATTATAAAACTATATAATAGGCACGTGTATACGTGCGTATATGTACATCAACATATATATATATATATATATATATATATGTTGATGTACATATATCAACTCCACAATGGGCTGAAACGCTCGTCATTCCGGACAAAAATTGTCACCGGAATTTATCGGTTAAATGCAAAAACATTTATCGGAATTCACCGCAAGTCAATTACCGTAGAATGGAAAACAATTACATGACTGTACATTTCGTCGCGCCACGGTAAATAAAAGGTTGTTGGTCCACTGGCTATTTTATAGGCCTTTATTTTTTGGAAAATTCGTCTGAGAGGTAAAGAAAATTTATCTGATTTGCGGTTATTTTTATTATTTGTTCTGTGATATTATAGGATTCCATGCCTGATTTCTTGTTCTCGTGAATTTAATACGTTGATCTTTAAAGCGATAGTGAATTGGTTCTTATGGATCGTTTCGATCTACAACTAAACTAATCAAAACTTATTTATCAATGCAACTTCTGACGTTTTGCTCAAAGCGATTCTTTCAGATAACAACAGCTGTTGAATTCATAAAAATTGTGAAGCTTAACGGTTGCTAACTTCAAAAATATCGTGACCAGTAAAAACAATTTAAGGTTCAAATAATTTGAGTTATTGATCTTTCTAACACTCTTTTCAAATACAATTAAGTAAAAATCTCCGCCATGGTTTTTCCAGAAAATCTATTCTTTTTATTCGCATCAAAATACGGGTACCATCTTTCCCCTCTTTCAAAACAAAAATTATGACTGCGCGGTTTCTTAAGAAGCCGTATTACTTACAAGTTCACAGACAACACTTTGGAAGCACCCCAGCGGAAGCCAAAGAAATCGGACCCCCTTTGAAAATCATCTTATAATAAAGGGGAAAATTTCCTAAAATTACACCCTTCATGACACCCCATTAGTTTATCTTGGGGTGCCAAAATCCGATCGATGGGAGTACGTGGAGCTCGTAGTAAAAGCTGGTAAGTTTATGGTATTTTCATGTAAGCAGACGAGAGGGTTAGATTCTTTCTTTCTTATCGAGTGAGAGTGGCCAACTCTAGTGTCGAGAGTTTATCAAGCTGCCCTAAGGGCCTCTGACATGGCTTAACGACTGCTGGGTTAACAGGGTTAGATTGAAAAATAATTAGTTTGATCAAAAGTTATAAACTTTATATTGATTTAAGCGTATGCTTGTGGCCAGATGGCGCTATGTGCAATGCCCCGGAATATTTATTGAGCATTTGATCTTTAAGTGTTATTTTTTTTATTCCTATCAATCTGTCATCTTAACGAAGACACAAGCTATCGTCAATAATAAATTATAGTATTAATAGGGTCACAAAAGTTAGTAGTAACACTATAAATATAAAAAACTTAACTACCTACTAACTACGTAACAAAAAAGTTATTACAGTTAAAGAAATCATTTATTAACACAACAGTTCCATTAACATTAACACAAAAATCAATGGTTTTCCAAAACATACTTAGCACCGGCCACGATACCGGCCCAAGTTTCTGTCACAATCTGTTTAATGTACTCCGGAGGTACCAGGAACCCATATTCATAGCCTGGTAGTTCCAGAGTATAGGTTAGAGGAATTCCAGCTGCTCTGGTCCAATCTCTAGAAGTTCCTGTAGAGAAGTAAAGTACAGCTGCAGCATTGCCGACGATGTAGGGATCTGCTTTATCCAGCTTGAGCTGGTCAATTGCTTGCGCCATGCGGACTCCTGCTAAGTGAAGGACTAAGCCGTTTGATGGTAGGGTGCCTAGAAAAAAGTTTATATAGGTATTAGGAGTAGCTTAGAAACGGTAGTTAAGGAACTAAAATAAGTCTACGTAATAAAAATGGTTGACAGGATAAAATTTATACCTACATAACTCAGTGAAATGTTGTTTTCCCGTCTAATTTTGCCTTGATAATATTGCAGAAAATTATGCCAGTATCTTTATTGGACCAATATAATTATATTACACCAGTAGCCTAAGCACACGATGTAAAACATAAATTCAGATAGGTACCTAATACCTAAGATACCTAATAAATTATTATTCTAATAAACCCTCGAATAGGTAATAGGTATATTGTAAATAGCTAAATGTGATGAAACACTTATCAGAGAAGATAGTGAGGCAACAATACGTTTGATTATAGCTACGAGTATAAAGAAATAAATTTTTCATGATAACTACTTTGAAATTGACTTGCAATACAAAGAAGATTTTGAAGACTTTGAAATACCTTCTGGAAAAATACATAACGGAGCTATACCTAACGGAGCTATACCTAGTTGCGTATCCTTTATTATAGATGACTAGTGGACACCCGTGGCTTCACTCGCATTATTTCAGGATAAAAAGTAGCCTATGACACTCCCAAAACCTCATATTACCTACATACCAAAAAAATGATGATCCGTTGAGCCCTTTTTGTGTGATGAGCGTTTAAATAAACAGAGACACAGATAAATAGACAACATTTCTAGAAATTGTTGGAACGTGTTCTGCTATACATTCAAAGTATATCCAAACATTTTTTTAAAATATCTTCAGTGTTCAGACTTTCGACCCTCTTCAGATTTATTATATGTATATATTATTTTATTTTAACCTAGTAGTAACTCGGGAACTCCACGGGAAGGCACTAGTTATTTCAGTCTGTAAATGAGTTTCCTTCTTCACCCTCAGCTGAACCAATTTGGATTAAATTCGATATACGAGCTTGAATTAACGCAATAGCCTACCTAGCCTACCATTATGACGTCAGTAGTAATAAATATTGAATACATACCATTATTACCCCAAGCGTACAAGAACATGTTTCCATAGCTATGCAGAGAGATATACAGCGCAGTCCTCTGAATATTCTGTAAGACAGCGTCTCTGATCAATCTAATCTCTGGCTCGGAGAACGCTGAAGGCCCTTCGAAGATCAGCGAGCAGGGATCTGAGCTTTCTTCGCGAGTGCCCCACTCATGGTCGAAGTTGCGGTTTCCATCTACTCCTGGGCACTCGTCGGAACCAGCGTGGGATTTGGAGCGAGTCTTACGCCACAAACGGTCCTGTTAATAAATAAAATGTTAGTAAAAAAGTTTTTAATAATATTACATTCTATTTTTTGTGTACAAGCGAATTCTTGTTATAAATACTAAAATAATGAAGAATGTTTTTAAAAGGTTCTTTTAACAGCGCAAATGAAAACTTCAACTGTAACTAAGAAGACAGTTATGGGCTAAAACTTTGCTTGCATAGTTAAAAAATTACGTTTAGATTAGTCACTGATGCAAAGCTGGAAACATTTAATGAAACCCTTAAACTATCCGTTTCCTTTCAGAACATTACCTCATCAAACGAATACTCGTATCCATCAGGGTTGGCCAAAGGAATGATGATCCAATCAATTTCCTCAGTCAGATCTCTCTCCACAATATCAACCACCAGCTGGTTTATAATATACAGAGCTACTGGAGGCGTGACCCATTCTCTGGCATGAACAGCTGCATCTATAACAATGACAGGTTTTCGAAGATTCTCGAAGCGAGAGGTCGAGATTCTGACGTATTTGATCTGACGGCCTTCGTAGCTCATGGCTGCGTTGATTACTGTTACCAGGTTAGGGTACTCTCTGGCCAAAGCGTCGAGGTGGTCGTTGATCTGTGGAGTAGAATAGTTTATAGATCATTTTTCTACCTAAGACCACAGCTAAGACTTAACAAAACGCAGTATGACAGAAGATCCAGGACAATGGCGGCAAATCCAAAATCCATCCACCTCCAGTTTAAAGAAAAAAATGGGAAATTATTAGTCTGAAATCACAAAAGAGGGAGAAACATATTACATGATTTTGCGTTTATAATAATAGTGTGTTTACCTCTTCATATCTGTAATAAGTTTCCCAAGAAAGCGAGCGACCATCGCTTCTAGCAGAAGCTCTCGATTTTTGGATTTCCTCCTCTTCTTTTCGGAGAAGTCTAAAACATTGATTGATAATTCATTAAATAATTCATAAGCTACTTTTTAATATTACAATCAAGTTATGAGCATGTAATGGCAGAAAATAAAATATATTTTTTCTGGTCTATTCATGCAGTTTACAAGGCAACAAAACCCCTATTAGTTTTATGAAATCATAGTTCTACTTACTCCGCCAAATTATCAATGACGAGTCTGTAAGGCATGTTCTGCGCCTCGAAGTACGGCAGCCATTTTGTTTTCTCCTCAGACGAGATCCTTACCAACGCCTCTATCTGGCCAGTCTCGGAACGGGAAGCAGGAGTGGCGGAGAGTATGTCTAGTACTGCTTCAAGTCGCTGGAACTCGACACTTGGACCAGCTACTCGGTATAGTTGATGGCTGTAAAGGAAAGAAAGTCAATATGTAACTATTACGGTTTTCACTCACGTGTAATTTCGCGTATAATATTTACGCGTTTCGGGTGTAATGACACCCATCATTACGTTCGTTTTGGGACCGCGGCAGAATGTCTCAAGTTTTAATAATGTTTATATTTTTAAGGGTTGCATAATATATACATTACCCCTCATATTTCTCGTGTCTAGCCTGAGCCAAGGCCAGAGACGCGAGCACGCAGACCACCAGACGCAGCATATTTCACACTGACTCGAAAACTAAATTAGCTGTTAATTTCACTTATTTTATTGTACTGATCACAGTCATAATATAAATGGGAAGGTTTGTTTGTATGTTGCAAATAATGGTAATTCCATGTGCTTCAGTTTAAGTTCAAGTTTTTTTTTACTTTGTATCGGAATTGAACGAATGTGGAACGCAAATACATACATAGGTAGGTATTCACAAAATTGAATGTATTTAATTTTTAAGAATTAATATTTTGAAGCAAAAATAACATTGCTTTTATTATCAGCTAAGATCTTCTAAGGCAAGATAGTCTCAAGCCTGACTAGAACTCGTCTGGTGATATGCTGTTATTGTTTAAAGTTAAAGCACTAATTATCTGCATCTTTTACTTCTGTCTTTTGTGATAATAAAGATTTGGTATTCATTACAACGGGCAAAAAGCCGCAGTGCGCAACTAGTAACATACCTGCTTACAAGACTCTTGATTAAAATGATATCTATCGTGTACCTAATCAAAGTCAATAAAACCAAGTAATCTATGGATTTAATGTCAGAAATGTTATATCATGATAGATACCTACACATATTGTATCTCGTTGATAAGTTCATTCGAGAAAGGGTTGAGCGAATTAAACCGCCTAAAGGGCCTCTGACGTGGTTTAACGACTAAGTAGAATGATAAACAGCACCCCCTTAGACAAGAGGCGTATATTAGTGAGCATACTGACGCATACTTATAGAATAGAAAGACCAATGTATGGGATTGACATCGCGACGCGCTCCGCGGGCGGATTTTTTACGTCACTCCCATACATTGGTCTTTCTATTCCATAAGTATGTGTCAGTACGCTCACTAAAATACACCTCTTGTCTAAGGGGGGTGAAAAGATTAGTTTAGTAGGCACTAGGCACACATTTTAATTTTATCGTTTTACATCGTAACTAAATGTCATAAAAATCTATCTATATTGCTACGTATTTACCACTTGTTATTGAATGGAATAAATTTTATTACCTCGCATTTTTTAAATTTTATCTTTATTTTTTTACAATATTTTCAACTGATGGCCACCCGCAGTTTCGGCAGTTTTGTTTAGGGATAATTTGTTGATAATGTATGTCATTTTAAGAGTGTGATTGTGTATAATTTTGATTGTTATTTCTTTACGTTTGAACTGTTGTTGCCAATGCGATGAAATCTAATATGGTGGTGGATCCTGGAGATGTCCTGATGGTCGAATGATAAAAAGACCATGGATAAACACATTCCGCCTTATTAAGAAACGCGGTTAAAACATTAGTCCAGAACTTTGAAAATACCAAGTCCGTTTTTGTTGTACGAAATTTGTCAACAAATTTAGAACAGCAAGAATTGAAGAAGAAGATTTTTTATTTTCAAAGTTCTGGACCAATATTTAAGCCGGGTGTTTTTATTAAGACGAATTGGCTTCTTTTTCGACCTGATTAATACTGGCAAGTCCTTTTTACAGCAACTAGCAATATAACATGGCAACTCATTTAAACTTTACCTCGAGGCTACGTGTTTAGAATATTTAGTACAAACGTTCCTACTACCCCTACCCTTGGTAATCTGAATCAGGCATTCCCTTTATATTTGTACCTACTACGTATTTGGAACCAAAATATTGTCTTTGTTCGTGTAACCAGTAGGAACGGAAACGCTATGTACTTTTTTACTTTATACTAGGAGCGTCTCATAAGGTAAAGTTTCTGAATTTTTGAATCAGCCTGATATTACAAATTGGTACTTAGTTAATTTCGTACGATTAAATTATATAGGTAGTTGATGCTTACTGCTGATATAGAAGTTGAGAATTTGCTACACATTTTTTATTAAAATAATGGTATAATCCGGTCAATCCTTGGATGGGTGGCCGAAGAGTGGCTATGCATTTTGGGCACTTCCGTAGGTCATATGACTCGTTAAATTGTAAGTCCCGGCTGTTTGTCTAGTACGGCAGTCGTTATGCCATGTCAAAGGCCGTTAGGGCGGCTTGATAAATTCTCGACACCAGTATTGGTCACTCTCATTCGATAAAAAAAGAAGATCCTGGTATAATATTTTAATTTAGTAATTAATACTTAGGCTACAAAGATGTCTATACAGTAAAAATCTAAGCGGAGTTGATTTACTGTCACAACGCCACTAAAATTGTCCCCTACCCTTTGAATATTAACTATGGATCCCTTCTATTTAGTGGTCCCTAAATTATTCTCGCTTCTGCATATTGACCGAAGGAATACCAAATGCATTGACGTCCAGTATATCAAGACCTTCCTCACAGCCTTTGGCGCCTCCTTAGTTTGGACAGAAAAGGCTCGCAGGGACCAAGAAATACTGGTCGATGTATTAATATGAACGTTGAATCAAGATTTCAAGTTTGTTGACAATATGGCATGTATTAAGCCTGAATTGATGTGGTTATATAATTGTGGCGGTTTGAGCGTAGAGGTAGGTTAGTAGGAAATGTGGTTGGATTTTGATAGGTATTTTGGTTTGTAAAGTTATAAGGATAAAGTACTAGTAGTTAAGATATTAAATCAGGCGTTACTTTGCGGAAATCCATTGTAACTGAAACCCCCTGATGATGATTGAGGTCTCTTTCGGACCGACGTTCGAGGAGTCAACACGTCCTGAGGATGCCTCGTGGAGAGGCGAAACACGTGTCGACGAGAATATCTTGCCGAAGAAGAACAACACAGCTTCAAGACACAAGGTGCGTTGTTGGTAAGATCCTAAGATCCACGGAGGCCACGTTGGTTAGGAGGTGAGGTGTGGCGGTGGTATATGGAGGAACACACCTAAAAACCATCAAGTTTGTTGTTTGATGTCGGTTAAGGAGTAGTCGCAGCGGAAAAACACTACACATTTCTCCAGAGTTTCAGTTACTAGTAGTTAGCAAGACAGTGGCCCGGTTGGCTAAAGAATGCTTTCAAAACGTAACAATAACTTAATTATGGTTATATAATAACGTTTTCAAGTAATTTTTATCATAGTTTGGATTTATTTTTTAATATATATGAATTAACCTAAACTTTAATTGGAAAATGAGCGAAAATAATCACGACCAGCAGGATTTGAACTTGCGTATTCCTGATCACCGTCCAGAACGCAATTAACCAACTAGGATACGGTCTACTAACTGCCAGGCGCAAAATACAAACTCATTTGTTTCCAAACACTGTAGCTAAGCGGGTGATGGCGCCACTTGTGCTGTCAGAACCATAGTGCGGGTTTAGCAATTGAATAGCAAAATAACTCATAAAAGTTTTGTTCACATCGTTTGCGATAATCCAAACAATTTTAGTTATTCGATTTCCACTGTTATAATGCAGAGCGTACATAATTAATGCATACAAAATAGATTTAACCTGATTTGGCCTTAACACACGTTCCTTTGCATCAAGTTTATCCTAAAATGGAGAGTGAATAGTGCTTCATAACTAGACTTACCCTTTAATGAGATAAAGCTGCAGCTTCAATACTGCGATTAAAAAATTAAAGTAAAAATAACTTGTAGAAGATTTGAAAATATGTATATAATATAATAAATTATTATTTTATTTCAGGTACTTGCTCAGTAGTAGTAAAAAAAAATAAGGTCCTACATACTTGCAGTATATGAAAAAACATTGGATGATTTGCAGTTGGAAATTAATATGAAATAACAGAGACATTCAACTGCCTTTGCTTTATAAACCTTTGCTTTGTATATACATAAATAAACCTATATATATCTATATACATATATACTTATGACTAAACCATGTCACTAAAGCAAAGTAAGTAGTAAAATATCTATGCTTTTTAATTTAATTGTAATTTCCAACTGCAAATCTTCCTATTTTTTCATATATCACACACAGTTCAAATTGTACCTTAAAGGGTTAAGGGTAGGGAGACTGATGTAATGTAATTATGCTTACGTCAGCATCAATGGTACCTGATTGAGATCTCAAACGATGTTAGCAAGTCTGATGAACTATGCTGTTTTAGGTAGTCTTATACTGAAAGAAACTTCTACATTTACTTGCGTATATTCTCAAGATAATCTATTTAATTTTATTTACGTGCGAGGGGTTTACGTTTGACTACAGCCACGTTTAACTAGAAGATACCTACTAACTCTAGATTTGACGACCCCTGGATTGTAGTTCACAGGAAACACAGCTTCTGGGAAAGTGTTCCAATTGTTTGATTTGATGCATTATGGCCTTTTAGTACGACTTTTATACACTTTTAGCTATTCTTCACTTCCTTTGGTCAGCCTTTTAAGTTTAAAAGACCGTAAATAAGCAACTGAATTTAATTCAACATACTATTTTATAAAACCTAAGTATTAAACTAACAAGTCTAACGACTAACTACTCGATCTTAAATAAATCAGTAAATCAAAGAGGTTCAATCATTCGAACACCAATGCAAGACAATCCAAACACATGCGACAAAGTCGGCGGCACTCAACACTATTCCCCAAACAACGGTACGATAAAAATACAATGGCCGTTAGAAAATAAAAATAAACACACGCCAGGACAAAACTGGGAGGCGTCAGGCCAGGATTTCGACACGGTGGTGTAGAGAAGAAGTCAGTTGCAAAGATATAAATAATCTTTTAATATATATACTGATTGTTTAAATCCAAGATCTTAATTTAAATTATAAACATTTACGTTAAATACAGGTACATACTTTGATTAATTATTGTTTATCGTGTGATGTGTATCAATTTTTTTATATGAATAAATGACTATGACTTCAGTAACTGGAGTTCGCATTTATAATCTTCAAAATCCTTAAAACCCTTTAATCTTGCTTTGATTTGACTTATAAATTATGTATACAAAATCTACTTTCGACGCGCCGTTTCGGAAAAACATAGTACGTCAAGCAAACAATGTAAAATGATCCTAACGCATTCATTACTATTTTTTGCTTACCTTATTTCAGCATATACAGATATACACACTTTATACTACATAATGCAGAAAGACCTCTGATCTTAAAACTTGCAATACTGTCTCTACTTCCACGATCTTCCCGTGAAGATTTCGCGCAATAAAAATAAAATAAAATGTCCCAAGCATATTGCATTAGCTGTTTGAGCGTTCTCGGTAGGTTTGTGTATTGTTGAGCTTTCGAATTGACCTGTTTGGCTGGTTTTTACAGTAAAGGACAATATTTCAAACGATATATGTGTATTGAAAAATAATTGACTAGAATATGTCTATTTTAAAAATTATGGAAACGAATGGTTAAAAAGAGCGTTAATTAATTTTAAAAGTACTTATCAAGTTATGGAAATCTTAAAATGTATCTCAATCAATAACTCTGTATACTACATTTGCAAATTCGCAAGCTTTTAAAAGTTCGATTTTATGAAAGCGATATAAAAGCAAATGTAAGCCAGGCGCTTCATAAAATGTGTAATACAATTTTCAAAACTACCTTCAAAATATGCGAAATAAAAGCAAAAAGGCAGACAATGCAATTTTGAATAAAATCTCGCTTTGAACGGTATTAAATCGGATAAAACCATTGGGTCGTTTGCGAAAATCATATTTTGCTTTTGTGATTTATTTGTTTTAAAACAAGGCTATAATTTTATTGATAGTGTCGAAACGCACTGTATTTTAAACGAATATTGAATCGGGTTTTTATGGTAAATACCTACGTTTAACGCATCGTTCTGTGAAAATGGGTCAAAACGTAGCAATATAATAAAAGATTTATTCGTTTGTTTTTTTTTTATAAAATCTATATATTTATCTTTAAAAACCTATATTCATATGGCACAGAAAAAAAAATCGGGGTTTCTCACTAAATTATACTAAATTAAGGCACCTTCAAACTCAGTCCCTTCCAAGCATTCATCTTTAGAATTTGGCAGCGTAGGCGCTCTACATTGTATAAAGCTGTAAATTCTACAAATACGCCGCGAACTCGAGTCAGTCAATTCAAGAGGTTTTCCCGCCATTAATTCTTCAGGAACAATGGCAGCGATACCTTATCCATTCACAAATTAAATTATTACAGCTATACATTATTAGACAAAGGAAGTGTTTCGTGCGTACAGAACACTACTGAAGATTAGGAAAATGCAGGTTACTAACTTTTGTTAAACCTTTTTTTTTTTTTGTATTGGCTTTGTACTGATTTCTTTGCTGATTTTTATAGCTTTTGTCACCTTCAGGATCCTAAATTTGTCCTTAATGTTAATAATCGAGGTAACCTGTCTCTTCGTTGCAACATGAAAAAGGAACACAGATAAAAAACACACTTTCGCGTCAAAGATGAAGTTTTCACACCGCAACGTAGGGCCTTATCATGACAATTTTAGAAGGATTAATCTGTTAAAAATAACATAAGCCATTTATGATCCCAAAAATGTAACCAAATAACGTTGGCTAAGTATGCAGCCACTATTAAAAAGTATGCAATATATTTGTATTAAATTAGATAGGTTACAAGCGAGAAAAGTATCTGGTGTAACAAATAATCTTTCAATTCTCCACGGAACCAATTCTATTTTATAATTGATTGCTGCGGTCGATTCGCCATTTGTATCGGAGGTACACATTTGTGTCTCCTGTGCTACTGGAGTATTTCACTTGGAACTAGCATGTTTGTTTTATTTTATTATAAATTCAAATAAATGTATGAAAAATAATGATTTATTACCGTGATTTTTTTAAATTATGGCAAATCAATGAGACAAAGTGTGATAAAGAATACGAGTATAATGGTATTTTAAAGTGATGTTTAAACGGATACCTAATAATTACATCACAGAAGAACGGTTAAGTTTAAGGAGAAATTTTTGCTTTGAAAATACGAGATCTCAAAATAAAAGTTCGTACGTCGTCATCATTTCAGATACTTAGAAAACTCTCCGATAATCTACTTATATTATGATTTTTTATATTTAAATTGTTGCTTGGGTATGTAGCACGATACGTGTTTTTGTGTCTTTTCAATAGAATAAGATCTATATAGAACCCTCACCCGGCTCCTGAAGTCAACCGCAGCCGCAGCGAGCGCGGCTCCTAATTAATTACGGACCTGCACGGTGAGACACTCTATGGCGAATTAGAATCATTTGACAGCTAGATAAATGAAGACATAAGTAGTCGTAGAGGGAGTATAAGTAGTTCTCCTTCTTCATGTTTAATGACAGCGTACAGTATAAAAATCACAGAATTGATGGAAAAAGGATTGTTATATCCTTCTTCCCCCTCGGATCCCAAGCTGACCAGTCGTGTGTGTGTCGAAAAATAAATTCAATTTCTAAGTCCAATATTCACCACGAAAAATAGGACAACATAAAGTGTGAAGAGATCGAAGTTCGCCACTTGTCTCCTGTGCCTCTGATAGCCTGGTACTTCACCCCACCACTGTGAGTGCAAATTCATTAACTTAGCTCCGCTACGTCGAATAGCAATCCTTCGAGAGTGACGTCACCTACGCTCCGCCTGCGCAGTCAGCTGTTATTGGGTCGTCAACCTATTAGTGGGTCACTCACACATCTACGCTAGCGAAAAGCTCCGCCTGCTCCAGCGCAGTGTATCACACCAACTTGCACACATATACACAGATCGCCGCCGTGCGGAGCTCCGTTCAATTTGCCGTCGGCAGAATTTAGGCCTACCTGAATTTTATCGCGCGCAAGTATGCCACTAGTACACAGTCAAATTCGATCAAAAGACAACAAAGATGGTAAATCTGGGTCTGACTCAATGGCGGATACCTCTCCGAGCCGTACAGGACGAAACACAGGTCGACAGAAACTTAAATCTAGAAAAAGGTTACCAGTTTCAGATTGCGAAAATGACGAATACGAATCGTTCAAAAACGACATGAAGGAAATGTTATCCACCATGTTCACTTCGTACATGGACAAACATAACGAGCGCATGGAAAGGATTGAACAGCAACTATTTGCAGTTAACAGCCAAACTGCGCCCATTCCAGACATCGAAAAATCGATGAACTTCATATCAGACCAGTTGTCCGACATGCAGGTGAAGATCATAAAATTAGAAGAAGACAAAAAAGAGCTGAAAGAAGAGATAATAGGTATCAAAGGTAAACTAGATATGATGGAAAGACAGGCCCGAAAAACCTACATAGAAATTAGAGGTGTTCCTCGTAAGCAAGGAGAAAGAAAACATGAGCTTTTTCCTTTGATTGGAAACCTACTTTCTAGCCTGAAAGTCGAGTTCACCACATCAGACATCCGAGACGCATACCGAGTGCCAAATAAAAATAACAGTAACATGTCGACATTAGTGGCAGAATTCTCCAGCACACTAATCAAAGGTAATTTACTAACCGTGGCAAGAAAGCACAATCACAGTTCTAGCACTAAGCTGAGCACTAAACACCTGGGCCTCGAGGGCCCCGCTCTGCCTATCTACGTCTCGGAACACCTGACTCCGAAGTCTAGACGACTGTTTTATCTGGCGAGAGAACTAGCGAAGGCAGAGAATTTCTCATACTGCTGGACTTCCGATGGGATGGTGTTCCTAAGGAAGAAAGAAGGCCTGCCGCATATCCTCGTCAGAGACGAAGATCAACTAGAAACACTAAAAAAGTCTAACTGACTACCTAACAGTATATTGCACCTAAACTACCTACTGTATAACGTAACTCTTGTACTTATTCATTCTGAACTTTGCTACTATATCCTATATATTGTACATCTGCTTTTTGATGTCAAAATAGGTAAAAAACGAAGAATCAACATGTGTAAAGGAAACAAACAATACATCCTAATTACTAGTATTTTTTGCTATCTATTATGGGAAATTTCTGCACTAATAACGAACCATGAAATAAAATTGTCAGCTTTGGCTGCAAAGTTTGTTACTATAACATACCTTAACACTTATTATACTTACCTCACTAAAATGCCACATTCTTGTAATAATTTTGGGAACAAATCCAGCGCAAAACTCACAAATAACTACCATCACAATCATAATTACATTATATTTATTATTCAACACAGTCTGAAGGAAGAACACAAACAGCTTCTATGCAATGAATATTTTGTTATCACACTTTTTTTCACCTGTTTAGCAACTATTTTCGCAACATACACCACAACAAATACATATTCTTCTATAATATTAATAACTAAAATGAATATAACAAAACAAAATGAACTAAAAAACGGTATTTACTTTTACAACAACATAAAAACGACCATCTGTGGCCGGCTACCGAGCAAACTGGTTGATATTCTGTGGCATGTTCTACTCCCCTACAATAGCCTGCACAATATGTCTATTTATAGATACGATGCTATGAACAAGTTACTGATAACGTTGCTTGAAACAAGCCTAAACTGTAAACTTTTTTGTCATTACAAGGTAGTGTGCAGTTTAGCATATCTAGCATATGACTTAGCATATCTAATAACTTCTTACTGTAGCTGTTGTTATGGTGGGGATCATTCCACGAATATGCACGCTTTACTGTTTGTACTGATCAAATATTATATACAAATTGGAACCAAAAATTACTGTCAATCTTTTATAAAACTAAAGATCCTAAATAGAACACAACATAAGTCAGCGCATACTTACGTTAAGTATGAGTGTAACACTAAAGTATTATGCATGTATGGGTATAATAAATCAATTAGCGGTGTTACAAGTTACA
This sequence comes from Macaria liturata, assembly GCA_964023185.1. Taxonomy (NCBI): domain Eukaryota; kingdom Metazoa; phylum Arthropoda; class Insecta; order Lepidoptera; family Geometridae; genus Macaria; species Macaria liturata. The sequence goes on along the minus strand of OZ026809.1, from coordinate 15,282,125 downwards.
TACAAATATTACAAAATGGTTTGGTGACATTTAATCATAGTTATCCATTAATTTGTGTAATTTTCATAGTTCTATACATGGTCATTATTCTCTTTACACTAAATACTAAAATGTCCAATCTTTATTACACACAATGTTCCTTAATAAACTTCGCTTGCATGCTGTTTCCCCACGTCTCCATAAACATACCTATGCATATGCAACAACAGAAAAATATTAGGGTGAACAAAGTCTTCTATATTACCCACCTGTTTACTATGTACAAAAACAAATGTATACTTACCTGCGTGGCAACTGGCACACCTTGTACTTTAACTAAAATGTTTAATTGCATTACCCACTCAACACAACACACGACCATCAAAACACAGTTCTTGTGCAAATTTAAAATAGTCACACAAACTATCTACATCCAGAAGTGCATATTCACCTGCACTAAAACTGATACACATAGTATCTTACATAATGTAAACTCAATCACAAATCTATTGAACCATAATATCTCTTTCACACACACTCCCATACAATTACCTACCAGCGCTAAATATAGAACACATGGTCTCTCACTCAAAGACAATCACATCACTATGCAGACAAACTATAGTTTATCTATTACACATAACACTATAGACATACTTACCTTCGCTAAATGTAGTACACATAGTATCTTATGTAATACCAACTCAATCACTAATCTATTGAACCATAATATCTCTTTCACACACACCTCCATACAAATACCCAACCGCGCTAAATCCAGTACGCAAAGTACCATACTCAAAGTCCATCACACCACTAATTCACTAAGCCATAAAACCTCTCTCACACACACCTTAAAACACATACTTACCTCTGTTAAGGTTGGTACACATATTATACAACGGAAAGTCAACTATGAAGAATCACTAATATCTGCCAAAACAAGTCCTCCTACTTGCATCAACGTTTACACATATATAGGTAGTAATCTCTTACAACCTGATTATGGATAACAACTTACAGATACTAGATGACATAGACATGGCGGAAATTGTCCATACATACCAAACACACAAACCTGAAGTATGCAAAGAGTATCTGGAGCTAGACAAAAATGACGACAAGTTTACGGTAGTTGTGCAAAACATTCGAAGTATTAGAAATGTCAAAAACTATAATAACCTAACAGCGTTCTTGGCACGTCTAGATTTTCTTCCACATGTGATAGTTCTAACAGAATGCTGGCTTGACTCTTCCTTTGCTGGCATTAATATGAGTGGCTACTGTTGCTCTTTCACAAGACAAAACAAGAACCAGAACGACGGGGTTGTAGTGTTGACAAAGAGTGGATTACCCGCTAACGTAAGTGAGGCTCCTCTAATTGATGGCACAGGTCTCCTTATTAGGATTGGTAGTTATTACTCAGTATTGGCAGTGTACAGGCCCCCATCTTTCGATAACACAGCTAACTTCCTGTCTTCACTAGAAAAGATACTAATTGATATTAAATCTCAGACATCCATAATAACAGGAGACATAAATATCGACATAGAACCAACAGTAACCAGCAAAAAAACCATAGAATACTTAGATCTGCTAGCTTGTCATGGATATATCCCAGGTCACCAAATACCTACGCATGACAAAACATGCCTTGATCATGCTTTTATAAAATGTACACATCCATGCTCAGTTGTTGTATGCTCTAGTCAAGTATCTGATCACGATTCTGTAGTTATAGGCATCCCCGATAAACCTTGTTCAATTGATACGTCTCGAAAAAAGATCAAAATTGACTACAGTGGTGTAGTGACTGCTCTTGAAAAAACTGACTGGTCTGACTTGTACACAATCATAGACCCGAACCAGGCGGTCAGTGCCCTAACAAAGATAATAAAAACTACAATAGACTTAAATACTAGCATTGTTATATCTAAAAACTCGAAAACCATTCGTAAGGATTGGATCACTCCTGGCCTTATTAATTCTATGAAAACAAGAGATGCTCTTCATCTAAAATCTAAAAAGGATCCTAAAAATGACAAACTTAAAGATAAATACAAGAAGTATAGAAACTATTGTAATAATTTGCTACAAAATCTAAAAAACGCACACGATAGGAATAAACTAGAGTCAAATAAGAGAAATAGTAAAGGTCTCTGGGATACGATAAAAGATATTTGTCACCTGAAATCCAATAGCACTAAGAATAGTGATCTCCTAAACGTAGACCAGTCTTTAAATATAGTCAATGACTATTTTGCCACAGTAGGAGAAAATTTGGCGAAAGATATATTGACACAAATTGGATCCTCTGAAGAAGCTTTAGCTCTATCCGTGTCTCTACCAAAATCTCCAGCTAATTCAATTTATCTAGCTCCAACAGATCCCCAGCTCATAAGTAAGATTATTTCAAATCTGAAACCCAACTCAGCTCCTGGTCATGACAATGTATCTAATCATGTATTAAAACTAGCTAAACATGTGCTAGCTGCCCCTATAGCCTTTGTTTGTAATCTCAGCTTAAAAGAAGCAGTATTTCCAGAGTCTTTCAAAACGGCTAACATCTGTCCCATCCATAAAGCTGGTGATACTGAAATCCCTTCAAATTATCGCCCTATCTCTCTCCTTAGTTCTTTGTCAAAAATCCTCGAGCGAGTGGTAAACAGAAGTCTCATAGCTTTCCTCGAAAAAGAACAGTTATTATCCTGCAACCAATACGGCTTTAGGCAGGCGAGATCAACGGAGGACGCCGTTACTTCACTAGTAGATTTTGTTGCTGGTAAACTCGATAATAGAGAAAAATGTGTCGGCGTTTTCCTTGATCTCGCTAAAGCTTTTGATACCGTATCACGCCAGATCCTTATTAAAAAGCTGGAATATCTGGGAATCAGGGGAATAGCTCTTAAATGGTTTAAGTCATATTTATCTGAACGTAGGCAGCGAGTCAAAATCGGTGAATCTTGCAGCGATTGTATAGAAGTAAATTATGGAGTTCCACAAGGAAGCGTGCTTGGCCCGTCCCTATTTTTGATATACATAAACGACTTGTGTCAGCTAGAGATATCAAACGCCAAAATATTCGCTTTCGCCGATGACACAGCCGTTGTTTTCAGTGCTAATAACTGGGAAAACGTGAGTCGGGAAGCAAACAACGGTCTTAGACATATTGCTAGATGGCTACAAAATAACTTGCTGACACTCAATGTATCTAAAACAAAGCTCATAGCTTTCCGAGTCTCAAGCCGTACAGCTCCGACATATCCTATCAATATTAGACTACATACCTGCTGCATTTCTATCTACCCCCAAAGTTACTGCAATTGTCCAAAAATTGAGGAAGTAAAGGACATAAAATACCTAGGGATATACATTGACGAACTGTTATCTTGGACGAAACAAATTCAGACAGTGAGCGGGAGGATTAAAAAACTTATCTTTATTTTCAAAAGGCTTAGATCTGTAGCTGACTCTAGAATCATAAACATGATATACAAAGCACTGTGTGTTCCAATTTTAACCTACTGCGTCACTTCATGGGGCAGTGCTTGTGTCACCCATCTAATAAAAGTCGAACGCGCACAAAGGTTGATACTTAAAGTAGCACTTAAAAAACACTTTAGACATCCTACGGATGCACTTTACAAAGAGGCAAAACAGCTGAGAGTCAGGCAGCTTTTCATAGTAGCGTGTATACTCAAATACCATAAATCTGCATATTCCCACGCTATTCACAGGCGAACACTACGTTGGAACACAACTGACATGACCTCATCAAAAACTGCCACAGGACGAAGATGCTATGCTATTCTAGGCCCGTTTATGTATAGGAAAATTAACTCTATTTTAAACATTCTGAATTGCTCCAAATATATTTGTAAGAAAAAATTGATAGAATACCTGACCACGCTTAACTACAAAGAGACGGAAGAAATCCTCCGTCTCTCTACCTAAACCACACACACCACTATTTATAACTACAGCTCCGGAGCTACTTATTTCACAAAAAACACTAACACACATACACATGTATACACTTAATCACTGGCCATCCATACATACTCCTTAACCACAACATAGGCGGACCGTAACCCTTAATTACCTGCTAGGAGGTATACAGACCCAACATCACATACACGCTCTTACACATTCACCAAAGACTTGGCAAATCAAACACACAGATATAGAAACAAACCACATACACAGGTGGGCCTGTCACCCCTGAGTAACTGCCTGGAGGTACTCAGACCCACCTTCACATGTAAACGCATACAAATACAACACATATTCACAACATATACTATATTCCATATATTCAATTTTCAAGCCCGAAATATATACTTAGTTCCCAAAATTAATTTGGCACGCACGCGTCCAGCTCACTTGATTAAAATGTTTAACTGAAACAATCACACGAATCCCCATCTCTAGCACCCTGGAAGAGAACTAGTTCTCGCAACACAGGGAATCCTAGTGCGAGAACTAGGGACCTCAAACTTACTAGAATTATATAAAATATTTAAATTTCGCTTTTGCTCCAAATTTATTTGAAAAAAAAATGTTATTAATGTACAATTGTTTAATGTTTTCATAAATATAGCATACACCGAGTTTGAATCATATAAATATGTACAACACTGGAAGAGCCCTGTCTGCTGCAACTCAGCAGTCAACATCCCCAAAAGGAAAATTGTTCTGTTATTAATTTGTAAGATGCAACATATTATTTGATTTCAATAAATTTATCTTATCTTATCTCAAAAAAAAAAAATGGTCGGAGAAAGTACTTTCACGTAAATGTAATTTGAAAACTCATTTAGCATGCCTTCTGGGAGGTTTTATATCTCCTACAATTAAACAACAAATTTTAAATTTTTATAGTTAGTTTCTTTGTAATTAGGTATTTGCGAATAGCAAAGCACAACTAACACGTTACTTATTTTTTTTAAAGTATCCATAAATGTAATACTACCAATAAATATGTATAGCTGAATAATGATGTATAGCTTATGTAGTTCAAGGATATAATCTATTTTACAACAATTTTCATAAAAATCGTTTTTTTTTTTTTGCATTAGATAGGCTCACGCTTTACTACAATTTGCCTGATGTAAAGCAACGTTGTAATCTACAATCTAGCACGCTTGCCTAGAAGAAACCGGTTTACTCTCGACTTGAAGACCGACAAATTATAGTTCAAGGGAAATAGAGATTCGGGCAAGGAGTTCCACAGTTTGGCTGTTCGCACGATGAAAGTCGAAGCAAACCGCTTAACTAGTTCGTTTTAAGCCTGAATAAATTTAATTAAGAAACAAACATGCAAACTCAATCATTCAAAAATCACAGTTTCACTAAACTTAATTTATTAACATTTGGTTTAGTTTTACCACATTCTGCTCATAGGCTTATTTGGAAAATGAGCGAAAATAAGTTGAACATAATGTTTACCTTATTAAATTATAACCCTAAGTAGGATAGGTCTTCAAATCCAGGGTAAATAGGTTTCTCATAGACAAACGTGCAACATCCTAGACTACAGTCGTGCTTAGCCTCAGGCAGGCTGTAGTCAAACGTAGGCCGTGTTAAAAAAAGGGTAAGGCTATTTAATAGAAAATAATTAATAATAGTCAATTTGCTACTTAAGTGTGTTGATAATTCATTTCTTAATGTAATTGGTTGTTACCGTTTAATTAAGTAAATAAATTAAATTAAAAATTATGTATTCACGTTGTAACAAATAACCGAGAACTACAATTTATTCTATCATCCGACTCACGGAAAGACTTACCAATTAATGGTCACCCATCCATCCTGACCTCGTCAGATAGCAGGTTAACTGTTAAATGCATGTGAAACCTCTAGATGAGTTACAGGCACTTAAAAAAATATAAATGTAAAAGACATTTTATCTTAAAAATGTAACTACTTATAGTTACTGCGATAAACAGATGAAATACTTAATAGCTATAGCATTTCATTAGCACTCACTAATTCCCCGTGAGTAATCTTAACCACCGCAAATCTTCGAACCAGAAGCAAAACCTTTTGCACCGAAAACTCTCAAAGTAATCTGCTTAAGTTCTTGTTAAGGAGCAGGCTGAGCTTATTTTTCATACAAACTTTTAATAGTTCATAGAATATTAAATACTTGTATAAATTTAAGGAGTTTTTTTTTTTACATGAAATAGATTCACGATTGACTACAGCTTGCCTGATGTTAAGCAACGATGTAATCTACGATCTTGCGCACTTACCTAGAAGAAACTGGTTTACTCTCGACCTGAAGATCGACAAATTATAGTTCGAGGGGAATAGAGATTCGGACAAGGGGTTCCACAGTTTCTAAAAAAATTTTAGAATATTAAAATATTGTTTATTATTCAAATGTGACATTTAAAAAAAAACTTGATTCTGATGATGGTAAGAATATATTTATTTATCAAGATTCTCCTGGTTACCATAATAAAAGAGTCTCCAATTTTAACCGCCCTCAACTAAATCTTTTGAAAGTATTTTTATGGCTCTGTAACTTACTTAAGTACGCTTTTAATTTGATCAAATACTTTGTATGAAAATTAATTCAGGCGTCTGCGCCTTAAATTCACATTAATGAAACCTGTTTAATTGGATTCATTTAATAAATTGAACCGAACACAGGTGTATCGTTTAGGCGAGTTCCCATGGGACTTAAACATGGAACATTAAACGTTATGGAATTGCCAAAGAGCGTGTCAACTCTTTTTCAAGCTTATTTTTAAGCTTACAAAAGCGTAATGGACTATATGTTCGCAAAGTAAAAAAAATATAATGTACACACATGTGAAACACGTTCCAACAATTTCTAGCAATGTTGTAGTATCTCTGTTTATTTAAACGCTCATAACGCCGTAACGGCTGAATGGATCGGCATGATTTTTGGTCTGTAGTGTGAGGTCTCAAAAGTGTCATAAGCTACTTTTTATCTCAAACTAATGCGAGCGAAGCCGCGGGCATCCACAAGTAGCTAATATTTTGATAGAAATTAAAAAATAATAATTATATTCTAACAGCTATTTTAAGCTCCATGAATCTAAGTGATCTTCATCTTGGTTGAAACTTGCGATTTGCTTGTCTTAAATGAATTGATGTGATTTAAGATCGTCTGGGTGGAAATTGCTTATGCAAAATAGTAAATCTAGGAATATTTTACCTAAGGTGTATTTCACGTAAACATTTTTTAAACCCACAATTTTTTTGTATATATAACGTCTCATAAATATTGAAGTATGAAATTAATGGATTTTAAGTATTAATTAACAAATTCTCATATCTCAAAAAGAAAACAATCGATTCAAAAAACTTTTCTAGCTAAGCAGCCGTTTGATTATTGTATAATATTGAAAATTGTATTGTATAATTATAAACATATATTATTTGTAAATCAGAAGTCATTCTTCTTACATGCAAAAAGCACATTATGCTCTTTCATATCGCGCCTCAGATCCTGCATAAATATTTAACCTCAGAATGCATTTGGAAGTTTCAATACTGATACCAACGACACCTGGCCAGAACTGCCAAACTTTCCACTATTTTAGAGCTTTCCGTAAGTGTTTGTGTTTAAAAGTTTCTTCATATAACGTTATGAAATATTTCTTTTTTATAAGGGTAGTAAAGTAAAGGTAAAGTTAAAATCGATAAAAAGTTGCTTGTCTATATTATAATCTTTGTACTTCATATCTATTTAATACAGATAAAAGGCATTTTAAGTTTAATGACATAAATAATAATATGATACATCTTTTACTTCTCAAATTTATATTAGACCATAATTAATTTCATGTCATTCTATTAAACAGTTCCAACAATGAGTACTTTTTAGGAACTTCATAAAGTCTATTTTAGAATCATCTCAGAGTAATTAGGTAATGGCTCCAGTATTTTAAAATTCTTAAATATTAATCAATAAAGCGTGCATAAAACTGAAAGGCTCTTTTCTAAAATCAGAGTAAATAAGCGTTGGAGTGACAAATTAAACGGGACAAAATGGCGCGGGAACAGAAAGGACAGCGGACTAAAAACTGATTGTGTCCCGGTTGGTTAGTACGGATGTAAGAATATAATGATGTGGCGTTAGTTTTATGTCTGTTTTAAGGAAATGACTTTTTAAACATTGATCCGTATTTGTCATAATATATATCCTCACTCCTAAGTTGTTGTTTGTATGATACACCGTGCGTTTGCAAGGCGCCATCGTTGCTTGTTTCACTATATAATTTTTAAAACAGATATCAAAGTAAAATTAATAAAATATATATTTTAGTCAGTGTTAAGTTTCTTGTAATTTTAGCTTGATATCTAAATAAAGAAATAAATACTGAAAAAACTACTCCTTTGTATACCTATATAGGTGCATAGATTCAAAGCAAATTGACTTGTGTCCCGAGGTACAGTAGTATAAGAGGCAATGGCTATATACTAGCCTATCTAAATCAAGACTTTAAAATAAAACACCACATCCAAAATTTCCAACATCTGAACAAAAATGTCAGTAAGGATCTATCGGCATTCTGTGATGAAGGCTTTTACTAAAATTATGATGGCGTCCGCCAAGTTTGAAGTCATACCCACTTTGCTTCTCCTTCAGAGTGAGATTGCGGGCGTTTACTTAAAGTGAAATGAACGTGACAACAAAAATGTTAGTAGGTACATAAAAAAAATAAAAACATGTATAGAATTTTTATACAACAAACATGTCATAGAGCGTTAGTCGTTAGCCCATGTATTTTCAGAAACATCTTTAGATCATGTATTGGCGTGGTAACATTTTGATAAACATTTCTAATACCTGCATTGATTCAATAGGTACATGCGTTTGATAAATAGTTCTTTTTTACGTAGGTATTTAACATTAAATATTTTGAATTTGGATAAAAGTTATTTCACATTCTATGTATTTTTAGATGAAATCTTAGTGTAATTCCAACCCCTATGCATATTATTTTAAATAATATCTTATAACATAAGCCCGAGTGTCACCGCCAGGGGTCCACATGAACCTTCTCGTGTTCGCAAACACTGCGAGGTCTAATTTAGATAAAGCTCATTTCATACCACCTTATGGTAAATTGCAATAGAAGTATTCAGATGCTTTTAACGCACTAGGTTTATTTTTTTACAGAAATGTTTAGACGCTTTCATGATGTTACTTTGGCTTTACTTTACTTGTATGGAATGTATTATTTCACTTGTGAAAAATAGATGGAATGTTAAAAAAACAGGTTTACATAAAACTTTATTTACAATAATAAAATATAAAAACAAGGGAAGAAAAACTAAACATACTACTTCTAACTACTACAAATAGGGGCACTTAGAAAATCTTTAGAAAAGCCTAAAGATAATCTAAGTGCTCCAGCCCACTACCAGAGGGCAGCGTGCCCAGCATACTGGCCGCATTACCACGCTGGATACATTGTGTTAGAATACTGTCGATCAATTAATTAATCTTGTTGTATTCAACTCTTGTCGTATTTAGTAAACATTAACTAAAATCTCTCTATATATCCATTAGTTATGTGTTTCAGAATAAAATTCAAACACAAGCTTAAAATGTGGAACTTATATTTTCTTGTTGTTTAAAGATCAAATGAACACGGTCAATAACTGACGAAAAACTGCAAAAAAGTTAATGACGCGCACCACTAATAATTTAAATATAAGTTCTTGTAATTACATACGCAAAATTGTTTTCGTCTCAGTGAAGTTGTACCGCTAGAATTATCTCTCCTTCAAATATGTATCTCCAAATGTATAAAACATAAACCAAACACACTTTGCATTCAGTGTTTGAGCGACAAAGGAGCGAAAATTGGTCTCCTCTTTCCCAAGAATGGGATATAAGTTATTTGTCTTTTGCATTTGGAAATACTTCGGGGAACGTGTTTCGAAGGAAGTTGAATTTATTTTTGGATGCTGTCATGGAATATGTTTTGATTTCTTGCTACAAACGAAATTTTTTGGGGAACTCTTTTGTTTAATGACTGGTTTTGTGAACTTGAGTGTCTAAAAAGGGTTTATTTTGAGTTAACCTAACAATTTGCGCACCCTGGTGGGTGTAGAAAAATTTCTCTGACGAATTAATTCTACGGGAAAATTAACAATTCCCAGTTATGAGAAAAACTACTCAAGAAGAAAGACGCGTAAACAATAAACTTTAGATTTCCTTTTTAACAAATTTTCGTGTTAATGTTATGATAGGTTAAATAAATAACAAATTTCTGTCCTAATCATGCAGTTTCTCTATGAATCAAACAACACAAATTTACAATAGTAAGTAGGTACGTACTAAAATTATACTTACTAGCACTTGAGCAGTTTTATTCGGACTTTGATAATTAACAGTAACAACAACATCACCAATATGTAAAAAAATATAGGTACCATCATTTTTAAAAGCTTACACCAATATAATACAAAAACTCGCTTTAAAAATTGAATACGTACACGATCAATAAATCGAAATACCGAATTGAAACTGTCATGCATTGATCAAAAATAAAAGCTCCCAAATAATCCTTAAATAATAGACTGTAAGCTTCTTATGTTGCACAAAAGCTCTATATACAGGGTTACATGTATCCAGTGTAGTATTTTTAACCACACAAATTGAGAGTATAAAGATTTTATATCTTATTTCATATTTTAGTGTTTATCCAAACAACGAAGCGCCCAAAGTTATCAGACTAATGAATAAGTTTTTAGAGCTTGATTGGCAGAAACATAATGAAGATGCTAATAGGCTTCTGGAAGCAAGTCTGTATGCCAGCTTAGCTTACGTAAAAAAATGCCGAAAAATTATTCTCTATCTGTAGTGCTCCAAAACATGTTGAGCTAATTTTTACGGCATATTTTTTGACGTTCGTGATAAAAAAAAACATGTCTTAACTCCATAATTTCTTCACTATTTATTTGATACAAAACCCTGTGTACAAAGCCCAGGTGCAGCCTCGAAGAGAAATTGCTAAAATAACCCGAGGACAGTTCGCAAACTACCGCAATACTTACATGTATTGTCTTGAGGCTTGGAACATTACTTTATCTTACAAGTTTATTATTTGCTAGTTATTTATTTATCAAAGGTAATTATAAAATTAAACAGGCTTCTCTCGCATTATTTCGGAATAAAAAGTAGCCTAAGTCACTCCCAGGACCTCGTACTATCTACGTACCAAAAATCATTTGAGAATTGTTGGAATGTGTTCTGCTATTATTAATTTTAAGTATCCCTAAACAATTTTTGACTCTCAAAGTACAGATTTTTGACTCTCTATAGCTTTATTAAATAAATACATAGGTGTAGATTTTCATCATCCTAGGCTGCAGCAATGCTTAACATCAGGCAGGCTCTAGTCAAACTTAAACCTGTCCCACGTAAAAAAAAGATAGTGTTAAGTTACTTGGATCTGATCTGATTCTTCTCTTATTTAAAGGTCCATTGATCCAACCTCCTCTTTTAAAGATAGTAAGAACTAAACTTCTTGGAACTGCAATTCATAGCGTGAATTGTACTTTCCCAGTTGGAAGCCAACGTTGTACAATTCCTCAGGGTCACATTACAAACAACATCGCTATCTGTGTTTGTACAGACATACAATTGCACAAATTATTGTGTATTTAGAACAAACGCTTGTTAATTGGTCAGCTAAATGTGTAATCTGTTAGCTAAATATTACATTTTATTTTCCAATCTTAGTAGAAGCTTAATGTTGTTTCTGTCCGCTTCTATATTTATATAAGTCATTTGTGGCTTTCCCAAAATAAGAAAATGTACATACCGATCTTTAGTAATTTTTGGTTGATTCAGAATTCGGTGATATGATAACTACATAAGTTTATGAAAAAAAATACTATATACTTATTTATTGCAATTTTAGTTCTTTCTAGTCACAACTAAAGAATATCAACAACCAACCAGCCACAGATGAGTGAGACACAGAACTCATCTCCTATATGACAGTTATTTTAGCTTTTACTATTTTTTTAACATTTTCAGCTACTCTATTACATAAGTTTTTTTAGAAACTGTAGAGAAATACGTAGTGTTGTTCCGTTGCGACTGCTCCTTACCGGTTTCAGCAACCAACTTGTTTATATTTATTATAATATGCTAAAAATTTCATGTGAATACTGCTGACCAACAACTGCTTATCATTTTGAATATTAAAAGCATTTTGCGTTAACTAACGGCGGTAATTTTGTAGCGTGATTTATTTGAAAACGATTCTGCGTTTAGAATTCGATGAGTTATTGGTTAACCTAGTTTAATATGAATCGGGGTTTAATGAAATGGTTAATGGTTGTGGTTATCGTGTACTATGTATACCTAACCTACTATGTACATTAATTTGTTTCAGAATATCTCTTGACATATAAGCGAGTGTGGCGTAGCGGTTCCAGTGTGTGCTTTTCATTCAGACGCACCCGGGTTCGAATCCGGCCCTACACCAATGACTTGTATTTTCAAGTTATGTGTGGATTTGCACTCGCTTAACGGTGAAGGAAAACATCGTGAGGAAACCGACATGTTTGAGGACCACAATATCCGAGGACATGTGTCTTCCGTGGAAGGACCTGGGCGCCCACCACGATGTATCTGCCCAAGAAAACTCCCCTAGCGGATTAATTCTGCGGGGGAGTCACGACCCTCAGTCACGAGGAATACGACTCAAGAGAGATCTCTTGACAACCAGGATCAACTGATTGCTGCAAACGGCCACTGTTTAGATGATTTGGCGTGTAAAGATGTATTTAGTCATAACAATCATCATCAGTAACTACAGAACATTCCATGTTAATGATGTGATGATCTAAGATTTAAACTACAACATAATATGTATATTCAGGGCTGTTTTTATTTGAAATGTATGTGAAACAATCGAGTTTCACAATTAATTCTAACTGACAGCACCTGACAGTATATTATGCTTTTTTACCAGGACGATAAAGATAAAAAATATTGCTGTTTTCTGATAATTCGAAGCAATTATAACCAGGCACCGCAACGCAATCTGGCCAAAAATCAGCCGCACAGTTATGATTTCTGGCCACAGTTTTGGTACACGCGCCATCTATTGAGCATCGAAGGGGCATAGAAATGTGAAAATTATGTAAAACCTGATGCAGACCTTCCGCTTCCGTTTAACTTGCTACAGGGAGGGATTTAGGGATTAAAATGGGGATGTAGAATTTTGGTGTTAGGGTTATAGGGATATATTATTTGGAGCTTGTTTTGGTCTTAGCGCACCAGCCCAAAACAAGCCCAATACTATATCATTATAATACTTTATGAGTAAAACATTATAATAACAATAACTTCCCTTCATTATCACACTAATATCATAAATTTGCAAGTGTATGTTGGTATGTGTTACGCTATATGTATGTTCTTTCATTGCATTCAGACTACTGAATTATTATTATCATATTGACCCTGGTAGGTAACACCATAAAGCACAACTACATAGTTTAGAGTAAGTCCTAAAACTTTACTGTTGTAGTTACTATTAAGCCATTTCAGGTGTCATGTGAAAAAAACATGTACTTATTACTGTCCTGAATATATCCCTTTAAATTTACAGCAAGGCAGAGATGACGGTATTGGATAGCAGGGGGTAAAAGTAGCGATAAGTTTAAAGTTTAAGTAGCTGGACGTAGTATAGGGGTGGAAACTTATGGCGGACCATGCACAAAAAAAAGGTTGTTACGGAAATTTGAATAATGTAATACTTAGTGATAAGGGAGGGGCTTTAAAATGGACGACAACATGACTTATAAAGGTATGCAATTTCGGTATGCAAAAAAATATCCCGTGTTTACGCAGGGTTACCTGAAAATTACTTGCAACCGAGCAGGAAAAAAAATATGTCAAAATATTATTCTAGAAAAGGTTGTCAGGACGAAACCTGGCTTGCACTTATTAGATAATATTTAAAAGCTCTAAAATATGAACACTCATCTTATGAAACATAATGTATGTGGCTTGGTAGTAAATGTAATGTTTTTTAAACAATAAAGATATGTATATATTCATAACTCACGCAAAAGTAAGCATAGATTAAGAATAATCTTGTGTCAGTATTCAAAGTATTATATAAATAATCTAAACTAAAATACTTCTACCATCATAATATTTTTGGTAAAATCAATATTATCTGGCAACCCTCCAGTCTGGTGGCAGCCCTAACAAGCAGCAGGGTTGTCAGGCAGATTAGAGGCGAACAGTGGCGCCCTTCCAAAGAAGGTCGTTAGGAACACGCTAACGCGCTTTTTGAACACCTTCCTCTGTTATAGTGGTCCACGAATTATGTGAACTTGGCCATGTTGTGAATTTTATTTCAGGATAAAAAAAGACTACGACACTCCTAAGACCTTATACTACCTACATACCAAAAATCATGTAATCCGTTCAGCCGTTTTTGCGTGACTAGCGTTCAAATAAACGGAAAAACAGATAGAAAGAGAAGCAGATAAACAGACAAAAAGTATACAAACAGCTGAAACGTGTTTTATTATCGACTTAAAGTATATCCAAATACTTATTTTCTAATATCTCCTATGTTCTGTATTTTAACCATCTTCAGTTTTATTATAATATGTATAGAAGGTTTTTTTTTTTTTTAAGTCAGAGCAAATCTTTTCAAGTCACTAGTCAAAGTGGTCAATGCAAAATAGTAAAGGCTAGGTGGATTCACAAAGCGCCGCATAGATTCGTCTCAAAGACGGGGAAGGTAGATCGGAGCGTTGCTCTCAAAATTATGTAGGCGCTTTGATATTTGACGCGATTTTCCGATAGATCTACCCTGAGATGGGGTAATGGGTCTGTTTCTATGGACTAATCTTATTTGTGTATTGAATTTTCTTGTATGGGGCCCAATCGGGTTGATCGTTATCATTATAATCATCATCTTAAAAAAAAGAGTTAGTAACATTTCTTATAATAAGAAACTTGATGGTTCATATTAGACAGATCAATGCGATGTTTAGAGTTTTTAAACCGCTCTAGACGTCTCTGATGAGGCTAGATGACTATTGTACTATAACAAACAGCCGGGATCTACAAATTAACGTGTCTCTTGCAATGCCACATTTAATTGCATTTTGGACACCCCTCCATGACATGACCGCATCAACATTTGCTTAACAATATAGTACCTAGTGGTAACAAAATGCTTTCAATCTACAATTCTAGACCAAAACTTCTTTCATATAGCTAGATTGGGCTTACATAGTTGCACAACATCTTTGCAAACTTACCTGGCTTGGTATTATCTCGTCTTTAGCACGGGCTCATAATTTAAGTGATTCACTTTATGAAACCATTATTATACTCGTAATTTGAAACTTGATCTTGATTCAGTTTTGTGTTTGTATGCAGTTTTAAATTAGTGTAACATTTTTGTCAATTAGAAGCAAACATAAGTATTACAAAGTAATTGTTTGTGTTTGGGAATACTTAGGTACCTATATAGATTAAATCCTATAATTAAAACACGTATATAGGCTTCGTTCATCCCGTATTAAGTCGTGTAAAATACAACTATTTAAAGTTTGTAGCAAAACCAATGTATTAAAGGAATCTATATAAAACGATACTTAACATCAGGCGAGTTGTGGCAAAGCGTGTCTATCTTGCAAACAAAATATACAAACGGACAAAAACAATTGTTACAATTCAATTATTTTAATTTAATAGTGCTAAATACGGTTCTTAGGTGCACAAAACAACACGAAGCAAGTAAACATTGTATGTTTCGCGAGAAACAAAGTAAATACGAGAAAATGTTAAGAAATTTTCCACAATAACCTGCTGTTTTTACCGCAATGTGAAAGTTTTTAAGATGGCGTTCATACTGCAACCATTTAAATATACCTATAATATGTACTCTTGACAATATTGGTTACTCTCTTACAAATTTACTTCATTTTTATCATGAAGTTAATTTGTTTGTTTAGACTTTTTTTGTTTTCTTGACCATTACAGTGTATTTAATTTTTGTCTGGCAGTGTAATCTTCAGAAAAAGAAAGAAAAATCTCATTCTCTTGTCTGACAGTGTAATCTTTAGAAAAAGAACAAATAAT
Source organism: Macaria liturata (assembly GCA_964023185.1). Lineage (NCBI taxonomy): Eukaryota > Metazoa > Arthropoda > Insecta > Lepidoptera > Geometridae > Macaria > Macaria liturata. Next base: position 15,266,026 of record OZ026809.1, on the reverse strand, counting down.
ATTAACAACACTATAAGTGGCGTCTTTATATTATCTACACTTTTTCACTTTTTCTAGTCTAGTCAAGGTACTGAAAATGTACCCCATATTTTTGTAAAAAGCGTCTATCGCGTCAGCCACGTTTCAGTATAATACAACCTGCAAATTACAAGCCCCTGGCTATTTGCGCGGTATGCCAAACAATACTGCACTCATGGGCAGCGCCGGTTTGGACGTAACTTGAATTAAAGTTGGCCATAAAACTCATCGCTCTTCGTGTTTCGCCCTTACCATTGGTTTGGCAGTTAAAGTGTTATGTTTAGTTGTTTTAAGTAAGGTATCTAAAGAGGAAGGACGTGGTAGCCAGTGACTGACATTGGGCTCCACCAGACAATTGAATATAAGAAGATGCATTTAATGGAGTGCACACTTTACAACAACATTTGCACCGATCACATCTGCTTATAGTAATACTGATTGTAGATAGAAAAGAATTTAAATAAAATTGTAAGGTAAGAAATGAGTAGATAATAAACTTTTAACATTTTTTTCGTACACTTTGCATTTTAAATTAAAAAAAAAAACTTATGCGAACTGAAACTTTACCAAATTTTCAAAGGAACATGCTGTTTTTTGTGTTAATTATCTGAGTGCCCAAATTTATTTATGATGCGATATATGTATAGTTGTTTTGTTTGGTTATGGCAATGATAGAGATGATAAAAATTACGTCTATGAATAGTGAATTTAATATGAGACTAATTCGGATACCATCATTTTTGTACATTACAGGTTTTTATTACCATTATAATTACTAGATGAGTAAGTATATTTCCACAATATCCGAGGACATGTGTCTTCCGTGGAAAGACCTGGGCACCACGATGTATCTGCCCAGGAGAGCTCTCTTTTAATAATTCTGCGGGAAATCACGACCCTCAGTCACGAAGAAACATGACTCAAGAGAGAAATAAGTAAATTCAGACATTATGATATGCTTGACATTACAATTCATAAATTTAATTTACGATCGTGGTACGATAGTATGTAACGTAACCTAACTGGGTGTAATAAAGTAACTTGCACACTACACAAGTTGTTACAAGACGCTTTGATATTTGACGCGATTTTCCGATAGATCTACCCTGAGAAGGGGTAATGGGTCTGTTTCTATGGACTAATCTTATTTGTGTATTGAATTTTCTTGTATGGGGCCCAATCGGGTTGATCGTTATCATATAATCATCATCTTAAAAAAAAGAGTTAGTAACATTTCTTATAATAAGAAACTTGATGGTTCATATTAGACAGATCAATGCGATGTTTAGAGTTTTTAAACCGCTCTAGACGTCTCTGATGAGGCTAAATGACTATTGTACTATAACAAACAGCCGGGATCTACAAATTAACGTGTCTCTTGCAATGCCACATTTAATTGCATTTTGGACACCCCTCCATGACATGACCGCATCAACATTTGCCTAACAATATAGTACCTAGTGGTAACAAAATGCTTTCAATCTACAATTCTAGACCAAAACTTCTTTCATATAGCTAGATTGGGCTTACATAGTTGCACAACATCTTTGCAAACTTACCTGGCTTGGTATTATCTCGTCTTTAGCACGGGCTCACAATTTAAGTGATTCACTTTATGAAACCATTATTATACTCGTAATTTGAAACTTGATCTTGATTTAGTTTTGTGTTTGTATGTAGTTTTAAATTAGTGTAACATTTTTGTCAATTAGAAGCAAACATATGTATCACAAAGTAATTGTAGGGACTTGGCTTGCCTAAAATCTACATTCATCAAGTCGATGTAAAATCGAATATATATCACACTCGCGCATTTACCCCGCGCTTGCGCATCTCTAAAAAGAATGACGTTTACCTACATCGACAGTGCTGCTCCAACCCTTGAACAGAAAGTACGTTATGCAAAACAATCTAAAAATATCACGCGAGTGTTATAACCTAATCAGTGATCCCGTACATCTATATTGTGTGTTCCGATACTAGGACTTTACCTGGATGCCAGGAGGCGTCCAGGACTCGCCGGCGACCACATTCAGGAGGACTTGCTGCAGGCCAGGTTTTTTTAGAGAAAAAAGGGGTACGTAAAAGTTTTGCGTTTAGTGTAAATTGTAGTTTTCAAAAGTCCTGACTACAGGGCTGTCCAGTAATTGTTTGTGTTTGGGAATACTTAGGTATGGATATAGATTAAATCCTATAATTAAAACACGTATATAGGCTTCGTTCATCCCGTATTAAGTCGTGTAAAATACAACTATTTAAAGTTTGTAGCAAGACCAATATATTAAAGGAATCTATATAAAACGATACTTAACATCAGGCGAGTTGTGGCAAAGCGTGTCTATCTTGCAAACAAAATATACAAACGGACAAAAACAATTGTTACAATTCAATTATTTAAATTTAATAGTGCTAAATACGGTTCTTAGGTGCACAAAACAACACGAAGCAAGTAAACATTGTATGTTTCGCGAGAAACAAAGTAAATACGAGAAAATGTTAAGAAATTTTCCACAATAACCTGCTGTTTTTACCGCAATGTGAAAGTTTTTAAGATGGCGTTCATACTGCAACCATTTAAATATACCTATAATATGTACTCTTGAAAATATTGGTTACTCTCTTACAAATTTACTTCATTTTTATCATGAAGTTAATTTGTTTGTTTAGACTTTTTTTGTTTTCTTGACCATTACAGTGTATTTAATTTTTGTCTGGCAGTGTAATCTTCAGAAAAAGAAAGAAAAATCTCATTCTCTTGTCTGACAGTGTAATCTTTAGAAAAAGAACAAATAATATTAACAACACTATAAGTGGCGTCTTTATATTATCTACACTTTTTCACTTTTTCTAGTCTAGTCAAGGTACTGAAAATGTACCCCATATTTTTGTAAAAAGTGTCTATCGCGTCAGCCACGTTTCAGTATAATACAACCTGCAAATTACAAGCCCCTGGCTATTTGCGCGGTATGCCAAACAATACTGCACTCATGGGCAGCGCCGGTTTGGACGTAACTTGAATTAAAGTTGGCCATAAAACTCATCGCTCTTCGTGTTTTGCCCTTACCATTGGTTTGGCAGTTAAAGTGTTATGATTAGTTGTTTTAAGTAAGGTATTTAAAGAGCAAGGTCGTGGTAGCCAGTGACTGACATTGGGCTCCACCAGACAATTGAATATAAGAAGATGCATTTAATGAAGTGCACACTTTACAACAACATTTGCACCGATCACATCTGCTTATAGTAATACTGATTGTAGATAGAAAATAATTTAATAAAATTGTAAGGTAAAAAATGAGTAGATAATAAACTTTTAACATTTTTTTCGTACACTTTGCATTTAAAAATTAAAAAAAAAACTTATGCGAACTGTAACTTTACCAAATTTTCAAAGGAACATGCTGTTTTTTTTGTGTTAATTTATCTGAGTGCCCAAATTTATTTATGATGCGATATATGTATAGTTGTTTTGTTTGGTTATGGCAATGATAGAGATGATAAAAATTACGTCTATGAATAGTGAATTTAATATGGGACTAATTCGGATACCATCATTTTTGTACATTACAGGCTTTTATTACCATTATAATTACTAGATGAGTAAGTATATTTCCACAATATCCGAGGACATGTGTCTTCCGTGGAAAGACCTGGGCACCACGATGTATCTGCCCAGGAGAGCTCTCTTTTAATAATTCTGCGGGAAATCACGACCCTCAGTCACGAAGAAACATGACTCAAGAGAGAAATAAGTAAATTCAGACATTATGATATGCTTGACATTACAATTCATAAATTTAACTTACGATCGTGGTACGATAGTATGTAACGTAACCTAACTGGGTGTAATAAAGTAACTTGCACACTACACAAGTTGTTACAAGGGCACAAAGCAACCGTTTACACGCTTTCATGGCACTTGCACTTTGTTTAGAACGTTTACTTTATAATAGTTCAGTAAATTAAAAAAAAAACTTTTTTTCAAAAGAGCTATTTTTTTTTAGTGTAGGTACACTTTGCACAAGCTGCATACAACGTTTTGTTAAGTATTTAATTTTTGGTACAGTTTTTAAATGTATCAATTGTTTTGTTACTTTTTATGCATAAAAAATATGCCAAAACGAGAATCTGTTCCAAAAAATATCTGATAAGATCCTTGCGAAAGTGGTCCAATACCATGAGTATAATATTATGTCCCTTGTACACATCGTATATATCAAAATAATAATCATATATTTCGAAGACTGTTATCGGCATTCTGTAGTAATTTGTATTACTGATCTTAGTATCTATGTACATATCAAATTTTACAAGTAAAACCTAAAGAGCGACATAGAACATTGTATCTTATCATTTACATAGTAGTACAATATTGTCCGGAAACTTCAAAAAGACTTGATTGGGGCAATACAGTGCATTGTAGCCCTGAGGGCAACAAGTTTGCAACTGTTTATAGACGGTAACTGTGACAGAGAAATGTATTGGACTGGCTTCAACACAGTATTATGTAAGCACATGCTACCATGCGAAAGTAAAACATATGTCTCCAAGTACGTAAATAATATCTTGTGATGTGTATCAAATATCTGATATGAATAAATGACTATGATCATGACTACGACTATGACTACGACTACTATTTTAACTTAATGTACCTACTCCCGCCAGCAGTCTCATATTAAGCGCCAGCTCCATTTTACTACTACACAGTTGTGCTCCTATGATCACAGATTAGATTGTGTTGTTTCAGGCCCCCTCTATTAGTAAAATGTCTGACTGTGTAAAAAAACTTCAAAACTTCAGTGAAAAAAAAAACGCACGTAGTCTAATCGTCTTATAAAGTAATGCTAATTGATTTGGTTCACATGAGTAGTTCACAGTATGAAACTGCTAATGTAAGTGTTCCTAATACTTTAGGATACGTTTTAGCAAGGTAATAATTTGTCTTCTACTGTGCTATATTATGTCAACAGACGTAAGTGTATTCCGTTGGGACATCGCATGTTTGTCTGCCGCTTGTTTCGGTAAGCTGCTTGAAATTGTGTGGCCATATTGTTGGATCTATTCCTTTGTTTTTGTGAGATTTCTGTTGATTTTAATAGCGTTAATATCTGTCAATGGCGAATATGCTGTTAATTCAATGTTATAATTACCCATACTTAACATTAAGAGTCAGGGCGATAATATTTCTAGTTTTTGAGGAATTCAAGGACAAACTTAGACTATCTAAGTTCAGTACAGATAGTAAAAGATAGAATTTCCATATATTGATAGATCTTCATACGTATAAAGTGCTACACATAGATAGTTCTAAATTGAAGGCATACTTTTTTAAAATCTTTCATTTATATTTCTATATGACAAAATTCTGCAAAAATCTAGAAAAGCAGAAACATTTTTCTAGGACGTGGCCAAATTTACCTACAAAATAGAAGTAAAGTTTCTCATTGTGACTGTAAATTTACTGTGCATGTAAGTTAATTTAGCTTCAACAATAAAATGCAAATTCGCGACACACGCAGAGTTTCTAAAGTGATGTCTTGTAAATTAGAACAATGGGTAAGTTTAGGAAACTCTCGTGTGCTTTGTTAACAAAAGGAAATATACCTCGACCAGTGTAGAGTAGAGTGTAAAATAGCATCAGCCACCTATAGTATTTATTTATGTGTTTATCCATATTAGACCATAGATAGCTATTGCTTACCATCAGGTAAGCTATGGTCAAGTACTGCAAGGTTGTGGAACTCCCTGCCTGACTCTCTGTTCCCCACGCACTATAATCCAGTGATCTTCAAAGCGAGAGTGAATCGTTTCTTATCGGGTAAGCACGCTCCATCTTAGGCCATAGCCTTTGCTTGCTATCAGGTAAACTATGGCCAAGTGCAAACCCGTTCAATATACAAAAAAAAAGTTCAAACTTGTTACTTATAGTAAAAAAAAAAAAAAATTCGTTTCTCCTTTTTCTAACGATTACACTATTGTGATTACAAAAATATATTTTGACAATACATTACGTTTAGTATGAACATAGCAAATAAATAAGTCTTGTTTCTGGCAAGATATATGTATTTTTTGAGTTTTTATTTTATTTATCTTATTTCTACACTCTTTGGTTTTACTATAAATAAGAACAATGACCAAGTTCAGGAAGGAAACTCTTGTACGAAGTAAAGAGAAGGTACTTTGGGAAGCGCTTGAGATGTTCTTGAGGCCATATATCTTACGGTGATGTGTTGAGAATTGTGCGCTACGAAATGTTTTGATGTTTATTCTGGCCATTTAAGATAAGATAATAATTAATTGTCCAATAGTATTACCCAACTTATTAACAAAATTTACAGCAGTTAGTAATCATATTGTATCGTCAGCTTACAAAAAATATATTTATATAAGTTAAAAAACTATTATAATTAATGAGCATCTTCTAGGCAAGCGTATTATGTTGCAAAAATATAGTAACTATCTTCTTTAAGTCGAAATGCTCATCACTAAAGCCTCTGGGGTCGATACATTTGAAGCCGTGCTTCCATGAATTACACATTATCCTCGGATTGTGACGCGATATATGAACTGACGATAGTAGTTTTTACTATTATTTTTTGTTCGATTGACTTGACTAGAGCGACTTTCTGGTCGAAATTGACACACATACATTAATACTAGAATATGGAACTAAATATCACCTAAATAAAATGTCTCAATGCACAAGCGATAAACAAAATGGTGAAAAGTGATCGCAAATAACTCGTCTACAAATTGGTCCGTTAATAACTGACTTGACTTGGAATCACATTATACTCGTACCACCTTGCCGTGGTAAGAGTTTGGGTTGCCAGTTTAGTTGTTTTGTACCCTTTTCTAAAACTTCCATTGACATATTGTTTAAATTTATTATAAAATCTTTGTTTTGTTTACGCTGTTTTTGATATCCTTTAAAAGTTTAACATATTTTATTATAATATCTACTTTTAAATATCGATATATTTAAAAGGTGTACTTTTGGTGTAGTATAATTAATGGTTAAACGAACTTACCTTAAGTGAAGTTCGACCATAATTATACGAGACGACATTACATGCGAAGAGATTTAAAGTCCCACCCGGACCCTGTCAATGTCAACAACATTGACTAACCCGTGTATAACCCGTGTGTCACGGAGTATAACGAGGGTACATTGAATATAGGTACTTTATGCCACTAAATTTATTAATTGTTAATTTGCTATAAAGCAGTAACACTTTTAAAGACATTGTACGTAATCACGTTACGCCACTAGACTAATTCGTTATCAACCGCGCTCTAATGTCACGGAGTATAACGCCTCAATGTACATTGAATATAGGTAATGTATGCCACTCAATTGAATAATTGTTTATTTGCTATAAAGTATTAACACTTTTAAAGTTATTGTACGTAATCGCGTTACGCCACTAGACTAACTCTTTATCAATCGTGCTTTATTCAACGCCCAATATTATACATTTATTGAATGTTGGTATTATATTCCACTAAACTGAACATTTGCTAATTTGCTATGAAGCAGTACACTTTTAAAGTCATTGTACATAATCACGTTATGCCACTAGACTAGTTTGTTACTAACCGTGCTCAAATAAATCTGAATCACAAACAAAATAACCGTTATAGGTCAGAAAATCTAGCTCCTTTTACATTGAATAAACTGTAGAACAATGTATGTAAGAAAATGGTAATAAATATATTCATATTTTGTTGTATTTTATTTGTAACAAAAACAACAAATATGTCGGTACATTGAAAAAAGATCGTTACAGAAACATTGCTAGAAAAGTCATGTTTCCGATCTACATGACAAAAATGTGGGTATTTCAAAAAAAGATCGTTAAACGAGTATCATTTGTTGAAAAAAAAATCTATATTTACGATCTATTCGGTATAGTTTTATAAATATATAAGATTAGACCAAGAAAATTAAAATCGATGATGAATAAATGCAGTAAGATTGCTTGGTAAGTTAGTAGTTGCACTAACCTTTATCCTTTGAGCTGGTTGATGAATTGCTTAGTTTTTGTACCAAACGTTGAATTTTCGACGTTATTTTAAAATTCCGATGCTCCTTTTCCTAATTTACCACTTGAACACATGAAATAAACACTTTTTTCCACGAAAAATTCAAATAGTAAAATTCAACGAAATTTATGATGTTGCGACGCCCGCACACAAGAAAAGAATGAGGTTCGACAGGAGGACGGCGCTACAGGCGCTACTTTGACAGTGACATTTGTTCTAAAGTTTTTTTTTGTGTTTTTATTTTCACAGCTATAAAAAGTGTGACGCCTAGTACCTACATACAGAAGTGAGACTACATAGTTAATAAAGAAATCTCGAGCATGTAACGTCGTCGTAGTATAATATAACATATGATGATAAAGTTATTATTGGCAATAAACAAAACGTTAGCAATCTTATAGCAGACTATAATTAAAATGTCATCAAAAAGAAAATATTCGTAGAAATCGCTTCCTTGCCTGTGTTGTAGGTGTGTATGTAAGGTATGTTTAAAATTGTGAAGAAAATGTGCAATTTAGAACTGGCAACACCAATACCTGGGGAGGCTCGGGTGGCCAATAAATATGCTAATCGAAACGTTCTCTTTGACTCGCTAAAAATACTATTTTAATATCGATCAGGCAATGATTTTACGATTTTCGGCTCTACGGGATTGCTACGCCCTAGGCGATAAACGTAGCTCGTCTACGACGTAGCAAGAGCTACGAAGGAGGTATTCCTAAACAGCAAAGTTTATAGAGTATAATTATAAAGGAATTGGTAGTTCAAAAGAACTAATATTTTTTTCTAAAAAACATAAAATTCTGTTAACATTATTTATCAACACGACCTTCGAAATACATAGTTACGTATACCACAAGTATCACTTTTGCTTGCTATCACTATATACTTTAACTAATTTTGTGACCAAGAAATAATTTCTAATTGAATTAATAATTGTGTTGTGTAGCAGAGTAAACAAATCATACATACTCCCAATAAAGATAAAGATACAAAATAAAGAATCTGTATTATTATTATTTACTTTACATTGTTTGTTTGTAAGTAATATGAGTTTTACTACATATCTAATAAAAGATCACAGAAGGAAACATTTTCCCGCAACACAAGCCCATCTATGGGACTTAGCGCTGAACAATGGAATATCAACTTGTACTGCTACATGTAAGATTTAAACTCCTGTACATTACCTAATCTAAGTACTGTGTTTATTTTGGCATAATAAATAATTTGAATTTGAATTGTTTATAGATAAACAATTAAAACTCGCCAACCATGCATTTAGTCGTATGTTTTCAAAAGTAAATATAATATTTAATATCTATGTATCCTCACAAAATGTTCACACAAAGCGTTCTTGTAAATCAGCAGTAGCAATCCAAAATGGCGGAAGTTTGCAACTTGTACAATGTTGAGAGCACACTCAGCAAACTTGGTGCGATATCTCAAATAGCACTTATCACTTTGCTCGCTGTTCCCCAACTTTAGATATGACGCACAATCATTATGGTTATAATGGTTATGACTAAGAACTCCTTGTTGCGTCACTCGAAATAATTATTTTTATCGCGTATGGTAAGAAACACAATATATTTTGATTTCGATCTCACAAGTAACCCATTTTTTGTTAACCTACACTATCCCACTCCTGGGCAAAGGTCACCCCCAACTCCCTTACATAAATTAAATATGTTGCGTATGCTTAAAAACCAACAATACGAGTATGTCGAATGTAATTACAATCTTATTTTAAATATGTATATAAGTATGTAAAAAATACAGCTAGTCAGGTTTTCGATATATAATGTGTTTAATTTTTATAATTATCGACCTCCTTAGATACTAGGCTTACCGTTAAAGTGTAGGTCCCGGCTGTTTGTCTAGTACGGCAGTCGTTAGCCATGTCAGAGGCCCTTAGGGCGGTTTGATAAACTCTCGACACCAGAGTTGACCGTTCTCATTCGATAAGAAGAAGAAGACCACTTTGCAGTGTGCAAGGCTTTTTTTTTAGTAGGTATTAAAAAAATAAATCTGGGAACATTTAAACTAGAGAACCCATCCCATATATTGCAGGTACAGTCAAATATAATTACGTATATTTGGAATATGGTTTGTTAACGAGAAAATGTAGGAGCCACTTTGTTAGACAATTTTGTAAAATTACATTGCATTCCATTTAATCAAAATATGTACAAGGCCTTTCACTAAGTTAGAGTCATATTAAAAGCTTTCAACCCCACTTTGATAAGTACATTTACAAGAATGTATAATGGAAACCTAATTGCTCGCTACCGACTTATAAGAAACTTTATCAAATTTACATATTTCTCGATTTCAATAAAAGGAGAAATGAGTCATTTTAAATAGCTAATATCACTGATAAAGATATTCTAACTCTAAGGATCTAACATAGTGCCGTAAGAACAGTAACTTCCGCAAGTACTGGATTATATAAAAAAAATAACATTTAATAGGTAATAAAAAGGTTTCATGTTAAAATTTTGCCGCGATATTACCTACTTTTTCAGCACTATAAGTGATATTCGCTATCTTACATCCTTTTTTCATGAGAGGATCTGTAAAAAATGCTAGTTTTTCTAAGTAAATATAAACAAAAAAAATGTCCTAAAATAATAAGCTAACCCAGTAACAATTCCAGCTAACTCGGTAAGCGTAGGAAAGTTAGCGCGCTCTGAGTTTTTAAATTAACACGAGATTTAATTTAAGTGCACTTTCCGTGATATAAATGGTTTAACTCGGCTTTCAGAGGAAATTTTTTATAGAAAATAACCTTATGCTTACGTTTTAAAATGGCAGAATTGTTTGTCCCGATAATAAACAATATAAACAAAAGAGTATGTAGCAAAATTCTGCGGCTACTCTCGAATTGATTAGAAATAAAAGTTGCGGCATTGCGGCAAACAGACCATATGAATATTATATATATTTACTGTAGGTGATAAGTAAAGTTATGTATATTATATATATTTACTGGTAGGTGATAAGTTTTACTAACAAGAATGGATCTATTTTAGTTGTCCAATAAAGTCATTTTTATTTTATAACCATGGCAATCTCATATTAAATATGATTTTTGTAATTAAAATTATGTTTAAAATTTAATTTTTACTCCATTAAATTAATACTGGCACCGTTACTTCTGTATGTGTTTTTTTAATGAATGACTAAAAGTAACTTTTACGTTTGCATATCAGTGTAACAACGACACAAAAGTTTGCTGATAATGCTGAGTGATAAAAAACAGACAACACACTTCAGAATATTACACGCAGCGCTCTCTAGCAGCCATACTAAGCTACTGCTTGTGACATGGGTACTAGATAACGAACATAATGCTTATATACTTTTATTTTTAAATACATATTAGACAGAGCAACGACCAAACTCAACACAAATAATTGTGCGGGAATCGAACATCAAATCATTGATCCTAAAAACCCTACACCTACATTAAATTTCCCTCCCCAACAGCCAGTAATCTAGCAAGCATCCAAAACATCCCTACATACATCCCCTATTCTACCCTACATTCTACATCCCCTAGGGATAGGGTTGTAACAATAGAACCACTTGTCAGCCCTAGTGTTCGTGTTTTCGTAATGATAGCATTTGTTCAAAAGGGGTACCTTAGAGGGGAAGAATGGCTTTAATTTTTCGCCTCCTGATTTAATGATGGCGGTAATATGAGATTGTTTGGCTTTATGTCGTTATTTGGAAATGATTAAAGCTAATCACACTATAATCTAATCATTATGTTATAAATATGTGTATATGTATACCTATCATGTAGGTAATCCTATTTTGTGATAAATATATAATCTTGCTTTTGATAATTAAAGTAACATTGCGCCACTAAGCTAGGATAACCTTATCCTACATTAGTGGCGCCATGTTACTTTAATTCAAGCAAGGTTCGTAAATTTTGTTTGTTGCAATTTGTTATAAATTTTAGTTCTGTAGCTAAACAAAACAAATACAATGAACAAAGATCCATACAAAAATATACTAGGCAGGATGCCTCATTGACAAATCCTTTGTAAAACTTTACTTTGTTCTATCGAAACTATCATCAAGCACCAGCTAAAAGCTTTTCTATGTCTTACTATTAATAAATTAAGCTATTAGAAAACCTCTCTCATGTGGCGATGCTATATCTAAGACACGTATATTACAGACTAGTGGACGCCCGCGGCTTCGCTCGCATTATTTTGAGATAAAAAGGTTTAAAATGAACATAACTTTTTTATTTCCGAACCGATTGAAATGAAACAAACACTAAATGTTAAGTTGAAAATGCACCAACATGTTAGTGAAAACTGTAGACAAATCGGTTCAGCCGTTTTCGAGTCTTTAACGAACAAACATACCGACAGACAAACAGAAATTTATTTTTGAAACATGATTTTTGTGTTCTATTGCATCAATAAAGACCCCTCAACTATTTTTTCCATCATCTTCAATGTACAGACACCGACCGGTTACAGTTTTATTATATGTATGTTTAGAAGATGTCCTGTTTAATAATTCCATTAAACATTGAAAGCAACAAATTAAGCTTTCAAAATAGACCTAAAAATTAAGGTCCTTTTTGATCAACTAAGGCACACGACCGACATTTATGGCATATCTTGCTATCTTTAAAGCGGAAGCGTATCAGTTCTTGATATGAAAACATCTTAGACCTTAATCTTAGACCTTCATTTGATCATTTACCATCAGTCGAATTGTGGTCAAGTGGGAATTCATTTCATATAAAACGAGATACCTAGTAAAAGATCAACAAGGGCTGATGATGATGATGATTCAATTTGCTTAGACTTAGACTAGAGGGCGCAATGTGCAATGTCCCGAAAGTTTTTTTTTTATATATTTAATGGTATAGCATGTAATAGCAAAGCGCTGCGAGGTAAGTTTTCCCTCCGTAATTATGGATTCGTCACTTCCCTCTGCAACCCCTATTAACGTGACCCTTCAATAACCTTGCATTAACCCTTGCTTATAAATTGATGCGTTATTTGAACAACGCAACGGTGAAAATGTGCCTATTTTCAAATGTTTTATAAAAATTATAAGGAAGTGATGAATCGGTTATCGTTAAGTGATGGATTTTGGTTATAATATTTTATGATAACGGCTACAATACTCAAACATTTTTCTAATAAATTTCTAATAAATGATAAAGAATATATTATTGATACTGTAAAGTTGCCACAATATACAGTATAATATCATAGAATAATCTCATCGCGTCCAATTTAATTTAACACATTTAAATACAAATACAAAATTACTTTATTTTCAAAAACTTATGTTACACCCTTATAAACTAAATTAAATATACCTATACATTCATGCCATACCTGTAAAGTTGGTGCATTGGGATCCTCTGCCATCTCATACTAGGAATCGAGGACCCTGTGACGTGAGATGGCAGTTTACGCCCGCGCGAAATATGCCCCTTTTTATATTTAGTTATAACTAGTGGACGCCCGCGAGTTTGCTCGCATTATTTCAGGATAAAAAGCCTGCTTTTGTCACCTCTCAACCTCGCCTATCAAGTCCTCAAGTACCCATACTACCTACATACCAAAAATCATGATGACCCCTTCAACCGATTTCATGTGACGAGCGTTTAATTAAACAAATGATAAGACAAAAATTCTAGAAATTGTTGGAACGTGTTCTGCTAACAGTTCAAATTATCTCCAAACATTTTTTTTTATATCTTCAATGTTCCGACTTTCGACCCTCTCCAGCCTTATTATATGTATAGATACAATTTTACTTATTATACAAAGAAGCAACCAGACTCAACACAAATAATAAATCATAACAAGCATCATCCAAAAATAGCTAACCTAATCAAACCTATAGCTACCAATAAACCAATACCTATACAGTGTATGATTCTCATTACTATTCCCTAGCGAGGCACTGCGCATTAACATTCAGACAGACAAACACTGGAGGCAAACATATGTATTGAGCTTCATTAAGTTAGCTAGTGCTTGCTGCGTTGCTTTGCTTGTAGTTTTTATTTGAGGTAGGTATAGTTTCATAGTTTGATTAAGTTGCCAAATTACATTGCTAGTGGCATTTAGAAATTAAATAAGCATGCTTTCAACTAATATTATAAATAAAACAACTATTAATAATGAATACAATTTGATAATTCATTCAATGGCCAACAAAAATTTTATATTTGTTTTTTACCGCAAATTACTATTTACAAAATTATGCAAATTGGCATCTATTTTAAACATGTACACATTTCACGGTAAATTCTCCAGATAGTTTCATTAAATATAATTCAGACCAACCTACATTATGTTAGCTCAGACATATATTATCAAAATCATCATCATCATCAGTATTCCACGCCAGGCACTAGCAAACTAAATAAATACGAGGCCAATCAAATATTGGCCATGATTATTTGATAAGGCTCATCTGATAAAATCAGATCGTCAGATATTCTGATACGATTCTGTCTCGGCAATACATGATAAGAATATCTTAACTCATGGAGTAAAAATATCGTACTTTTATATTTTTACTAATAACGTTATTTTATACAATAAACTAGACGAATATTTATTATTCTAAACATTTTTTTTTAATTATGGAAAAAGTATGTACGTATGCTCACATGTCTCTTTTTAAGAATACCACGGAAATTTTAAATTTTCAAAGCATTTTTAGAATCAAATTAAAAGTTAAAAAGTTTTTTTAAAATCGTGCTACGTCTTAGACTACAGTGGTGCATCACATCAAACAGGCTGAAATCAAACGTAAGCCATAATAAAAATATCTTTCATTCCGGAATAAAACGTAGCCTTTATTATAAACTAGCTGTCCCGGCAGACTTCGTACAGCGACCTAAAGTTTTGTATATTTTTTTTTTGTTTTTTTTTTCTTTAAAACCTTCCCTTTACCTCCACGAACATTTCAAGACTAAGATAAGATAAATCCGTTCAGCCGTTCTCGAGTTTTAATCAGACTAACGAACAACAATTCATTTTTATTTTATAAAGATTATAATAAATTATACTTACCTAATTATGTTTGTTACCTGTGCATATTCATCGCCAAAAGTTTTAAATAAGTTGTATTCTAACTTGTAAACATATTAATTATCATAACAAAAAATGCTAGGAATCTAGATTATTACTATTAAATAAGTAATTATTATTATAATAAATGTACACTAGCATATTTAAATTGTAAAAACTAATTTTGTGAAATAAAGACCTTTTGAAAATGAACCAATTCTGTTAATCTAGGATCTTTTCTCAATATTTCAATATTTCAGGACATATCACACCAGCGCCATCTAGCCCCATACTAAGCTAACGCTTGTATTATGGGTACTAGATAACTAAAATAAAAATAAAATAAATAAATATTCCGGGACATTGCACACAGCGCCATCTAGCCCCACACTAAGCAAACGCTTGTGTCGTGGGTACTAGATAACGGATATAATACTTATATACTTTTTTTGTAAATACATACTTATCATCCATAGATACGACCAGACTCAACACAAGCAATTACAAAATTCATAATTACTTGTGTTATGCGGGAATTGAACCCGCAACCCTAGATTA
Source organism: Macaria liturata (assembly GCA_964023185.1). Taxonomy (NCBI): domain Eukaryota; kingdom Metazoa; phylum Arthropoda; class Insecta; order Lepidoptera; family Geometridae; genus Macaria; species Macaria liturata. The sequence continues at coordinate 15,250,331 of OZ026809.1, read as the reverse complement.
GAAGGTAGAGCCACTACCAACTAAGCTAACAGAGCAGTCATCATCTACCTCCTTTCAAAATCTCAACTAAATCAGTTTTGAGCATGATGAGCTAAACAACATAATTATAAATACACATTACACACACATACACATACGCCAAACTTTCTTCTATATTGGTGGGTTAAAATAAGCCAACAAAAGCTTGTTTTTCAAACAGCAACTAAGTAAAGAAATATACTCTAACTTAACTACTGACCTCTTAAAAATTCAAGCGACGTCCTCAACTATTTGATATTCTTAAACTGGGAAGCAGTAACGTGAAGTTTTAGAATGGCTTAAACATTTAAAACGGGGATCATATTGATGACTAGTGGTGTGCCAGTGGGTTTGCCTGTAAAAATAATAAATTCGTATTTTTGTTACTTAAACGGTATTTAGGCACTTTTTGTGACTAAATAGCATTTATATTACAATAGCAGACATGTGTGAGTGTGTATGTATTATATATGTTTGTAGTTCCTAACGACGTTAATAAATCGTTTTTTTCTTAACATGTACGTAAGACTTACGACTCACAAAAAAACTTTATGAAAACTTTATAAACATTTAACATACGAGTAAAACATAATAACTTTTTTTGAAGGCGGTTCAAAAATATAATCAAATATAAATAGATTTAACACATTGTTTTACTTTTTGTGGTGGTTGTTCACGTTCTGAAGTATTTTTTAAGGGAAGCCATTAAATAAATAGCTAATACTTAATGTAATTTTAAGGTACCTACATTTTTTCTTATGATTTATATAAAGAACAGAATATTTTTTATTTTCCTGATATTATAAACAAACAAACAACTTAACACAAAACAAGATATTCTCAGTGAAAAGACATTTTACGACGGAGTTTTAAACCGAAAGCGTTTTCAGCGTTACAATGTAGTAAATACTCGTTTTACTACTCTTATGCATTTCAATAATGATGGTTGATGAATTTGAAATTATATTAGATCTTCAGAAAAGGTAAGTTATATCTTCCCCTATCTCTTCACTAAACTGACAAACAAACAAAATCCTTGTCGAGTGTATTGTAGGTTTGTTTTTAAGTTTATTGCTTACTTAATCTTCCTTTACCTCTTTTTAGCGCAACAAAGCATTGAATCGTTTTAACTTCAGTTTAAGGTCTTTGGATTGACACATTCTACTTTGTATTCCAAATTACACTAACGAGCCGTGGACATTATTAAGTTACTAAGTTTAATTAAGGGTTAATGGTTTTTTTAATTTACATAATTTGACTAAACCACGCCTGGTGCACCTCCGTAGTAAAAGATATAGCACGCTTGTCTAGAATAAACTTGTAACAGCAACAGGTGCTATCAAAACACTCTTCATTTTTTTCTTCTCATCGAATGAGAGTGCCCAAATCTGGTGTCGAGAGTTTATCAAGCCGCCCTAAGGGCCTCTGGCATGGCTTAACGACTGCCGTATTAGACAAAAGCCGGACTAACCTTAACTTTACCCTTCATCTGAAAATATAATATATCTCTATGTATTTGTATACTTTGTATATACTTAAATACGCCCCTATCGGGTTAAGTTAAGTTAAGCAGGAGGGCAAAGTTGAAGCGCCAGCTGTCGTCTCGATATGACAACTGCGAGGAAATTGCAATGTTGCCTTAAATGCCTTAAGGCGAGGTTATGTTTGCCACAATTTTCTATGGAAATTTGACGTGTTATATATTTTTTGAAAGAATAAGTTATGTATATGGCTAATATAATAGGTGTGGCTTAGTTATTTATAGGTATATTATATCTAGCATTGAGTTTAGCTCACAATATTGTATTAGAGTTAGAACCTATGATTTACTATACAATGTTATCTTAATCTTTGTTTGAGAAAATAGAGAAATTGAGCAGTTTTTGATAGCTTATAAATAAGTTATGGATGAGTAATACCTTTTTCTTTTTGACTAAGTTAATATAATGAGTCTCAGGGTCTAGTGTCAGAAAAGAAAAAAAAGTAAAGAGAAAAAAAGAGAAACTGTCACTGAAAAAGTATGTCATTTATGAGTATGTATTTCTTACTGTGTATGTATCAGTATACCATAAAATGAATATGATATAAAGCAGGGCTTTTAATATAGCACATCTTACCTAATCCCGTTTGAAGCCAAAACAAATAGTTTTCATAGGTATTTTAAAAATATATTTTGATAGAAACAACTTGCGTGGTTTTCAATAGAGTGTCAGATCAGTCAGCGAGAGAGAGGCATTCATTACAGATAATAATTTAGTCGTATTACTTATGTTATTTAGTATTTAAATTCTATTTGATAACAATTTGTAAAAAATACGTACAATATGATAATACAGATCGTTAATATATTTGTATTTATTGTGAAATCCCCTTTACCCGACCTGAATAGGGGTACTTGTTACTAACTTTCCTGTTTTTAATGATGCATTTTAATAATGTATAATTTCTTGTGTTGAGTCTGGTTGTTTGTATGTATAATAAGTATGTATTTACAAAAGAAAAGTATATAAGTATTATATCCGTTATCTAGTACTCACGACACAAGCGTTTGCTTAGTGTGGGGCTAGATGGCGTTGTGTGCAATGTCCCGAAATATTTATTATTTATTATTATTATTATTATAATGAAGGGGTGTTTCTCAGTTGTCAAAATAAGTAGGCTGGTGTTTAATGGACCAATTAATAAACGTCTCAATGTGTCGTAGAAGTTTTACAATTCCTTGTTTGGAAGTCTTCCCATTGTCTTACATTTATTGATTGGAGTAAAAGTTAGGTCGTTAAATTGTGAAGTCGTGATTTACATGAATAAGAATGACAGAATGAATTTGATAATAGAATCTATACTAAAAATTATATTCTTAAAAACTAGTATTGTTCTACTGATTTGCCTGCGTTATTCCAAGATGATAAAAGAAGTACTTTTTTAATACTAGATTGCAAATTCGTAAGTCATTTAAACGTCATGAAAGTGTACTTAAAAATATTTTTATATTGGTATTTTTTTTCAACTTCTTAGCCTGGAAAGTAAATTTCAATTTAAGCATGGCTATCAGATATGACGGTATACTAAGTCGAAAATATTGAGATATTTACAATCAAGAGCTATTATAATGCGGTAATTAAACATAGGAATAATCTTTGACTAGCGATAAATCAAAATAGACCAATAAATTCATATAATTTAAAACCAAGATTTCAATAGTAAAATCTATTAAAGATTTCCCTCTACGCCTCCATAAGTTATTCAAGTTGGGATAAAAACACGCCATGTGTAAATCACTTGCTAACACCTCTCTGATCAGAGTGTCAACCCTAAATGTAGAGAGTGAATCAATATTAGGATCTGTAACCTGTGTCTTATAACTAGGTTTGTAGTACTAAAACGTGTTGTGTGTGTGCGTTTACGTTGGTTGTAAGAAAATGTAATAACATACATATATGTCATTGTAACTGTAAAGAAGTCATTTGTCTGTAAAAAAAAGTTTTACAATGACAATTCATTGTAAAGAAGTCATTTGTTTTGGTAATAAGCTAATGAGGGTCAAAAGTCTATCCATTGTAACAACTTGAAAAAAAATGATTGGGTATACTGAAAACTTATAACAGAACACGTTCTTAAATATTTCTTACGCGCATTACGCAAAAACGGCTGCATCTTTATATTTTTTGGTATTTAGTTAGTAAGAGGTCTTAGGAATGCCATAGGCTACTTTATATACCGAAATAATACGAGTGACGGTGCGAGCGTCCACTAGTTGTTAATAAAGAAAGACAATAAAAAAAACTGGCCTGCACAGACTTTAAATCTATATATATAAAACTCAAAGGTGACTGACTGATTGACTGACTGACTGACTGACTGACTGACTGACTGACTGATATAGTGATCTATCAATGCACAGCCCAAACCACTGGACGGATTGGGCTGAAATTTGGAATGAAGGTAGATGTTATGACGTAAGCATCCGCAAAGAAAGGATTTTTGGAAATGCCACTTTTAAAGGGGTGAAATATGGGATGCAAGTTTTACTTCTTAATGCGAGCGAAGCCGCGAGCACCCACTAGTCCAGCATAAAATTCGAATAGATAGATATAACATATAATTTCAAAATATCTTTAATTCATATTATCAAAAAACATTGTACCTACCTTATTCATTCAGGCGAGCGCCCTATACCTCTATAACTCAAGCTGCAGACATTCGGCGACAGAATCAGTCGCTCGCTGGTTTCCGATTGGACGATAAATCCTCCGGATTGATACCTAGACCTGCCTGGCCTGGAGTAAGGTATGATTGAATTTAAAACCTAACCGAAGTTTGGCTTTCCTCGAGAGAGAGTCGTGACTCCCCCGGAGAAATTAATTCGTTAAGGGTGTTCTCTTGTGCAGATACCTAGTAGTGGGCGCCCAGATCCTTCCACGGAAGACACATGTCCTCGGATATTGTCGTCCTCAAACATGTTGGTTTCCTCACAATGTTTTTCTTCACCGTTCTCTCTCTCTGTGAGTCGTATTTCCTCATGACTGAGGGTCGTGACTCCCCGGCAGTATTAATTCGTTAGGGGAGTTCTCTTGGGCATATACATCGTGGTGGGCTCACAGGTCCTTCCACAGAAGACACATGTCCTCGGATATTGTCTTGTGTGTGTTATTATTATTACCTATTGACCTAATACATAATACTGACCGATCTCATCTCAAATTGATCGTTTCCTAACTCCCACTATTCATTATATTTTACACATACAAACACATTTAAATGTTAACAAACATAATTTTAGGAATATTATATACCTTTTACTTTTACTCCATGAACAGATATTCCCTGTAAATATCTCTTACAAACTTTACATATTAAGCCTGGCAACACAAATGTATTTACAAATTTGAAGGTTATGTTAGTCTATTTTCAAACTTGTAAAGTGAAAAATGCTTGTTTGTAATATGAGTTTTACTATCTAATAAAAGGTCACAGAAGGAAACATTGTCCCGCAACACAAGCCCATCTATGGGACTTAGCGCGGAACAATGGAATACCAACTTGTACTGCTACATGTAAGATTTAAACTCCTGTACATTACCTAATCTAAGTAGGTACTGTGTTTATTTTGGCATAATAAAAATAATTTGAATTTGAATTTATTCTCGTCCTCAAACATGTCGGTTTCCTCACGATGTTTTCTTTCAGCGCTAAGCGAGTGCAAATATACACTTAACCTGAAAATACAAGTGGTGTAGGGCCGGAATCAAACCAGGGTGCATCTGGATGAAAAGCAGACACTGGAACCGCTGAGCCACACTCGCTTTGCCCTGTAATTTTTATATATTTGCTAGACATATGATACGAGTATGATAGTCACCAGTCAATATTACTGCAACCAAATTGTGACATAATGTGTAAGGCACAATGAAAATTTGCTTAAAAGTTCTTAATTTTTTTTTAATTTAACCTATTATCCTGAAGTTTACTAAAAATATAAAACAATTATTTTCGAAATATGCACACAAAATGACGCAGATAAGCAGTGGGATAAAATTTCATGGAAAGTTAACTAGTCACCGATTATGTCGACAGATAATATTATCGTTTTTCCACTGAAATAAACCTATTTCCCATTAGCGAGGTGTGTGTTCTCACTAGGATAGCAATTTGAAATTGGATTGTTTTAATACAAAAATACAAAAAACAAAATTCGTTTATTTGACGTAAATAATGTACAATAATATGTGAATCCTCTGACCTCGTGGTAGCCGTAAGACTGTGTTACGAGGCCAAAGTCATCTCCCAATATAATACTAGGTACAGGTAAATTACGTCATAGTTATTTATTTATTTATTTAAATTATATTTAATAAACAAGTACTGTTCAATTAATTAAATCAGTGGTAGTCAGCTAGTATTTACTAATGAAGCTTATTTAGTTTCAAAGATAGATATTTATTAGATTCAAATTTTCAGTAATTTGTAAGAATTATTATATTAAGTAAATTACATTTTTGAAATAACCGCCATATTGGATCGACAACACTAATGAATTTAGTTTGAGAAGCATTGTGGCTTTTGAAATAATGTCTAATGATTTTCGTGAGTTAACAAGGAGATGGTAAAATTATGACAATAAATGAATGTCTAAACTACATAAACAGTGACGTTGAAATGGTACTTTCAAAACATGTTAACTTGAACCACCAAAGATTTTTGTGCCATGACGTTCTCGTAGCTTGTAGGTTTTTGCCTTGGAGCAGGCAAGTTACTCGTCCTCATCATAAGTTATTAACTAGAAATAAAGTAAACAAACGAGGCACAATACGAGTAGTTTTTTCCTGCCGTCGAGAACGATAGTCGGATTATCTGTGTCCTGTTTAATTCATTGGAAAATTGTGCCTCGATAATAATGCAGTAGTTTTATTGGATACTAGTACGTATATTATACGGACGGCAAAGCTTTGGAACACTTTACCAGAAGCTGTGTTTCCTGCGAACTACAATCCAGGGGTCTTCAAATCTAGAGTTAATAGTTATCTTCTAGGTAAGCGTCTTACACGATAGTCTGCAGTAATGCTTAACCTCAGGCAGGCTGTAATCAAACGTAAACCTATCCAACTTTACTTTAATTAATGTTACTCTTAAGGTCTACTTACCGAACGGCTCTAAAACACATTTAGCTATAAAAACTAGGCCATTATATCGCTAAACGTGTTTAAATCCTAAACAAACGAAAAGCTATTGGTTGCCTTCAGTTTATTTATGCTGAAAACTGTCGGGCACAGTTTCTTTCACAAAAAATGTGTAATTAATATTTCCAAGGAAAATATTGGCGTGCTAATTAAAGAGCTAATTAACTTGGTACGAAGATTCTTCTATCGGTGACGATGCCAATGTGTTTGAGTAGCCAGAAAGAAATTAATTACTTAGATATTTGGTAATAATTAGGTAGCAAGGAAAATTGGCTTTATTTTATTTTGCTTACCTATTAATAGATACGTTACATACTAATCCCGCAAGTTCATATTGCGATGGAACCTTGTCACAATAACAGCTGCAGCAGCTTTTACAAAATAATTGTCCATTTTAATTATCATTTCACGAGCACGAATTTTAACGGGTAACAGGTAACAAAACTAAACAACAAAACTAAACAACAAAACTCAAAAATAACAATAAAACAGGATAACAAATCAAAAAGCTATGACAAGTACTCGATGCGCGTAAGCACGTAAGCGCAGGCTGATCTTGCGAACGGTACTGACGGTGCGACGTCAACTACATCACCAAGATGGCCACCAATCGCAATATCAACTTGCGGGAGTAGTAGGTACTCTAAGTATTACTTAAGCTATAAAATGTGATTTAACAAAAAAAAACTTGTTTTATTTGCAGTTCTTTATTAGGTTTACGTAATCTGCCACGATCTACAAATTGCTTGCATCTTCAAATACATTTATTTTACAAATAATTGGGGGTCATTGAAACGCTTTGGATTAATAAAAATGCCTTTTGGCTGGTATTAAAAATATATAAATTTTAAAACTGAATCAATTCTTTTTACTAAAAAATGAATAACAACACAACATTTAAAAGAAAATTGATAATTCTTAAAGAATTTACAACCGCAGAAAATGTTCTCACAACAAAAAAATATTTTAAAATATGTATAAAACGGAATGAAGCTCACCTATCTATGCAAACAAAACACATTTTTATTTCCTGTATACCTTGTGTATAGGAGCGACTTACGAGCCATCCTCCAGGGAAATAAGGCTTTGTCAGTTTGTTCGTTTACTTCACTGATGCGTCCAATGCGGTTGTAAACTGACCACATATAAACAAATAGGCTAAAAAATAACAACTCAAAGAACAAAACAAAACTTTTCAAAATCAAAATTCTAATTTCAAATTCTTATCTTTAATTGCAATTACAAATTTTATAATTGAATGCTACGGTATGTACACCCTGTGCTTATAATCTAAGCTATAATCTTTAGTTTTTTTTTTCAGCTCAGCCGCTCAGTCTGAAGTGTATGGAAATGAGTGTGGATTTTCGCGCCTGGCAGTTAGTAGACCGTAGCCTAGTGGTTAAGGCGTTCGGGACGGTAATCCGAAATACGCAGGTTCGAATCCTGCCGGTCGTGATTATTTTCGCTCATTTTCCAATAAAAAGTTTAATTTAAAAAAAAAATAAAAAAAAAAAAAAAAAAAAAAAAAAAAAACAACCATAGTGCAGGTTTAGCACTTAATAAAAATTAACTCATATAATCTTTAGCTTATAATGCTAAGACTTATATATTATAATTATATTTACTACAAACACTGACCTAGATTTTTATTTTATTTTATATCCTTAATATTAATTCTATTGAGATCTTTGAAAATCTTAATATGGTACGTACCTAGTATTTCTAAAATACCTATACTTGTGTTTGATTTGAATATACCACGCCTTATGACTGTAACGACGGTGAAATTCAAGATGCAGTAATATATTATTTATTTTGTATAGCTTGGAGGAGCAGTATTTTTTGACAGTCAGCAAATTTATTTAGTACTCCTTCTTATCGAATGAGAATGGCCAACTCTGGAGTCAAGAGTTTTCAAACTGCCTTTCCTGGCCTGGCCTTACCTTGGTCTGTGACATGGCTTAACGACTGCCGTACCTACTAGATAAACAGCAGTAACCTACAATTTAACGTGTCGTCCGACCCACGGCAGCACCCAAAATAGAATGCCACTTTTCGGTAACCCATCCAAGGACTGACCGCGTCGACCTTTGCTTAACATTGGTAATCGCATGCAATTGCCTCCGCGAGCTGAGCTACGGGCGCTTCACACTAAAAATGTGTTACTTATAGTACTTAAAAATAATAAAAACATTTATTTACAATAATAAAATATAAAAACAAGGAAAGAAAAACTAAACATACTACTTCTAACTACAACACAAAAAAGGGGCACTTAGAAAATCTTTAGAAAAGCCTAAAGATAATCTAATTGCTCCAGCCCACTACCAGAGGGAAGCGTGCCCAGCATACTGGCCGCATTTCCACGCTGGATAAAAATAATAGATAAATAATAGATAAATAATAGATAAATAATAGATAAATAATAGATAAATAATAGATAAATAATAGATAAATAATAGATAAATAATAGATAAATAATAGATAAATAATAGATAAATAATAGATAAATAATAGATAAATAATAATAGATAAATAATAGATAGATGCTGGATAAAAACAAAATCACAATATATTTACAGTTTACACATACCTGCGCTCCCAACGGGACAAAATTATAGATTCCGCATATTAATGCAACATCCGGCCCCGATATTTCGCCATTATGCAAACTAAATTCAATTATACACGCGAATTTTAATGTAACCCCATTATTGGATGTTACTAACTGGTCAGCAAACCATATTTGAAAAGTAAAGGTTTAATCCTATAAAATGTGTTTCGAATAAAATTTTAATCCTATAATTTTGTTTCACATTTAATGTAATATTATTATGTCATTTTTTTTAGAAGTAATTGTTTATCAGCTGCTCATAAGTTCATCCGTATTTTGTTATAATATGTTGATTATTAGGTACATATATTAAAAACTGCCATCTTAACACTTCTCTAAAGAGTTGCAAATTGCCCCCTTTTTATTATTTTTAGTAGTTAGAAGTAGTTTTCATAATCTTTAGTTTTTGTCCTTGTTTTTTTAAAAACTGCTGACCAATAAATTAGGTCTCATTATTCGGGAATGCCTATAAATACTATTTTGACGATATTAACATTTTGATTTACGCTTCGACGGTCTAGAATATATGACGGGAAATGGATACAGGGTTATCACGCAAAATTATTTTATCAAAGTCGAAAATAAGTTTTGATGATTAAATTCGTTTAACAAGTAAAATGTTTTTGCGTGACCTATGATTGATGATTGTCTGTAAGAGCTACCCTTTATTGGCATTTAACCTATCGAAACATTACTTTATTACTTATTTACAATACAGAAGTAGGTACAACCTGAGCTAGCATAAGAAATATATTTTTTTATAATTCTTTTATCGATTTAATCGGCGCTTTGGTGTTCTTTTATTTATGTTTATTGTTTGTGTATCGCCTGTTATTTTGTGTGGGTTACGAATTGATAAGGACATATTTTATATATCAATCTCGATTTGATATCACAAATAGATGACAAATAATGACAGTAGTAATAGAAAAACAGTCCCCGCTAACTCTGTATAAAAGTTATGAATATTGTAAATAATTTTGCAAATACATGCTGCATGTTTGGGGTTTTTGAGATATTGGCAGAATGGAATTTTAAATGTACTTCCACAAAGAGTGACCTACAAAACAAACAAAATTAACCTCTGACATGGCTAAACGACTTAGTGCATATGTATGGTATAGGTGCCATAATATACAGACTTGTAGATATAGGAACAAACAATTACCATACAATTTTCTTTCTTCTTCGCTTTGTTTTCACCATCTTCAGAAACAAGAAAATATATAATTATTTGTTTTGGCAAAAAAAGGAACAAAACAACCTAACATTAACCACGGAAACATCTAAAAATTAACAACTGGTAACATTTGTCGGATTTCATTCACTTTTACGCACAATGACTGGTCCACCGATCTGGCAACACCATTAAAATATTCAGCGAGCAAATGACGTCGATAAAATAGCAACAATGAACTCCACAGTACCCTGCTCATTGGGGGTACAGTCTGAGGCAAAATTATAATATAACATTTAGTAAGAGTACTACGTACTACTAACTAGAAGATTACCGGATGATTATTTGGACAACGTTAGTAACTTTTTTACTCTTTAATCTAAAAAAATAATATTTTGAAACTTTATTACAATTTTCCAATTTAATGTTAATAAACTGGATAAGTTTTATTATTTGTGTAGACGCTTTTTAATCTTAAAGTGTAAGTTATGATACTGACAGCAAACTGTAAGATTTGGTATGGTATAAAACCTGTTTGGTTTCCATTTTCTACAGATTTTATTACCAAAATGTTGCGTAACTTCTGTGTAATTACTTCCCGAAAGACAAAAACAAGATGAATTTATTAAACAAAATTAAAATTCCCTATTAAACTGTGTTAAAGACTGTACTTCTTAAAAATGCCATCAAATATTTACGCGGTAGTACCCTCATTCGAGCGTAATCGGGGGCTGTAAAAAATTAACAACTTCGATTTTATATCACAGTTGCAAAGTAAGAAGGAGACGCCATTTTTATAAGAATTTTAATACCTCTTGAGCAACTGTTTGGAAATGCAATGAAATTGTGCTTAAAGTTATGATTGTTTACTTGAAAATACGACACTTTAACTTGTTAAGAACAAAGGCACATAATACATAATACACAAAGGCTTACGTATTCCACGATTCTTAAATGCATTTAGCAATTTTTAAAAGGAAATATTTATGTTTTATGATCGATTTTATTAATTAGTTGTACAAGTTGTTCCTGTGTTATAAAAAGTAGAAAAAAAACGCCACTCCAATAACTTGTTTTACAATGTGTGGATTTTCACTGGCTTATATTATTATATTTTATTTACAAATTAAAAGTTCTTACAGGATAATATCATTACTAGTTTCTGTAGTTATTGCAAAAAATATAATATATTCATACCAAGTATACCAACCAACAATAAAGATTCCCAAAACCTAAAAAATATGAGCTGCATTTTTTATAGGTAATGAAATATAAAATAAAACTGGAATAAAGCCGGTCTTTTATCAAATTCCCAAAATTCTATTCAAATTCAAATCAGGTTGGCCGATAGAATCTTTCTCTTTACAATATTTTTACAGCGATTGCTTTGCCACAGAACATTTTAGTGTGAAGAGGCCACCAGTTGTGGCACTAAAATTAGTTAATTTTCTGTTACACATATTCAGTTTGTCAGCCTATCAGTAGCCGCAGAACGCTGCTGTTTTCATGTTTAAGGGTGCATTTCTAAAGTTGCTCTCATCCTATGTTCCTGACTTTTCTATGCCCTGTTTTGGTCACAGGTTCGATTCCTGCAACCACGGATATAATAATTGTTAATTTTTAATCTACAAAAGAAAAGAATATAAGTATTAGGTATATCCCTTATCCAATAACACTCATGATAAAAGCGTTTGTTCAGAATGGGTTAGATCACCCTGTCTAAAAAAATATACATATAAAGTACAAAGTCTATAAAAATATATGCTCTATGGTCAAAGCGCCATGATTGATGACGTATATCAGAGCGAGGCCGTGATTCGCTGATTTGATTTTCGAAAAGACGTTTCATCTCGTTTTGAATTGAGTGTTAGAATAATGAACATTCCTTGATTTGTGAATTGGCACCTCATTAGGTATACCTGTATAAAAAAGGAAAAATACAGATTGGATGAAATGTGTTGAGTGGAGGTGCCACAGGACCAGATATTTTTCAGTTTTTTTTGTACTATTATATTTATGTATATACTACCAGGAAATAATACATACCTATTATAGTATCTTATAGGAACAATAAACGTCTACATTTCTTTTATTGCGACTTTTTAATATAACTACAATCGGTTAAAAAAGCGGTCATTGGTTTGAATTTCAGGAGTTGCAATTAAAGTAAGGATAACTATTATTAATATAATTGTCTACAGATAATTATCGGGAAAATTGTTTATTATTTTGTGTTATTGTCATCTTATAGTATATTTTTCTAAAGAAAATATGTTAACACAACACGGGAGTGTTAAGAGCATTCAGTTTTTTTACCTCTGGAAAGGTAATGTATGGGAACTAAGGCGGAAAATGTGAATATGTTTGTTGATAAGAGTGAAGAAAATATAACTAATTAGAAAAATGAAAGCGGTAGACAGTAAACGTGTGAATAAATACAATATTTTATAAAACTTAAAAAGTAGCTACGTGTTTCTGGTAGAATTATTGTAAACTAGTGATGCTCGCGGCTTCGCTCGCATTAAGAAGTAAAACTTGTATCTCCTATTTCACCCCATTAAAAGCGGCTTTTCCAAAAATCCTTTCTTAGCGGATGCCTACGTCATAACATCTACCTGCATGCCAAATTTCAGCCCGATCCGTCCAGTGGTTTGGGCTGTGCGTTGATAGATAATTATATCAGTCAGTCAGTCAATCAGTCAGTCAGTCACCTTTGAGTTTTATATATTTAGATTTTCAATGCATTGCTATGCATGTGTATTTACTGGCTTTCCTATAAAATTATAATATAAAAGCTTTATAAATTATAAAGAATAAATTTGGGGAGACCTTTTACCAATAGTGGGACACAATTTTATTAGTTGACTAAAAATAAAATAACATAATTCATTCTTTTTGCTACAATATAATTATACAACATAACTTTTTCAATCTATTTGATACATTATCATTTATCTTTTTGATGCATTGTTGTACTGATCGTGTTGAAAAAACACGTAAGCGAGAATGTAACTACACGTAACAAAAGCACACCTCAATCCACTAACAACAATAAAACTTAGACGAAACAAATCCTCGAAGTAACAAAGCAACCATTCTTAACTTAACCGAGCATCGTATAAATTTAACTTGAATCGCGACTTAACGCACCTGAAGTTAACTTTAACTTACGGTTCTGACTGTGAAGTATTTACGAGCTTAATTTAATTAAATTCTAGAACAGTTTTCTCGGAAAAGAGAACGGATATTTTGCATTAGTTTGGATAGTAAGAATATATTAGGGATTTGTAGGAAAGGTTGGAGTGGAGGAGCGCTGGTAAAATCTATATATGAAATAAATCTGAAGAGGGTAAAACATCTGCACATATATATAAATAAATAAATAAATAAAATAAATATTCCGGGACATTGCACACAGCGCCATCTAGCCCCACACTAAGCAAACGCTTGTGTCGTGGGTACTAGATAACGGATATAATACTTATATACTTTTCTTTTGTAAATACATACTTATTATACATAGAAACGACCAGACTCAACACAAGTAATTATTAATTTTAAAATTCATAAATACTTGTGTCAAGCGGGAATCGAACCCGCAATCCCTAGATTAGAAGGCAGAGCCACTACCAACTAAGCTAACAGGCCAGTCAACAAGCAACAGTCAGTCAAGGATATGTAGAAGATATTAGAAATCAATTGTTAGGGTATACTTTAAATCGATAGCAGAACACGTTTTAGCAGTTTTTGGAATTTTTGTCTGTTTATTTAAACGCCCATCACGCAAAAACGGCTGGATCATCATGATTTTTTGGTATGTAGGTAGTATGAGGTCTTAGAAGTGTCACAGGCTTTTAACCCGTAATAATGCGAGTGAAGTCGCGGGCGCCCTCTAGTATGTATGCAAGAAACATGATCAGACGTTTTAGTATCTTAGGTGATTTTTGGTGAAATATGATAATATCATTCTTTTTTGAACATTTTTATTATTATTATATGCCACTAAATTACAGTTTCTAATGTTATTTTTTTACGTACGTAGTACGTATAGTGTCACGCAATGTTTTTACAACAACAAAAAACTACAGAGTAACACCTAACTCTTTATCTTTATAATTTGAATTTAGTGACATTTGCACAAATATAACAGGCTTGGAGGCTTGACTAAGATATACCTGTATTCTGTGGCTATGCCTGCTATCTCAGCAGCCCCACTCCTCATACGGGCCATCAGCTCGCTTGACAGGTTATTCGAGCTGCGATCGATTGGCCCCCACTATAAATAGTGCCTACTCCTTCCCGTCGACTTCTCAAGCCTCGATGGCACACCAATTTGGATCTGAGGGAAACATACGGGGCGTCAAGAGATATTTTTTGTAAATAAAAGCTATATTAGTTTTTGATTATATTTTACGGTCATATTTACTGCCATAGATACATAGCCTAGAGTAGCAGTTTGTATACTATACATAATATATTTTTATATTTTTGACCATATTGTTAACTCTTGCAAATAAGTCAAATATACATATATATATATAATGCGGCGAAAATATACATCACTATCGACTGATTATATTGTCGTACCGCTTGGCTTCGAAACTTTTGGTCCGTGGGGTAAAAGCACGAAGTCTTTTATAAAAAAATTAAATAAAAGGTTGAATGGCATCACTAGAGACAAAAACGCTGGCTGGTTCGTTGCGCAAAGGATTTCTATAGCAATCCAGCGTGGGAATGCAGCCAGCGTTCTTGGCTCCATACCACATGTAGATGTTTTAAATTTAGGTTAAATGTACATACTCTTATTTAGTTTTATTAGTGTATATATGTGTATATATGGTTTATTATTGAATAAAATATATTTTAATTGGTGTTAGACAGGAAATAGTCAAATGATTTGGCATATAACATTTAAATTTAATCTTTCTACGCTACAGTAGACTATGTATTGACGACACTCTCTATATTTATATCGTATACATGCGAATGGATATTTAGTATTTATGCCCCCTTAGGTGACTCTGAAATGGTGTAATTATCAATGTGATACCATACGAAAACCTTACATTATAACCGGCTCGATACTTATATAGATTTTATGTGGGTAGCATTACAGGACGTCGCTAGAGTAGTAATGTGATAAGACTTATAAAACATGAGACAAAAAAGCTTTTAAAGCGTGATCGTCCGTGAAATCAACCCGTACTTTTCGCAGGTTGCTGTTTGATTTGACAAATTGCATCCTTTGTCGTCTCTGAGCCTTCGATAACCCCACTATTTGTACTACGGAACCCGCTAAACGGTTGGATTCTTCACGGAACCCTGTTTTGTTGGTTTTTCCAAGAGCCTTTTTCGTTTTGGCAGCTATTGTGAGAACGAGGCGTAAATCTTTACACGCTTTAAGTTAGTATAGAATGTTTAGATACCTAACGAAAAGGTTACGTATTTATTTTACTTTGGTAATAAAAAGCATATGTTTGTAGGTGTGATAATACTGTACCATTAATGAGAGCCCGTGAATCTGAAACTTTAAACAACACTAAGTAGACAATACACGGTAAATTAAAATAAAAAATTATGTGTGTCAAAAATTTTCCAACATTGTTTTGGTAAAAATTGAAAATATCTTTTGTTGATATAAGAATCGTGAAATCCAATCGCATTTTATTGCTAAAATAGTGACTCTCGTAACGCCTACAAATTATATCACAGCAATTACTACATCCCGTTGCTAGTATGCATTCCTCAGGACATCGTATTTTACCAGTTAGTTCCTTCCTACATTACGTTTGTGGTCTTCCTTCATTCCTCATAACTGAGGGCCATGATCCCCCTATATCATCATCATCATCATTGTCAGCCCTTGTCGACCCACTGCTGGGTATATACAATAGGAAATCTGAAAAGGACCTAAGGACAGAAATATACCTACTCGTTTTGTCATTTTTTTTATCTCCAATCAAGCTTATTAAATTAATTGACAACCTGTTTGTGTCTGGAGGCTTAGATTTGGAAAACATATTGGATATAAACAATAAATAAAGCGCTGTGACTTCACTTAACAAATTAAACCAATCAAAGCAATTTAAAAGAAGAAAGAAAAAAAAACAGATACTCCTTTACCAATCTTTTTCTGCATTCTGAAGAGGAATAAAGTGCAGATACCCATTATTTACACTCTATAATACTACAGGTATATACTCTTCCTTTTATTTACCGTCTCGGTGCAGGCTTTGACGCGATAAATCTTCGCATTTCCCCGAGGGAAATAACAGATGCCTTGCGTCTTGCTATCTGTTTGACACTAGTTTATATTGGCACTTTGATCATATTTGCTGTTAATATTATGATGTTATCAGATAAATATAATATTGAGATAAATAAAAGTAGATAAATTAACTTACTGAATTAAAAAACTGAGTTTAAATATTTTATTTTTTACCTGCTTACTATCAATGGGCTATACATATAGGTATAGATATACAGTGCTTAATAAGGTATAGTTTGACGTAACCTTTAAAAATTATAATGAAATAATAATTTTTCGACGTAATTTTTGACGTAAGTGCTAGCCGGTTATTACAACTAAATGATAATGAAAGTCACTAAATTATTATTAATTTAAATCTAATAAATTTGGACTTTGAAATCTAAATCTATCTTTGTCATCAATATCCCTTTCCTTAATATTTGCTTTCCAGATTTACTCACTGTTATTAATTTATCCAGCCATTAATTTAGTTTCGTCTTAATTAATAACAAGATTGTAGGCCTAAGATAATCTTACCCCAGACTTGCTAATTTGTTGTTGTTGACGCCCTGAATGCTTACTACGAAATATACCATTATGGAATAAGTATTAGTTCTTTTTTGTTTGAGACAGTAAATAATATAATAGTTTCTTTGGTTAGCCACTGGTAACTCTACATTAAGGTCAATAAAAATAAAATTTAAAACTCTGTTACCTAATTAAGTTATCTTTAAGGCAAGAAATAAATAAATTCTTATTGTAATTCTTATCTACAACTGTTTTACTGTGATTTTAATATATGATTATTTATAACTCGTCAAATCAAAAGCTACATAACAAAAAATGAATAGAGTATGATTCGAAAGAAAGAAAGAAAACATATCTTGTGGCAGATTTAACAGACAAACAACAAACATCAAATCTGCCACAACACAGCCCAAACTCAGAATAATGCTGATTCCTAATAGGTCTATCATACTCCGTAAGGTCTCACCACGGTCTCACAGCCTTGCTACAATAGAAAATGTAGTGTTAAGTCTGTTATGTCAAAATTAGTAGCCTCAATATAGAACTTAGTATATTTATATACTAAGGAATCTTATTCAGTAATTTTGTCCCAAGCTTGCTACTAGACCTCTGACATAACAGCAATATGACACCGAAATTAGTAAACTCGCAAGCACTGACACTCTATATTCGCAACTACAAATATGAAGCAACGCGGTAAAATTGCCAAACTAATTTAATATCGCGCTCAATTAATATCATAGATGGCGGTAGTGTCGCACCTGCGTAGTCTACGCGTTTACTGACGTTATCCCGCCGGGATGGTGGTTTTTTTACATAAGGCGTTTGCTTTTGATAGTAGTGTCCTTTATTTATTTTATCGCTAAACATCTCTTTCGTTCAACTACCTCATACTGTTATGATTAGATTTTATTTTCGAACCATTTTTTATTTAATTTTACTTGACAACTACGCTTGATATTTTTTTTGTTATGTAGTTAAAAGAAAGAGAAAAGGAACATATTGTGTGGACTCACATTTACATGTCCTAAAAAAATAGATGTGGTAAAACGAATGTAAGTATGTTGTTTATTAGTGTATATTTTGTAAATGTTTTTTGCTTCGGTAAATAAGAGAATACTTGATCAGGCATGATGCTGTCATCGTCTATTTTCTTACATTCACCAAAAGGTCAAGGTGTCGTTCAAAATACTGCCAATAGCCGAGTCCGCCACTGTCATAATTACTATAACTTACTTACATTTCATTATTTTTACTGTAGCACCGCCAATCATCGATCGTATTTAAGTTTTTCATTTTGCAAGGAATGGGTTTGCACTTGACCATAATTCGGTTGATGGTAAGCAATCATTTCGGTCAAGGATGTAGCGTGCTTACCCGTAAGAACCGATTATTCACTTTTTGAAGTATGATAAAATTTTAATATTGAAATTGTGTAAATGTAGGGATAATACTAAAGTACCAAACGCTCCGTCCTTCCCGCGAGTATATGCAAAAGCAGAAAGTGCGGGTAGTTCGAAACTAGCCAAACTTGTATAATTGGCGCCCAGTCTGGGCACTCATTGAATTTAATAATAAACTTGATATTAATGCAGCACTATAAATACGGCACGGCTTTATATTTACTACTGTTACGTATTAGTTTTCTGGCAGTATTGTTTAAGGAACTACGAGTATAAAATGTCTATAGTGTTATGTGTTTTGCTGAAACAAGATGACCAAAATACTGGCCTTTTTCTGGCTCAAAGTATCAGCATTGCCATCCAGCGTGGTAATGCGGCCAGTATGCTGGGCACGCTGCCCTCTGGTAGTGGGCTGGAGCTCTTAGATTATCTTTAGGCTTTTCTAAAGATATTCTAAGTGCCCCTTTTTTGTAGTAGTTAGAAGTAGTATGTTTAGTTTTTTTTCCCCTTGTTTTTATATTTTATTATTGGAAACAAGATTATATTTTGTCTTTTACATCTGACAGTTAAATGCCTGGTTATAGACTTTCAGACAAGACTGTCTGAACACACCGTTAGATTCTTGATATTAATTTAAACCAACGAAATCTAAACTCGAATCAAAAGCGGTCAGTAAACACTGCCTATTCTGCTACTATTGTAGATTAGTTTCTATAATAAAATGAGAAAATTATTTACTATCATAATAAAGTAGATTTTTCAGTTACTTATGATTATAACTGTGTTTATGGACACACATTCATACATTAGACATGCATTTAGACTAAAATTGCCTTGATAGAGTAAAATCAACTCTATTTTGCTGACGTGAATAAAAAATACAAAAAAAGAGTTTGTCTTTATCTTGTTTGTTTACCGTTCTATGTTTACGATGAGTCGTAAACCTAATACGTACCTTTGTCCTTACCCGGGGAATAAAATGCTTGTAAAAATACCTAAAATTATAGGGGGTTTTATGGGAAGGCTTAAAGTGGAGCCTATTTACCGATAGCACCCGGTAGAAAAGTCTACAAGCATTTTAGTTTTGTAAAACGCGTGAATAAAAGAGGTCCAAAATTTCACCCCATGTCTTAATAATTTGTAGCTACTCTAAGTTGATCTGAATTATAAAAGAATCACTTGTATCCCTAACTCCTTACAAAACATTATCATTTTAAGGTTGTCAATTTTCAGTCCTATATATTTTTCCTCTTTCATAGGCTTTTATAGACTGTTATTATTATCTAGAGCCATAATTCCAAAATAAAAGCGGAATATTATCACGAGATATTTTAAACAAATAGGATGCTACATTTTAGCTGCAAAGATAATGAAATTCGTGATGAGGTAATCGTCATTCATTGAATAAGTTTTCCTGTTTTTCCTTATTGCTACATTGAAAAGGGATCTTACCCATTAAAATAAGAATACTAATTAGTTCATACAGTTTTATGACTGATTCTGCTTACATATAAAGGGTTAGTGATAACAAAAATGTAACCGGTTTTTTATGCTTTTTCAACATCACTAGATAAGATATGAATTGAATGTGTTTTATATCATATGCAATATAATAAATTAAACAGGTAATGTTTCGTTAACATAAACCAAATACTTAGAGTAAAAATGCGTGTTTTTTTATTTTTTACAGTTTATGAGAAATAAGTGGATTATTCTTGCATATTAAGTAATTTTCATTACAACATTTACTAACAGTTCTTGATTCGCAAAAAATGCTGATATGCAAAATACACGTTACAATGTTTAAGCGAGGAAATCATAGTTTTATTGCTTTTTTTTGCATTTTACACATTATTTCCATGTAACTCTGAATAGAAATTCTGTTACAGTCATGTTAAAAAAACATAAGAACAAAATCTTCCTATATATTCATGGTATATAAGCCAAGTTTATGGTTGGAAAGAAAACATTATTGCTTGAAACACCACTGAGTAAAGAGTGTTAATAAAATTAGTACAAAATGAAGTTACTTCTGGTGTTTGCTTTTGTACTGGCTGCAGGGTTGGCACAAGATGGCGTCCCAATCGGTAAGACTTTAGTAGTAAAATAAATCGTGTATGTGGACATATTACGTAAATAAGTATTATGTGTGAATAAAATACATTGCCTATTTTAAATTTAATTGTAAACATATCAGGTAAATTTTGTACAATTGCATTCTAGTTGATTATGGCGCACTGTAATATCATGTTATGCGCCCTAAGCACCAGTAGCTCAGACAACGGTGTTTTATTTTTTGTTTCTGTTTACCAAAAGCAAGCAATTTGTCAGTTGTTAGGTGGAGCATAAAGCGGCATCTCTTAGGTCACACAACCCATTACATTGAGTTATTAGCGATCTTGGCCCAAGCACAGCCCAGAAGCACGTATCACCTTTTTAAATTATGTATCTAGAAATTTATTAAATATGCTTTTTTTCAGCCAAATGTCCATCAGGCGAGCACTCAGTGCTGTACTGTCCACAGAAGGCCGAGCCGTCGTGCGACAACCCTACAGTCCATGACCGGGCCGGGCCAGCCGCGTGTGGCATCCCTGACTGCTTCTGCAACCAACCTACTGTTAGGGATACGAAAACTGGGCAGTGTGTTGCTCTTAGTGACTGTAAGAAATAAAATATAAGTATTTTTTTTAATATCAAAATGTCAAACATCATTTACATTTATATCACATTAATTAAGAGTCACAATAAAATAAAATACACAAACAAACAGACAACGAACAAAACACTACTTCCCGCGCGCGGAACTGAATGTCCCCAGTACACTGGCAGCGTTTCCTCGTAATTTTTATTCTAAATTATGTTGTAGCATTTATTCGACTTGATTGTCTAAATTTATGACATAGTTAATATGAATAAAATATGCTATAAACCTTCCTATTCATTTTCTTATTGTAATAGAATAGAAATGTAATCACCTTATAACATCTCGTTACATGAGGAAAGTCAATTTACTTTTTGTTGGTTCATACTTAAATTAGGCTTAAGTTACTAAACTTATCCCACAGTTCGGTCATACAAAAATGGTGATACTGACAAAGGCAATCTTATGTATTCATATGAATAAAACGGGTTGTTAAGGAAAAAAAAAATGTACTTTTAAAAGTGTTGAGAGGCGTATTTCCATTATACTTATTTATTATATTACTAGCTGTGCCAGCGACTTCGTCCGCATGGAATAGTTATTACCATAAAAACGGTTCTAGTGAGTTAATCTTGAAAGATAGACATATACTGTTCCAGACATTTTGTTAGATCATTTCAAGAGGAATAATTCTTTCACACGTATTTTTTTGATATCTTGAACCGTTTTCGCAGCACACGCAACGGAAGCTCTCAAAGATGAATAATTTTCCCCGTTTTTTTCACATTTTCCATTGTTTCTTTGCTCATATTAGTTGCAGCGTGATGTTATATAGCCTGAAACTTTCCTCGATAAATGGTCTATTCAACACAAAAAGAATTTTTCAATTCGCACCAGCAGTTCCTGAGATTAGCGCGTTCAAACAAACAAACAAACAAACTCTTCAGCTTTATAATATTAGTATAGTATAGATTAGTATAGATGAACAAAACTTTATATATTTGTTTTCTTATTATGGACATATGTTGCATAGAAAAGTGAAGAAAGTATATATAACAACATCTACAGGCAGCTCATGGGCCTGTCGCGGAGCTGCAGTGCATCCGGTATGTTTTTTGACGCACGCATTGACAGCTTTAATGCTATACAGCGTAAAAGGATTGCTTCTTTTATGTCCAGAGTTGACATTTGTAAAAACAGTATTATTAAGAGTCTGTCTGACCGCATGCACATGACTGCAACATACCGGCAATGGTTGGATATTGTCACGTAATCTGTATTTCTACATAATTTAATTTAATCTTGTTTTATGC
This sequence comes from Macaria liturata, assembly GCA_964023185.1. Lineage (NCBI taxonomy): Eukaryota > Metazoa > Arthropoda > Insecta > Lepidoptera > Geometridae > Macaria > Macaria liturata. Next base: position 15,227,710 of record OZ026809.1, on the reverse strand, counting down.
CTTTATATTGTACTTTTGTGAACCTTTCTATGGACCCTGCTGTCTGAAATAAAGACTTATTATTATTATTATTATTATAGCTGTCTCTTTGTTCCATAGTATGCTGTTTTTTGTTTAGCGTAACAACTTTTACCTGATTAGTATGTTTACAAATCAGCACTAACACTTTTACAAATACTTTTGAAACAATATGAAATCTAACTTGCGACGTCTGAATGATTAAAAAATATAATCCAAATGTAAGAGAATTTATCTGAACCGCTTCTAATTGGGCGAATCTGTAATTTCCCGAAGGATGCGAGGTGGTCCAAGTCATAAACGCTAGCAATTAAAAATTTAATAAAATAAAACTTTGCAACCAACTACAGAAATAGCGGTTTCAGTTCCATGTATGAAGATGATTAATATGTAATGACGGTCCCTAGAATCGTTTAATAACTCTGACACCTGAGTTAGCCACTAAGCCGCCCTAAGGGCCTCTAACATGGCTTAACGACCGCCATACTAGACAAACAGCCAGGACTTACAATTTAACGTATCATCCGACCCACGGAAGAGCCCAAAATGGTATGGCAATATTTGGTCACCCATCCAAGGACTGATCGCGTCGACCTTTGCTTGACATTGATGATCGCATGCGATTGCCTCCACTAGCTGAGCTAAGGGCACTGCTAAGATAGTGGATATGCAATGTTATAGCAAACATTTGCAAAAACATAGCAGTCTGTTATTTTTATTAGTGTTCTTTTATAAATAATTTCTTATACTTTATCCTCCGCCCGAAACGAACCTGATGATAATAATTCTCTAACCGGCTGAGTTATTCGTTAATGAGTGCTTGCGTCGGGTGGCTTTCATTACCGCTTACCGCTAATATATCAAGATATCTAAGAATTGTGACCATTTTTTTACTTTTTTTAACTTGAACAGGTATGCACTTGGCCATAGTTTTTTTTAATATTTTGATGGAGTAATGCCACAACTGCCTTCTTTTTTTATCGAGAACTCTAATGTCAGAGTTGTTAAACCGCCCCCGAGAGACCTTTGACTTGACTCAATGACTTTCGCGCTAAATAATAAACTGCCAGGACCTACAATTCAACACGTGATACATCCCACGAAAGCGTCTAAAATGGAATGTTAGTTTTAGTCACCCGCGTCTACAGTTATCGCATGCAATTGTCTGCGCTAGCTGAGATATGGACGCTTTTTTATTTTTTTTTAACTTGAACGGGTTTGCACTTGGCCTTAGTTTGCCTGGTAGTAAGCAAAGGCTATGGTGTGGGCTATGGCCTAAGATGGAGCGTGCTTACCCGATAAGAACCTTTGTATTCTACCTGTTTCATCTTTTTATGTATATATTGTTGTGTCCTGTGTGTCAAAATAAAAGCCTTGAATTTGAGTTTTGAATTTGAATTTGAACCGATTCACCCTTTGCTTGCAAAGGCAGACATGCACCCACCGAAATCATCAAAACAATACACATTCTCAGTTTTTACGACTAAGTAGCTAGGTACTCAAATTTAATTTAACGTTTGATGTAATGCTGGAACAAGCTCACGCATTGACTTAACGACTTTAACTCTGTTTTATTATCTTTTAAGAAGGCGTTTCAGTCGTTTTATGGCTCATTTCAAGGCGAATTTAATGCCTTATATTATTTTGTTTCATACATTCCTAAGACGTGGAGTTGCGAAAATTTCAGCGGCACTAAAACGATTTACGATTTGACACGTAGTATGCGGGTACTTATTATTATACTTTAAGTTGCGCATAAAAAATCTTTTTAAAATATTAATTTGTACACAGATCGATTTAGTCTTATTAGAATTTAGAAGGAACACCATCACATACAATTTTGCCAAGTATTAATTTTATGTCACCGCCACCCTGTAGAAGTTTTTGATACTGTTTAGCAGCTATCGAACTATGAATGACATGCATAAAAAAAATCAAGTGTAATGTCAATTTAAGATGAACAACATTAAAATTTCTCAGTTTGATGGCCTATCTTCCCACTTGACATTGGCAGAATTGCGAAGTTATATCTACGCAAAGCCATAAAAAAAAAGTTTTATGTCAACGTCAGATTAAATGTCAATAAGAGGTTAATCAACCTGCAACCGAACAACAGTTTACCTTTGGTAATCGGGGTCGCTCCGGTCTGAACCGAAAAGGGATACCATTTGGTGTCAATTTATTTTTTAAATATTTTGCTATTCCGTTCTGAACCTAATTCGTTTTATGTACAGTCACCAAAAAGATGTTTGCAGTTTATTTTAGATTTTTTTCTGATTATTGTATATAACTTTTGACTGTTAGAAAGAGTACGGCAGTTGTTAGTCCATATCAGAGGCAAGGATTGGGTCGTCCGGTCGCGAGATGGGTCGACGACATCGTCAAAGTCGAGGGTTCAACCTAGATGAGGTCTGGAAAAGATCGACGCATATGGCACATACATAGGGAGGCCTATACCCAGCAGTGGGATCCCAAGGGCTATGGACGATGACGAATTATGATCAGAGGTTCTACAGGCGGTTTGAAAACTTTCATACGAACTTACTTACTAATCACAGTTTGAGTTTGAGTTTTGAAATTATTTATTAACCATAAACTTATAAAACATTTGATATAATAGTGTAAATAACAATCCTATTGTACAAAATTATGCTCAACAAAACATTTAAAAGGATTCCACTTTCCTATTATAAACTTATCACAGTGGTAATCACAATAAAACAAAAAATTCTACTTATTTATGTACATGGATTGTAATAATTTTATTATAGACGCTGACATGTAAGAAATGTATTTTCAATAAAAACCTTTGACTTTGTCTTAAACATCGGTAATCGCAAATAGCTAGAACAGTTTTATCTACTAAGTACAGATAATAATAGTTCTCTACAAGTGAATTCCCACGTTCACACTCTGTATATCACAATGGAGTCACCTAAACGAAATTTCAAACACCTTCCTCCGGCCTGAGTGGGTAAGTGTGTTTCTGACTCGGATACACAGATTACCTACCTACACAAAGATATCGTAAGAATTAAATTAAGAGAAACAAATGTATCAGAAAAAATAAATTTTAGTAGCAGTTACGATTTTGGGTTATCAATTTCAAAACTTAGCATATATTATGCTAATCGCACGTTAGGTGCAATGAACTAAACAACGTAAAAAGAAACTCCATTATTTTCGAATGTTTATAAGCGTTTGAGTATGTGTGTAACTTCATTTTTCTCAAACGGCAAACCCAAACAAACTTGTAGTCGTAAGGTAGACTACAATGTAAACAAGTATTTCGGGACATTGCACGCAGTGATTATAGTCACATGTATGGTTGAATGTTTAACTTAAACTATAATGTTATTGTATTACTTTACTACCCAAGTATTTACCGATTTGGGCCGAAGGTGGAAAGCATTATTTCAATTGTTTTTTAATAATAAAGGATACCTATGTATGTTTAAATAGTTTTTGTATCTAAAAGAAGTAATCTATCCTACCAAGGTTCCTGAAACACGTAGAATTGGTTTACTCAGAACAGGCTTTGTCTGAGGTCTACTTTGCTTTACGGAGGACTACTTCGCTACTCCCAGGCCAGGGTTTCTACTTCGCTTTGGCAAAATGTCTAGCAAACAACGGCCTATAGTGAAAGTTATATTGATAAATTCAAAATTTTATGATATTTTTTAGTACCTACTTAAATAGTAGTTTTGAGTAACAAAGCAGGTAATGCCCACAAACCATTTAGTTAGATACCTACATCACTATCACTACATAGTATAAAGCAAAGTCGCTTCCCGCGTCTGTCTCTATGTCTGTATATATGTATCTTTTAAACTAAACGACGGATTGATTAAGGTTTTCTGAATAGGTAGAGTGATTCAAGAGAAAGGTTTATATTATGTTTAATAACGCGTGTGAAGCCACGGGAAAAAGCTATTTTTCAAATATTTTAACTAAGTATAATCCAGAGTTGGCCACTCTCATTCGATAAGAGGAAGTATATTAAACTTAATAAATAGACTGGCCTACTGTTAGCTTAGTTGGTAGTGGCTCTGCCTTCTAATCTAGGGGTTGCGGGTTCGATTCCCGCCTGACACAAGTATTTATGCATTTTAAAAAATGTATAATTTCTTGTGTTGAGTCTGGTTGTTTGTATGTATAATAAGTATGTATTTACAAAGAAAAGTATATAAGTATTATATCCGTTATCTAGTACCTACCCACGACACATGCGTTTGCTTAGTGTGGGGCTAGATGGCGCCGTGTGCAATGACCCGAAATATTTATTATTATTATTATTAAGTTGAAATGTTATATCTTTATCTTTTTGATCTCCAGACATTAGTCACAGTATTAGTCGTGCAATTAAAAAAGGACTCAAAAATATTTTTAAAACAAACAAACACACTAGTCTCTGTTCCCACTGCAACCTCCTATGAAGCATCGCATAAACACATAAATAAATACAAGCACACGGAAAAGTGGCCAGAAATACTATTGTCCTTACAGGGATATTTGTTATTTCACAATTTATGTGAGATGTGAAGCAAAAATGAGTAAGCAAATTTTCTAGACTAACTAAAGTTAAAAAATATTTCAAATGCAGTTCTAATAGGCAGCATCATTCTTTAATTTTTTAAAGTGTTGTAGTACATTTTTTTGTGATTTGGTGAAAACCGGGAAGGATGTCGCATGTTCCACAGACAAGGGCCTCGCCCTATTATTTGTGATAATGATTCCTAAGCCTCACAAACTTTGTTCACCGCAGAAGCCATTTAGGTAAAGTCGAAGTTGAACCTTTGTTCATGCTTGCTATGCTATGTTTAGCAGGAACCCTGTATGGTAGCAGACAGGAAGGTGTGCAGGAAATAGCATATTTTATGCACAGGTCTACATGAAAACCTACTAAGTCGAATGTACTCGACATAAAGAGCTTCGCTTTTAGATGTAACGACACTATTTTATGTCGCATAAACTTGCAAACCTAGTTTTATTGAGGCGGAAATTATTTGGTCCGCAAAAGTATTCAACATCAACATCTGCAGTTTCTATCCACCCACTGTTATATCGTCCTCCTCCTTAGCCGTATTCCTCAGTACTGAGAATCGTGACTCCTCCTCAAAATCAATTCGCTAGGGAGTTCTATTAGGCAGATACATACTTAATACTTAATACAGGAGGGCTCTCGTGTCCTTCCACGGATGACACCATGTCCTTGGATTTGTGGTCCTCAAACATGTCGGCTTCGTCTCGATTTTTCCTTCATCGTTAAGCGAGTGCATATCCACACATAACTTGAAAAACAAGTCATATGTTTAGGGTCGGTATTCGAACCAGGATAATCAGATTGTAAAGCGAGCGTTTCTCCAACTCAGCCCGACACACTTTTGAGGAACTATTAGCACTGGTCTATTTTCTGAAACCTAATATACAATTGCTGACCAAACAATACTTCCAGTTTTATTGTATGCTAAATCATGGGTGAAATTTGTAGTTTCGCCTCACTGACATTGTAGTTTGATGCTCGTTATAAAATAATGTAGGAAGGTGTGAAATGGATATTGAATGTCTAATTCAACAATGAAATGAAATCAATGGTTTCGTAGGGAAAGATTTTGTATTGGGAATTTTTCACCAACCAAAGATTATCTTATTATTTTTACTTATCGCTGGCAATATAAATCGTAAAGAAAAATAGTTTGTTATTTATATAGGTTAAGATTTTTTTATTTTTTTAACTTGAACGGTTTTGCACTTGACCATAGTTTACCTGATAGAAGGCAAAGCCTATGGCCTAAGATGGAGCGTCAAGGTTGAATAAATGGTTCTTTAGAACAAAAAAAAAATAGAATGTATCTGCACTGAGGCCAAATAAAACATCATTGCAAAATATCGTAGTGTCAATGTATCGTAGCATTAAACTATATTAAATGTCGGAAGGTATAAAATCATGTGTCCACCACTTGACTGTCGGAATACGATATTCTCTAAGGACAACAAGATACTTCTATAGTTAGACTAGTAAAATAATACGTTTCAAATATTGTTTACTATTTGACACAAAAAAGATAATTGTTTATTTTTACTTAGTTGAGGTGCGCGTTTGACTACAGCCCGCTTGATGTTGCATCATCAATCATTGCTGCAGCTTACGGTATGACACAATATCTAGTAGGGTAGGTAACTGTAAATCTGAATTTGAAAACTGGTTCGCAGGGAAACAAAGTTTCTTAGTATGTCATTTTTTAAAAGACTCTCTCTTTCTCCCTCATGAGTCGTATTTCTTCATGACTGAGGGTCATGACTCCCCCGCAGAATTAATTCGTTAGGGGAGTTCTCTCGGGCAGATACATCGTGGTGGGCGCCCAGGTGACACATGTCCTCGGATATTGTGGTCCTCAAACTTGTCGGTTTCTTCACGACGTTTTCCTTCACTGTTAAGCGAGTACAAATCCACACATAACTTGAAAATACAAGTCATTAGTGTAGGGCTGGATTCGACCCAGGGTGCGTCTGGATGAAAAGCAGGCACTGGAACCGCTGAGCCACACTTGCTTATAAAAGACTACATGCAATTAATTTATTTGATAATCATGGATAGAGAAGAAATTCTTGTCTCTCAAATCAAATTCTTCTATTACCAAACAGTATAAAACCACGTCAACAAAACAGATAATCATATAATATTATGTGTATTGTATATTATCAGTATTTTAGTTATTTGTGTATCGAGCATCGCTCCATTCACTTACGTGGCTGTAAATGATTAGATTACATGTGCAACTTTTGTAATTAGGGTAATCTTAGAACAATATTTTGTTACTCAAATAATTGAGATTATATTGATTAAGTTTGAATGTCGGTTTGATTGCATTTAATTAATAGTTCTTTATAATATGATTTTGTGAAAAACAAACATTTATCTCTATGATAGATATTTCCGATATAGTATAGGTATATGATAAAACATAGTGTAAATTTTTTTCACAACAGATTTTTTATTTTTTATTTATTTATTTATAATGGTACACAAAACAGAATGTGTTCCCAAATAAGCTAAGTATACATACAAAACTGGTTTTGATCCAGAACAAATTCCTAAGATATGTGTACATATGATATGTACACATACACAGATTGTTGCCAAGTGTCGCTGGCATTAACATTAACGTATTCACAAACTAGCAAGCGAGTATTTTATTTTTCTATGTAGCTATATTTCTTCGAGTCAACCCGAAAACAGCTGCAAGTATTGATAACACCTTATCACAATCTACTAATTATCAACTAGAATAAATAACTTTACTTTTTATCAACATTGCAAGTAATGATTAATAAAAAAGTCAATCAGTGTTCAATCATTATACGACAGCAACAACCATGTTGCGGACAATTATTTTAGGTGTTATTTTAATAGTTTTTAGTGCAAATTGCAAAGAAAAGAAGGAAGATTTAAGAAAAGTGCATTTGGAAGGACTGGGCAATGTACTGGGAATGAAGTTCTGGGACGGAGAATTCCATGAGTTTTTTGGAATACCTTACGCCAGTGCACCTAAAGGAGCTGACCGATACAAGGTAAGTTTTTTTTTTACGTGGTATAGGTTTACGTTTGACCAAAGCCTGATAGAACTAGATGTAAGATATAAATTGTATAAGATATAAATTGGCCGGTTAAATAATTATGAACAAAAACTATTATATATAATTTTAAGACGTTTATATAAAACAATTACATCAAAAACTATTCTTATTATTTTTAAAAATATGTATTTAATAGTAACTTTATGAAGATGACATTACTTTTCTCTTATTCCAGGCACCATTACCTCCAAAGCCATGGGACGAAGACATGAAAGCAAACCGTGGAGTTCTCATGTGTCACCAAGTCTACAAATCCCACGGCGAAGACGAAGGCGACCTTCTATTCGGTGAAGAGGACTGCCTAGCTGTCAGCTTCTTTGTACCAAAAGTAGCTTCTGAAACCAAGCTGGTTCCAGTCATAGTGTATGTACACAGTGGAGCTTACGTTGGTGGTAATGGAAACATGGCCAAATTCCACTTCCTGGCTAGACAAGACGTCATTGTCGTCAACATGAACTACAGATTAGGAGCGATCGGGTTCGCTTGTCTTGGAACTGAAGATGTCCCTGGTAACGCAGCTCTAAAGGACATTGTTGCTGCTCTGAAATTCATCAAGAAGCATGTGAAGAGCTTTGGTGGAGATCCAGACAACATTACTCTTGCTGGATACAGTATCGGGGCATCTTTGGCTGAGATTGTCGCTTTATCGCCAGCAAGCAGAGGACTGTTCAACAAATTGGCCTTGGACAGTGGTTCTGCTTTAAATCCTTTCGCTATTAATAGACATCCTATCGAAACTGCAAAAAACTTAGCCGTATCTGTAGGCTATGACGGTGATGGAAGCATCGAAGATTTGAACGAGTTCTTCATAGATGCTGACACAGAAGATATTCAGGGAATTGCCAGAAACTATTTCCTTAAGAACAGTACGTTTGGTTTCTCCCCTTGTATTGAGAACCCTAACAACCCTGATGCAGTATTGACTGAATCTCCTCTAGAAACGTTAAAGAAAGGTAACTATGGAGACTTTGCTTTACTCCACGGTTGGGCTAACATGGAAGGTATCAGTCGTACTAGTCAATTTGAAGAATGGCGAGGTGAAATGAATGAAAACTTTGCTGACTTTCTACCTGCTGATTTGTTTTTTGGAAACGAAAAAGAAAAAGAAAATTTCATCAAAGAACTCAAGGAATTTTACTTTGATGGCAAACCTATAACTGTGGATAGTTTGAGAGGTTTCATTGACTACTTTTCTGACTCAATGTTTAGATACGCCATTGTAAAGTCTTTGAAGTATCATGCACAGAACTTGAAGAAATCTATCTTTGCCTATGAGTTTTCATATGTTGGTAAACTAAATACTCAGCACAATTATATGGATAGGATTCAAGGAGCCAGTCACAGAGATGCTTCTGGCTATATCCTAGATTTTCATGACTGGACTAGAAATTTCACTGATATGGATCAACGAGATATGATGATCTATATGTGGGCTGACTTTTTGAAATATGAGTAAGTTGCTACATATTATGAAAGCATTTTTTGATTACATTATAATTGTTTTATTATCATTTATTGACATATAAGATTTTTCCACTAAAATTATAATTTTTAGCACACCGTATGAAGTAGTGGTTGTGTCGTTAACTCAAATGGAGTAAATATTTGTTTTTATTCTTATTATGTAATAGATATAAATTTCCAGACAATGTAGTTATTTTTATTTTTCAGAAACCCGACAGTATACGAGAGTCCGCTTCTTACGATGAAGTGGCTCAAATACACACCCAAGGATCAATTATACCTTGATATGGGCTACGATCTCGTCATGAAAAAGGACCCCATGGCTAAAGCCTTTGAACTATGGGATAAAGCTTATAAGACAAACTACTGGAGCCCAACTGTTGTCAACCCGGCTGCCTATGAAAAGGCAAGAGAAAAAACTGAAGCCAAAAAACATGTGAAAAAGATAAAACCTCCGAAAGAGTTACCTAAATCAGATGATGACGAGGAAATGCCTTATATTCCTGAAGGTGTTGCAGCTGCAGAGAAATTGGCTGCTGAATCTAAATCAGAGGAATTGAAACCAGTAGAAACCAAACCAGCTGAAACCAAGCCGGTCGAAACTAAACCAGTTGTGCCCAAACCTGTTGAAAACAAACCTAAGAAAGAAGAAGTAAAAGATACAAAAAAGACTGAAGAAAAACCTCCAGTAAAAGCACAAAAAGCTGCAGAAGAGAAAGTTCAAGTCAAAGTAGAGCACCCAAAATGAGTAGGGCTAGTTAGTGAAATAAGATAATCAAATAAATTGTGATTGACAAGATTTACTGTTATCTTTGCGTTAGATAATAAAATTATTAGTTAGAAACAAGCTAGCTATCTCGACAACATTTGAACTTATATATAGGCAAGTACCCAAGTCAAACATGAGATTTACCTTTAAACTATATTTCCATGGATTTTCACTGTCTATCATAGATAAAAATGATATTTATTTTCTTGAATTTCTCTCTTAAAAGCTAAGAGCCCCTCAATTTATTGTTCAGCGTGCATTTGCTATTCAAAATAGAGTAGGTATTCTAAAGTACACAGAGTAAGAAAAAATACAGAGCGTGCTTATGACTCAAAGAGGAATAGTGACTTGACAAAAATATCCTACTAATAGGCTGATGTCTCTTGGTATGAAAAACACACATCTTTCTAATAAATATGAGAGTGTTTATTTATAAAGTTTGTGTGTGTGTGTGTGCTTTTAATATATATCAAAAGTATATAAAACTATCAATCAATCTATACATACATATATTAAAGCTAAAGAGGCTAGAAAGTCTGAACATTGAAGATACCTAAAAAAACAATTTTGGAGATACATGTACTTTAAATTGATAGAAGACCAGTTCCAACCATTTTTAGAAATTTCGTCTGTTTATCTGTGTCTCTGCTTATTTAAACGCTCATAGCGCTCATAGGCTGAACGGATCATCATGATTTTTGGCATGTAGGTAGTCTTAGGAGTGTCACAGGCTACTTTTTATCCTAAAATAATGCGAGCTAAGCCGTGGGCGTCCACTAGTTGCTTAAAGTATAAAAGTAAAGTATCGCATCCTCATATTATCACCTCCAAGTTGAGCTCCCCTTGGGGTGAAAAAATATTTCCAATACAGTGCTTTGAAATCGCGCGTTACTTCGCAAAGGAGCTTCTTTTTGAGGACGTCACTCACAGGGCCTAGTATTGTAAGGCACAAATAAGGGCTGTGACAGACAGGTACCAATGTATTTGATAATAGCATATAATGTACTAGACATTATAGCATATAATGTGGTAAGGCTTTGTTTGGCCGTGGCTTTGTTCGTATTTATTTGGAATTAAATGTACTCTGAAACTTTTTCAAATCAATAAATTTCTAGAATATAATAAGTAGAAATATTCGAAAAAACTATCACTTCGCTACATATTTTGTAAACTTGTATTAAAGATATTTGACTTGTAATATACTACCAGTTTCAGTTACTGCGGATCACATAAAAAAACCTAAATTATTGTCACACTCAAAAGATACAAAGAAAAAACTATTTCAACAATCTGGTTTGTTTCAGAAAGCAATCCCTAGTTTCCGTCCTATAACTGACATCGCAATCGCAAGTGTACAACCTTTCCTCTCGCTATATTTTGGGCGAACCGTGGGTCGGATGATACGTTATATTTATAGGTGCCGGCTAATAGTACGGCAGTCGTTTAGGCCATGTCAGAGGCCCTTAGGTCGGTTTAAAAACTCTCGCCAACAGAGTCGGCCACTATAATAGGAAGGAGAAGAAGACTTCTAATGTACTACTTACAGAAATAAATAAGTATCAATGTCCTGTACAAGAACATTAACCGTATCCAACTGCTACACAATAGACTGAGGTACTCCATTACATACAGTGAGACCACGTTGAGCGGAATGCTCGGCACTCGTGCTGTCACTCGGCGACACTCGGTATCCGATATTGACGTAACTCTACGGAGCTGCAGCCATGCTGAGAATGCCAACCTACCTATACACAGAGTGTTATTAACTTGCTTTAATCTTCAATTTATCATATTTGAAAATAGCCTAGTATTGTAACTGTAAAAGTCATCAATTTGATCTATACATATAATAAAACTGTAACTTATACATCATAAAAAGCCTAGGGACTTCTGAGAAAGTTTTGATTAAAATTTTGTTAGTTTATTTCGGTTGTCAATTTTCCGGCGTGACAGTCAGTAGTCTGAGATTTTCAGATCTAGTGAACGGAAAAGCTCCTAAGTTCTCGTACATACACGTCTCAAATCTGTTGTTCATAGACTTAATTTTGTAAAAATATTTTGTATATCTAGGTTTTAAGTGTCAAGTGTAATGAACAAAACTATTCAATATGTCTATAAAATTTTTAACCACTTTCCTCGATTTGATCTAAATCTGATACTCTTATCATTGGGCTTTTACACCTAATCCTAATCCTAATGCTTAAAATAAAAAAATAATAGAGCAAATAATAGCCTAAGAGTTTTAAATACAGAACAGCCTGTATACAAGCAACCGCCAATCGCCGCATACCAAAGCGACGTGGCGGTGCTATGCAAATCAAAGCATGTGTCGTGATAATATTACCAAATTGATAGACATACGTATAGTTTGAGTAATGCAGTGACATCCTGGCTTTTGAAATTCAAAACTCGATGTTTACGAGGTCACTTTACAAAAAATTATAAAAAAATTAAAACTATAACAAACAAAACTGCCGCAACTATAATGAACAGTAATTGAACATGATAACTAAAGTCGTTTGTTAATACAGTCTCTGGATGGGTGACCGCAACGTGAAGTTTAAATCCGAGTGCTTCCATCCATACCTAGTATAGTCAAAGCTTGGTTATTAATAAAGCTTATTGTAATTTAGAATATAAATAAAACATAAAGACTTCAAGCATATGAAGTCTGTTCAAAAAACATAGATACATCTAACCGATTTTTTTTCTATTCTTAATCACAAAATTACTTTTTGCTTGGATATCTTCAGAGTAAATGTTACCCGTCTTGACTTCAGCGGAAAATATCAGCTCCTATAAATCAGATTTTCGTTTATTAAAACGCGCCCCTAGCACCTTCGATCCGAAGGCACCCCTCGTGGAGGCTATTCTGGGTTAGTCTGTATATGGTTTTATTTCGGTGTTGCTATATTACTTAGTCACAAGGTATTCTTATCTGTTGCAATTTATTTAAACAACATACAGGTGGTATTGATAAGAAAAACATCGTCGTCAGCCTGGTCTATTATTTGATCACTCAAAAATAACTAAGAAACATAGAAATTATATCAATGGGTAATGTCGTATAAAATAACGAGGTCAAAAAGAACCTTCAAAAATCTTTTCACTCATTAAAAATTACAATCATCTCAGGCGAATGTATTAGTTTCACGCAAAAATTTGACAGAAATTGAAATTAAATTTCCCAATATTTGGGAAAAAATCTTTTTATTTTCCTTTTGTTCTCGCCCGAAAATTTTCCGAGACACTTGGCGACACCGGAAACAATTAAGAGCTTGTTCAGAATCACCCTCCGTCCCCTCGCGTAGGGAGTGTTGTGTTCTTTTTAATCTGTTGCCAGCACTTGGGAGACAGGAGTGCATTTAAACAAAATTGGCAATCAAATGGTTAAATAAACTGATGTTACCTACCTAAAAGGGCGCGGCGGCTTGATAAGAAAATAATTTAAGAATTGTATGTACTTGTATTTTTAATCAAATCATGTTGCCAAATATATGAAACGTCGTTATTTTTGTGATAATGTAGTCTTAAGCTATGTATGTTTTATCTTGACTTAACGTGGATCAAACTGCGGGTACCCACTAGTGCCACTAGCGGTGGTCCTTATCTACAAAGAGAACCAGTGAGGAGGGGCTGGCCTAAACCCTCGACCCAATGTATAAAGTATATAAGTATTATATCCGTTATCTAGTACCCACGACACAAGCGTTTGCTTAGTGTGGGGCTAGATGGCGCTGTGTGCAATGTCCCGGAATATTTATTTTATTATTTTATTTCATGTTTCTTTCTACCAACACCATAATTTCTGTATGAGTTCGTAAAAAAATGTATAGTGACCATTCCATGAAAAAAATTTAATCTAACTATTTACAGTAAAGTTAATATTTAGGTGTTCGAGGTAATGACATCTTAACTGAGGTAACTCTTTCGGGAAACAACGCCACTTAACCCATATAAGGTAAACGCTTGTGTTATGGTTAAGGCTACTAACGGATAAATACTCATATACTAGATTCAGTGATTCTGAATACGCCCCTGTATTCTTCCCTAGCGTAATCTCAGTGGTAACGCAGGGACAACGGAATAAACATTGTTTAATGTTGTTTAAAAAAAGTATTACCGAGATAAGCGCAAGTTAATGGCTTTTACTAATACAAACATACAAAGCACTGGCTGAGTGTGCAATTAGTTATTGTATATGTTCGTGGGGAGGTGCTGGTAAAACTAATATGAAAACTATAGAAAGAGCACAAAGGGCACTTCTTAAAGTAACATTTACGTTGCCTTTCCGGTACCCTACTTATGAATTATATAAACTGTGTAATGTACTTACTGTACGTAAACTTTTTATCTTTCAATGTTTGCGTAAATACCACAGAGAAGTAGTACCCCACCTTTCTACGACTGATAAACGAATAGTTAAATGTCCAGTTCCAAAGTACTACTGTAATGTATCCTGGAATCACTGTTTGCATCTTGCACCTATGTTCTACAATGAATTAAACACTATTCAAGCTACTAGACAATTGACACAACATAGACTAAAAATTTTAATTTACAAATGGCTAGACACACTAAAGTATGACGATATAGAACAACTGCTGGAAAAACCTCCAGATTAGTATAATTCACTTTTTTATTTGTATACTCACATCCCCATATTTTGATATTTTAATTTTCATTGATTATATTCGCTCTAATACATTTCTCAATACAAACAATCACTCACATACACGCATTGTCATACCCACATACACAAACACACACACACACACACACCCACACACACACACACATACACACACACACACACACACACACACACAAACACACACACACATACATACACAACGGCGTGATTTGATTTGTTTTATTAACTTAGTAGTAATATTTATATTTAGGCTAGTATTAGTAATTTTATGTTATATTTATTTAAATTGTAAACAAATTGATCCCCTGGAAGATCCTGCCTTCTACAACACAGTTAACACTACAGTAGAAGGCAGAGCAACATTATATTGTACCCCATTAATTGTTTACAAATAAAAATCTTTTATCTTTTATCTTTTTTTTTTTTTTAATTTGAAAAACTGAAAAAGTTAGATAAACTTTTACCCGACTTCAGTGCGTGCTGATAAGTAATTTAATAGAAAACTTCCAAAGAAAAAGTCACGGAACAAATCTGAAATATTGTCACCCCTTAAGAATATAAATTTTGGTAACTAATTTATAATGCATTTTAAGAGGGATGTTGTGGCAAAATTTCTTTAAAAATAATTTAAAAAGATTCTTGTTTCGCCCTCTTTCTTGTCACAATGTAGTTCAGGCAGTTCTGGTCATTATAATTTGTGAACTGTATTTTTACTAAATCAAACATTAGATCTATAATAATAAGGGAAAAAATAGGTAAAATTGAGATTTTATTATTTTTGGACAGTCAATAATGAAACCTGAAAAACATTTAAATCTATTTTTGTAAAAAACAAAAAAGTATGTTATTTTAATGAATACTTATCTATCTTTATTACCCACGCATAAATACACACTCGATACACGTTTAATTATTACACAAACCAATACATACAAAATAACATCCCCTTGTTTCGTTCCACTATTAAAAAAACAGTTTCCACCACAACCCCTATACATTATATTACTTAACTAGTTTTTTTACGTTAGTTTACCTCTATTGTTAGAGGGGTTTATTCAGCGTAAAAATATTAAAAGAAAACAGCACAGCAATATCAAATTAACTAAATTCAACAGATTTATACACAACTCGATAAAGCCTCCAAAACTCCATTATTGGCCTCCATACGAGTTGAAATTACCACCACAATGTGCTACTGAAATTAAATAACGCTTCTGCAGTACAAAAGGGACTGATTGGGGAGTAAAAGACGAGGTACAAACAGTAAGGGCCTTCAGAAAAACGAGCGTAGGTGTGTGCTCCTAAGAGCATTCATCATTATTATTGACCGCCAGCAGCCGGCTGTTTGTACGGCACTGTCGTTAAGCATATTGTGGCCCTAAGGGTGGTTTGAAAACACTCGACACGAGACTTGGCTACTCTCTCTCTCTCGGAAATCAGAGTAATGTTGTCTTAAATTTATCAGATTTCTATGTAGGCTTCGCACACGATATGTTGAAATAAAAACAAAAAACATAAAAAACGATTATTTGAATTTTCAAAAGGGTTGTACAGTAAGGTTGAACATAGAGGATTACATAAAATTAAGGCTTAATGGATTACTATACATTAATAGGCAAACCCTGGATATAACACTAGGTCTATTCCTGTGTTGTGACATCCAGTTTTTCATGTTTTAAAAGCAGGATAGCCTAAATTGCATATGTCTCTCGTGAGACAAGACCTTATGCTAACAGAGAAAAATAGTTAACATACCACCTGGGTATATTCTAGGTTAGTATATTGATATGTGAATGAACTTTCATGTGATAAAAAATAATGTCCCTACTGTCACATCAACTTACGTAACAGCAAAAGGGACCGATGGCACTTAAAAACCTTTCAATTATCCAACTGTCAAACACAATACACACTGTAGAATACAATGGACGGAAAAAAACCACCAATCGAATGTGTATTTAGGATCTTTATGATGTGTGCCTGCTTTTAATAGGAGTGTGTATGTGGGTTTATTTGTAATGGAATTGTTGTAAAAAGAATTAAAGAGAAAAGCTCTCAAATAACAAAAATAGAATGTAGGTATGTAAAGTTTTGGATTAAAATCACGTGCATATAAGTATATGAATTTAAAAGTAAATAGTAATCGATCAGATCTAAAGTTTCTTTCACCTATCAATATATTTTATAACTAGTGGACGCCCGCAGCTTCACTCGCATTATTATGAGATAAAAAGTAGTCTATGACACTTGTATAGACCTCATACTACCTTCATACATTTATAATTTATTATCTTTTTGTGAACGAAATGATACATATTAATTTAAATTTTAAAGATATCTTATTAATTTGCTACTTAAGTGTGTCGATGATTCATTTCTTAATTAATGTAGTTGCTTGTTACCGTTTTAATTAAGTAAATAAATAAATACCAAAAATCATGATGATCCGTTCAGCCGTTTTTGCGCTATGAGCGTTAACGCGACAAACAGATAAATAGACCAAAATTCTAAAAACTGCTGATATGTGTTCAGTATTTTCAATTACAATTGTTTTTCTAATATGTTCAGATTTTTGTCCCTCTTCAGCTTTATTTTGTGTACATATATGTTCGATACTAAGTGGACTGTATGGGGTTGATTTTGACGTAACAGAATTGATGCAAAGAGGGCAATCATAAAAAGCATTCACCAACCTTTCATCCACGACGCTGCTTCTCCGGGGATAGCCTCCGTGATGCGCGACAGACGAATGGTGCTGCACCTGCTCCTCTTCTATACGAATTCCTTTAGTTCTGTTCCAGAGTCACGGACTCTGAAGTGCTGGGGTGTCGCGGACACAACCGACGCGCACGGCGCGATCTTGGCAACTTGGTGAAGTGCTGGTGTGTCGCGGACACAACCACCGCGCACGGCGCGATCTTTGCTACTCGCCAGGTCTGCGACGCGCAGACGTCCGGTCGGCTCTTGCAATTCACAACTACCCTCAATTGCATCAAATGCTACTATTAAAACCCAACAATATAAATATTTCAAGATTTCCTTCGCATTATAATGGAATGATGATCATGATGTTTCTCTGTTTCTGTCTTTACCAAATCTCGACGTCATAAAGACAAAGATTGCCCTAGTAGGTATGAGCAAACCCTTAAAATGTTTAATTTCAAAAAGTGTTACATCTACAGGTAGTTGTTACGCAAAACTCCGGGGAAATTACTTGTCCTTGCTTGTTACCTCCCATGCTCGTACATAATTTCAACTTATTAATACTTGGCTTACTTTAATTAATTTTGGAGAATATTAATTTATAGAACGAAAGCCTTAATTACAGTGAATTAAAAACGTAATTTTGTCATGAAAGCGGCGACGAAATTGCCATTGTGACTTTGAACGACTTTGATAAAGAACAATTTGATCAAATCTTATTGCTGCTAAAAGGGAAATTTTATGTATTATAAGAAATATGTTATTAGTAATTACTTGCTAATTTTAAATAATAGTTCTAAATCAAGTTTATCGCTCTGTTTTTCGTCCTACACGCCACAACATAGCAACAGATCTCAGTGATATCTGATATTGAGATAGTATAGGATCTCTAGACTTTTTCATAGCTACAGTGGTTAAATTTACTGGTATCCAAAAGCAATATTTTTTGTGTTTTTAAATAATAATTACAAACAAATACAAATAAATTTATTCATAAAACCGATTACATTCATGTCTACAACTTCATTGTTTAACAGTTTTTCGGATTTCATTGAGTTAAGGTACCGGTTTGTCCTGCACTAGGAATACCTGTATCGCAAGCACCAGCTATAGTGCTTTACACACAATAATATCTTTGGCAACATTATACAACTTTACAAAAAATATGAAAGCACAGACAGAAAAACATATATGTATGCGGGTTGCATTTTTTCACCTTCTGGAGACCCTTTGAAGTTAAGACTCCTTTCCATGAAAGCACTGCAATTTTTCTTATTAAATATTAAAACATTAATTCATAAAAGGACATGAGTGTCGCACGCACCCTTATGCCTTTGGGAGGCTTTCAGGCGTAAGGTTTCATAAAAAGACTAGCTTTTAACTCCTTTTCTTATTATTTTAATTTAATTTAAGTTTGCTCCTTATGCTTCTTGCTGGTCTTTTATGGCTAGGCAAAAAATATAAAGCTACTAATGAAGTTCAAATAAAAACTTATAAAATATTATAAAAAGTTTTGTAACTTAGCAATTGTATATCTGAAGATTTTTCTCTTTTTACTGAATGGTGCGTAGAATGTGTTTACAACACATTAAACGTTATACAAACAGTAATACATAATCAAAAATGCCTCATCCAAAAATCTTCTCTCAGTTGGATTCGAACCCGGTATCTCCAGCCCAAGAAACCAGATCACTTCCAATTCCCTCGTAGAGCAGACAACAGATGTACGCTTCGAACATTGGCCGATAAGTCCAATTTGGTGCGACTAGTGAGAACTGAAAAGGGAATAAAACTTTCGCAGCGTCTAGACACCGCCGGGGACATCTGGTTGCAAACTTTCCGGGTTTGCGCGGTAATGCCGCCAGTTTTAACCATGGAAGTAATCTTAATAAATACAAGATCCTTAGTATTGAGGTTTTGATGCTAATTTTAAGATACACGATCCTTGGTTTCACATTGATTGCAAAATTTGCTCCTTTAAAGTATTCCGTATTATGACGAATCATCAAACCTATCTCAGCCAGATGAGCGACAGGTGATTAAATATCATAAATCATTCATAGCCTTCCTTTATTCACTCACCTCTCTTTACATTCGCCAGAAACAATAATCTTGTGCAGATCGTCCATAGAAAACCCGCATCTCTAACTTTGTCGCGAACCAACCTCGCTGCCACTTTTATTTTTGAATTAATTGTTTCTATTAATTTGCACCCGTTAATTGCTTCTTTACAAAAGCAACTCATTATAATAATCCTTCTCGATAACTCCGGCTACACCTATATATTGCGACAGTATAATGCGTGCATAATAATTTGAGCCACTAGTAAATATGTAAAAAAAACTTCGTAAAATGAGTAACCTAACATTACATTAAGTTATTGTTAGAATATCTGTTCTCTTAAAACTAGATTATATGTAATTGGTCTTGTCATGACCAAAAGATTTAAGAAAGCTTCCCAGTGGGAGCTCTTGTAGTCAAAGTTACGAACTTTTTAAATATAAAAAAATAAAGCTTTGAATGTCACGACCTTACCGCGAAGTTTTCCAAGCTGCCGTCAGATTCACTAATAAATATTCAGTCAGCACGTCGAATATACGACTTTTAATTGAAAACTGACGATTATCCGAAAACCGTTGCATATTGATGGTATCTATTATATTTTTGAATGGGTGCAGGATGCAACGGTGGAAGCCATTATTGGTGGAACAAAAAACCAAGGTTTTATTTAAACTGTAGTCTAACATGACATCATCCAATGTTTAAATTTAGGAAAGAATATTTATCATAATTACGTTTCTTCTTCTTAGATCTTTCTTCTTTCTTAGATCTTGTAGTCACTGAATTTGGTATTCGTGAAGAAAAATATTGCTTCCTATATTTAGTTGCAAATTGTCGAACCTTCATTGTATTTTAATGCAGTCATTTTATTGTTATTTCTGTACCTTATAAAAAGAGAGCCATAATAAACTCCAAACTTATACGTGTTAGCTTAACCATTAATATAAAAAAAACCTATGCAGTTCGTTGGTAGGTGTACTAGGCTCTATTAAAGAGCTATTTGTGATCCTGTGTTACATGCCTATAAAATGTATCCATATAATTATTATAAAATAGATTAATCAAATGTAAAAGAAGTCAATTTTCACAATACTAAGTGGCCTTTAGAATGTAGCTTATAAGTTCCTAGTAACCCGGTAGGGCTGCCACTGTGTAGTGATGTTCAATTAATAGCACTTCCGGTTCCGGTGCCGTTCTATGCATGAATATTTATGTTCGAAGCTCGGAGGCCGTACTGCACTAAATTTACAAGTCATTTAAGAACCTAAAATTATATTTTTCGTAAGACAAAAGAGATTTCATTTTGTTAAGAAAATATGGCTAACCATACCATTCATTAAGTCATTTGAGCATAATCTTATATAAAAAAAACTACTCCTAACAAAAAACCTCATTAATTGTAATTAGCAAAAATTAGCCAATTTTCGTAGAAAGTGTAAAAAAACTAGCATAACACAAACAAATACAAATGCAAAAACATTATGCCTCCAAGCTCAAGAACGTTTCGCTTGCCCTAGGCAGAAACAGTAAATATCTCGTAGTAAAAAGGTCCTTCCTCAGCATTTTTTTACGTGGTATATTAAAGCATTATTGCAGCCTAGGGTTATAACATAGAGTGTAACTCCTAGGCAGCCATCACGATGTGTTAACCCATGAGAACACCTGCAACGAATTGTTTCTACGAGGGAGACACCACCCTCACTAATAAGGAAAGAAAACGACTTCAGCAGGGCTAGCACGGGTCGGCACGAGGACTAATACCAGCGCTGATTGCTTCCATAACAAACTCCCCAACCAGCATTATGCTGAGTTGGGGCTGTGTTGTGGCAGATTTTATGTGTGTTTGTTTATTATATTCTTGCTTGTGTTGGTTTCTCTGATAAATCTGCACTAATACAATGTTTTATTTCTTTTATATTTTTTTGCACGGGGGCAAAGGTGTGTTAAATGATAGAAAAGACTAATAGTTTTTGGTGAAAAAACTAGAAGTGCCCATGCCGTGTTAGCCCAGCTTGAGCAGGACAACAGTAAACCCGAACTTGTAAATTTCAAAGAACAGGTCCCTGATGAAATTTCCCGGCGAATCCGGAGTTTTGGTTATTAAGTGCATGCTGACAAGATTCCGAGATGCGATGCGAGTTGTGGAGTTTAGGCACGAGATTATACAACTTGTGCATATATTAGCGCTGCTTCGGATAACTTTTGGCAGATTTCTAGTTAAGTAGGTAGGTGTGGTGTGAATCTCTCTAAGCCTAACATTTTAAAAAACAAATAGACCGGCCTGCACCGAACCTAAATACATTGCAAACGTCCAATTAGGATATATTGTTTCGTTGACTCGATACCGTTGCATAAGATCTGCTCACCACAAATGTATCTGTATATAACACAACTTATCTTATGTAATAAATACTTTGACTTTGGAAGAGAGGTTTTTATTATGTATAAGTAATATATTAAAATAATTCTAGACAAACAAGTTAAAAAGCCTAATTCGACTTCAAATACATACTTTAACTTTGCACGTGTGTTGTATTTGTCATCATTATTTTGCGTCTACGTTACAATAAAATGCATAACAATGTAAAATAACCGGAAATATTATTATTTCAAAATGTATGTTCTAATTAAGATAATAATTAACTCCTTATGGACTCGTATGATTCATTATGCTATCCTATTTCTTTATACAGAACTTTTATTTTTAATGTTTTTCTACTGTTAAATTGATTTGACAGTAAAATTCATTAATTGCAAGCGTGATTGTTATCAAGTTTTAAAACTTATTCGCATAAAACGTCTTTTTACTTTATAACCATAAATCTGTTGCAAGAACCAAATTTGGTATGGCTTTCACAAGCCATTTTTCAAAACGTCGAGCGTTGATGTCGACATTTTGCACGTTGGCCGAAATAAATCAAAGCTGCGGTGACTTTCGAGGGTTTCCTATCAAATATGAATTTAGATTTACTAGCAACGTCTTGCTGTGTTAATCCGGGGTATAAAGCTTACGTTTATCCTGAATAAAACTCAATAGAAACACAGGATTTTCAATTGTTTCATACGTTACACTACCCTATGTATAATAAGTATGTATTTATAAAAGAAAAAGTATATGTGTATTATATCCGTTACCTAGTACCCATGATACAAGCGTGACCTTAGTATGGGGCTAGATGGCGCTGTGTGATATGTCCTGATTATTTATTATTTTATTATTATTATTACTGCAGTCCATTACCACAGGATATCTTAATGTGGAGTGTAGTGAACATTATGTAATAGATCATAGGATTTTTACGTGAATAATTATTTTAAATTCTAAGTACAATTCGGGCGTTGTAACTTCATTTTGACCATACCTATTGCAATTATTATCGTATTTAATATATATATATATATAAACTTAATATGTTGTTTACAACATATCAATATACATCATACAGGTCGCATTGGTATTTCCTTTATTTAGGAAAGCGGCTCAAAATATCGATTAACTAAAAATGTCAGGTTCTATTTTTAACGTAGTATATTGTAAAAGTTGAAGTTTGACTGCCCCGCCTGATGGTAAACATATCTGCAGTCTAGGGTGTAACATGCTTACCTAGAAATTACATAATAATATTAACCGAGATTTAATGACCCCTGGATTGTAGTTCGCAGGAAACACAGCTTCCGGTAAATGTTTGGAACACTTTACCAGAAGCTGTGATTTCTGCGAACTACAATCCAGGGGTCTTCAAATCTAGAGTTATTAGGTGTTTTCTAGGTAAGCGTGTTACACCCTAGACTGCAGCAATGCTTAACATCAGGCAGGCTGTAGTCAAACGTTACAAACCAGGTAAAAAGTGACCCTAATTGAGAAATAAAGTATATAACTTGCTTAATTGCAGCCCTTAAATTTGATAGAATTTTATAGACAGCAACAAATTCAGCATCGCCTCGTAAAGTCTCATTAACGCTTTACTGGCGCGTTACATTTCAACAATTCGTATTTTCTGAAGCAACTGTCGCAATAGAAAAACAACATTGACGTTAAATAAACTAACCTTTCTTCACAACTTGTGCTGGTGTGGCTTCAAATGACAGTCAAAGTGAATTCTTTTGTTATAAGGAATGTTTTTGCACATGTTCAAAATTCACCTGATTAGCAAACGATCATTATAGTCTAACATGAAGAGTGCTTAGTGCTTACCCAGTAAAAACCAATATTACTCTTGCTTCTTTCATATCGCGCCTGTCAGTCGACCATAGCATAATCCGTAAAGCATCGTGGGTGAGTTCTACAAGATTCAGGTTCAAATCCAGCCGTTGTCATTATTACTCACGATTAAAAGTTTGTAAATAAAACCTTATTACAAATATAAACAAATAAAAGAAATTCTGTCACTGCAGCGAGAGCGGCAATTTATGCAATTTATTTTCATGAATTACTTTCTTCTGCCCGCGGCTTTGCAGGCAATATTATACATGTAAACCAACTCTCTTTGTCTATTTAAAAATATGCATCTAAATCCGTTGTGTAGTGTTAAAGATCTAAGCATACATACATATAGACATACAGACAGGGTGCGTTCAAATCTGCGACAAAGAATAGGAGTTTTAAAACGGTCGTAAAAATAAACAGAAGCGTTTAGTTACAATGTCCAAAGGATCTTATTATTTGCTGCTGTTAAGATTTTATCGCGAAAGTGCCAGCCAGTTGAAGAACCCTTACCATCAGCTCTAAGCGAGGTCTTTGAGAAAAAAAGTGAATTAAGTCTTGCATGAAAGCACACTAGATGATCTGATTTCTTCTAGGTAAGGGCTGGATAGTAGAAAGAACGTTGCTTAACATCAGGAGGGTTGTAGTCAAGCGTGAGCTTATCAAGTATTTAAAAAATATGTAAGATGACAAATCACTATCTAAATTATAGATGTTTAAAATCTATGTGTAAGAAAGAAAGAAAGAAAGAAAAAAAATGGATACTAGGAAACGGATAGAATACAAATGTATATTATAAAAATAATAAAGAAAAAGTTGCTTTGTTTTTGACACAAATCAGATCTTTCCTTTCAGAAATTTCCTGAGATTCAGTTTATATAATATTAATTAAAAAACACTTTATAAAATAAATGCCTTGGTAGGGGTCCAAAAAGAGGTTCAATTTAAGGGTGCGATGTTCTAAAAGTCCGTTGCTTTAACATCTAAATTGTTAAGTAGGAGTATAATACATCCTACTTACTTTTAATAGAAAATTTAAAGAGCAAAAGTATGAATGCATATAATATTATAAAAATCACTAAACGCCGTGACTCGTGACACATCATTTGTCAGTCAATTTTCAAAACTTCTTCAAAGACTTTAGAAATTGAGGTTATCAAGTCTTTTGAAAGATTTTTTTGTGGGTATGTTACGCGATTACTCCGTTTTTTATAAACCGATTTCAATAAATATCATGTATACATCTCACAATAATTCTTAGCATGTAGGTTGTAAGTAAATAAACATTTATGAGAAAGGAAGGTATTTGGAGAAAAGCTTTATGAATCCGACACGCTTAACCCTTCAAGCCTGGGTCAGCACAAAAACTTCATCAGTAATTCAAGCGGCTCAGGTGGTCTCTTGTATGGTCCAAGTTAAAAAATCTTCGGCGAGAAATCTTACATGGTGTGTTTGTGTTAAAATTGTATATACATATGTAAATGTATTTTTACATTGTTTGTATATATTTCTCGAAGTAAGCATGGTTTAAGAAACGAAAAAAGCATTGCTGATTTTCAAAAAAACTATTCAAATACATCAAAGGTTGTATTATAAAGCAACAGTACCTACTGTTTATTTTAGTTTAATATAATAAATAATAATAATAAATATTTCAGGACATATCACACAGCGCCATCTATATATGGTTATAATGTTTTTTTTTTAGTCTAGTCTTGGTTAGGGAGCACATTTCAGTATTTTTTCCGACATGGTATGCAACCAACTTAGAAAGTAGCCATGCCAAAATCTTGACATTCGATTTGATTATGTCATTTAGTGATATTATAATAGACAAATAAACAATAAAACTTAAATTTATATTCTCCTGCTCCTTTTTCTTGTCCCAAACCCACAGATCAATCCAAGCTTCCTTAAATGACAGAATCTGACAGCGGTTCCTGAAAATCGACACGTTTTGACAGGTGGAGCTTGGGCCGTGACAATTATGTGACAAGCTGACAAGGCCAGGGCTAAAAGGGTTGTCAGAAACTGTGAAACGGGGCTTGAAATTATGTATTATTTAGGAAGGTTAAAAATAAGATTACCTTCCGCAGTATCAAAACGCTTTTTAACTGACTTCGTCAAAAAAGGAGTCTATCAATTTGATCTGTGGTTTGTATGTGTGTACCTAATATTGACATAATTGGAAAAAAAATGGTGTAAAGGACGCCAAGTTTTCGAAGATAGGTGTGAAATGTCGTATGTCATTAAAAAACCTAGAAATCTTGGACAATAATCTATACTATTATTATTAATATTGTAAAGCTGAAGAGTTTGTTTGTTTGTTTGAACGCGCTAATCTCAGAAACGAATTGAAAAATTATGTTTGTATTGGATAGACCATTTATCGAGGAAGGCTTTAGGCTATATAACATCACGCTGCAACTAATAGGAGCAAAGAAACAATGGAAAATGTGAAAAAAAAAACGGGGAAAGATATTCATGTTCGAGGGCTTCCGTTGCGTGTGCTGCAAAAACGGTTCAAGATATCAAAAAATATGTATGAAAGAATCATTTCTCTTGAAATGATCTAACAAAATGTCTGCAACAGTATATGTCTATCTTTTAAGATTAACTCACTAGAACCGTTTTTAAGGTAATATAATAACTATTCCATGCGGACGAAGTCGCTGGCACAGCTAGTACATCTATATACGTTTGTATAGATATGCCATAAATGATATCAGTATTATATCAAAACGATATTATATTAACTTTCATGTATCTACATTTTACGTAAAACGTGGTCGTCCGAAACAAACTTGGCGTCGCTCCGTCATGGACGAAATTAAGTACATCCACAAGACCTGGCCAGAAGTGAAGCATGAAGCCCAAGACAGGACGAGATGGAGAATCACTGTGGACGCCCTCTGCCCCACTCAGGGGACCTAGGAACATAAGTCAAGTAAGTCATCTACATTTTACACTTTACTGATGTGGATTTAAATGGCTACTTGTTTCTACATGCATAAGTACGTGATATCGATAAATAAATATCGCCTTTTGACTTCAAGCACCTTTATAAACCTTGTGACGTAAACATCAACGTGATTGTGATTAGTTACGATAACACGAGATACGTTTGCGATAT
This sequence comes from Macaria liturata, assembly GCA_964023185.1. Lineage (NCBI taxonomy): Eukaryota > Metazoa > Arthropoda > Insecta > Lepidoptera > Geometridae > Macaria > Macaria liturata. Next base: position 15,201,066 of record OZ026809.1, on the reverse strand, counting down.
CGTCTGGGCATTCAGAGAATGTTTTGTTATACTTAGGGACATGAATAATAAAATATGGAGAAATTATGATGATTATTCTTTCAAAATGACGACTATTGAAAAGAGAAGAGGGAAGATGGTTGGCCACCTTATACGACATGGCGAGTTTATGAAAAACATCAATGAGGGAAAATTGGAAGCCCGAAGAGGAAGAGGAAGGCCGAGAAGGTCATACATGGACCAAGTTAAAGAAACGGCGGGTGTCATGTCGTATAAGGAGGTCGAGGAATTGGCAGAAGATCGGGAAGGATGGCGCATGCTCCACAGACAAGGGCCTTGCCATTAAATTTGTGATGATGATGATTCTTTCATAGTTTTCAAGTCTCACAACATTTTTTGGGAGTTTATAAGCGTACATATTGAGAACATGGTTAAGAGAACCACGCAAGCTTTTATAAGAATCTACTTCTCTGCACGCTTGCCTAGAAGGCAATAAAGTCAAAATTTGGTAGCAATATGCTAGGTAATGTAAAAATTAGTGGTACAAAATATTGCGAAATTCATTTTTAATGTTGCTATATTATTTTATATACCTTCTTAAAACTATTTATTTCAGGTGTAAATTCTGGATTTGACAATATACATGTGATTAAAGTGTCAATTTCAGGTACTACATTAATTAGGATCTGAATTACAGTAAAAAAAATAAACTTCAATCATAATAATATAAAAGAAAAAGAAAATTAATCATACATGTACCTTTTTTTAAAATATAAGTGATAAGAACTACTGGTAGGACTAGATGGAATAAACCACAAAATCCGCGTTTCCAATCATTTGAAATATCTTATCTTTTGAAAACTTACTTATCGCTAGACAGATTGAAATTTCATTGTTTTAAATACAAATTAAAATAAAGTAACAAATATGACAGCAAAATAAAACGTTTGTGTAAACTAAAGTTATATAATATTTGAATTAAAAATGAAATTATTATTAAGTTTAGTGTTCGCGGGTGTCATTGGATTTGCGTTTACGCAGCTTGGTATGTAGGTACTTTAGACTGATACATATGTATTTTCTACCTAATTACAATAGAACAACAATATAAATTAATTGCACACAAAATATAAATAAACATTATGAAAGGACTAAAAGTATAGATGTATATTGTATAATACAAAAGGGTGTACACTTTAAATTGTAGGTCCCGGCTGTTTGCCTAGTACGGCAGTCGTAAAGCCATGTCAGAGGCCCTCGGGGCGGCTTGATAAACTCTCGACACCAGAGTTGGCCACTCTCATTCGATAAGATGAAGGCAAGAGGGCGGCCATATCACCTTAAGTGATCTCTTCCAGGCTTAATTAGTTAATTAGTTACTGGCAGGTTTTTAGTATCTCAAACTGCAAGCACTCTCAAAATGTATAACTATTGCTCTAGCAGCGTTGTAGTGGTCTCGTTTGAGAGCTAGTTTCATTCAAGAATCTACAGCTCTACTTTCAACCACTGCAGTGTGGCTTGTGCGGGTGTTGTTTTATTTTAGTCTAGTGGGTGCTCGCGGCTTCGCTCGCATAAAGAAGTAAAACTTGAATATCGATCATTTGACCCCTTTAAAAGTGGTATTTCCAAAAATCCTTTCTTAGCGAATGCCTGCGTTATAACATCTACCTTCATTCCAAATTTCAGCCTAATCTGTCCAGTGGTTTGGGCTGTGCGTTGATAGATAGATCACTATGTCAGTCAGTCAGTCACCACGATGTATCTGCCTAAGAAAACTCCCCTAACGAATTAATTCTGCGAGGGAGTCACGACCCCCAGTCATGAGGAAAGACGACTCAAGAGAGAGACATTTAATATTTTATTGGGCCAAGGCCTCCCTTTTCATTTATTTCTATCCAGTGCTGTTGTATTCCAGTCTGATAGGTTATCCAGGTTATCCCTCCATCGCTTTATGGGACAATACAGGCTGTTAATGATGATGATGATATTTATTTTAGTGAACAATGTACATTTGATGGGTCACATAAACTACATGAGAGCAGTCCTGAATGGAGTGGCGGCAGAACTGGAACGCCGGGAGTGGTGCAACTTGAAGATGCCTGATGTTACCAATGCTATCAAGTAAGTGAAATAAGCAACTATCGACGCGGTCGGCCCTTGGCTGGGTGACCAAATAGTAAAATTGCTTTCGAGAGTCGGATGACATGTTGAATTGTAAATGCAGCTGTTACACATACATACAAAGACACTATTGTCCCACTCTCACACGACAGTAAAAAAACACACACACACAAACACACACTAACAGACAGACATTATATCCCTAATTCATACTTCTACACACATCAACATTCAATTTATACCTACTACAATTTATACTATAAAACACACACACACACACACACACCTAAATATGAACCTTAAAAAAATGTTTTTGTAATATAATCTTATAATAAGTTAGATGGCGTCAGCGGCGACCACTATCCATTTATTTTAGTAACTAAGTTACTCTGTACCGATGTCCGAAAACAGGCCTTGCAGCCTTAGAGAGACATCGTACCGTGTAGGTGTTTACACTTTGATAAAAAAAAAATACTTAATACTTGTAAGTCTTTGCTTCCATCCTTGGGGAAGATCTCCAGTATCCGACACACAAGCTTCAGCTTAGTTCGGGGCTGAGGGTCAACTTCTGGGATGGATCCACTGATGTTTCATGAACATAATATTATATTATTTTTTGTATCACCTGCATATTGTTTTTTATAAACTTAAAGAAATAAAGATTTTTTTGTTATTGTATTTGTTTGTCATAATAATAGACCGACTAGACAATACACTAGAACATAATAGAAAGAATAGAATAGGCCTTTAATGTAACCAAGAATATTAAGTAGTATAAGTCATGTTAAAATCATGTTCACCTTTGCTTACAATAGTAGTGTATATCCCAAGACAAAATGATGCCTTAGGCTTATGTAGCTTATGCTTACAACCGACAAAACCTACTTTTATAATAGTTTATTTTACTTATTAATATTATAGTTACCTATCTCACATCTTGTAGACAGTGCAGTGAGAGTGAAATTTAAATGAATGTGTAGAGTTTTTTTTTTTCAGTGAAACAGTGCTGGATCGTCACTACGAGGGTACTGTGACTTACTCTAACGGGTTCGTAGCTCGCATGCGGCAAATTGATATCCGCCAATCAGGAGTCGATCAGGTATATTTTTTTATACTGTACAGACAGTCAAGCCTTTAACGAATATTTAATAAAAACATACGACCAATCAAAAAATTAAATTGTAGTCATTACAAAGTAGACAAAAAGTAAGAATGTTTTTAAACTTTAAAACTTAATTTTGTGAAAATCTAAGTTTTGTTAGAAGGTATCATAATATTATCATATGTAGTTAAAGTACAGAATACAACCGGCACTGATGGTCAATAAAACTCGTATATGAAATTAATTAAGTATCGAATTTGTTTTAATTTCTTCCGTGGGTCGGATACACGTAAAATTGTAGGTCCCGGCTGTTTCTCTATAGTATGGCAGTCATTAAGCCATGTCAGAGGCCCTTAGGGCGGCTTGATTAACTCTCGACACCAGAGTTGGCCACTCTTATTTGACAGAAGAAGAATTTCCCCAAGTATCTGTACGTCCGCTCAGACCACTAGTGCGCAGTAACTGGAGTGTCGCGTCATACATCACGCACACACACAAAATGCACTCAGCATCGACTCCAAATAGGTATTACGGATTTACAAAGACTACTTATAGGATTGTAAGTTTCAATAATTTGATAGATATTGAATTTTGAAATCGCAATAATGAAAATTAATTATTTGTTACCTTGTTAGTGACAGCATGCTTGAAGTCGGTTTTTGATTTTTTTGTTTTTTTTTCGTAATTTTCCACCTCAAGACATTTCATCACTAGGTGTGGTCATGGAACGCAGCAGATGAAACTGGGACTGTGCTGGTGAGAGGGACCATGAGGTTGACAGACATCACGTTGGGGTACGATGTGGTTACCGACCTGGTTGACGGCAACCACAGGTACACTGTCACCCTGACCGTACCTCTGGTGCTGTTTACTTTCAATGTGAGTAGATTAATCAATCATAGCTTTATTGTACACCAGAAAACAAAAATACAAAAGAACTTACAGATAATATTACTTAACCTTACACACATATGTAGGTACATTGGGCGACCTTATCGCGTAGATTTTGCTTTTCATACTTATAGAAATACTAGTGGACGCCCGCGGGCGCTCGCATTATTTTGAAACAAAAAGTAGCCTATGACACTTCTTCCTCATACTACCTACACACCGAAAAACAAGATGATCTGTTCAGTCGTTTTTAAATAATGAGCGATTATATATACAGACAAACATTATATACATAAGTGTTCTGTTATGGATTTAAAGTAGACCCAATCACATTTTTTACTAATACCTATCTTTTATATTCAGATTTGACCCTCTTCGGCTTTATTATATGTATAGATTCGACACACGTTCAGTTTTAACTTGTAGGTATATTTCTTCAGCTCCGTACATAAAATTAAGAAAACTCATCTCTCCACAATACGACGATAATTTGCTAATTGTGTTAAGTTTCGAATAATTATGTCGACTTATTACAAATACAAAATACGTTTATTAGCCAAAAATACAACAATAAATGAACATTATAATTATTGAATACACCTTAAACATAAACATACAGCATTAAAAAATGTATTATGTAAGTAGGTAAGTACTTAAAGGTTTAATTTGATTAACTAAAGGGCAGTACTACTGTATGGTAGTGCGGTGTGGTAATAAAAGTTATAATTACAAAACAAAATATTGGCTGCTAACATATTTTTATTGCAAGTTTGTGTCGTAAAGATACGTAACAAAGTAATTCGAAAAACCATTCAAAAACCAAAGATAAATAGGACTAATAATAATAATAATAATAATAACTTTTTATTGCAGACACTGAGATCCATATCACACACAATCACAAACAGAGAATATATACAATATTATATAGAAAGGTACATTTTAAGTTGCAATTGCTACCCATCGTTCATATGTTGCAGACAGCAGCTGCCGGTCCATAAGGCTTCTGACAATCTTATTTTTACACGTATCAATTAAAGCATGCGTTTTATCTCTATTGAGTATTCATCATACCTAATTAATTGTTAACTTTGGAAAGATGTCTGGTGTGTTTCCGCTTTGATTTCCGCTAACGCTTTATTAAAATATGTTATTTTGCATTTTAGATAAGAAAGAACGTGAACACAGACGCTGTGAACATACAAGTGGAAGGCATCATGGGCTCAAGAGTAACTATTGCCTCTATCAACTTTCTACCATTCGACCGAACTACGGATATTTTAACTGCTCTGGTAAAAAACTTAACAATATATTACTCTGGTTTTACCTGAAGTTAATGCCCAGGTACTTAATTTGACATGCAGTTTTTTTTTACTTCTACTTATTTACTTACAGTAAGCCACAAAATGCGTGTTCTCTCAAGTTTCCTAATAAAACTAAAAACTTGAGACTACAGGTAGAGAGAGCGGCTAGCTGGTATGACAGTTATGTTGTCTAACATAATAAGTTGAAAACTGATATCAGCGCCATCTAGCAGTTTATCTTAAAACCTTTTTCAATGCACATGTGAAAGTATGATGGCCGATTAGTTGTACCTAAAAGTTGTAGCAATTTTTGAATTTTCTCTCTTGTTTCAGTTTAACCTCCAAATGCCAGATGCCGGTATTTTAGCTTGGGCAAATGATGTTCTTACTCCAATCGCGTATGATGCTTACAACAAGGTGGAATTCCCGACTATTTGTTACGACTGCACTCTTTCGTCTAGTACTGTGTGATTTCTGCAAACAATTCGACAGATTTCTCTTTGATTACATTCATATTGCGATTTTAAGCTACAACCTGTATTTTATTCCCCAGACTTTTTGTTTGTATTATTAATCAAGATGTTCAAAACTCGTTTAAGACATTTTTTTAAAATAATAACAAAATAAGTACTACAATTTCTACATAGGTTAGGCCGCAGGGCTTATTTAGGCAGAGCGCTCTCCGGGCATATCTTTGGCACGTAGGTTAGTACACCTAGGTATTAATTAATTAACATAGGTATAATATATGTGTCTGTAGAGTTATAAATTATGACCTTTACTGAAATTTCTAGTTCCTTGTTTTATATTTCATGCCTAAGCAAAAATCAAAAATTATAAACATTGTAGGTAGGTACTAACATAACTTTCAAAGTAGGTAAATAAAATTAATTAATTTATAGCTTTTATTATTTTTAAAACCGGACATGTAATGCTGCGGTTTTGCTGTTTACAAAAAAAATATATAAGTATTTGTAAAATTTATAGCAATTATTTAGTGTAAATATGTACTAGAATATATAATATTATTTATATTAGGTACTAAAAAGAGGAAATAAAGCGCGTTTTCACATGCGTCTAAAAAAATATCTAAATCGGTTCAGCCATTAGGAACAAACATAGTCACAAAGATTGTAACTCGCCTTTATAATATTAGTTTTTGAAATCTTATTTCAGATTTTGTCATTCATAAATTAATATTTGAGACATCAAAAATAACAGTAATCTGCTTGAGTAGATATTAAAAGAAAATATTAGGTAAAATGGATAAGTTAATAAGTTAAATAAAACACATTTCAGCAGTTTTTACAATTTTTGACTGTTTTTCTGTTTATCTGTGTCTCCGTTAGTCTGTTTACATATTTATACGCTCATCACCCAAAACTGGCTGAACGGATCATCATGATTTTGTGGTATGTAGGTAGTATGAGGTTTTGGGAGTGTCATAGGCTACTTTTATCCTGATATAATGCGAGCGCAGCCGAGGGCGTCCACTAGTAAATTCATACAAATGTACATTGAAACCCAATAAATGCAACAAGGTATTTTCGTATTCGACCACGATAATGATAGTCATAATATTTTTGAGTACGGCACTTACATTTAACGAACATCGCCAATTTATAACGACTGATAGATGGTAGAATAATGGATCTCTGTTAATACTCACCGAAACCAACACTATTGGATCTGACGAAATTGAGATACCAAATTACGAGATAGCTTTTCGCTCTGAAAACGACACTGCTGAGAGATCTGGCGGAGGAATAATATGCTACAAAGATCCAAGCAAATCTATAGAAGTTATCAAATCCATAGCAGATAACAATAACAAAATCTACTTGACTCTACTAGAGTATGAGAAATGTTGCCACATCGTAGCCGGTGTTAAAGGAGACTTGAATGATAAAGATTTCTATCTGCTCTTGAGAAGTTTGGTGAATACATAAAAAATAAGAAATGTATTTTCTTCATCGGTGATTTCAAGAAAAACGGGCCTGATTTGCAAAAAGTCGAGGACAAAATACAAATTCAATGTCGTTCCAGATCTGTCCAAGAGGATGAGGAAGATGTAGTAGGTATTTATAACGAAGAATTGGGATTTGTCAAGCGATCACTTTGGTGAATATGTGTACATTCCATCGCCTAATAAGCCCATATATGTTAAGTTACCCCCAAAGGCTGATATAATGAACTATTCAGGTGGAAATGTGAATTATGATGAATCTGGCTCTTCCCAACCATTTGAATATGAAGACATGGAAATGGATTGAACCCAAATATTATGACTTGAAGAAATTAATTCTAAAATTTATGTATAAGCAGAATAATTATGAAAGCATATAAAATAAGTATGACTAATGTTTTTTGAATCAATATAAAGCGTATACTATTAGGTAATGTGTCTCTGTATAATTGTTTTTCCAAGGTTTTCCTTATTAGGTAGGTACTTGTAATAATTGTAAGTTCAGCTTGTGTTAATTTGTATTTAGGTACGATTAAGTAACAAATTTGATCGAATACTAGCTGGTTCCCGCGACTTCGTCTGCGTGGAATAGTTATTACCATAAAAAATGGTTCTAGTGAGTTAATCTTAAAAGATAGACATTGTCCTAGACATTTTGTTAGATCGTTTCAAGAGGAATAGTTATTTAATACATAGTTTTTTGATTTTTTTCGCAGCGCACGCAACGAAAGCCCTCAAAGATGAATAATTTTCCCCGTTTTATCCACATTTTTCATTATTTCTTCGCTCCTGTTAGTTGCAGCGTGATGTTATATAGCCTAAAGCCTTCCTCGATAAATGGTCTAAACAACACAAAAATATTTTTTCAATTCGCACCAGTAGTTCCTGAGATTAGCGCGTTCAAACAAACAAACAAACAAACTCTTCAGCTTTATAATATTAGTATAGATTATAAAACTAGAAAATAAAATTTTATAATCTATATTACTTTGCATTTTTCTTTTATATCTAGACATTTTAAAAGAAAAAAATCGAATTCCAACACTATTATAATGTTTTAAAATCAGAAATTTTTGATGTGAACAGTAAATATTCATAATAATGTATTTACCTAAACATATTGTAAAAAAATACCTAAGACTGACTCAAATAATTTCGTAATTTTATCTACACTAATGTTGTAACATTCTACTTATGTTTCCAATACTTGACTTATAATTACTACTGTTATAGCGCAGACAACAAAACACTCAATTTAAGCAATTTCACATGATGGTAAAAAATCCACATCGATATCGTAATATCTCATTATAACATCAATAAAACGCGACCAATCAGGTTGGTAAACGCGTTTTATTGATACGCGCAGCTGCGCTCTCATTGGTTAGATTTTAATGGCGGCAAAATCACTGTGACAATACACGTACGCGTGAATTTAATTTAATAAATTAAAAGTTAAAACTTTTACTCTTGTTGTTTGATTAATTGCATTAGTGAAGATAAAGTAGTGTATGCAACTGCATATAACACGGGTATTAAAACACTCGTTTCTATTATAAACTCACACTCGTGTTTTAATACCCTTCATTATATGACAGTTGCATAAACTACTATTGGTAACCAGCAATAATCGATTTCATAAAAACAAAACCACAGGTGGGTTGTAATAGGATACTAAGTGTATCTTTTATTCTATGCTTTCGTTGCATTACTGCCCAATCGTACAATTGTGCGTACCAACTTAATTATTTAGATTAAATACTACACAGAGTTAATAAAATACGGATCAATAGTAAACTATGTAAACTATTTTTGATTTTTAGTTATTTAAAACTTCAATTTATTGACATAAAATGTATGAAGTTATTTTTTTTTTCAAAGTTAAATCATGTATTTTATTGGTGTGTTTAGACGAGTTTTTGTAGCATATTCTATGATTTAAATATTTAAATACTATAGGTATGTGAGTTTTGCAACTTTAAACCAATAAAGATTCTTTATCTTTAAACATGTACCTACCTTCTAATTCTAAGGAAGGGGCAATGAGTCCTGCACGGATATCCCGCTTTGGGTGTTTTGTGCATTTCCCCCATTCCGTGTACCTTCTAGGAAAGTGACATTTTTGACTGCATTGACGCGCTGACGTTAAAAAATATAAAAAAGAAACGTGAAAAAAAACCATGCCAATTTTTTGAGGATAAATTTCTTCAGTACCTACTTACATCGTTTGCTTTCAGCATTTAGAAATTCGCGAAAAATAATCAGCTATTTAAAGAGACCCGAATCATCACATTTTAGGAAGGTTATTGTAGGATATCTATGTTGAAACTTAATTTGTAACCCTGTATTTTAATACTTCACTGATATCTTTGATATGTTATCAGGACCTATTAATTATTACCTATAGATCAGATGTTACCTGCGTGACTTAGAGTGTTATCTCTAAATTAAATCTTATGCTTATCGCAATAAAACTGATATTAGTTTGAACTTTACTTCGAAAGTCGTGTGTACTTTTTTCATCGTTTGTATATTACAATTGATTTGTTTTTGTTTTCTGTTCTTATAAACTTTCATAATTCCTAAATATCCAAGAAACGGAACGATTTCGTAATTATGTTTAAAATTATATTGTATTTGTATTTTCTTTATGCGACCGTTGCGGGTCAAACTTGGGGTGAGTATCGTAATAATTATTTCTAATAACTTATTTACAAACAAACTTCTTAAAAACGAAGAAATCATTTAATTTCAATTGTACTTACTTTAATCTGTATTCAGCCAAATCAGGTAGGTAAATAGGTACAATATTTGTATTTGTTTAGACACAAGGACTGGATTCACCAGCAGATTTTATTGTTTAGTCGTTTATATGGAAAAGCTTTGTAACAAAACAAACCATACGATAAAACTGAATTTTGACGTGTGAAGAAACAATAATAATGCAACTTTTGCGAATATTAAATTAATGGATAGGTACCATAGAAACCACTAGATGGTCACCCGCCGCCGCGGTTGAGTTAATGGGCTAGGCTTAACTTTATTGGGTCTTAGTGCTAAACGTGGTTTGACTATTATTCCAGAACTTTAAAAATATGCAGGCTGTTTTTGTTCTCTGAAATTTGTCTGTCTACTGTCATAATAATCAAACTGTCAGGTTGTTACCAATGATAAATCAACGACCCAATTTAACAAATTAAGTTGGAGTAGCTGCAATGACGAAATCCTCGTAATTAGGTGTCTGTGGAAACAAATTCTAAGATACATAGGTATATACCTACAAACATATGCATTTTTGACCGATTCACCTACTTTCTTTGCTGATTCTGATTACGAGTATTTCAATAGCTTACCTACCTATTAAAATAAATAAATAAAAGTAAAAAAAAAAAAAATTCAAGTTGACATTTTTATTGGTTGTATGTGATGTTTGAACAACAAGAACCGACTTATTATTTTCACTGGTCTAATATTTAAGCCGTGTTTTGTATATGAGACGGATTGCGACCAAATGCGACCATTTGTTTTTATTCTATTCGTAGTATACATTACTTAGGAACTTCAAAAGTTAATACTTTATTGAATACTAGTGGGTACCCGCGATGTCACTCGCATTATTTCAGGATAAATAGTAGCCCATGACACTCCTAAGACCTCATACTACCTACATACCAAAAATCATGATGATCCGTTCAGTCGTTTTTGCGTGGTGAGCGTTTAATAAACAGAGACACAGATAAACAGACAAAATTTCTAGAAATTGTTGGTTGAATTAATTGCTATCAGTTTTAAGTATCTCCAAACATTTTTTTAATATCTTCTATGTTCAGAGCTTTGCCCCTTTTCAGCTTTATTATATGTATACTATGTATACCTAGATAAATAGGTATAGAAGATAGATATATATATATTATTACAGTGTAATTTTATTTACCTACTACAGTAAGCAGGGCCCGCCTGAAGGACCATACTATCTACTGGCAGAACATGATGCAAGAGCTAATAAACCAAGTGGAAGCCAAGGAGTGGTGCAATCTAAAGCAGGAGGATATCACACAAACTCTCGAGTGAGTTTTGGAGCAGCTAGTTTTTTAATAGACCGGCCTGTTAGCTTAGTTAGTAGTAGCTTTGCCTTCTAATCTAGGGGTTGCGGGTTCGATTCCCGCGTGACACAGGTACCTACCTACTTAAAATTAATAAATTACTTGTGTGGAGTCTGGTCGTTTGTATGTATATATAATAAGTATGTATTTACAAAAGAAAAGTAAATAAGTATTATATCCGTTATCTAGTACCCACGACACAAGCGTTTGCTTAGTGTGGGGCTAGATGGCGCTGTATGCAATGTCTCGGAATATTTATTTTATTTTATTTATTTATTTAATGCAATTATTTTTCTTCAAATCGAGAGTGTTTTGTTTCTTATTGGGTAAAGCACGCTCCATCTTAGCCCATACTATTGCTTACAAGCGGGCAAATTATGGTCAAGAGTAAGGACCGTTTTAGTAAAAAAAAAAATACGCGTCGATGCCTGCGGCTTCTATTGCATTGCTTAGGAATAGAATAATATCGAATAAACGTTTATTGACCTTTTTACATAGATACAGGTATAGTAATGGTGAACATTTGAATTTGTACTATGAAATTGGGCTTAGGACTATACAATAGTTTATTTATTTACTATTACCTACATATTACATTTTAGAACTAATTCTAAAAAAAGATTGAGTTGTGTGACCCTGTTAGTTAGTTGTAGATATCAAACTAAGTCAGCACCTGTGTGATGATGTTCAGTTATTTCTTATCGGAATTCGGAATGAAAAGAATGTTTATGTAGTGCTTCTGTCAACCTAATAATCTAACCTTCTTATTACATGCTAACATATGCCTACACATGTGTACAATATTTATTAATGTAGGTAGTAGATTAATGGTCGAGCAGCAATTTGCTGATGTGCCCATAATGTTAAATTGTGTCAAAATTGATCTGAATAATCGATTTTCCAGTACCAAATTAAATGTAGTAACAAAGTGCGCCGGATTTTGGCCTCTCTTGATTAATAAGAGGGTCCAAAATCCGGCGCGTTTGGGTGGCGACATCTCTTAGCATCATTTTGTTACTAAAATTAATAAGGTACTGGAAAATCGCTCTTTGAATTGACTGATCTAAATTGAATTTTTTGATTGAATTTCAATTTTTTCAGTGACAACCTCTTTAACTTGCGTGCGACCGGAACCGTGCACTATACAAATGGTTTTGTAGTTTCTATCCAAAAGATTGACATCGTGAACATTGAGCAGCTCGTGTTGTCACGCACGATAGATGGGGAAGCAGTTCCATTTGGCACCGTTAGAGGAAGGCTCAATTTCAGGTGAGACATACCATCAAACTTAGTACGAAGCGCCCGTAGCTCAGCTAGCGGAGGCAATCGCATGCAATTACCAGCTAAGCAAAGGTCGACGCGGTCAGTCTTTGGATAGGTGACCGAAAAGTGGCATTTCATTTTGGGTGATTTCGTGGGTCGGGTGACACGTTAAATTGTAGGTCCCGGCTGTTTGTCTAGTACGCAAGTCGTTAAGCTATATCAGAGTTGGCTACTCTCATTCGATAAGAAGAAGTTATTAGTAACAGTGGTAGCCCTCATAAAGGAAACTTAGTCCTTTTAAAGGCGGGTTTACGTATAGTAACAACTTTTGTTGAAAGATTTGTGGAAATTCGTTTTATTCGTTCGAGCATCAATTGATTGTCGAAGGTTTTACCACGTTAGATTTTATATATCTGCTTGTCAAGTCCTGACAAGTAAATAATCAAAGTTAGTTTGTTGGCCCGTTTAGTTATACCTCTTTTTTATTATTGCTTTCTTGTTCAATTGCTTTCACGTCACAAAAAAGCGACTGCTCATCGTGATTTTTACGGTAATAGTATTAGGGTGCCTGCTGAGAGTGACATATGTAGGCTATTTTTCTCCCGGCTGTTTGTCCTGTTTGTTTGTGTCGGTGGCTGTTGATTGGGTGGTTTGGACGCTCTCGTATTTACTTACTTAGTTTTTTTTTCTTCTTTGGCCATAATTTTGTATTGTGCCAGTTCTCAAGTAAAAACTTACTGAAACCAATGTATTCTCCTTTCAGAGATATAATGGTGGGATATGACGTGTATGCCAACATGACGAGCCCGGAGGGTGAATACAGAGCCACCGGGACCTTCTTACATACACTTGTACAGATTAGTTTGGATGTAAGTTTTCAAAAAATCACTACATAACACATATACCTACACAAGAAAAAAAATTTGTGCTTGTCCCAATGAGTGATTTCCCAGTACCAAATTTAGTTGGAAAATGTAAGATTGTATTGTATTAAATAAATAAATTGCTCCGTTTGATCGTATTATATAATAAATCTTCTTTTAGAATAAGTTCTAAAATGTAATAATTGTATTGTGTACAGCATAAATAAATAAATAAATTTTGAAATCAGATACCAAGTTTAAATTGCCAAATACGCGACCAGCAGTGGGAAAGAACCGACTGCTGATAATAATAATAACGATTATAAAAATTATATCTTCTCAAAATAAACCATTTCCACAGATAACACAAAACCTGATCACCAAGGAGTTAACGTCATCTCCGTCAGTTGCCAGTACTTCATTTGGGTCTGGAGTAAGAATGCACTATATGCCTGCTAGTCATATCACTCAAGCTTTGAGCAGAAGGGTATATTTCTTTATCTACACGTAGAAAAAAGCTTGATAAATAAGTTAACTTAATATTTTAGTACATATAAATAAAGCTAACAAGGGTCGAAGGTCCATATGTAGGTACATAAAATACATTGAAATAAAATGTTTTGTAAGTAAATTTAAATAAATATTTAGAGACATTGCACACAGCGCCATCTACCCCACACTAAGCAGAAGTACCTACTATTATTGAATTAACCTTCTACCTACTAAGTTATTGAGCTATTTTCCTGTACAAAGTTGATTAACCTTTTGTGACCAAGAAGACACTAGTTTTAGATAAGCTCAATATAATAGCATGCAGCTATGCACAAAACATAAAAGAACTCACAATTAAATGTATGCCTATTATAATTTATAATTATTTGGTTGGTCTTATTAGTGGTGATGAGCGCCATCTAGCGAGAGATTTTATTCTGATAGTGGGAAAATGAGACTATTATCACCTAAATAATTAAATTCTCTTGAAACATTTGCATTGTTATTGATAAGTATGATTTTCTTTTACTTAGTAGGTATGTAAACAGTGGATGCAAGTTTAATCAAAATTTGTAAGAATAGGTACCTACCTATGAATAATATCTAGTGTTTGATAATAAGTATGGCTAATTTAGTAAGTGCCACAATAATAAAGTCTATTTTTTATATAAGTAAGTAGGTAGGTATAGGTACTAAATCTAACCACTATATAACCGACTTCTAAAAAAAGGAGACCTAATCAAGTTTTCTGAAAGTTTTTTTTGTATATCAAGTAAGTGCTACCTAAATACTTACTTACCACTTGTTTGTTTTTTTTGTTTTAGTTTTGGCATAGCACCTTCAATAGTGCCGACAACTGGGCAAGAAATATATTTGCACCCATCATTCTTGATATTGCTACAAATAAACTGGGATTTCCAAAAGTCTGTTTCAGCAGCAACTGTTAGATTAATAAATCATTTGTACATTTCGATAGCTCTTTTATTTTAACTAAGTACCTATTAGGTATAGTTTTTTTTTTCAACTTAAGTAATAAGGTAAAAAAATATAATTCGCGTGCCCATTTATAGACAGGTACCTATCAATTTATGCTTACACTAGTTTTATCAGCTGTACCTACGCAGTTATAATATATTGTAACTACTTACAATTTATTATGTTGTAATTAAGTAGTTCTTATTAGTCGGTAGTTGGCAAAATGCCTGATAAAAAAAAGTAGGTAAGTTTGTATGTTTCATTTGTTTTTTTTTTAATTCAATGGGAAGTATACTGCACGGCGTTGAATTAAATGTTAAAAACCATTAAAAACTATAATACCTACAAAATGAAGAATGAAAGTGCTCGATAATTCAAAGATAACAAAACTCTTATCCATTTAATTCGACGTAGTAGTTCCCGAAACGATTTTGGATTCATGGAAAGCTATATCTACCAAACAATATTATAGATCGACAGCCTACGAAAGTGCTTGTGACAAATCTAACGTCGGTGTAAGTGAAATCTGTCAAAAAGTGTCCACTCAAGGTCCACTCATACTGCATTCGTACAACATAGTTTAACGTCGGTGTGCACGTATGTTACCGACGTTTCTAGTTGACGAAAGTTTTTGCGTATGAATCTGGTGGTGCCATTGTATCGTCCTCCATATTTACTCCTCTTGATTCGATACAATATGTATTACTCATTACAATAATGTATTATTAATTTGAAAGTAACTTTACTTCAAAAATTATTACTTGCCAAATGCGGCCAGCTATTATAATGATTAGGTAGCGTGATATGCTTGGAGATATTGAACAATAATTCTTAAGAAACCGATCTGGTCTATCAAGCTTTGAAAAAGAAAGGCTTGATAATATAGCTATATACCTACATAAATCAAATTGGAATGGACTCACCAAATCACTTCCATTTCACCCAGATACTTGATCCTTCCGACGTTGAAGAAGAGTCCAACTATCTCGTATATATGAAGACCACGGCCGCTCAATACCGCGCCGCTGCCGTTTAACACGAGCTGCCGCTGCATCAGTGAGCCTGTGCGAAGTAGCACGCAGGCTGTGCGCTTGCTGCCGAAATCTTGATCTGCTGAAGACGACATTATACGATCTTCGCCGACTCGATTATCGATGAGCCAACGGGCCCCGCGAAAACATTGTAAACCCGTATGGTATTGGCAAATAGCACTTATTCACGCACTATGACAGTCTATCAGGTTTCCCGAAAAAACCGTTGGAATAAATTAAATATTTCAGAAAAGCACTAAATCACTCATTATCACAATCCATTAGGTTTTCGGAAAAACCGTTTGATTTAAATATTTCCGGATAGCACTAATTGACACACCATAACAGTCCATTACGTTTTCTGAAAAACCGTTGTATTTAAATAACACAAAATTGCACTTAACACGCACGAAATAGTCCAAGGTTTTTACGAAAAACCGTTAGAATTAAATATTTCAGAATAGCACTAATTCACACACTTTAATAGTCCATTGGGTTTTTGAAAAAACCGTTGCATTTAAAATCTACAAATCTGCACTTAATTTACATGAAATACACAGAAGATTTTTCTGCTTTAGATTTCTTAGAAATCCTTTCGATTTACTTTACTGTTTTTTTTTATCCAAAATAAAGATTTAAGATTTAATATTTTTTTAAAATTAATTGAGAATGCCTGAAAAAGCGTTAACTCTTGAACGTGTGCTCAGTTCGAGAAGTAACGACGCTATGACGGAAGGTGATCCACCACCCCTCTGGTGACCAAATGGTGAAGTTGGTAACAGGTGCTCTGATTGGTTGATACGGTATCCTGGGCTCTGATAGGACGATACTCGCAACAAGTTGACAACGCATCTCTCATTGTTTAAGCTGGGCATCGTCACATGCCTAATAATACAATGTAACTCGATATAACGATATCGATACTGTGTCGATATGTTTAGACATCACTATAGATGACAGCCATTTTAAGCGACAGCCAATTTGTAGGTAGTGCACGTTTTTTTGTAGGTATTTCCAGTCCCAAGTCAACAGGTCAATGACCTATCACCATTTTTTTTATTTTGTGTTATGGCTTTTGCCTTCGAGCAAGGATTTTTTATATCATCCCTCATGCGCTTTTGCGAAGATTTGACTTTGCAATTCTGCCAGTGTCAAGTGCTTGGGAAGATAGGTCGTCAAACTGAGAAATTTAAATAATTAAGTATCAGGATTGATCGTCAAAGTTAACTATTAATTAAATTTTATTTAATCTGTATCAAAAGCCGTGTCATTATCATCGTGTCATGTCATTGTCAAAGTCAAACAAAAATATCAAAACAACGCGAAAATGAAAACACGTATCAGCGCGGAAAATTCATAAAATTATTGCGAATTCTGCAATTTATAACTAAGTTTCGTGTATGAAACTTGTGTTTGTGTAAGCGGGAGCTTCACTATTAGTTATGAGTGTAATATGACAAAAATGGGCGACGAAACAAATGAAGAAAGGCAAGACAACGAATATGCCGCTTTACAGGTAGGTATTTGCTTAATTTTTAACCATAATTAGTTTACTTAAACATATGGGATTTTTGTTCTGTTGATAACAGTATAAAGAAAACTTAAATATCGATAATTTGTGCTCTGACTTAATCTCCAACTGTACCTACCTAGTTAACTACCCATCTCAATAGGGATAGTTTTATCACCTTCGTACTTAACGAAAATAAATTAAAAACTCTGCTTAAAAAATCAGCCCTTTTCTTATTTAGGTAGATATTTATTATAATTTATACAAAAAGAGTTTTCAATTCTCTTGCCAAAACTCTTTTTATTAGTTTATTTTTGTGTTAAAATGAATGTAAAAATGTTTGATCATAACATGTAACATGTAGTTGATTGAATAATACATATTTTCAGGCCATCTATGGTGAAGAAGTGGTAGATAACAGAATGAACACAGCATGGAAAGTGTGGAGGCCACTCGACCTGCTACTTACACTGATACCACTTCACAATTCAGACATACAAGGTGTCCATTGCTCGGTAACTCTACATTTCAAGTGCTGTGCTAGCTATCCTGACAAGTAAGTATAATAAATAATATAAAATAAATGAAGTAGCCTTTATTGCTGAACTTATTATAGCAATAATTATCCTAACAATATGTTTACTTTCTAATATCATCCAAGAAGAGAACATCTGGGCAAGAACAGCGCAAGACAGGGTGTACTGGTGTAAGAAGGAGGAGGCCTATACCCTGCAGTGGGTCTCATTAGGCTGATGATGATGATAATGAAGATGATGTTTACTTTACTATATATTTAAAAATGTTTCTTTACTTTTTACATAACTTCGGTAAGTATTGGTAAATGGTGGTTTCTCTGTTGCAGCTTGTCTTTCTACATAGGCCTCCTCTAAAGATATCCACTCTGTTCTTTCTTCTCTATGCAGGTCCATATCGGACCTGTTATTTTTCTGACGTCGTTTTCTCATCTTGTAGTTTGTCTACCTCAATTTCTTTTGCTATCTTGTGGTTGCCATTCAGTTATTAGTCTTGTCAATTTCTCCTTTTTCTCTCTCATCATATGCCCAGCCCATCTCCACCATAAGCACCTGTATGTTGGGTATGCATTCTTAAATTTTGTTTTTCTGTTGATACATTTTAGTTTAACTCGATATTTTCTTTAAAATCCTATTGTGCTTCTCTCTATTCCATTTTGACATTTTATTTTTCTTGCTAGTTCTTGTGTAAGTATAAGTAATTAGGCATGTTATAGTCATCAGTCAGTAACATTCACCATATAATTATTATTACAATTTATGGGGAATGCCATTGGGCATTGGTATTGCTGGCATTACACCTGCCAATTTTGTGACTGCACCTTTGGCTCTCACATTGTCTTATTTAGCCACAAGTGCAGCTGCAAAAACATTATGAACACTACCTACATAAAGCATCACATATATAATATATCATCATAATATATAGCCATTTATGATGATGAATTTCTAGCTTCGCATCTATTTCCAGACCTCCATCTCTTGTCATCCACAAGATGCGAGGCCTATCAACCGAGAATGGCAACAGACTGCTTGCCGAACTGGAAGAATTGGCCTCCAAACTGTGTGGGGAAGTCATGATATTCCAACTGGCCAACCATGCTCAGGTAGGTAATAATATATTTTAATTCAGTATTTTTAATAATAATATTATTTACCTCCTAACTACTAATTACAATAATATATAAGTACCATAAAGTAAAGTCACCAATCAATACATTTCACATGTAGACATGAGACACATACAAATATAGGTGTCTCACTGTGTTACAGTCAGATACTAATCATAACCAGCATTATGCTGAGTTGGGGCTGTTTTGTGGCATATTTTACTTTTATTTTATATGTAGCATAAATGATTTTGTAAGCAAGTATGTATACTTACTTATTTGTGGGGCTAGATGGCGCTGTGTGCAATGTCCCGGAATATGTATTTATTTATTGTACAATCTGTTCCAAAAATGTTTGATGTTTATTGGACATAAAGAGTTTTTTTTTTAATCTGAACTGGCTTATTTACACAGGAATTGCTTCCCTGTTTGATGATAAGCACTACTGTCTAAGTTGTAGCATACTTGTCTATACCTCAACCAAAAAAGTATACAGAAAATATGGTGGATCACCACTTGTAGTACCTACTGGTTTAGTTTAGTTCTCCTTTTCCTTAACATTACACTGTATATTCTAAATATATAAACCTCAAAGGTGACTGACTTCTTAATGCGATCAAAGCTGCAAGCACCCACTAGTGAAAATACAAAGTAATCTATAATAAAGTTTAGTGAAACAATAAAATGAGACAATATACAATCTCAATATTTCTTACACAATGAGTTATTTCTGATGACTTGAACACATATTGTTTCACCATAACAATTTAAGGTGTGAATTGACGTAATTTTGTAAGAGATGCTAATTATACCTATAGCGTAATAACAGAACTATTGTATCCAATCTAAAGTATTTAACATACATTCAAATTGAAACAAACAATTATGTTTTTATTTTATTTCATAAAATGTATGACTGATACATGTAAAGAAAACGTAGCAATAGAGTACATAAATATTATGTACTCTATTGCTACATTTAATATCTCTCAGGTAGGTTTTTACATGCTAGATTGCCACCTAACTATTAAAATCTAGGTCTAACCCTTAGAATGAGCCTACACTCCACAATACAGGTACTGCCTTGTGTGGAGTGTAGTGACCAAATTGTAATAGCACTTAAGTTTTTTACTAAATAAAGTTATCTTATTCAGATACTTAGATACAGATGAATGCCTGGTGACGACATATAAAAAAAATTGGTAGGTATATATTTGCAGAATCATATATTTAATTATTTTTTTTTACTTTTCAGCAATTTCTACATGATCACAACAAGCCAACCCTATCTTTCTATGAAGAGATGGTGCAGCAAAAGAATGATATGGAGAAGCTCAAACTCCACGACATGCAAGCTAAGGAAAATGAAGAGGTAATTGTTAACTTAGCCAAATAAGGTCTATTCTTTTTAACTAGAACAGGTTTGCACTTGGCCATAGTTTGCCTGATGGTAAGCAAAGGCTATGGATTAAGATGGAGCGTGCTTACCCGATAAGAACCGATTGACTCTCGCTTTAAAGATCGCTGGATTATAATTCGTGGGGAACAGGAACAGGAATTCCTTTTCGCGGCTGTGTTCCCGGTTATGTTTATTATTAATTAATGATGGATGAATTGGAAAATTTAAAATATCACAAGCAGACTTGGTAGAGATCGATAATATCGAAATAAATCTTCTAAATAACAGTTTTAAAATAGATTCTGATGATAAAGTGGGTGTGAGTGTATCGCACAGAAGAAAACGTCGTCGTATTTTGCTCTAGGTTCTCTCTTTTAGGTTTTTGTCTAGACGAGAGGCGTATGTAATTAAGCTATTTATCTTTTTCCAGCGTCAGAAAATAAAAGAAGAGATCCAGAGGCGGCAGGAGATGTTGAAGGAAGCCAGCAAGCGTGTGCACAGAACTAGTATCAGCCAGGACAGCGGCGTGGACGGCCCGGGGGACCAGCAGGAACTTTTGTAGTGAGTCTTCTTCTTATCGAATGATAATAGTGGCCAACTCTGGTGTCGAGAGTTTACCAAGCCGCCCGAAGGGCCTCTGACATGGCTTAAAAACAGCTACGAAATTTATCGTGTCATCCGACCCACGGAAGCGCCCAAAATGGAATGCCACTTTTCGGTCACCTATCAGCGTACTGACCGCGTTGACCTTTGCTCAACATTGGTAATCGCATGCGATTGCCTCCGCTAGCTGAGCTACGGGCGCTTCAGCTTAACTGAGTTAAAAACTGACTGCCACTCCCGCACAGCTATCAAGTAATACTACTCTCAGTTCCATGTTACTCTATCCCCAGTTACGCGGACGACATCATGTCCCCGACCCGCAAGCCGGGCCGCGCGCGCGCGGAGGTGACATGCACGTGCGACAACAGGGGCGTGCACGTGCTGAGAGTCACGCACAAGAACAACAAGAAGGTTTACATTGGAAACTGTTTAGGTAAGTTATCTCTCTCTTGAGTCGTATTTCCTCATGACTGAGGGTCGTTCTACCCCGCAGAATTTATTCGTTCTCTTGAGCAGATACATCGCCGTGGGCGCCCAGGTCCTTCCGCGGAAGACACATGTCCTCGGATATTGTGGCCCTCAAGCATGTCGGTTTCCTCAAGATGTTTTCCTTGACTGTTAAGCGAGTGCAAATCCACACATAACTTAAAAATACAAGTCATTGGTGTAGGGCCGGATTCGAACCAGGGTGCGTCTGGATGAAAAGCAGACACTGGAACCGCTAAGCCACACTTGCTTTTTTATTTTCCAGGTCACTCAATAAACGGCTCAACTACCTACCTGGCCATAGACGAAGACACGGGCGAGAGGCTGATCACCAAGAAATGGGTCATCCCTCCCGCCACAGACTTCCAAACACGCAACAAACAACTAACAAACCTGTACAACGACTTAAAAACCCTCAACCGAATAAACCACCCTTCTATCATCCCCTATATAGCTTTAGAAATCTGCAAAGACACCAACAAGCGAAGCGTCAATCAATCAGTTTACATCTTCCGAAGTTTTGTTTTGGGCAGTTCATTGAAATATATAAGAAATAGATTGAACCTTATTGGTGATCCTTATGAATCTCTAAGATTGTTAAGGCATGTCGGCTTGGGTGTTTTGAGTGCGTTGAAGGAGCTGCATAGTGCTGGGATGGTCCATAGGGATGTGAGGAGTGAAAACGTGTATTTGGACGACTGGGGGGGAGTTAAACTGGTCGGAGCGTCCATGGATATGCGGCTCTGTGAGATCGTGGATGGAGATAGCTATGGTGATAGGTAGGTGTGATCAAATACCATTATATCTATGTTTTTATTATGGCACACAAAACATAATATGTTCTTAAATTAACTTAATATACATTTTAAGCTGGTTTCGATCCAGAACAAATTCCAATAATAATAATTAATTCTATTAATGCGAAAGTGTGTCTATTGGTCTGTTTGTTCTAATTTCACGCTGCAAGATAGCCAAGGATAATTGTGATTTTTAATATGGTGATTTGATATAGTTTAGTGTAAACTTTAACTACTACTATAATCATAAGTAGAGTCCAGCGAGTGACATAGGCTACTTTTTAACCCAAAACGACGCAGGTGAAGCAACGACCATATACTGGTCACCTTATTTATTTATTGTAAGATGTAACCTATGCCATGCATGCATATTTAAAAGCCATCATTTGCGTCAAGAACATTAAAAAAAAAAAAACTTATGACTTAATCTTTATTCCCCTTGAACTATAATTTGTCGGTCTTCAAGTCGAGAGTTAACCGGTTTCTTCTAGGCAAGCGCGCTAGATCGTAGATTATAACATTGCAACTTCAGGCAAGTTGTAGTCAAGCGTGAGCCTAGCCCAAGTAAAAAAAAACTTGCACTTACCACCATGATATACTCCTTAAACTATCCGCAGGCAGACAGCGGCGCAAGACATCTACAGTACAGGACAATTACTGCTGTCCATTGTGACGACAGAACGAGTCTATACTGAAATACCAGTAGAACTACCCAGCTCTGCTAAGGACTTCTTTGCCAGGTAAAAATAGATCATAATACCATGCACTAAAATTTAAAATCACATATTGATTGTCAATTATGGCTATACATAAGATACGATACTGAAAGAGATCGCTTTTTAGTAAAAATCCGCTTCTTATGGCACTATATATAGTTTAAGATTATCATATGCTTGGTAATTAAATAATCATTACGTATCGTACGAAGTGTCTATGTCTCAGTTAGTGGGGGTAATCGCATGGTAGGTACTTAGATGGGTGACCAAAAGTGGCGTGCCATTTAAGCACTTCCTTATATAGGAAGACACGTTAAATTGTAAATGTTTTTCATAGTACGGCAGTGGTCAAACCAAGTAAAAATACCCTAAAGTGGCTTAAATATTCTCGACTTCACTTTCATGAGATGATGACAAAGAGTTCATCATCATCTATTCTATTCTCCCTGTTCAAGATGTCTGACAGACGACGAGCACTCGCAGTGGACGGCGGAACAACTCCTGAACCACGTGTTCCTCATTAACATGCCGAGTGCGCCTGTCAGCAATAAGACCAGGAATGATGATGAAGGATCTGAGGTAATAACATTTTGGACATTACTTAAAACAGCGCCATCTAGTCCATATTGTAAAAACTTTATGAAACTATGGTAAGCAACTATGTGTGATAAAAAAAAACGAATAGAATCTATTACATAACGACCACTCTTAGCACACTCCCGAACCACATGTTTGTGTTTGTCAGCAGCAAAACCAAGAATGAAAGAGTAATAATCGTCTGGTTTTAAAAACAGCGCGTAAAAACAAAGGAGAGACATCTAAGTTTGAGCTTTGAACTGGAATAACTAAAAATACAAGCGTAATTTAATTTAAAAAGTAATTTACCTTATTTTATCTGATTGGTGAGCGCAATAATACGAACCATTGTCGTTAGAGACGCCAATAACATTTCTAAAACAATTTTCACGCTAGTTTGACTTTGTCTTTTTTTTACCTTCATTCCAATGTATGTTTGTATATAAAGTAATTAACAATTAATTTCAGGATGAAGCCGAAAAGAAGATGCCACAGAGCAGTCCTGCGTCGAGCGGACACTCTCGCCTGTACGCGGAGTTTGAAACACTCGTTTGGCTCGGCAAGGGAGCCTTCGGAGATGTGTTGAAGGTAATGAATCAATTAAGGGGGGTCCCCATACAATTAACGTGTTTTTTTCGTATTTTTTGCTAAATATTAAAAACGGTAACAGGTAGACGCATAAATTTTTCACAGAATATTTACTTAACTTAGTAAATAATTAACTAACAATAAAGTAAATATTAAAAGGGGGCTCCCATACAACAAACGTAATTTTTAAGCAATTTTTGCTCGATCTTAAGAAACAGGTAAGAAGAAACAACTTGAATATTTGCAAGTAAATATTTAGAAATATATTAACTATAAAAATAAATAACTAAACTAATACATAAAATAGATGCTAGTACGGAACCCTTCCTGCGCGAGTCCGACTCGCACTTGGCCGGTTATATTAGTATGGAAGCTTGGGAGTGTGTTAGTTACTACTTTTTTTTCGTTTGTTTATTTTTAATTATGTCTTCTCATCGTATAAGAGTAGCCAACTCTGTGACTTTACTTTTTTGTGTATTTTTTAATTCTCTGATTTAAAAAACACTCACTAAATAATATATTGGGAACTTCGAAACAGTGCCATCTAAGCAAAATCATTTCAATATTAAACAACAAAGTAAAAGAAAGATAAAATACAAGTCATAGACATATGTACAAATAAAATTTAAGTAGATCAATGTTGCTAAAATTTTATCTAATATCAACAATATGACATAGCATTAGATCGCATTTAAAGTAAATTTAATTATAACCTCTGGCTGACGTCGAAAAGTTAGCTCGACATGTTTTACTTAAATTTAATCACGCCTTACTGAAACTTTAGAACAGTGATCGTATTTAAAGTCCTTACAATATATTTATAACTAGTGGGTGCTTGCGGCTTCGCTCGCATTAAGAAGTAAAACTTGCATCCTTATTTCACCCCTTTAAAAGTGGCATTTCCAAAAATCCTTTCTACATCATAACATCTACTTTCATTTAAAATTTCAGCCCAATCCGTCCAGTGGTTTGGGCTGTGCGTTAGATAGATCACTATATCAGTCAGTCATCTTTGAGTTTTATATAAATAAAAATAAATAAGTAAATATTCCGGGACATTGCACACAGCGCCATCTAGCCCCACACTAAGCAAACGCTTGTGTATATTTGTAATATATGTGTAAAAATATTTCAGGTGAAAAACAAGCTAGACGGCGGATTCTACGCGATAAAGCGCATCAAGCTGAACCCCGAGAGTGTACAACTCAACAAGAAGATCACCAGAGAGGTGAAACTACTATCCAGGTTGAACCATGAAAACGTTGTTAGGTATGTCTATGTTACTATAATATTTGAAATAGAAATAGAAAAACATTTATTCAGACATTTAGCAAATACACACACACACACACACACACACACACACAAAATGTACTCCAAGTTCTTCGGATTTATAGAATAGATATTTATCTGATATTAAATTTACTAGGTGTTCTGTATATCTGAGCTAATGTATTGTATTCTCTTTCTAGATATTACAACGCTTGGATCGAGAGCAGCACGGAGCCAGATATAGAAGAGGACAGCGATATCAGCCCCGCCAAGAGTGTGACAAAGAAGGATAGCTTGGAAGGTGAGTACCTACATAGCTACTATTTGTAGTATTATGAAATCTTCTTCTTATCGAAAGAGAGTGGCCGGCTCTGGTGTCGAGAGTTTATAAATCCGCCCTAAGGGCCTCTGACATGGCTTTACTACTGCCGTACTAGACAAACAGCCGGGACCTACAATTTAACGTATCATGAAATGTGAACTAATAACAATTTGAACATGCCACTAAAATCTATAATAAGTAAAACAAATGTTGGAAGATTTACTAGAACTTTGAGCTAGGTATCCTAGAATCCTGTGTAACAATCTCAACATATTAGTGTAATATACCTTAATAGTTATGTAAATTTATTTGTCTCTAAAAACAAGTTGATGGAACTCTTGATGAAGTCTTAAAAGACGACGCCATTTATGTTACAGTTTCCGATAAATTTATTGAAAAAAAAAATGCATAATAATCAAATCCCAATGACATAACAATAATAATTTAAACCTAAATTGAGAGCCAATTTTTTTCACTACTTCTGTAGCCTTCCTACCTTTTTAACTAAGATTTTTTTTATGAATTCCAGGTATCGTAGCCAAGTTAGGACAAGACATCAAAGTGGAGTGGTCCATGTCAGAAGGTCCGGGACCCAAGATACCAGACTCGGACAGCGAGGACAGTGATGATGATGATGATCATGAGCCTTGGTTTAATATTATCAGGTGAGAGCTTGTGTAAAACTGATTACGCAAGTGACGCTTTTTTATCCATGAAGCCAGCATGGGTTAACAGCGCGATACAAATTATCCCGTAGACTAAAATAAAACTACGTGACAAATTTTGATAAAATGCGACAACTAGATTGCAAAACTTATCGAAATAGCGACAAAAATTTAGGATAAGACCAATGTCACGGTACTCATGCCCCCTGATGTCGGTAATACTTTCGCAATTTGAAAGTGTGCTTAAGTATATCTGTTAGGGAAGATTTTCTCCATAAACTCATATCTGAACTATTTTAACGTATTAACCCACTTGTTCCATGGGCGAGCTTAATTGGGCCTCTATTTTCATGTGTCTCTCATCAAAAGACTAAGCAGTGCAGTTGCTTCTTTTTTATCAATAAAAGAAACTTAATAAAATCCTGTAAAAAAAACAGACCGCTGAGTAGGGGGGTGAAACTTGGAACAAAATGCAAATATAGAAATACAGTGCTGCTAATCTATATTTCTTGACCGAAAACGAAATAGTAGATGTCGCTTTAGTAAAAAAAACATACACAGTTAAGGCCAAAGAAGATAAAAAAATCAATGACACTGATTGAAGTTTGAAAACTTTGAAAAAAATACAATTTGAAAACTTCAGTTGTAAAATCCAAGATCTTGTGCGACTTCATTTGTGCTTTATTTTGTGATTTCTTCATATTCATATCAACAATTAGTGTGCTACAGTTTCTTTTAATGTGATAATATACAGTTGGTTTCCAATGTTAGCCGGGAAAATACTATAATGTGATGGTGACGATACAATCAAAATGTCGATGCAAAATTAATACTACGGACATAAATATTACAAAATAGTAAAATAATATTCTGCGTTTTATTTTAACTTCTAACATAATATATGTAAGGAGCAAGGTGTAGGTAGGTGTTGTATTTATATTTTAGGTAATAACATGTATACGTAGGTATGCATATATACTCGTACAGTATTATTCTTGGTCAAGAAATACAGAGGGCGCTTCAATTTGATTGGCAATAAAATTACACTAGATGGCTCTCTATTCCTGGTATATTATATTACTCTATGCCGCTGAGCCATAGGTCAATTTGTTATCATTTTATTTGTTTCTTTTACAGTCCAGAAGACGAGGAGTCCAGTACGGGCATAGAGTTCGAGCAAGATTCCAGCCACCAATCACAGACGATACCTTCCGAGGACGTAGTGGACGCGCCGCGACCTCGCTCGGCGAGACTCAAGCAAGTCTTGTACATACAGATGGAATTCTGCGAGAAACATACACTCAGGTGAGCAATTGAACTAACAAACAAACAGAAAAACGGAGAGATAGACGGACAGATAGTTAAACAGACAGATAGACAAACAGACCACCAATCACAGACGATACCTTCCGAGGACGTAGTGGACGCGCCGCGACCTCGCTCGGCGAGACTCGAGCAAGTCTTGTACATACAGATGGAATTCTGCGAGAAACATACACTCAGGTGAGCAATTGAACTAACAAACAAACAGAAAAACTGAGAGATAGACGGACAGATAGTTAGACAGACAGACAGATAGACAAACAGACAACCAATCACAGACGATACCTTCCGAGGACGTAGTGGACGCGCCGCGACCTCGCTCGGCGAGACTCAAGCAAGTCTTGTACATACAGATGGAATTCTGCGAGAAACATACACTCAGGTGAGCAATTGAACTAATAAACAAACAGAAAAACGGAGAGATAGACGGACAGATAGTTAGACAGACAGACAGACAGACAAACAGACAACCAATCACAGACGATACCTTCCGAGGACGTAGTGGACGCGCTGCGATCTCGCTCGGAGAGACTCAAGCAAGTCTTGTACATACAGATGGAGTTCTGCGAGAAACATACACCTAGGTGAGTAGCTTTTAGCTGTAAGGGCGACATTTGTAGCACTTTTAGTCCGAGAAAGTTTGTTACTATTGCTTCTGTAATGGTCTATGACTATTATGAGAACAAAAAATCTTTGTATCTTTCATCATCTTCCAATCGAAAGTAATAAGTTTCAGAGTACTGAAATAGTTTCGTTAACAGCGGTGCTTTACAGCAAGCGGGATGTAGTCAAACATACGCCTATTCCGTACAAAAATAGTATCTAACACTCATCTTTATAATGAGTTTGTGTTATTTTCCAGACAAGCCATAGACAACGGCCTGTACAAGGAGCACTTCCGTTGCTGGCGCTTGTTCCGTGAGATAGTGGAGGGACTCGCACATGTCCACCAGAGGGGCATGATACATAGGGACTTGAAGCCAGTCAATATATTCTTGGACTCCAATGATCATGTCAAGATTGGAGATTTTGGACTGGCCACGAAGGCATTTACTGGACTGCCTATTGATGGTGAGTTAATATATCGCCAAGCCACTGGTAGTGTATTTCAACTAACTAACTGTATTAAAACTCCAACATGAGTTCGAAACGAAAATAATTACGTATGATCTTACTTTTTGCAGATAAATCCAAACCAGAAGAAATAGGTGGTTCGTTAACCGGCCAGGTAAGACGTATTATTTTAGTAGATTTTTTAGAATAAAAATCTTATACTTATAAAAATGCCGTAGAACAGAAAAACATATGAATAAGTTTTTACATCTCATTAAAAAACCGCGTGTTACTTTAGTTTGCAAATACATTACCTTACTTTAGTTTGCAGTGTAATAAAATATACCAATTTTTAATCTCTAGATTGGCACAGCCCTCTACGTGGCTCCCGAGCTCCTCCAATCAGCATCCAAAGTGATCTACAACCAGAAAGTGGACATCTACTCTCTTGGCATCATTCTCTTCGAGATGTTTCATCCACTAGAGACAGCTATGGAAAGAATGGCCGTACTTACGCAGTTGAGATCGCCAGCTGTTACATTGCCAGAATCGTTTTTGACCGAGGAGAATACGAAGCAGATTCGAGTTATCAGGTGAGCTAATTTATGCTAAACAATAGCAGCATTATGCTGAGTTGGGGCTGTGTTGTGGCAGATTTTTATGTTTGTTTATTATGTTCTTACTCCTGTGTGTTCTTCTGTTAAATCTGTCACAATAAATGTTTTCTTTCGTTCTTCTTTTCTTTTACAATCTTACGAACGCTTTATTAATTTAGACGCGAATTCACCTGGATGTTAAAATCACTAGATAACCTTACTCAAAAACTAAATGATTTTGTGACAAATTACAGCAATACAACCCGTCCAATTTTATGCAAATACGCCGTAGGTTTTTGTCATCCTGTACAAAAGTTTATTTGAGAATCCATTTGGACTATAATTATTGCACACTAAGATTCGAAACGATCGTACAGATTATTTTACTTAAATATTTACGTGTCATTTAATCTTTTTGTTAAGTACTAACTTTAATGTTAACTTATATTATTTCATCCCCAGGTGGCTCTTAGACCACGAGCCCAGCTTGCGTCCAACATGCGCTGAGCTGCTAGCGAGCGAACACGTCCCTAGACCAGTGCCGGAAGGACATCTATCTGGTCTCCTCTCTCACACTCTCTCAGATCGAGGGTCTAGAGGGTACCAGAGATTGATAACCGCGTGTCTGGATCAGAACACGTCTGCTGCAGAAGACTATACCTACCACAATGATGCTAGAGTTAGACCGTTGGAAGTTCTGTCGAGAATCAAAGACGCTGTGATCAAGGTAAGTCATTTTCATCCTTACCCCTTGGCTATAATCTATACATATAATAAAGCTGTAACCGCTCGGTGTCTGTACAATGACGATAAATGAAAAAAAAAGTTGAGGGGTCTTCATTAATACAATAGAACACCAAAAACATGTTTAAAAAATCTGTTTGTCTGTAGGTATGTTTGTTCGTTATAGACTCAAAAACAGCTGAACCGATTTGTTTACGGTTTTGAAGATGTTGGTGCATTTTTACATTTAGTGTTTATTTCATTTTTAATCGGTTCATAACCCCAAAATAATGCGAGCGAAGCCGCGGGCGTCCACTAGTAATTAATATAATTTCTAAAGTTAATAAGTTACGACAAAAAAAAGGATGAAAAAGAAAACACCTGGATTAAACGACCATAAGATATGAAGTATTGGCGTACGAGCATGAAGGAGGAGATTTATGTCTGAGCTTAATGAGCTCATGTTGATATGGCCTTGGAAGAACCAGAGAATAATTCTTCGACTCATAATGAAAATGTTTCATTCAATTCTAACCCTTACACCACTAAAATACAGCCTTATTTCCTTCACAGGTGTTCCGCAGTCACGGCGCGTTGGAGTTCGCGCCACCTCTCATGATTCCGCGGGCGGCGGCGTGGGATCAACACCCTAACGCTGTCAAAGTGATGACGGCGTCCGGGTCTGTCTGTCATCTGCCACATGATCTGCGGCTGCCGTTTGCCAGGTGAGAATAAGGTTCAAATTACTCTGATATCTTCCATCTCAGACCATAGTTATTGTTTACCATCAGACAAACTGCGCTCAAGTGGAAAATCGTTTTAGATTAAAAAACCTAACCATACAAAATTGGCTTAAAAAGATAAATTGATTGGGAGCATTTCTTCTATAGATTTACATTCATTAGCTCCAATGTGCATGGTGCTTTTTTATAATAAACTAAACTGCGATTATGACAATAAATACCAAGTTTCTGCTCAACTCTTAATAAATAAATCTGTCATGTCAAATAATTTGTCATTTTGTTGTTTATACCTTGTTATGAAAATGCTGAAAGCATATCCTGGCAGTATCTAAAGCGGGCTGCATTTACCATTTCTTAGATTTAGCTATCATTCAAAATGAAACCTTAACGTTACAGACACACGGCCTATTCTGACATAAAGCACATGCGTCGTTACTGCGTGGACAGAGTGTATAGAGAACGACACGTGCCCGGCTTCCATCCTAAAGAAATACTGGAGTCGGCGTTTGATATTGTTACTGCTAAGACTGGTATGTTGAATTTTGATCCTTATGTTGATGTTATTACGATCTATTGTTGAGTAAACATTACGAGCGAAACCTTCTGATGATATAGTCTTTCCTCAGTATGCGCATATTTTATTTGTGTACGATACAGTTCAGTGCATGTATTTTTTTTGTTTCTTTCTTCTATAAGAATGAGATATAAACAAATATAAATCCAACTGAATTTGTTTGAACACCAAATTTTTTACCAGATATGGTTTTCTTACTTACAGATCACTTTAAGTAAGTCATCGATCTTTACCATAGCATCCTCAACGATGATATAAATCTGTCTTCTAACATCTTAAGTTATGTATGTTTTGCCAAGCTCGTTTTGAGCGCCTTCTCCATTCCGGTATTACTTCTTCGCGACTTCTGAGGCGAATCGGCGTACCATGTACATATTAAAATGCCTTATTATTAAGAAAAAAAACTACTGATTATATTAATTGCATATTTCATCTTCAGACTCTCTCTGGCCCGACGCCGAGCTCCTAGTAGCGGCATACAGAGCAGCGTCAGAATGCTCCCTCCGTGTGTGCATACAGTTGAACCACACAGAACTGTTGCGTACACTGTTAGTCGCCTGCGGAGTGCCTGTGGACAGACATCCGGATATATACCCGGTTCTGGTTGATGTTAGTTTGGGTAAGTTAACTTTAGTGTTGGTATTTGGACTTTAGTTTTAGTATATCAACTTTAGTTTCAGTATATCAACTTTAGTTTTAGTATTTCAATGTTAGTTTTTGCAAGTGAAAGTTAGCTATAGACAGAGCAGCGTCAGGAGTCCCTGTGGACAGACTTCCGGATTTATACCCAGTTCTGGTTGATGTTAGTTTGGGTAAGTTACTTACTAAGTCTGTTTGGGTAGTTTGTCCCTAATTTGACTTCATTTTGACTGTATTCTTGTGTTTTGAACATTGACTACAAATAAAAAGTAGTAGAGCTACGAGTATAATGTCAAAAGAGTTAGTCGTACTAAAAACCATCCCTAATTCAGTATGAACCTTCAGTGCTAGTTCTTGCTCAAAATGTTCATTTAAGCTTCTTGCTCATTTCGTTTGACAGTAGTAAAAAGTAGCAACTTTTTAAATATAAATAAATTGTTTATTGTAAAAAATAAAAAAAACACCATATTTCTAGGTAAATATGGTGGCCTTATCTTACGCTTTTATTCCTGACACAGGCTTCAGATTCTTCCGTGTTTTTTACAGGTCGCATAACAAACTTCCAACTGCAGACCCACCTCACTTCACTGTGCGTGACTCGACGTGACATCACCAACCTGCTCCATTTAATGGAAGCGGACGTGCCAGTGCACGAGTTAAAGGAGCTAGTGACCCCGCTGGTGAAGCAAGCTAAATGGGGCAAGCGTGTTGCCCACGCCGCTAGAGAGTTGCAGGCGGTCGCTAGAGACGCCAAGGCTATGGGGGCTGAGGTTAGTGACAACTGCCTTTTTTTTCTCCTCCACAAATATTAATCCCCCTACTTACCCCTTTTTTAGTTTTCTTTCTTGTACTTACCTAATAATTCAATGTAATAATTTTATTTTATTAAAAGATTTTTTTACCCAATTTCATTTTTTATTTATATTTATATAGCTATGATGTTTTTCTTATTTTGGATACAAATTTATAACAATATAGTATATACTTCGTTATATGGGCACATACTCCGAGTTCTGTTGAACTCGCCTATAATCGTTAGTAATTAGTAACTGACTTTCATAATATGACAACTGCTTTTGATAAAAAGACAATTGCCTTTGACCGTAGGGAAAGGTATAAAACTGACATATATGTGGCACCTAGAGAAGGAGGCCTATACCTAGCAGTAGGTTGTCAAGGGCTGGTGATGATGATGTTGATATTTTTGACGAAGTGGCTTAACTAAATTGGATATAATCATGTAATTATTTTTCAAAAATGTAGTCTTTACTGCTGATGTGTGAATTAAAACTAATGAATTGCTGTAAACTCCAATTTCACCGGATGTTATTCCGTAGCTCCAATGCATTGAAATATTTAATTGTATTGTAGGTACAAGCGATTTCTCATCGTAAAGCTGTCTTTGGAATGTCAAAACTCTTTAAAGACATTTTCAACACTAGAGTTCGCTGGTCTTATACATATTTCAGTCAGAAGCTTTTAGGACGCTCAGAAAACTCTTGGCCAGAGTTAACCACTTTCATACAAATGTACTTACTTTAGTATATCTTGTTATTTTCCTATATCCAGTGCCAGGTAACGGTGGCCCCGTTCCTGGCGTACAACGCGACGCAGCACAGCGGCGTGTTCTGGCAGATGTGCGTGGTACGAGACCACCACAAGGCCAAGGGGAAACATCGCTCCGGTGACCTCATTGCTGCGGGGGGCAGGTACTTATAAACTGACTAGTAGGTGCTCGTGGCTTCGCTCGCATTAAGAAGTAAAACTTGCATCCCCTATTTCACCCCTTTAAAAGTGGCATTTCCAAAAATCCTTCCTTAGCGGATACCTACGTCATAACATCTACCTTCATTCCAAATTTCAGCCCAATCCGTCCAGTGGCTTGGGCTGTGCGTTGAAAGATCACTTTATCAGTCAGTCAGTCACCTTTGAGTTTTATACATTTAGATCTGTTTGTAACTTGTATTCTGAAATATTGAGGATTGTGACTCTTCCGCAAATTGGGAAGTTTTTTAGTAAGTTCATCATAGTGGGCGCCCAGAAGAACGAATAACACGTTTGCAAATTTTGTGATCTTCAAACAAGGCGGTTCCCACACCGTTTGTGTATTCGTTCATTGTTAAGTCAATTTATATATGTTAACTAAACGGTTTTCACACACGTGTAATTCGCGTAGGTTGTTTACGCGTTTCGGATGTAATGACATCCATCTTCAAACCGTGCGTTCTAGGACCGCGGCAGCACGCAGACGCGCCGCCAATTTATATGGTAAAATAACAACTTAAAGAACCAGGTGTATTCCAGTGGAAACATGACTGAATACCGAATTATAGCGTAGCTTAACATCAAACGAGTTGTGGCAAAGCGTAAGACCATCATGCATAAAGGTGTCGCAAATATATATATTTTTCAACAATTAACTCCTGAGTTTTATGTATGTTAATCAATGCCCTAGCCCTAGTGCCTTTTCCTAAAAGAAATTCATATAAATGTTTTTTATTTACAGATACGACGCATTAGTTGAACAGTTTTGGAACGTGGCTCGAACTGAGAAAGATAAAGAGAACTCCGAACTGAAATCGAGTTCGTTTGGATTCTCGATGTCTCTGGAACGAATGGCGGCCATCTTGAAAAAGATGGACATAGAATGGCCTTTGTCTACGGGTATGAGTGAAGAGGTCAGATTTAAACAGTTGTATATCTTGAAAATTGCTTATTTTCTACTTAATACATTTTTAGTATCCAGGCCAACTTTTGATTAATTATATGATACGATTGTCTAGGATTTAAAACTCCTGAATTGTAAATATCAGGAAAAAGAATCATTTAAATACCTACTAGATACTTTCTTTCTTGATAATTACGAACCAACTCTAAACGTCCTACCTTTTATACTAATAAAGGTAGAATGTTCAAAGCGCTGATATGACGTACTGTGTTTAGTGTACCTGCTGCCGCGACTGCCAAATACTACAAAATAATCTTGACTGCTCTGTTGGCATAGTTGGTAGTGACTCTGCCGTCTAATCTAGGGGTTGCGGGTTCGATTCCCGCATGAGACAAGTAATTATGAATACTAAAATTTGTAATTACTTGTGTCCAGTCTGGCCGTTTCTATATACCTATAATAAGTATGTATTTACAAAAGAAAAGTATATAAGTATTATATCCGATATCTAGTACCTACCCACGACACAAGCGTTTGCTTAGTGTGGGGCTAGATTGCGTTGTGTGCAATGTCCCGGAATATTTATTTATTATTATTAATCTATTTATATCTTGTAAAATAAACAACCTTGTATCTCATTTCAGTCCACCCTAATATGCGTGTGCGTGTGGGGTACAGTCGGCAGCGGTCGAGAAGGCATCGCAGCTTCACAGAGAGCACAACTGGCACGAGATCTGTGGCAAGGGGGGTACACTGTGTGTCCCTGGCCGTCACAACATGCGGACACACACGAACTGAGACGACCTTGTATCTTACTCACTCAGGACGAGTCGAATATGAGAGTCGTCTGTGATGATACCAAAAGGTCAGTTTTGAATCTTATTTCTAAGAACATAAGTTATATTTTCCTCTGAAAGTGTCTGCTAGTCTTCGATCCTTAGACTTTGCAATATGCAATCTCCCCCATGACCTTGGACGACCTTGTATCTTACTGACGCTAAATTTATCGGATAAATGTTGAATGTCCTTTTTTAACAAAATGTCTCATTATTTTCAGAGTGAGAGAACACAAAGTGCCATATATAGATGTCTTGGATTTCGTCAAACAACAACTGCATCCGGACAACAATCGCTTTCCTGAAGGTTTGTAACGTTTGTAACGTTTTCATATAGATAATATTTTTTTAAGCTAAATAAGCTTAAAAATATATTATCTATATGAAAACTAGTTATTTGATTTACGACACAAAAATTCGAGCGTTTCGGCAATTTATCAGAGCAGAACAAATAGACATTGGCATAACAATGTTATTATATTATATTATATTAGTACTTATATATACCTATGTATGTTACAACTTTACATTATCAATAAAGGTTCTTTATCTCTTATCTTTATCTTTATAACGTGTTTTCTCTCTCACTCACACAGGTACAAGCAGATCATTAAGTTGGAACGAGACAGAGAAGCCCAACAGCCCCATCGTGTCGGTCACTTTTGTAACGGCCAGCGACCGGATGACCAAGAATTCGAAACGAACCTGTGAAACACAGGTAAATACTATAATATCTTGGCTTATTGGCTGATTCAATTAAATA
Source organism: Macaria liturata (assembly GCA_964023185.1). Classification (NCBI taxonomy): domain Eukaryota; kingdom Metazoa; phylum Arthropoda; class Insecta; order Lepidoptera; family Geometridae; genus Macaria; species Macaria liturata. Next base: position 15,164,482 of record OZ026809.1, on the reverse strand, counting down.
TCTAAGCTTTGTCCAACCAGCTGATCGCAGTCTCATATTTTTATGCTCGGTCGAATCGATCGTGAAAACTGTCCACACGGCACAGACAACTTCTGTCAAGTAGTTTTAGTGTGAATCTCTTACAAGTGCTACATGAGTCCATTATCCCACAGATAACCTCCCAGGTGACGTCGACCCTGGTATCGCTCGGGCTGTCCTCCACCCTCGGGCGCGTCCGCGTGTGGGGCGTGGCGCTGGCGTGCGAGGCGGCGTGCGTGCGCCTGCTGGCGGCCACACTCACCGCCCCGCCGCGGGTCGAGGACCTGCACTCAGCCGCACGCACTGTCACACTCATGTGAGTATCACACACACACAGCACAGTGTGGGGCGTGGCGCTGGCGTGCGAGGCGGCGTGCGTGCGCCTGCTGGCGGCCACACTCACCGCCCCGCCGCGGGTCGAGGACCTGCACTCAGCCGCACGCACTGTCACACTCATGTGAGTATCACACACACACAGCACAGTGTGGGGCGTGGCGCTGGCGTGCGAGGCGGCGTGCGTGCGCCTGCTGGCGGCCACACTCACCGCCCCGCCGCGGGTCGTGGACCTGCACTCAGTCGCACGCACTGTCACACTCGTGTGAGTATCACACACACACAGCACAGTGTGGGGCGTGGCGCTGGCGTGCGAGGCATACTACCAAATCATAGAAATACACAAACTGTGGTGCTAGTCGCGATTGTCACTCGTACGCGTATCACATAAAATGTAAAATTACGGTCACTGTCTCTCTGCAAAATTTTCTCAATGACGTCCTGCAGACGCGTGATTTTTATTTGTTTGCTACACAAAAGAGACTCCAATAGTCACTAGGTTAGACACCAATTGCATGTTAGCCGTTTTTAACTGTCTCTATGAACATAAAACACTATGCAATTACTTAACATGTTTGCAAAACATCTCTTTTCTTTTTTAACGTCTTAAACGGTATTGTGATACGATATTAATAAAAAAAACTTATGTTTCCAGGTTTCCCAAACGCCAGAACATAATAGAGGAGGCGCTCCTTGAGCTGGGTAACATCGTGCGCCAGAACAGCTCGGTGCGTGGCGCCGACGAGCCGCAGTTGTACGCACTCTACTCTATACCGGACTCGCTCTGTAGACTGGTCACGTGACACTGTACATGTATCAATTGTACCAGTTATAGATACATTTAGAGAATTTCATACAAACACCAACTACTTTTTTTGGAAATTCACTAAAAAGGCATTTTAATATTTTTTTAACAGTGTATAGAAGACGGAGGTATACGCACTCTACTCTATACCGGACTTACTCTATAGGCTGGTCACGAGACACTGTACTGATCACTTATAGACAAATTCACGAGATTCTAGTACGAATGCCAACAACTTTCTCGACTTTTAGTAATTGTGTTCTGTTCTGTTCTGTGTATTCTGTCTGTTCTGTGTAACAGTGTACTGTGTTCAAGTGTAATCTCATTTAGTGTAAAAACACATACAAACTTTCAATATATTTATACATAATATTTGAGTCGCTCCGTAAACCGTCGAGACGCAGTTGCATAACTAAAACAAATTACAAGCAACGATGAAAATCATCTTGTCAAGCAATTAATCACTAACAATAAAGAACCGTTACAGACCGTACGCAGAAGACAATTTTTTATACTACCTAAGCAGCAAGCGAATTCTGTGTGCAAACTAAAACAGCAGGGTGTTTCACAAATTCGGAATGTTTCCGCTCGAAAACGAAACGCCAATCGTAGAACTCCTTGTAAGATTGGTGGAACACTGTATTGGTTAAAATAAGTCAGTCTTGACGTCTTTTCTTTGGCGTTTCGTTTCCGCAGAACTAAAATTCAGATCGAGAAAATGTCTCAATTTGAAGATCAATATGTACTAAAAGTGCTGCTTCCAAAGCGCTCTAATTTTCTTGCGTGGATCAAATCTACTATTAAAAGACAAATAGACAATAGAGTGAGAATTTACGGAGGCATAATAATCCTATAGAAACTGAAGTATTTAAAGCAATCTCATCGCTAGCCAGTAATATTTTACAAGTTGTGTTTTTTATGTGTAAGCAAGTAGATAATTTTATTGTTAATCTAATAAACCCAGATTTTTATGTGCGTTTATATGTATTTTGTACGAATAAAAGTTATAAAGAGTGTTTTGTTTTAATGAAACAGATTATTATTATTGTCTACTCTAAATAATATAAAACTCAAAGGTGACTGACTGACTGACTGACATAGTGATCTATCAACGCACAGCCCAAACCACTTGAAGGATCGGGCTAAAACTTGGCATGCAGGTACATGTTATAACGTAGGCATCCGTTAAGAAGAGATTTTTGGAAATGCCACTTTAAAAGGGGTGAAAGTATGGGGGATGCAAGTTTAGGTCTGTCTAATGCGAGGAATGCTGCGAGCACCCACTAGTTACTTATTAGATCGTTTTTATATAAGACATTTAATTGCAAACTAATGTGTACTCTTCTTGCTAATTAAAATGTATATCTAATCAGCCAAACTAAAAATAAAACAAATTGATAAATAAAATTAGCAAGAAAACAAATTCCTTGACCTTTAGTTTTCTGTCTGACTATTATTTTATAAATACAGAGTTAGTCTAGACTTTTAACTTTTAAACAATATATTATACTAGGTTATGGTTCAAGGTTACTATAAAATATCATAAATCATAGTAAAAAACAATGCTGGTGAAAATGCAGTAAACAGAAACAACAAAAAAATATATTTTTAAAAAATAACTTTTTTTTTGTTGCACTAAAAACAGAGTACATTTTAATAAAGTAATAAATATTCCGGATCTTTGCACACAACGCCATCTAGCCCCACTGCCCACACTAAGCAAACGCTTGTGTCGTGTCGTGGGTACCAGATAACGGATACAAAATATGATAGCGTGATTATTTCATTATTTTAAGTACCTACCTATAAAAAGTATTGGTAAAGTATTATGCTTAATAAAGCTTTCACTTTTTTTTTATCAAATACCCTTGTTATTTTGTTTTACCCTGTATTGTTTATGCACCTAGATACAAGTTTATAGGTATTAAAATTTACATAATTTAGTTTTTTCCGCGTTAGCCTATGAATTTTAATTGGTGACATTTAACTATTTTGAACTGGTTTATAAAACGAGACAAATGGTTTTTTTTTACATTAAATAGGCTTACGTTTGACTATGGCCTGCCTGATGTTATGCACCACTATAGTCTAAGATGTATCACGCTTGCCTAGAAGAAATCTATTTACTCTAGATTTGAAGATCCTTGGGTTATAATTTATATTCAATTGTAGGCTTATTTTTCGTATACTTTTTTGATTTAATACTAGTGCTGTCCTATGGTTACTAATATTATTGCTTACTAATTCAGTAATGACTTCAAATTAAATCTATGACTAAAAAGTAACTAAGTACCTACTTAAAGTGACTAAAATAAGAATTTTGTATTGGATACACCTATGTGTAGGGTACATGTCTTAACTATAAACTAGTTGAAGTCAATGTTTTGCTAAATTAATGAATACTAAACACTGAATTGTAAGTTTTTTTTTTAATATAGTTTATAACAAAATACTAGGTAGGTATTCTAGGTAACGGAATATTCTCAGGTCAAAGATAAACAAGTAAAACGAACAAGAATCTAGAGACCAGTTTATGTCAATAAATATCAGGGTAATACTGTATCGGTTAATAAATCATTAAGTATGCAATCAGGCATCACTTCTCAGTTGTTATCTGGCGGGTCACACGGACACTCAACCACTGAGTTCACAGATATACAGAGTTATTCAACACTTAAAAAAACTGTTTTTTTTTTAAATCTCTAAGTAATGTATTTTAATTTTACTTAGTGTCGCTTACATTAAGGCCACGATATTTCACCCGAAAACGCTTTGCGCTTGGTAAAATGCCTACAGTTGCTTTTTCGCATGCAATTCCACGCCGTATTAACATGAAAGCAAGGGCAAGCATCGCGCGCGCATAGCTTCGGCCGACGAGTCTTGTCCACATGCAAACAATTTTGCACAATTTGAGCAGTTTTGCAGACGTTTTTGACGAAATAAATTCATATAAAATCAGCAATTTAGAATATTCTATTTATGGCTTTTTACTCCTCTTAATAATAACATTATTTTTTAGATATAATTAAATTGGTTAAAATTTCTGTACCTACTACTTTTGGAAAAAAGGTGAAAAATATTTAAAACAACTACTTATCTTTAAAACTGAAACTTAAACTGAAAAAAATTTAGCTCTATCTTATATGCTTCTATTTTATTTGATTTTTATGAAATGTCGATTTCACATAGCACCCCGCGTTAAAAATTCTGGACTAAATCATAGAATACATAATACAAACTAAATAAAGGTTTTCTTGGGCTGCTAAATATGTGGAAACAGCTTTTTTTTCGATTTTTTTATGCAAATCTCTTTACTAGTACTAATAAAGAAAAGTCTAATGGTTTCTACATAAGGGAGAGGAAATAATAATAAAAAAAATAAAAGTTACTGCATCATCAACCACTGCTGAGCATAAGGCTCTCACCAGAACGCCACTAGTAAGAAATTTTACTGATCAGAACCGGTAACTAATGTTATAAATCTTCAGTCAAAATTTATGTCAAATTAAATTACACATCATTTAAAAAATAGGAGTATAATTAACAAGTAGGTAACCCTGTATAAAATTCTGTATAATATTATATTTGTTTTATACTATTAATACGTTCTTGTAGATTATTACCGTAGGTAATGTCTGATATCACAGAAGTGTCGAGTCTGGTGCTACGATAAATAATAAGTATAATAATTAATAAGTGTTTATTAATAATTAAGTGGATAAGTAATATTCCATAGTGAAAATAATAGGAATATTATACTGAACCTTTATTTATTTAAACAGTGATAAAAGAAAAACTTGGTTTTGAAATTTATTTTGCTATTTTTGTTATGTGATTGTGTTTTTTTTGTTATATATCTGGTTCGAATATGAATCAGTGTTGAAAAGGGACCAATATTGTACGAAACTGAAACTATGGATCCAGAAAAGCAGCCCCTGTTAAAATCAAATGAATATTTGAGACAGCGATTCAGGTAAAATAAATAATATTTTTCTATTGAGTAAAAAGGCATAATATTAATAATTGTGATAAACAGACGATATAAGCAGGTATTAAGTACCTATATGAACCTATGGTTGTTTTGCTTATATCGTATACTAGCTGCGCTCGCGACTTTTTTCCGCGTGGAATAGTTTATTTTAGGCATCATATTTATTTTTGCAAACAACCTCTTCAGCTTTATAAATTATAGCTGTTACCCACTACTTGAACCGTTTTCGCAGCGCACGCAACGGAAGCCCTCAAAGATGAATAATTTTCCTCGTTTTTTCCACATTTTCCATTGTTTCTTCGCTCCTATTAGTTGCAGTGTGATGTTTTATAGTCTAAAGCCTTCCTCGATAAATGGTCTATTAAAAACAAAAAGAATTTTTCTATTCGGACCAGTAGTTTCTGAGATTAGCGCGTTCAAACAAACAAACAAACTCTTCAGCTTTATAATATTAGTATAGATTTATCTAATAGCTTGTGTTATGTTTTGTGACTTTTCCCCTCTATTCAAATGAAGGGCACTTATTTTATTTTGTTAATAGATTCGACTGACATTATTCACCTTGTCCCTTAATAAAAAAATATAACAGGTTGATACTGTGAGTCGAATGACAAGATAATTTACCATTTGACCGTCATGTGACACTTGTAGGTCTAAAAATTAGAAAAAAAACAGCTGTAGATATCATTAGGTAAAATGCACATATAATATTAAAGAGGTTCAACTTTGTTTAAAATAAAAGGAAGTTGAGAAAAATAATAAGTACTTATTTTATTTTTACTATTTGGACTAAGCAACTACCTTTACGCTATCTTAAAAATACGTTTTTGTTTACCTTAAATTACTAGATATGTTATAGATATTTCTTGATAAGCATAGCAAAAATAAACCATTTTTTTTTCATACGTTTTGTTCTAAAGCGTAAATAATTACGACCGGCAAGATCCGAACCGATGATCCCTCCAAATAAAACAATATAATATTGTACCTGCCAGGGAACATGTTATTTAAATTTCAGAGTAAGCTAATGAAACTGTACAATTGTAATAATAGGTACCTTGTCATTATTAATTGAGTCAATAAATAATTTTATTTTTATTACTTATATTTTTATTATAGTAAAAACTTAAGACAGCAAATTATACTAATTTGTAACTTTTTTTTCAGGCCACTAACAACAGACGAAGTTTTGAACTACCGTCATGAAGAGACTTGGCGTCGAGCACGGTTCTTCCTTCTCTCCATGTTCTGGGCCATCATGGCTATGTGCATAGTCATCATAGTTTGCCTCCTCGCGTCTGCACCTCCTTGCAATGTTGACACAGGATTGGAAAAGGAACCGATGGTATCCCCCGCGCATCTGAGCTTAGTGCCTTTAGTGTATAGCGGCAGGGAGTAGCTTCTGGGGTCTTATGATCTCCTAGTACTTTTGATAATTATTTTAAATTAGTGGCTGCTCGCTGCTTCTCACAGTAAGCAGTAAAACTTGCATCTTTTTCACCCCTATAAAAGTGGCATTTCCAAAAATCCTTAGCGTCTACGTCATAACATCTACCTGTATGCCAAATTTCAGCCCGTTCCGTCCAGTGGTTTGGGCTGTGCGTTGATAGATCACTATGTCAGTCAGTCTCCTTTGAGTTATATATGTAATTAATATGCTAGTATGGTGATAAAGTAGGTACTAGCATAAATTAATAAGTTTTGAGTTAAATAATTGTGTAATATTTCATATCCCCCTGGTTTGATAACATTCAGTTTAATTTTACTAGTTTACTCAATTTTAGTATTTTAAGTCAACCAATTTACTGTTTACATAATATGTATTAGCACATGATGGATCTATTGCGGAGTCAATTATTTGAGTTTTGCTATTAATAGGGTTTGTATGACAATTACGCACGATAACCTAACATTGCACAATTTTCACAATAAATCTATGTGGTATTGTAAGCATAATATATAATTTCTTATACATTTTGTGAACACAATGATCTCAGTCTTACCTAAGATCGTAATTTTGGTGATATATTTATCAATGTTGTATATAGATTAATAAATAAGTTGCATTCATTATTTAAGTGTTTTATTTATGTATTAGTATTTTTTTTAAAGCTTTAAATTTTTTAATTTAATAGGATTTTACTAACATACCATACTGTATATATTTACAAGTCTTAAACATAATATTAATGTATAAAAAATATATAACTAAACAATATAAACACTAATAAAACTAAATAAGAGTATGTACATTTAACCTAAATTTAAAACATCTACATGTGGTATGGAGTCAAGAACGCTGGCTGCATTCCCACGCTGGATTGCTATAGAAATCCTTTGCGCAAGGAACCAGCCAGCGTTCTTGTCTCTAGTGATGTCATTAGTAAATTGATCTCATAATTTATGAATTAGTATCGTGTGCCTTATTTCTCTTAAATTTTTTACTCCTTTTTTATATAAAGGTTCGAGATGTTTTAATGTTCAAATGTGTACAGTACATACTTATGTCATAAGTATACTTTTCTTAAAGTACTAAATCCATCATTGATTTGATGTGAATAAGTTTTTGAACCATCGATATTTTTTATAAGAAGGCGTTAATTTCTATTTTCACTTTTCACAGAGAAATAAGGGTGCAAGTTATTTTACAATAAACTTCTCATTTTACGCCTCTTTCCTCCGTCTACCCTTTTTCCTTAGAGGGTGAAAATATAAAATCTTGGAGCTAAGGCAAGTAGTAAATTTGCACTGGGGTAGCCTGTTTTTGCTTAAACAGGGTTACAGCTATCTAATTTTAGACTTTTCTAAGATTTTCTTGAAAAACATTTTATCATAATATAATGCACTTTTCAAGAGAATCTTAGGAAAGTCTGGAGAAGATTTTTAATATAATAAGTTTGTGCAAAGTACCTAAAGTTACTTATCTTCTTCTTCTTATCAAATGAGAGTGGCCAACTCTGGTGTCGAGAGTTTAACAAGCCGCCCTAAGAGCCTCTGACATGGCTTAACGACTGCCGTAACTATGATTCTAAGTCAATCCTTTCCACGTCGTCACGCCATTCTAAATTGTTTGTGTTTTCTTGTTATTAGAGTACAATACAAAGACATTTTGCTTGATTGATGGAACTAAAATTTAGGTCACACAAAAATAATTATACTTAATTAAGTATTTGTAAAAGCGAGTGTGGCTCAGCGGTTCCAGGGTCTGCTTTTCATCCAGACGTATGTACCCTGATTCGAATCCAGCCTACACCAATAACTTGTATTTTCAAGTTATGTGTGGATTTGCACTCGCTTAGCGGTGATAGAAAACATCGTGAGGAAACAGACATGTTTGAGGACCACCATATTCGAGGACATGTGTCTTCCGTGGAAGGACCTGGGCGCCCACCACGCTGTATCTGTTCAAGAGAACTCCCCTATCGAATTAATTCTGCGGGGGAGTCACGACTCTCAGTCATGAGGAAATACGACTCAAAGAGAGATTTGTTTCCATTTTTTTTCACACAACCGTGGCCCGATTTGAATGAAATTTAGTGTAGAGGTTATAAGATATCACATACATAGGCTTTTGACTATGGATACAATATTAACATACCAGGAAATATTATCGACCAAAATATTATAGTTACATTATAAATAACTAGATAGATAAATAATTCAGGACATATCACACAGCGCCATCTAGTCCCATACTAAGCTAAAGCTACTTTTCTTATGTAAGTATGTACTTATTATACATAGAAAGGACATGTTTAAAATTCATGATTTCTTGTGTCATGCGGTAATCGAACCCGCACCTCTAGATTTGAAGGCAAAGCCACTACCAACCAAACTAACATGCCAGCTATCTTCTTATCATTGAACCAAAAGTTTGTTGAAAATTTTCTTAACAAAATCTTGGATAAAATATAAAATTTGGGGTTTATTCGATTGTAGTCTTGGGAATACGAGAACAGTAAGTACACTAGCTGTACGTAAATGTAGCACAACTATTGCCAGAAAGAGATAGGTATCGTGAAACAGGGTAAATAATGTATATAGGTCTATCCTATTCACACTAATCCTTCAATTCAGATTTTTTTTATTTTTGGTTTTAAAACTTTTGTAAAATTTAATATTTTGGACAGGATTATCTTATTAACCAATTTCAATACTACATCTGAAATTTATTGTCCAAGTCATATAATAAACATTATACTTATTAATTAAGACCCATAAAAATCAGGATTAGGACTTAGCCTAATACTAAATACTAACCTCTTAAAGGTCATCATCATCATTTGTAACCAGACGCACGAAAGGATACATATAGAAAAAATAGTAGTTTATACAACTGTCATATAATGAAGGGTATTAAAACACGAGTGTGAGTTAAAGTTGAGTGTGAGTAACGAGTGTTTTAATACCCGTGTTATATGCAGTTGCATACATTACTTTATCTTCACTAATGCAATTAATCAAACAACAAGCCATTTTTAACTTTTAATTTATTAAATTAAATTCACGCGTACGTGTATTGTCACAGTGATTTTGCCGCCATTAAAATCTAACCAATGAGAGCGCAGCTGCGCGCATCAATAAAACGCGACCAACCTGATTGGCCCTGCAATCAGGTTGGTCGCGTTTTATTGATGTTATAATGAGATATTACAAATATCGATGTGGATATTATAACATCATGTGAAATTGCTTAAATTGAGTGTTTTGTTGTCTGCGCTATAACAGTAGTAATTATAAGTCAAGTATTGGAAACATAAGTAGAATGTTACAACATTAGTGTAGATAAAAACAATTACTTTCTAGAAAATTAAACGTTGATTATATTTATCTCGAACGTTTTGGTTACATGAACAAAATATGTGTAATAAAAAGTTATCGTACATCTCTTTCTAACACCTGATGTACATCTAAAAGCTGTATACAGTTCTAAACATTTGGAGAGGGTAAAATTGGTCAGTTATTTTTTATTATTGTCTAAACGGATCGTTTAGTAGAGGGTAAGTACGAGTATTTGCCGTTTTAGTGTTAAAAGGTGCGATTTCCGGAAAATGTTTGAGAATAGAGTAAAACCAAGTTAAAACTTGGAAGTTCTTTGCCATGTCCTTTCTTTTTCTTCTTTCTTTCTTTTTCATTTCTTTCTTTGTATCGGTTCTTATCAGGTAAGCACGACCGATCTAAACACGTTTTGGTTTAAAAAAAATATATATTACTGAACATTTTAGATAACATGATATTATACTATGTAATTAGCTTATATATAGAAAATGTACATACATAGATGATTTAGCCAATGATGACAGTTACGATTGGGTACCTACAAGTTGACATTAATTAATTAATTACGAATGCCTCGTCAGACAACTAGTCTTTGTTACTACATTAGTCATTGGTGCAGAACTGGATTCGAACCAGAGTGCCTCTTATTGTACCTAAGGCGGACGCTATCCTACCGAGCTATACTCGCTCTGATAATAAGTGCTCATTATAATAAACTAGTAGATACCCGGAGCTTCACTCGCGTTGTTTCGGGGTAAAAAGTAACATATGTGTGTCAAGACCCTATACTATATACCATCCAAAAAGTATTATGATTCATCGCTACACTGAGAGGTGAAAGAGCAACTAACAAACCAACAAATCGCCTTTATATTACAACGGTAGCATTCAAATCTATGCTCCAGTTAATGTCGATTAATTAATTATCCGTGAATTCTAACGCCATCGCGTTAATTGTTATTGTGAGGCGAATTTGGGGCAAATTTAATAGTAACAATAAAATCTAATCACCTTTGATATTAGGCGCATTCCAACATAAATGCTTCATTTTGATTGGAATGTTGATTATATATAGTTTAATTAAATTTATGAGTTTGTAGACAAAACATTTTTTCGATGACAAGAATAGTAGGTAAAAGTACTTATGTACCTATCCTCCTCTCAAATTCAAATGTGAGTGTGGCTCAGCGGTTCCATTCGTACTCTGTATCCCTGGTTCGAATCCGGCCCTACACCAATAACTTGTATTTTCAAGTTATGTGTGGATTTGCACTCGCTTAGCGGTGAAGGAAAACATCGTGAGGACGACATGTTTGAAGACCACAATATCCGAGGACATGTGTCTTTCGTGGAAAGACCTGGGCGCCCACCATGATGTTTCTGCCCAAGAGAACAGGAGAGAGTCACGACCCTCAGTCATGAGGAAATACGACTCAACCAAAGTATGTACATTGGTTGATTTCAAAACTGAAAGGATCACATTGTCTTTATATTACCTACCTGTTGGTAAAATTCCCAACAACGATACAACTAAAAATACCTAAAAATAGAGACTTAGATACCTATTTTTAGGTTTTTTCTGCAATGTCTTGTTTTACTAATGTTGATCCTTAGTAACAAACAGATACCAGCTATGCGACAAATTTAATTAGGCACAGAACCCGAAGTAATCTATCAGTGTCATCACTTTATCACTGAAGACGTCAGAACAAGCCGCAGCAATACCGTGATCAAATGACGTCACTTTTAATAGACTGACTATTGAAAAGACAAAATCTGCAACACATATGCATAATCACAATTGCTGTGGGAAGATCTGTTCATTAGTCGTTCGAGTAGCTGGATGCTTCCCAGCACAACCGGTCAGTGTCTTCTTTGTTGTATTATAATATAATTCGTGTCAACTTGTTTTCCTGATGGTGAATTCCAAAGCGTTTCAGAACATGTTTAGCTGAGTAATACAATTTTTGATATTAAATGCTAAAACCGGTGTTAAGGCATTGTTAAATTAGGTTACATTTAATATTGCCTTACGGAACCTGTAAAAGGAATAGAGAACGACTTATGTATAACATGAACAATAAGACATCCGTAGTGTGTATCTATCTTGTGTGTGTGTGCCACTTGTGGCACTAGTATAAGTATTATTTTTTTCTTCTTTCTTTGTAATTATTATCGTGTGTTGCAATAAAGAAATTCCTATATATCTATCTATTTACACAGAATAGATAGATGTCTCTTTTAATACATTGTCTATGTCGTAAAGCTTATTAATCTCATTTATCACGACAGACGTCCCACAGAGTTATTGTGTCTTATGGATTTTGGGAAGCTGTATCTGTAACAGTAAGGATTCTTCTTAATATTATCCGTATCGAATGCCACGAGTATAAGTATATGAATTTGGGTGATGTGTGATGTTCATGAAGGTAGCAGATACATATCTTAATAACTTTTCTTTTTTTATATAAAAAAGTGGCAAAAGTGCAGTTGGCCTGCCTGATAGTAAGTAGTCACCGTCGCCTTTTTTTTTGTTTCGAGGGTGAAATCTTCATCAAGATACCCGACCACAATGGGGTGTAGTCGGGTTATGTGGGATTGTTACCCACTAAAACCCCCCCGGTGACCAGCCTCATTAAAAAAGAAGAAGGAGTAGGGCTCCGGGTACTCCGGTGGGAACTCGCCGAAGCCACTTCACCGTCGCCTATGGGCACTTGTAACTCCAGAGGTGCTGCAGCACTTTGCCAGCTTAGAGAGGTGTTTGAGAATACCCTTTTTTAATCTCCCCAAATTGTAGCTCTGCGGATTGATATCGTATAAGCGAAATTTGCAGAGTTTCATTGTTATCATAGGTAGGCTTTTCATATTGATGTTTGCAGTATCAACAACCTCTGCAATACGACTCTGTTTTTTTTAAAATCAATGATCAGTAGTCAAGCCGAAGCTGTGTTTTATGAAGCATCATTATTATACATCTTAACAATTTGATAGACTATGTTTGGTTGCTTTTCATTCGTATTTCTATTATTTAAGGCAATTGAAAAATATAATTGCCTAATACATATGCACAAGTAGTTCTATCGACAACTACTCCGTTAGCTTAATTCTTAGAGTAATATAATATATTAATTGCTTTTTCTTCGCGCCAAAACACATTATCTCCTCCAATTTTCATTGAAAATGTGATACTGTATTTCTTACGTAGTTTCGCTTTATTAAACGCTCTTATTGGATCAGGATTTCAGTAACGACAGATATTTTCATAAAGGGAAGAAAAAGGGCCATAATGGGACTTTGTAACTTTTCCACGATATTCTTTGGTCGCGTTACAGGATTTATTAACTTGAGGGCTTTCAGTTATGGAGCTTATTTTAATTTGAATATAAATAAATTTATACATTTTTTCGGTCTAGAAAAGGTTTTAGTTCAGTTCAGTTTCGTGATACCTTTTTAGAACTCTTAGTATTCTGTGCTCTTAGCAAGACTTTCTTTAATCATCATCTTAAGCCCTTATGAACCTTTTTTTTACGTAGGATAGGTTTGCGTTTACTACAGCCTGCCTGATGTTAACCATTGTTGCAGTCTAGGTTGTAACGCGCTTACCAAGAAGATATAGAGAAGATATAAGAATAACTGTACATTTAAAGACCCCTGGATTATAGTTCGCAGGTAACATAGTTTCCAGTAAAGTGAACCTACTGCTGGGTATATGCCTCCTCCCCTAGGAACCACAGCTGTCAGTCGTGCCTTTCTTGTCCAAAGAGGCCCCTCGATTGATCAGAAAAATGGCTTTCTTCAAGCCATGTCGAAAACTCTTAAAATAGTTACTATATACTTAAAATCTCGACACTCTTATAATATGAAATTATATTTAGATACTACTTTTAAAACCTATCCCTACTTCTAAGTGTTTATCTTCAGGTAAGTAAATCGACAAGTAACGCAATTTTCTAAGCGTATTTTCCGCTGCCTTCAATTTCCGCTCCATTTAGGTTTCGCTCCTCCTTCCGGCTGTAAAAGGTAACCATTTCCGGTGCCACCTTTTTATTAGTTTTACTTGTGAGGATTGTCAGGTTTATCATCTAGAACCTTCGCATTTGTTTTACTTTTATTCGTTTAATAGCTGATATGTATAAACAATCTTGAAGAAATACTTGGATTCTGAATCTCCATCAATTAGTATCTAGGTATGGCGGGCATATTACTTGTTATTCCTAGAAATTAAAATATGGACTGTTCCCTAAGTAATGAATTTATTTTGATATTGTCAGTTTGAGACTTTAAGACTTAGTAATAAAATATTAACGACCATAACACTTTTCTAATTTGGCTTATTTATAACTAGCTGTGCGCGCGACTTCGTCCGCGTGTAATAGTTATTACCATAAAAACGGTTTAGTGAGTTAACCTTAAAAGATAGACATGTACTGTTTGAGACATTTTGTTAGATCTTTTCAAGAGGAATAATTCTTTCATACATATTTTTTTGATATCTTGAACCGTTTTTGCAGCGCACGCAACGGAAGCCTTCAAAGATGAATAATTTTCCCCGTTTTTTCCACATTTTCTATTGTTTCTTCGCTCCTATTAGTTGAAGCGTGATGTTATATAGCCTAAAGCTTTCCTCGATAAATGGTCTATCCAACACAAAAATATTTTTTTAATTTGGACCAGTAGTTCCTGAGATTAGCGCGTTCAAACAAACAAACAAACAAACAAACAAACAAACTCTTCAGCTTTATAATATTAGTATAGATTAGACATTGCTTAAATAGTTTGGACATTACATGATGTCAGTATTTTGTCGTCAGTGAACAGTTTGTAGGTTATTTCCTGAATGTTAAGAAAATTATTAGTATTTGAATCGCAAAGATACTAGGACCCCTGTATAGATACCAAAATAAACTTTACCTACCACAACTTACAAAAACCTGTCAACAAAACAATCCCATTATTATTTATGAATCCCGTTTAAATTCAGACTCTAGACCAAACACTTCACAACAAAGGATCGACCAACCACGGAATAAACAACTTTTACAGACATATTTGGGCTATTTAAATAACATCGTTTAAAGTTGACATGCAGACGCATACTGATAATAATATATTGTAAAAAATAATACAGCACACTATTTTCCGTACTTCATAAAAAAAAAACATTCTTTTACAAGTTGAAAAAATAGAGGCCTATACTCAGCAGTGAGAAAAAACGCGGCTTTGGATGATGATGACGATATAATAGAAGTGCTAACAAGTGTCATACCTAATTCCATCTGAACTGGTTTGCTTTTATTAGGGAGACGTGATTTTCAAATAGCAACTTGCTATCTTTAATTTAATTTCTCTATGTTATAATCTTTGGATTTTGTGCCGGTGATGATGCAAGGTCCGCTGTAGAGAAATAATACACAAGGGACAAGGGGACCCTTGTAAATTTGTACGTGTGTGGTAAAGGTTCAAGTAAAAGGATTTAGGTACTAATGTGTGAAATTCTTTCACTTAAAATATTCTAACTAAACGTATCTGGTAATAAAATTCATAAACAAACAGCGGGAGTCAACTTTGTATTACATTATAATAATGATGATAATATTTTATGTCCACGCTAAGATGCGCACGAGCAAGATTTTTTTTTCATATGATAGGTTCACGCTTGACTGCCACTGGCCTGATGTTAAGCAACGTTGTAATCCACGATCTTGCGTGCTTACACGTGAAACCTTTTTTTTTTGTTTACTCTCTACTCGAAGAGAAAAAATGATAATTAATTTTAAGACCAACAAAGTTCACAGGGAATGGAGATTAAAAAACAAAAAAAACTTTGATAAAAAGAAAGAAAGAAAGAAAATATAATTATTGAGACACACACAATCTTTAACCTATTTACTTACTAAATTTACATGCTAAAAGCGCCACACTTGATTCCAGGTGCTTATTAAACCTACCAATAGTGTTCAAACCATCCAATATATTCTCCGTAGCATTTCAATACCCAAGGCAGGTCACGCATTCACAGTTAAAATAAAACCGCAAGTGAGCCTACCGACTATAGAAAAGGGCAGCTTTTTACGCTTTTTAAATAAAACCGCATTGACCGCAGCCGACGAGCCCTGGCTTCGCACAAAAGCTGTGAAAGCTCACCTTTTGAGCTTTTAAGGCGGGACGATTTTTCTTATTTTTTGGAAGCTCAAAATAAATTGAAGTCTTTATAATAAATAAAGAATTTTTTTTAGAAACTGATGAACTCTGGAGTTCATTGTTTTTAAGCAGAGTGGCTTTAGATGATATGGTTGAAAATCGTTTTAAAATTAAAGTGTTCTTTTCATTTATTAATTAATTTGTTTCAGTAAGTAAGTATTACTTCTTAATGCGCGCAAATCCGCGAGCACCCACTAGTTAACTAATATAGTTGATTGGCAAACTACTTTAGCGGCCTTTGTTTGTTTTTTGTACAACATTCACTAAGAATATTTATTAAGTAACAAGATGTTCTAAACCTTAACCTATAATATACTGCAAACCAAAACAGTGACAAAAGATCTACTAAAGTACATACATACATATATTACCTAAAACTTAACATTAGATATACCTCAATTTGTATACACATGAGAAGCGTTTTGCAACTAACTTCATCTGGGTACTATATCTATATATATATCTAGAACTTCCTAAGTTCTTAAGTCTTTTGAGTTCCTCTACTCAAGTAGTCGAGTAGTCATCGCACGTACTGACCGGGTAGCACAAGTTTAAACAAACATAAAACTTGGCGCGAGCTCTACATCCCAGGCTGCCTGAGTTTATCTAGATATTGCTCAGTTTCTACAAGATGTTTTATAACGGTTACTTAAGAAAAGTGGGTTGCTTTAGTTTTATATAGTATTCAAAAGCTTTTTTTAACTAGGTACGTATTTTTGACTGGCCTGTTAGCTTAGTTGGTAGTGGCTCTGCCTTCTAATCTAGGGTTGCGAGTTCGATTCCCGCATGACACAAGTAATTATAAATTTCAAAAATCTATAATTACTTTTGTCGAGTCTGGTTTCTATGTATATTAAGTATGTATTTACAAAAGAATAGTATGTAAGTATTATGTCCGTTATCTAGTACCCACGATAAAAGCGATTGCTCAGTGCGGGGCTAGATGGCACTGTGTGCAATGTCCCGGTTTTTTTTTTTTAGAAATTTTAATTTTTTTTTTATTTAGCTGGTGTCTTCGGTACAGGCTTCTAGCCTAGTGAAGCAATCGATAGATAAGTCTTTAATATATAAACCTATTTCGTTACTAAATACATTTTCATTTTTGTGTGACGGTAAGTTGAATATCTTAGCAATTTTGCCACGGGACCTAGTTGGTCGTTTATCTAGAACATATGTAGGTAGTAAGAACTATTTCATTTAAAATAGTTAGTCCAGAAAAATAATTAGAAATACCATTTCTAACTACTGAAAAAACATGGTACACAAAATACTTGAATGTTTTTTTTGGTTCAAGGGCTTAAGATGTACTTGCTAGGAATGTTTCCTTCTGAGTCAAGGAAGGGTCAAATAAACATAAAATGGCAAGTGCAATGGTGTTGCCAATCTTATAAAACTTTATTCTACTCCGTCTTAAAAGTACGGAGGCTGAGAGCCAGTTTATTTCCCGGAAAAGATCGTTTTCTCACCTATTTCTTACGACCACTCACTTACGTAGTTACGTTTTTCTTTTGAGGACTACTATAAGTTTTTGTAGCAAGTTTGAAACAAGACAATATTTTGCTTCTAATAAACTGCTAAATGATTCTTATTAATAGTGTACCTATAACCCGCATTAATCCGAGGCAAACAGTAGTCTATGAGTTAATCTAGAGTCTATGCCCATACGATCTTTATTCCATTCGGTTTAGTGTAACTTTGAATTGTTTACCTATGTCTCCTTTACACTCAACAAACTTTGCTTTTTATGTGATGTTATGTTTTATAATGCTAGCGTGTCTTAATACTAACTACTGTATAGTAAAACTCTTAGGGTAGGAAATATTGAATCATAAATAAATTGTTAATTGTTAAAAAAGCTCTTAGCCTATAACTTGAAGTTTAAATTTATCACAAATTTGTTTTTATCTTCTGAGTACTAAGCAGAACGTTTCAACTACTTAGCTTATAGTTTATTTAGTAAATAAGAAAGTAATCTTAAAACTATCATAGTAAAACTCATGTTAGTTCCAAAAACAGCCGTCCAAATTCCTCGAGCACCGCAATAAAAGAGTGTTTCACGCAACAAAGGCAAGTTTATAGTCCCGCTGGGCGCATTCCACCTCACACGTCACGACCACCATTGATAATAAAATATATAGACACCTAAGTATCTAACTGTTTTCTTAGAAAATCCAGAAGATCTCGTTTCGAAAATGTTACCGTAACAATTTTGTATACTTGGCTCTGGTCTTAGCAAACTTGGTTGAATGTTTCCCGACCTACCTGTAAAATACCAATAATGGAACTTGTGAAAAAAAAAGTTTTTTTATTGATTGGAACCACAGATATAAGTGATAGGAACTTTATTTTTCGATTTTATTAATATCAATATAACAAAATATTCAAACGGTTACTGAAACGGTGAATTATTTATTTCTTTATTAATAAATTTACTTTTAATTTACACGATAACACACTATTCTGGGTGTGAATTTTTTTTAAGACAATTTATTTGTAGAAAATTCGTATTAAAAAAAGAGATAATCATTTATTACTACTCAAAAAACGTTACAGAAGAAACCAATTCCAATAAGAGATAACGACTTATCTCTCTAGAATTTCTTATTTTCATTCACATACAAAAATCTCTGCAGACATCTCTCACGTGCTGATGTTACCGATGTATGTATAATAATATGGTTATTATTTTTGACATATGAGTGTCGGAATATTTAATCATAATAATACGCCCTAACATTGCCAAGTCGTGGCGCCGCCCTTCCCGCCTGCTCTATCACATGTGAGCTCACTTTCCTTCAGTCCTCGTAGGCCCTTACACTTGAACTGGCGAAAACATAACTTGAACAATACGAACATGTGTGGAGAGTGTGAGTTGGAAATTATTATTTCGTTGAGCTTACGAGATAGCCAGCGAGTTGTAAATACTATGATATATATAAAATTTATTTCTACTATAAATTTGAATAAACGTGTTTCTTTTGGTTAAAATATTTTTTGTTTTTTTAACATATGTATCTATCAGTTTAGAAATATAGTACTTACCTAAATAAGATCAAACTTTGGTCGAAAATGAATAATAATATATTATTTATTAATATTAATTTTTGTTTGTTTATCTGTTTGTCTGTTTATTTAAACGCTCGTAACGCAAAAACGGCTGAACGGATCATCATGATTTCTGGTATGTAGGTATTAGTATAAGGTCTTAGAAGTACATATCATAGGCTACTTTTTTACTCAAAATAAAGCGAGCAATGCCGCGGGCGTCCACTAATACGATAATATGATTATAATATGACATTTCCACCAAACACAAAAACACTGGTGTAACTAACTCTCATTTTACGTAATATACTTCTCAGAGACATTCGTACATTTTTTGTCGAAACACAATAGGCAGTGGCAGCGGTCACACCGACCCCGGACGATGTCCGTCGTATGTCTCCGAAAGAACTCGATTTATATCTCCAACTGTCATCGACAAAACGAGAGGTTCCTCACTAAAATTCGTAACTAAGCGCGTATTATATGTACATACCTACAAAAAGCTTCAAAAGAAAGATTAAAATAAAATCCATTTTCCCTGACACATTTTATATTTCAATTTTATTCCCACGTGTAGTTAAAAAAGTTCCACAAATGATATTTGTGTCCCGGGGTGAACTTATTCAGACCTATAACTCATAAACACTAAAGCTTTCATACGTTCAGCAACGAACCATTCAGCGTGCAGATATATCGCGTCATATTTGTATCTGACCTATCATGTCATTTAATAACTATACTACTACGAGTATAAGTGTCGAAATTTCGTGTCAAGAACCTTTAAAACCTCTGTAGAGGTGGATACATGGGTCAACGCTTTTGTACAGTTAACAAAAGGAATAATTAGTCTTCTTTTAGGTATAAATTGAACAGGCGATTTATATCCCCGTCAATTTCTATCCAATGGACAAATGAGTGGCGTTGGGAAGGACATTACTAAATTGAGGAAATGGTATTTCTTATCAAAGGAAAAAAGATGTTTCTTGCCATGAGAACATCAAAGGAGATGGTAAGCATTCTTTGCCATATAAGGTTAAATAGATGGGACAAATGGACCCTTTGAAATACGTTTATTTTTGTGTAAAAGTATTTGGCTGTTGGCTTCTCTGGTGTTATCATATCTATTTATTTCATCATCTATTTTTTGAATTACGGATGTTTAAAATACCCAGGATACATCCCAGGCTGCCGCAATTAACTTTAGGCAGGATTTTTTAACATCAGGCAGGATGTAGTCAAAACCAACCTACCCCAAATAAAAAAACCTAATTGTAAGTTTTAAAAAAAGAAGAATCTAAAAAAATAAAAACATATTCGCACCATCCGGGAAATTAGGTTTTTTAAGAAATCGATCTGGTTATTGAAAGCCATAGCATTAAAATTATCAATTTATATTAAGTACATTTACACGTAAATTGTAGGTCCCGACTATAATAGAGTAATATAATATACCGGTACAGACAGAGCGAATAAAAACGGTGGCTTGAACTCTCGACACCAGAGTTAACCAACCTCATACAAACTTTTTAAGATAATTAAAGGATCAGTAATAATCATTTATTGTTAGTCTAGTAAACCAGACCCAAGATTCATAAATCTATATATATAAAACTCAAAGGTGACTGACTGACTGATATAGTGATCTATCAACGCACAGCCCAAACCACTGAACGGATTGGGCTGAAATTTGGAATGAAGGTACTAGGATGTTATGACGTAGGCATCCGCTAAGAAAGGATTTTTGGAAATGCTACTTTTACAGGGGTGAAATAGGGGATCCAAGTTTTACTTCATAATGCGAGCAAAGCCGCAAGCACCCACTAGTTAGTCATATAAAATACATTGGTCTCATCATAAAGACAAATAAATTCAAGTCACAGGTCATAATGTCATATACACGTTATATCCGGGTATATCCGGGTATGCCCGGGTGGACCCAACCTTGTCTTTGTAATTTCCGACTCGTCCTCACAATGTCGAGTGGGATAGGGTTGGTCTTCAATCCTTATCTGGAGAATATGTATCATTTGTTTTAGGGTGCGTTTGGATACGTGTATAGTTCACTTATTATTTATTTAACATTACAATTTTATTATATCTATACTTAACTATACTAATATTATAAAGCTGAAAAGTTTGTTTGTTTGTTTGAACGCGCTAATCTCAGGAACTACTGGTGCGAATTGAAAAATTCTTTTTGTGTTGTAAACCATTTATCGAGGAAGGCTTTAGGCTATAAAACATCACGCTGCAACTAATATGAGCGAAGAAACAATGGAAAATGTGAAGAAAAAACAGGGAAAATAATTCATCTTTAAGAGACTTCGTTGCGTGTGCTGCGAAAACGGTTCAAGATATCAAAAAAATATGTATGAAAGAATTTTTTCTCTTGAAATGATCTAACAATATGTCTGCAACAGTATATGTCTATATTTTAAGATTAACTCTCTAGAAAAATATGTACAAAAGAATTATTTCTCTTGAAATGATCTAACAAAATGTCCGCGACAGTATAGGTATATGTATATCTTTGAAGATTAACTCAATAGAACCGTTTTTATGGTACCTAATAACTATTCCACGCGGACGAAGTCGCGGGCACAGCTAGTGAAAAATATTTTCAAAAGTAATTAGCAGGGACAAGGAAAATGTAATGCATAAAGTTGATGTTATTCTGTTTCTTTTAAGATTTTTTTTAATTTAATAAATTTTAATCTTTTTATTTATTCTGAACAGTAAAATGATTTATGTATATTTTCTAGCAATTTTCAGATGAGTACCTATTATTGCAAATAATAATATAGAAAACCTCTTTCTAATAAACTATACACCCGGGTGAAAATTCAAACTCTTTAAAGACATCTCTATCATCCGTCTGGCAAGGTGACATCGATTTATATCGCGGGACGTGCGCGGGACAAATTGAGTTCCCCACACACGAGCAATATTGTATTGTTTGAACTCGGAAAATAAATGAAATAATACGTGTGTATATTATATACCTACTGTGTACGTATTTTTCATTGTTTTATGTGAGAAACAAATAATTTTCTCAACTTTATAAAATAAAAAGATTTAATGTTGAGCGACATTTTTTTTCAGGCTGCTAATGTAGATTATAAACAGTAATTGCAGATCAACAATATTAGTACTTCAGTTTTTCTTGTATTTAAATAAACTATTGAGGTCTGCACAAGATCGACGCAGATGGCACATGCATAGGGAGGCCTATACCCAGCAGTGGGATCCCTAGGGCTGTGGATGATGATGATGAAGTAAATTATTTATCGTGTTTTCTGTAACGAATTTTATCAAATCTACAGAGATTCTGCTTGAGATCGTCTCAACATTTGAAACGAAACAAGCAGGCGTAATTAGTGTAAATTTTAAATTAAATTTTATCCGAGACGCTTCATTTAGAATTTTGTAACCTTCTTTAATAATTTTATTTATTGTTGTACTCTCCAAAATGATACAGCAACTCTTTTACTTTTCCATGTTAGCAAAATAAGGAACATACTATGTACTTGTACGTATGTTCATATTATGTATAGTTTCATCCTTCACCCTTAAATAATGGTCTCCAATTTTTACATAAAATTCAGTACCTATCACCATCATCATCATCAGCTTAATGAGGCTGACTGCAGGGTATAGGCCTCTTCTCTCTTACGCCAATACATCCATGTCTAATTCAATATCTCTTGAGTCGTATGCCTCATGACTGAGGGTCGTGACTCCCCCGCAGAATTAATTCTTTAGGAGAGTTTTACAATACAATATCTCTTTATTCCACACAAAAATAAATTAACAATATTAAAAGGACTTAAACTATGAATATATGTACAAGTGGGCGGCCTTATCACCTTGAGTGATCTCTTCCAGGCAGAGTTTTGTTGGGCAGATACATCGTGGTGGACGCCCAGGTCCTTCCACGGAAGACACGTGTCCTCGAATAATTCAATATACAAATCTTTAAATCTCGGGTTAACGCACTGCTCTTTATATCAAATTAACCCATCACTATCATCTAGACAAAACCTAAAACTATAAAGCACAGCAAAACATTTCGAAGCGCCGGTTTCAAGCGTTAATTTATGAAATGTCAAGAGCCACTGGAAAACTCGCTGTGAACTCGAAAACACGCTTTTGCCACTTCATAGACAGACGCGGAAATTTGCCTACAATTCTGAAGTGCTTTTGATGTTTGTTTATTATTTTATGTTTATAATTTAATAGAGTTTTGTAATTAGGGTTAAACGCATTTGTGTTCTATAGCTATAATTTTCTACATTGAAAACTATGGCTGCCAAAATTATTGCCAACTGCATCTATTTGTTACCCTATAACGTAGTGACGGTATGATGGATTATTATGATTTTAGGTATGGAGATAGTATAAGGCGCCAAGACTGGCATAAGCTTATTTTAATCAAAACACAACTAAACAACCATAATGGCGTGGGCATTCACAAGGGAGTCAAGAACACACCACAAAATATTAAGTAAGTCAAGTATGTACATACAATGTATTGTGAAGATTTTCACCAAATATAATTAATTTTAAATCATAGGATTCAAATGCCAACAAAGAAAATAAATCAGCAAAACGATTGCCAAAAGGAAATCGAAAAAAGATTTAGTTTTAATATTCATCCGAAATCCTCAGAAAAAAGTAATATCGTCTCAATGTTGAGGATCCCATTTCTTATCTTTATTATCCCGGAAAAGTATCGTACTGCTTTTACATCTCCATTTCGGACTAAAATGGCCAACCTGTGATGAACGGAAATGAAAGACAGGGCTGGTAAGTATTTTAGTATGTAATATTTACTACCACAAGATGTAAACTCGATAATAACTCGTTAAAAAACCTTTTAGGTTTTAGGTCAACCTGCAGTACTCTTGCAACATCATACTAATATATCCCATACTGTGTGAGTGCAAATTGGACAAGCTTTTTAGCGTAAATAACTGTCAAACTAAAACAACGGCAAACTAACGTTTGCCTTTAGACTCAACAGTATAATATGTGAAGACTGATTAGTTGAGATTTTTAAACAAAATTTTTTTTTAATTTAATCATGTTTGCACTTGACCAAAGTTTTCCTGATGGTAAGCAATATCTATGGCCTAAGATGGAACATGCTTACCCAATAAGAACCGGTTAACTCTCGTTTTTAATTTATGAAAGCTATACGGTAAGCAACATAATCTATCTTGTTATTTATAAAATCAAAGCCTCCAACCTCCAACCCTTCCTTTAGGGGCGTGAAACGAACTGCGTCCAAATTACGCGAGGTGCGTCCGGTAATCTGATTGGAGCAATAACTCGGAATTACTGCCCTGCTGTTGTTCGCTGACGACATGTTGCAGGATTTTACTGTTACAACGGTTTATGTCCACTGCACACGTTTAAGGATTCAAATAAAAATGTACAAACGTAACTTCATCAACTTATGTTTTGACAGATTTTACTTATTTTTTTTTATGAATGATTTAATAAAATCAAAACAAATAAGTATTTTTGTTGGATAAATGTCTTTGTTTTAAAATGTACCTATTATAATAGTAGTTTATGCAACTGTCATATAATGAAGGGTATTAAAACACGAGTGTGAGTTTATGAAACGAGCGCAGCGAGTTTCATAATAGTAACGAGTGTTTTAATACCCGTGTTATATGCAGTTGCATACACTACTTTATGTTCACTAATGTTGTAACATTTTCACTTTTAATTTATTAAATTAAATTCACGCGTACGTGTATTGTCACAGTGATTTTGCCGAGTTTTGCCGCCATTAAAATCTAACCAATGAGAGCGCAGCTATGCGCGTATCAATAAAACGCGACCAACCTGATTGGCCCTGCAAATCAGGTTGGTCGCGTTTTATTGATGTTATAATGAGATATTATTATACCATCATGTGAAATTGCTTAAACTGAGTGTTTTGTTGTCTGCGCTATAACAGTAGTAATTATAAGTCAAGTATTGGAAACATAAGTAGAATGTTACAACATTAGTGTAGATAAAAATTGTTTTAACATTTTTAGTGTCATTATATGTATGGTATGTTATGATGATATTTTAATGAGTCAATATTAGCTTAAAAATAAACTAGGTACTAAAAATCCATCATAAAAGCTTAACTTTAAATATAGCCTGCTGCATAAATTAACCCATCACACCACGAGTGTTGTATTCCAGAGGTTATAAAAATTGTAAACAAATCATCGGAATTTATGACGAGATTCTCATAATCTAAATAGGTATTCAGTTCTAAGTAACATTCTGAACCTCATTTTCGAGTACATTCAATAGTGCGGTAGCATGCTGTTGATATAACAAGATTCACAGAATTCGCGGCAGAATTTCAACGTAAGTCAATCGATGGAAAACAGAGTAGAAACATACACAGTTGTGTTCTACGGCTTTGTCTGCTAGAATTTGAAGGCTTTGTTACTAATAAGGAGTTTTAATGTTAGAATAACTATGCATATAAGTTTATATCCAATATTCTTTAAATAAGAAATTGGTTTTTATTTTATAGGGTATGATTAACAGATTTAAATAAAAAAGGCAACCATTGTACAATACCTTATTAATTCTAGGCCTGATTTATTAAGCATTCATTAATTTTCCTCATGGTTGACGTTTTCAACATTTGCTATATTGACACTAGTGTCCAGCTAGAGATATAAACATTTTATTCCCCAAGTATATCTCGAATAGTCCTTCAGAAAGTAGCCATTTTCCTCGTGAAAGCATGGATATTCCGTCCACGTCTACATTTCCCATCATTTCATTCGCAGCGTGACGCGTGACGTCACTCCTGGACGATATGGGACACTTTTCAAGTGTGGTACAAAATATACATAAATAAAATTCAGCCTGGTATTGCTTTATGGAAGAGTATGGTTATTTGTTTTCGACCGACTACAGAAGGCTGAAGGTTATTTTTATATTTGATACAGCACCATATTACATGTTTTTTTTTTTTAAAGTGTGTTACTTGTGTCTTAGTAACAATATAAAACCTTAACTGTATCTTTATTTCAAATACCACTTGTGCGTTAATAGCTTTATCTGGTTTAACATGTGATCAACGAGACTATAGGACGCATCTAAAACATGTGCTTCTAATTTTTAGTAACTTCTCAAACTGCTATTATAAAACTTAAAACTAAAAATAAGTCAAATTTCGATTGATCATTTAGATTTTTATTTTTATTATCAAATTAAAATACTACTTTATTTTACTATTATTTTACTTCTTACTGATCACTCTCCCCACCCGTATGTTTCCGCCGTCAAGTCCTTTGTCTCCGGTCGCTCGATGCTCCTGTAATTTATAGTCTTTGAAGCTGAACAATGAACCTCTTTCAATTCAATTAAACGCAAATGCGGGAAGTTTGTCATCGGCTCGATTTGTAAAATTATTCGATTTCACTTCACAAATCGACTCCAATTCTCGAATAAATTCTGAAATACAAATTCAGAATTCATGTCAATTAATCGCGGCCTCGATTTTAATTTATAATTTTGCAGCATTCTATTGTATACTTTTGTCAATAAAATCGTTAGAATATAGCTTAATTATTCGTCTTCTTGATTTTCTATTTCGCAAGTATGTTAAATAGCCGTTTATTGCTCCAGTTTCTTGAATAGAAGTGCAAAGTAACACTGTACACCTTTTTCTTTGTCGAATACCCTGAGATCTCCTCCGGACGTATCCTTCGCTTAAAATTTTACGCGTTTTTTTCATTAATGTATTTGTTATATGTTTCGCTTCATCTTCAGCTACTTCTGCTGCATTTTGAAGTAAATTTGTTATTTCTCTCTTGGCAGAACTTTTTGCTTCAGGATCAGGTACATCAAAACAATCCAGCAAAATCACTCCAGTTTCTTCAACAAGCATGTTATTGTTACAATCAATATTAGCTTCAACAAAAACTTTTCTTATTTCATCGTTAATGACATTTTCTACCTTTTCATCTGATTTTACTGGATTACTGTTGTTTTTGACGAGTTTGGGTACAGGTGCAATATCGTTATTGTACTTTATAACTCTAGGCATATTTATATGTCTTCCATATTTATCTTGAATATATAATAAACTGTCTGTCAAATTCTTTGCTAGATTATAAGTCTGCACATCGCTTCTAGGAAAGCACATGACTATCGGCAATTCATTAAGTGTGTTAACAATGGCTGATTTTAATATTATTTTGCGGTTGTATCTGTTTACTGGTATATTAAGTAGAGGTTCTATGTGTTTCAAAACAAGCTCCACAAGTATTGGAATTTGAGGATTTATTACGTCAATTGATTTTGTATAGACAAGTCCTAACCACTCTGTAATACAAATTCTAATTTCATCGTCTCGTGTTGCGATGTTGTTGCTGGAAGTAGTTCTACAATATGTCAAAGAAGTGCTTACTTCTGTAGTTACAGGATAACTGCAAGTAGCAACTTCTTCCTTAGTAGTCATATTATTCAGTTTTTGGACCAGTCGGTCTATAATATTTTGTTTAAATTCTTCTTGGTCTCTTTTAGCACCAGGGTACCAAATAGGTATTCTGTTAAGATACGTATTTATTTCATTTCTTACCAGATCTTCATACTTAGATTTTTCCATTTGTTTCGATATTTTACATAAATTTCTAATCAATTCTTGTACAATTTCATTAAAATATTCTTTTGCTCCTTTCTCTATAGCTGCATACATTGGAACTTCATGAATCCATTCTTCTACTTCTTTTTCAATAAGATTGCTGTTACTTGTTGTTCCACAACACAATTCACGGTTTCCTCCATTCAAGTTGGTGTTAGAAATTTTTGTACTATATCTATTATCCAATTGATTGCTATTTAATTTATATTGATTGCATGTTTCTCTTCTTTGAATATTTGATTTACCACCGTGGCTATCTGAATACGGATTATAACAACAAGTACGAGCAGATGTTGATTCATCAAATGATACAGGACGTTCACATGAGACAGAATCATGAATCATTTTTCCTGGACCACCATTATCAGCTGGTGCATGAAAATCAAAACTAGTGCTACAGGAACAGATATCCGG
The DNA here is from genome assembly GCA_964023185.1 of Macaria liturata. NCBI lineage: Eukaryota > Metazoa > Arthropoda > Insecta > Lepidoptera > Geometridae > Macaria > Macaria liturata. The sequence continues at coordinate 15,136,222 of OZ026809.1, read as the reverse complement.
ATTTTTAGAAGAGGATGGAAGATTACTTCTAAGTTCGTCATTAATACGCAATTGCTTGTTGTCATGGTTTGTACTATTGCGTTCTGTATGAGCTACTGATTCTTTCTCAATATCTTGGTATTGCCTAAAAGCTTCTCTATATGTTGTTGTATACAGTTCTTTTACAGTTTGTTTTGAGTCTGTACCGTTACTATGCTCCAATGGTGACGGAAGAACATATTTATTGTGACGGTCGTTTGTAGGTGCATCAAATTCATTAATGTTACAAAAACACATTTTGTTTTCCGTAGAATGTATATCTTGGAACTTGTCACCATTAAATTGATTCGTATTGTCATGATTCATTTGAGGAAGCTGCTCTGGCTGAGGTAGGTATGAATCTTGAGCGTTATTGAATGAATCTCTATAAGTTGATGTGTAAATGTCAGCGCATAATGGTCTTTCAAATATAAGAGACTCTCTAGTAAATTTAATATCCTTCGTCACATTACAATCTGGTTTTTCAACTTTTGATGTTAGTTGCTTGAAACAGTTTTTCAGTGACTTACCAATGCTTAAACCCTCATAAAATTGACAGTCTTTTGAACATTTGCGCTCCAATCGATTATTAGAAACATTGGAATCATTTTGGTCGCTTGCGTTTATTATATCATTGCTGGGTGAAGTGCCTCTTTCTAGCGATGTAGGAGATTTATTGTCGAAATTTTGTTCTTTTTCTAGGTTTTCCGTATTTGTATATCGTGCGCTACTTGTTTCAGCATTTTCTGATTTTTCATTTATTGTTTCACTATTAGTATTAACTGGCGTTGAACTTGCAATTACATTTCTGTTAGCATTGAACTGTGGTGTGTTTATATATTTAGGATTTGAAATCTGTGTATCGACACCTGCAGCTTTAAAACTTTTAGTAGATTCAGTTTTTGGGTTGTCGGTATATACACCTTTTGTGTTTGTGAATTGAGCTATTAAATGCTCCGTGTCAGTTTGTTTTTCTTCTTGATTGCTATAATTAGTCGATTTTGAAGTTTGCGATGTAGTTGGAGTATCTTTATATTTTAGAGCAATAACATCTCTCTTTGTAACTTTTTCATTATTAACTTGAAAATTGTTAAGATCAGATGTAGGTTTGTCTTCATTATTTTCGTCCATTTTTGGTTCCAGATTATAATTTCTTTTGACTAAGCTACTTTTAAGCTGGCACGTTTCACGGCACTTCGTGAGCGTGTTAGGATTACATTCTTTGGGTAATGATTGGTCAGAATATTGGTCGTAATCTGGGCCAGATCTTATAGATACACGACTATTTCGTCTTCGGACTGGGGGAGTCTGCAATGAGAATTATAAACTATAAACGTATGTGTATTTCTTATTAAACTATTTAGTTAGTTCCTGGTTAACTAGGCCAGATTGCTTAAGGACTTTTTAGTGATACAAGAAATTATTAAATTAGTTCTTCAATACCTATCAAGTAATTTGGCTTAAAATAAAAACGATAGTTTAATAGTTTGATAGTTTAATATATTATATATCATAGCATCGTTTTATATATTATATATTATATCGTTTTAAATATTATATATTTTATATATTATACAAAACTTACATCACTGTTTCTATGTTTAATGCAGTCACATTTTTTGTGAGTTTCTTTTTGATGGCATTCTAACCGTTGCTTGATTGTAGGACAGCGGTACTGATCACATGACTGTAAAGGAAACTCTAATTTATTTACACACTATAATAACTATCAGCGCCCCGCGGTGTTACATGCGTTAATTTGAGATATAAGTAGGTTATAATCGTGGGTCTAATCTCTCTGCATACCAAATTTCAATCAATTTAGCTGTTTAAGCGGGAAAACGGCACATTATTATTATATGTACGAGTATAGTATAGGCTTAATCTAAATATATAAAACTCAAAAGTGACTGACTGACTGATATAGAGATCTATCAACGCCCAGCCCAAACCACTGGACGGATTGGGCTGAAATTTGGAATTAAGGTAGATGTTATGACGTAGGCATCCGCTAAGAAAGGATTTTTGGAAATGCCACTCTTAAAGGGGTGAAATAAGGGATGCAAGTTTTACTTCTTAATGCGAGCAAAGCCAGGAGCACCTACAAGTATTACATAATTTAGAGATTTTGCCAATACCACATACATATAGGTCGAATTGATGCCCTACTTCTAGAAGAAATCTCTTAAAAAGAATAAGATAATAATATAAATTAAAATAGCACCTACACTTCCCGGCATCAGTAGGTCTTTCAGGCTTCTCCAGCTGCTTTTATTACAAAAGTGTCTATTCTGATCTTTCTTGTAATTCAAAGATATGTATTTTTCTAACGTTGTCGTGGAGTTTTGCTCATTTGTAGTTTCCTGCTGATTTCTATCTCTTACGTTATTGTTATGCGTAGCGCTTGCCACTGGTGTCACTATTTTCATCTCTAGAGATTTTCTGCGACCTAGTGGGGCTACAAATAAAACATTTAGCATATGAAAACCCTTCTTATGGTAGTAATATTTTTAAGTAATAAAGTAATCAGCAACAAATAATAATTAATGAAAAACAAGAAGGAAAATGTTTATTCATACAACATCTAACTACTAAAAGGATTAAAATAATACTCAAACTCTTTAGTAAAACCTTTAGATATTTTAAGTGGTAAACTGACTGCGAGGGTAGCGAGCCCAGCTTATTGGCTGCATTGCCACGCTTCAGGTAAGTACATACTTACCAATTAAGGTATAAGATCTGCCTTTATAAGGAACATCGCTAAATACAGAAAAGAACCTCCCCATTTTACTGGTTGGTTAATTTACGGAATTTATGGCATATTGTGGTGTGTTTTTACTGTTTAATTTAAACTATGTAAAGCATATTTTTACGTTTTACGGCATGATAAAGACACAATTATGAACGACAGTTCAAAAACATTTTATTTTATGTTTTGAATTTCAATACTTTATTTGTTTATATTTTCATTCTGGGATTTGATAGCGTATTGGCAGTGTCACGATCAAAACATAAATCAAAAAGGTATTTAAAAAGATGAATTACAGGCACCCAAAAAGATTAATTATCATACAAGGTAAGACATTGGACGGCAAATACTTGACCAGTATTTGTTTCACTCACATTTACAATAAACAAAAAAGACATAACACTGTTTTTTTCTCTGTCGCCTAAGTTTATCTCTCTCTTTGAGTCGTATTTCCCCATGACTGAGGGTCGTGACTTCCCCGCAGAATTAATCCGTTAGGGGAGTTTTCTTGGGCAGATACATCGTGGTGGGCGCTCAGGTCCTTCCTCGGAAGACACCATGTCCTCGGATATTGTGGTCCTCAAACATGTCGGTTTCCTCACGATTTTTTCCTTCACCGCTAAGCGAGTGCAAGTCCACACATATTTAACTCGAAAATACAAGTCACTGGTGTAGGGCCGGATTCGAACCAGGGTGCATCTGGATGAAAAGCAGACACTGAAACCACTGAGCCACACCCACTTTTATAAATAAGATTATTACCATACTACACGCATGTGTTCACGTTATACGAGTATTACGCTAACTAAACATGCAGGGCAAGCACGGCACGAGGACTAATGTGAAAGTGTTTCCACCATTTATCCATCTGTCACCATATAACAAGTGGATAAAAAATTCATACCTAGTAGGTACAAATTATAAACGTTCACAATAAAGATTACTCCTGTTGACTGATGATCCATCGCTCCTGTCCGGGAGGAAAGGGAAATACACTTATAATCAACCTTTATTTTTATGTATGTATATGATATATTATAAACGAATCATATCGCAAAACTAAATATTCCGCTTCCTTTACCACATTGTATTCTAAAGGAAAGTCATTTCTAAACAGATGCAGAGTACGTCATAAGCTCAACAGAATTAGCATCTCGTAACAGGATGTCACGGAGTCGCTCGCTAACCGGAAGTGGGGATAATAGGATAATCAGCGCCCGAGGCGAGCTTCCAGTTGCTCCTTTTGTATATTTTTTGCCCTACCTAATGATGGAAATATCAGCTGAAATTGGAAAATTGTATTTTAGTTTTTAGAGTAAATAGGATCTTCTTATTCTTATCGAATGAGAGTGACCAACTCTGGTGTCGAGAGTTTATCAAGCCGCCCAAAGGGCCTCTGACATGGCTTAACGACTGCCGTACTAGACAAACAGCCGGGACCTACAATTTAACGTGTCATCCATAGTCATGTCATCATCATCATAGTAAATAGGATGATTTAAGAATATATACATATGTATATCAGAGCCAAAAAAATACTTATATCAGATACAATTAAAATATATGTCTTATTACTATACATAGAGTTCTCATATACAACCATAACAATATTTATCAAGTGACAGTACCAAGATTTATTTAAGTTGACATATTGTATGATTACATACCTATTATTATGTTTGACATGATTTTAATAACAAAAAAAATCATTATTTTGTTAATAAAACTAGACATTGTAACTTCTAAAATTTTATAAAACTAAATGTTATAAATTCAATTTGACGAGATATTGTAATTTGTGTAGCATATTCTGTGATATTAGTACTTATACCTATACATATGTATGTTACAACTTTACATTATCAATAAAGATTCTTTATCTTTATCTTTATCTTTTTATTTATGTCAGCAGAAAACAACCAACATAGCGGACGATATTGTATAGTATAGAAGTTGTCAGTGTTGCTTTTAGATGGCCTTCAATACTGAAATGAAATGAAATGAAATGAGATTTATTGTCAGCAGTATGTACTGGGAACATTGTTGGTGCTACGGATTACAAACTTAACCTTATATAAACTTCAAATTTGTTAAATAACTAACTCCCACTATAATAAAACTGCTACTTTACACAAAAAGCTCCCGAATAGAAGTAAAGCTGAGTTTGTCCGAGTTGGCGTGTTTTTAGCGCGTTAGGCGAGATATCCAGTGGCGAGACCTGCGCTTATCTTTACGCGCCGGCGCCTCCCATCACACTTAGCTATGTAGTCAGTAGATAAAATTACAACTTGACACAAAATTATCGAAAGTTGGATACATATATTGAAGCTGAAGAGGGTCGAAAGAATGAATATTGAAGATATTTAAAAAAGAAGTTTGGTGACACTTCAAATTGATAGCAGAACACATTCCAACAATTTCTAGATATTTTGTGAAGTTATCTGTTTATCTGTGTCTCTGTTTGTCTGTTTATTTAAACGCTGATCACGCAAAAACTGTTAAACGGATCTTCATGATTTTTGATATGTTACCTACATAATATGAGGTATGTACATACAGTATGACGTCTTAGAAGTGTCATTGGCTACTTTTTATCCTGAAATAATGCGAGCAAAGCCGCGGCCGTCCACTAGTTACTAAAATAAAACAATTATAAATTTATTAGCGTCACAATTTGAATAGTTTTTAGAAAAGACAATAATGAAACATTTTGCGCTGTAGAACGCTGAACGATTTTATTTTTCTGTACTTTATTTTGTGTACAATGAAATAATAAGACAATAAAAAAATTGAACGCTACTCTTTCTACATGAGTTGAAAAAAAATTGAATTGTGTACAAAATAGCGGGGCGGCACACCACGGTGTAAAAACCGTTTAGCCCATAAATTGACTCTAGGAATAATCAATTTCAAATTTCATCCAATTTAATTCAGCCCTCGAAATAGGTAAGATAAACAATTACCTACACTCACACTAATAAACTTTTGTTTTTATATTAATAATATGATTCGAGTGATTAAATACGAAGTTTACGTACTGTATCGTCAAGTAATTGTGTCGTGTTTTAGCTTTTGTATTGTGTTTTTCCGTCGATTTCTTGGCTATTGTTGTTACAAAGCGAATTTCAAAATGTTTCACCCTTTTTACCGCATTTCAGTTAATCCTTCGGGGCTTACCGCATTTTTGTAATGGACTTCTTTATAATAATAACTTACAATGTTTTTTTATTTTGTTTCCGAGATATTCAAAAGTATTGGAAAAATTTGTATGAAAATATTATGATAACAAAATTCATCTTTGGTTTGTGTGCTTTTTGTGTTGTGCCGGCAATTTGTGTGTTACAAGTACCTACTTAATAATTATTAATAAAAGAGAAGCAAACTCTTTTATACTGTATAGCAAACTAAATAGTTAACATACTTATATAATCTTATTTTATTACATATTTTCACAGTAATTTTCAAATATAAGCCCGTCTCCGACTCCGGGTATTTACTAGTGTGGCTCAGCGGTTCCAGTGTCTGCTTTTCATCCAGACGTACCTACTTGGTTCGAATCCAGCCCTACACCAATGATTTGTATACTTAAATTATGTGTGGATTTGCATTCGCTTAACGGTGAAGGAAAACATCGTAAGGAAACCGACATGTTTGAGGACCACAATATCCGAGGACATGTGTCTTCCGTGGAAGGACTTGAGCGCCCACCACGATGTATCTGCCCAAGAGAACTCCACTTACAAATTAATTCTGCGGGGGAGTCACGACCCTCATTCATGAGGAAATATGACTCAAGAGAGATGTTATAGATCAGGTAACATTAATACTAAGGAAACGCTTGTGAACACATAAGTTCATCTTAGATAAGTTGTAACTTCGTACAAATATAACGGTTAAGCCTCAATGATCGCACATTTATTCCTGTACTCGATCGAGTGTAGGTATAATACGAAGGTACTTGTACACCATACATCAACGTCAAATACGACAGCCTGATCTCCAAGTTTTTCCTCCACACCCTTACATACATGGAGATAATATTAACTAGACACCTAACTAGTGACTCCAAGGCCAGTGTTGACCAATGATCTCAATCCATTTAATTAAATTGACATTTATGTTCATATTGTATAAAGGAAAGATATAAACTTAAACCGTCTTATTACAAAACGCGGTGTAAGTATTAGTCCAGGACTTTAAAAATAAAAAAATGGTTCTTGTTGTTCAAAAGTCACATACAAGCAATCAAAATATCAACAAAAAATTGGAACTTTGATTTAATATTGGTACATTTTGACAGTTTGATAATTATGACAGTAGACAGACAATTTTAGAACAACTAAAACGGGCTTGGTCTAGACTTATATTTAAACCACGTTTTGTAATAAGGCCCAAACGGTTTGGCCTCATTGTTATTTTATTATCTACAACATATGCTTGTATTATAAAATATAAGTGTGTAAGACATGAAATTTGTAAGATCTTATTTGTAAACTTTGGGCAAGCCTAATCTTTATCTTAGCACATCTATTTTTTTCTCATTTATTTTTTATTTGACACAACAGTTGTATAGGTAATGGTATAGGTAAATAAATATGGATGTTGGTTATTGAATTGAACTATTGGTTGACGCGACGCATGACCAAAATGCTGGCCTTTTTCTGGCTCAACGTATCAGCATTGCCATCCAGCGTGGTAATGCGGCCAGTATGCTGGGCACGCTGCCCTCTGGTAGTGGGCTGGAGCACTTAGATTATCTTTAGGCTTTTCTAAAGATTTTCTAAGTGCCCCTTTTTGTAGTAGTTAGAAGTAGTATGTTTAGTTTTTCTTCCCTTGTTTTTATATTTTATTATTGTAAATAAAGTTGTTTATGTAGCCAAAAAAAAAACTATTTAATTTAAATGAATCCAAGAGCGTTTTCACAAAAAGTCTTGCCAGAGTTTTTGACTTTCATACAAAGCTACTTCTTGTTATTATTATACTTTTTTAAATAAAATATAATAATAAATTATTTTATTGAGCTATAGAAACTGTTTCAACAACTTGCGCGGCATGATAAAAAAAAATATTCCGGGACATTGCACACAGCGCCATCTAGCCCCACACTAAGCAAACGCCTGTGTCGTGGGTAACTATCTAACGGATATAATACTTATATACTCTTCTTTTGTAAATACATACATACATATAAGTATGGATCAATTGACATGCAGATAAGTAGAATGGTTTAATAGCCCCGTCACACAATTTATTTGGCATATGTGTGTCGGAATTCTTACTAATATGGTAAGCCTAACAATTATGTTGTCTTTGGAATTACCTATCGGCGTCGGCCGGCAATTGATCAAAACCGCGCCCGATAGGAATCGGCCTGTGTTTCCTTTGTCGAGAAATTCTATTACAAAAATACGTATTGTTTGTTTGTTCTTTGCAGTTGTTTGTTATACTACTTTTATTATTTGTTTTATTGATGCAAGTTTTGTTACCAATGTGAAGTTTTCAGACATAATAGTAAAAAACAACCTGAATTATCAAGTTTAAAAAAAAACAGATGTACAACATTAATATATATTATGTTGTTTGAAAAATTAAAACTTGTGGATAAATATTTATGGTAAACGCTTACCAATAATAATTTTCCACATGTTTTACACGACCGCATGAAACCGCATTAAATATTCATTCCATAGGATTGACAAATAAAATTATTCTGGCACGTGTGTTCTTGATTCATTTAAAGCGATCTTAAAGAAAATGTACCACCTGAAAAGAGCCAAAAACAATCAAATCCGGGAGTCCACACTATTTTCCAAAACCTCTCGGAGCGCTTGGTTGATGCGACGCATGACCAAAATGCTGGCCTTTTTCTGGCTCAACGTATCAGCATTGCCATCCAGCGTGGTAGTGCGGCCAGTATGCTGGACACGCTGCACTGTAGGCCCTGGCAGTAGGCTGTAACACTTAGACTTTAACACCTTTTTTGTTGTAGTTAGAAGTAGTATGTTTAGTTTTTCTTCCCTTGTTTTTATGTATTATTATTTTAAATAAATGTTTATTTAATGATACAATTTAAAATCAAAAGCATTTGTATGTGTTTTTTAAAGAGAGTAAATTATGAGTAGTTACCTCGAACGACGCGGACGGTGATCGGTGGGAAAGTGGCTGTCTATAATCTCACGCGTTTTGGTTCGATATAGTTATCTTTACTTAGCTTATTTGGGAACACATTCTGTTTTGTGTACCATTATAAATAAATAAATAAAATAAATAGATACATATTTTTCTCAGCCCAATACATATTTTTTTTACATGTTTTTTTTTTAATCATGAAGAAAGGTACATGTTTAATAAATACAAAACCCAAGGAAATATCTATCCATGGAAGCATATGAGCGCCATAATATATATCTTCAAAAGGTCTTCCCAACAACCCTTTGAAATGAGAAATATTACTAGGTAAGAGCATGAGCATGTAATCGAAATGAATGGATTTAATTATATCTAAAGATATAAACACAATAAATGCATGTACGAGTATAAAACTGTTATCAAAAATTCCTAAAACGCGTAGTGGTTCGTGTAAAATCATCCCGATATTTTCTTCACGACATACTTTAAAGCTCCCGGTTACCAATTTTAGCAAATAAATAAAATACTTAATCAAGTTGTTCGCAAATTGACTGGCAATAACTGGAATTATGACTTTCTGCTGAGTACCGGAATTGTACCGGAATACCGCAAATTCCGTAAGAACATTCCAAATTCAAACAAAGAAGCTACGCGGCTCGAAGCTAATTTATTTTCATGGAGCTTTTAATATTGTACTCTCTTTAGATATATAACTATTATGGATTCAAATCAATCACTATTAAGTTCTAACCACTTTTTACTAATAATGCAAGGAAAGATCCAAGGCAGAATACTTGTTGGAAATCTCGAAAATAAAGCCATGTTCAACCTTTTCCACGCAGTTTTTTAAGCTAGAGTTTAAAATGCTAGACTTAAGTTAATACTGAAATAAATAATAGAAGTCTTGTAATTGGTAGAATGCACAAATTTTGTTAATATTTTATAAATCAATATTTAAAAAAAACTTATTTAGATATGGGCAAAAATAATCAAAATTCAACTTGGTTTAAGGCTTTGTGAATTCCTCGATCATTTCAAATTTCAATGTACCGACGGAACTCTGAAAAGCGCCCGAAGCCGAAAGACGAAGACATGGCAAACGAGGCCGAATTTCGCTGAACATTCGGCGAAATTACTCGCGCTCGATACGTGTATTTGTTCCCGAATTCGCACTTGAAAGAGTTTATTGAATTAGAAATGTTATTCTTTCAGCTTTGAGTTGTGCACACCTTTCGCGTAGTTTTTGGCGTACTCTTTATATAGGTATGTTCATTTTATTTTTGGCAGATATTGATGATGATAAAGTGTAGGCAGTTGAACAGTAACATTTCATCATTGGTTAGTAAAACTATGAAAAAACAATTTAAATTGCTACTTTCTATGTGTAGTGAGATAATTGGTACCTATATGATATTTCGAAACCATAGTATCATAAATTCTTATGCATATTACAAACAACCAGCATCTACAATTTATCATATTATCTAACTTACAGAAACGACCACATAGTACATACTTATAAACATTTCTTTATACATTTCATATCTCATAAAGTGAAAGTATTTCAGATTACTAAGGTTGCCTGGAAAGAGATCGCTCTACACGCTAAGGCCGCCCAGTGTACCTAGGTTAAGTAATATTTCTGTAAATTATTGTAATTTTGTATTTTTGTAGTCTGGAATACAATAAAGCTATATTATTATTTTTTACATGAAATAGGCTCACGCTTGACTTCAACCTGCCTGATGTTAAGCGACGTTATAGTCTACGATCTAGCGCGCTTACCTAGAAGAAACCGGTTTCCTCTCGACTTGAAGACCGACAAATTATAGTTCAATGGGAATAGAGATTCGGGCAAGGAGTTCCACAGTTTGGCTGTTCGCACGATGAAAGTCGAAGCGAAACGCTTGGTGCGAGTCTTTGGAACCACAACTGTATAACGGTGCCTCCTTGCCGTGCCTCTACTCGTGCGATGGTGAAATGGGGCTGCAGGAATTAAATACTAAATAATGTAATATTAATTAAATATTAATTGATTGATTGAATACTCCTCAGAATTTTCGGTCACCCATCCAAATCCTGTCTGCAGCTTACCTTGAAGGTACGAAGAAGACTTAGTATTCCTGAAGGACTTCAGCAGGATGGTGAAGTGTTGTGGCACGTGTCCGGAGAATGTTCTAGTGGCGGTTTTACTACAGGAAGTGGTCTGGTGAGGGCTTTGTGATAAGCGTTAGCGAATTAAGTAGGTAATTAGTTACATTTTGTGTACAGTTCATAAAATCTTTAAAAATAGTTAAAATCATGCCATCCATGGTATTTTTGTTTAAATGGTGACTTATACAGTCAGTCGAATATAAACAAACTACCAGTAACACGAGGTGGAAATATAACGCTTAAGGAAACATTATTTAAACCTAGCAGTGTCTTACGGGCTAAAATCTTACACCTCAATAATTGGGAATATATAGTTAACTGGTTGTTAATCCAGTATCTAATCTGTTATCATACCAATTTTAATCAACTTCGATTCGGCCCTTTCACTGTAAAAACTAAAACAAACACATAAAGCTACTGTAAAAATAGTTCACTTTGCGACCTTTTTATTTAAATATACTTTTTTCTTTTTTCTTTTCTTTAATGCTATTACCTTATTTAGTCCCTAACATCAAGTAGCAAGTAGGTATCAAGCGCAGCGGCGAGTGCTAGTTTCAAGATAGCAGCTGATTTGTAGCCGCTTGATCTATGCTGTATACGCTGCCTTACTGCTTTGAGACATATATTTATTTATATTATTTCAGACTAACATTGAATAAGCAAACATTGAGCTGAACATTAAAAAAATTAAAATAAAATTTTAGGCAGTGAAATCTTATCTCAACGGTACAATTTCCATGACTCTACTTCTCCAAATGTTAGTTGAAAGAGATTATATTTGATTTAATATTGCTTGCAAACGGCTTTTCCTAAAAAAAGCCACAAAATTAGTTGTCTTCCTATATCTTGTGTCAACAATTAAGAATTTATCTGTCGAGTCACCAAAATAATTGTCCCAAAAAATTAACTTTTCTAACAGGTAGATAGATAGATATACGCTTTATTAAACACACCAGCACGATACAGAAAATTACATAGAATATAAAAAAAAATAAACCTAGTGTCTTAATTGGCGACCTTATCGCTAGGAGCGATCTCTCTCTCTCTCTCTCTCTCATTCTCTCTCTCTCTCTCTTTGAGTTGTAACCAAACAAATCCACACATAACTTGAAAATACAAGTAATTGGTGTAGGGTCGGATTCGAACCAGGGTGCGTCTGGATGAAAAGCAGACACTGTAACCACTGAGCTACACTCGCAAGAGCGTACCCAACTGGTACATAATAACTATAAAAGTTAGTCTTATCGACTAGTATAAAAGTGAGAAATAAAGCTACATTTCACACCAGCTTTTGTAGCTCCACTTGATGTACGGCCACTGAAGTAGTTTACTGCACACAGTGCCTAGATATATGGTGTAGACACTAAAGTTTTAGTGCTTCTTGCAATGCCTGAAAATGGCCGCTAAATTTGACCAGTAATAATTCTTATGGTAAAGTTAGTAAGGTATGTTTCACTTCTTTAGTTACTTTATACTTATATTCATCAATTTATTTTAGAAATAATCGGTTTGAAAATATTTAACTGAGCTCATTGTACCCATTTTTCTAAATTTTAAAAAATTCGTACTACATAGATAGTAGAGGGTAAATTTACATAAAAGTACATTTGTTATAAGTATGTATTTGTTAAAATATGATGTCACTTATAGTTTCCGAGTTGTCAATAGAATAGGCAACATATTTATGTTAATCAAATGTTATCAACACATTTATACAGAATATTAATATATGCGCTCTGTTGGAAGAAATTGGTTAAAAATATAAAATATTGATTTAAGCTTTTGGGTAAAACAATACAATTATCACAAATGCTTTAATTTGAGTGTTACAAATATAACACTGTCAGTAATAATACCAAGCGCTAAGAGAAGAGATTTAGCTCTCGAGAAATTAAAAATGCATTTCCACCGCTTACGTCTAATTACTGTGCGAAATATACGGATAGTAATGTTACATAAAACATGTAGTATTTATTTATTTAAGAAAATAAAGCTGCTATTATGGTTAAAATTACTCCAAAAGAGGGTTTAAATATTAGTCTAGAACTTTGAAAATAAAAAGTTGGTTCTTGTTGCTGAAAAAATATTTTCTTCTAAAAAAACAAAATATCATCCTATACAACTTCAAAATTCTAATTTGAACTTTACATTTGATTATTGGTGTGTGATGTTTGTGATCACACGTCCTTAAAAATAATAATCAAAATCGAAATTCATCCCCGTATATTTTCAGTTTAGAGACGCGAAGAAAAACAAGCGTTGAAATGAAGTTGATCCATCCATTACGTCGGCTGAGTAAATGTACCGGGATGAGAGCGATTTAATACAACGCCGAGTGGTTTGAGAGATGGAACTAACGATTCACTAATACTGGGTTACTTTCCTGGAAAGTTATAATTTTTTTATTATATATGAAGGGTTTGTTATAGAACTAACTAAGTTTACAATTTTAGTGTTTAGATTTAGTGGTTTGTAGAAGTAGATAAATAAAATAAATAAATAATAAATAAATATTCCGGGACATTGCACACATCGCCATCTGGCCCCACACTAAGCTAACGCTTGTGTCGTGGGAACTAGACAACGGATATAATACTTATATACTTTTTTTTTTGTAAATACATACTTATTATACATAAATTAGATTTGGTTTAGGTGTTGTAGTTAATGGTAATGTTTTCAAATTCTTTTGAACGGCTGTAAGTAGGTAATAATAAAATATTAACTGTGCTGTTTCGAGCATTTTGTTATTTATATACGTAGTATTTTGATAGTTTACAAAAAAATTGCCTTATAAGGAAAAATTTCGAAAAATTAAATAAAAAAAGAAGTGCAAATTCTTGTTGTAATTGCAAAATCATAGAATAAAATTTGTAGCGTTTTAAAAAGATTTTGCACATGTTACCAGAAATTTTATAATTAGGTAATGATTAAGTATGAGATTAATGAGTGATTGAGAGCTTTAGATCAACCAACCATCAACCATCAGGGAATCCACAAACTTTTTAATATCTTTAGAGAAGCTTAAAAAAGAGTTAGAACATCATCTTTTTCTTTATGTTCAATCCTATATTGAAATTAGATATCTTCAGAATTCTTACAGACGTTCAGTATACACGTATAATTTTATTACTATTTTCTATGTTTCACACGTCTACACTAGATACACTAAGTTACTAACTTAATTAAGTATCGCGTAGAAAGCTAATTACCGCGTAGTGCAAGCTTGCAACTAACGTTAAACAAATAGAGCTTTCTAACAAGAAAACTACTTGTATTCAGAGTTTAAGTTATATGGTCTACTTTAATATTAAAGAGGGGAGATTAATTTATGTTTTATGGTTGTTTGTTCTTGAATAACATTAGCAAATAACTATAGTTTGTCGTATTTTTGTGGATCTCTAGAAAGGAAGAAGTTTTTTAAGAATTTTTAAAGAAATTTCTTTTAATTTAGGTATTTTGCATCGCATACTTTATTGTTAACCTTTTAGGGAGTGTCACAAGGTTGTATTTCAATAATTCAAGTTTAATTCAATTCAATGACTGTCAATGATTAAAATTATATCGTTTTAGAATTATTTTTATAGGCCTTTCAATTTCGAGTGAAAATTTTCCAAATTTGTGAAACATGTTGTTGATTAGTCTTTCGGAATTAATTATTACAGGGCAAAACTACTATCTTTTTTAAAATTTTTCTTTTAAAACTTTTTATATACAACTTTTTAACTGACTTTTCAATCTTTACTGCGACTTTTCCATCTATCTCCCTGTCACTAAAATCGTGATTAGAAATAAGGCATACTTAGTAGAATATTTTTCAATTTTTCAATTACATCCTGCTAGATGCCACAAACCAAACAACATTACAACAAAAAAAACTAAATGAGTTAGTAATAACCACCTCTTCCATTACCAAGAACAATCTTCCTGTTTCCGACCCCAATCTGGTCGGAATTCTATCGCTAAACGGGCTGAGACCACGGCCTGATGTGATAGACGGGTAATCTTCTCTGGGATTAGGCCCGGATAGCACTATTAGGCTATCAGGGCCCGACAGGGTGGTCGGAGTTAGGGTTCAGTGTGCTGTGGTGCAGTGGAATTTGTAGCTTTATAAAGTAAGATGTGATATGAGAGTGGCTTATACTGGTGTCAGTGTTCTTTAAACCAGCTCTTAATAAAAATGTTGCTATTAAAAACAAACAAAAGTGTTTTTAGTGCAGGGAAATCAATTCCAAGTGTAAAGTAAAATATTTTAAAAAGATGTAATATTAATAATTCTAATTACTCTCTGTTTTCGTTTGCCTATTTATTTATTTATTTTTCTATTTTAAAACTAGTCTGATCAACACAACACAACTCTGCATACAGATGTAATCTGAGCTAAAATGTTCTCACTAGAATGGCCAGAATGTGGCTAAAGTGCTGCTACCAGTCTCGTGTTGATATTAGCGTAAAAGAAAAAAGAAACAGATAGAAAATTATTATTTTTATGCTTATACTTACGTTACTTGAATGATATCGTGCCAACAAGCTACTTATAAAACTTTATCCGTAAATATTGTTCGGTTTTAAACTAATGACGATGTAAATTCAAGAAATGTGGCTCAAAATCATATAAAAACATTAATTATGAAGATAATGAAACAACAAGTTACGTACTTAACAAACACTTTATTGTAACAATAATAATAACATAATTAATTTAATAACGATCGGTCGGCGTGCGGTTTAGTTATCACCTACAAAATGACTTCTCTATAATAGAATGTTGTGTCAATTTTACTACTTTCTATTATTTTAAACCAATAATTGGAAGCGAAAAGATAACTTTCGAAAACTAATTAGCCTATCACAGAAGCCCCATTTTGACGCTAATGCCAATTTAAGATGTACAATGGCTTTTATAATAATTTGTTATTAGTAGTTTCTTTATTGAGAGAAAACTTTACACCTTCACGGATAAGAAGAATAACCCAATGAAAAAACTTAGCTGGTGTTAGTAATTTTACAGTGTAAAAGTAAAAAAAAATACGCACATTCAAATAGAACTCTATGGATAAAACGACACACATAATAACTTTAAATACACCTAGAAACATTAGAAGATAGATTAGATCGTTTTCAGGAATAAATATTTCAGAAAATAAAATAAGTCAGCTGACTGCATTTTATTTAGACTAGAAATGTAAATAAAGCTTTGTTGCGGACAACCGTATCTTAGGCCTCTATATATATGAATATAGCAACAAAAAAATATATTATATAAGCTATATCTGATACTTATTTTCTTCGTCGTAAAAAAACAACGAACAAATATATTAAGCCGTTGATACGCTAAGGTTGCGTTGTATTGTTTGTAACGAAATACTTTCGACTTCAAGTTTGCTACAAGTACTGTTTAATATTCTGTTACATTAAAGTAGACTGTTGAATTAATAATTTCACATGATTATTTTTTCTGAATTTGATTTGTTCATTATTTGTTAGACAATTTATTATTTTAACATTTGCAATTAATGTATTAAGGTAGGTACTTAGTAATAAAATAATATGCTGTACTTTTAATGAGATGTTAGTAAAATGATTATGATTTATCTAATTAAGGTCATGAGTTATAAAATGGTATAACACTGTGACATTTTGCTACAAAACGTTTTAAAATGTCGCGTGACATTTGTTTATGATTCGTTATACGTTTAATATGATAATTTATAATACAGCATTTAGTTAGGAATAAATGGGAATATAACATTTTATAACTCATACGTATTTGAGGAGCTCTAGGTTACATTGAATTACAATTATTATAAAATACTAGATAAATATTAATATAGAAAATCTACAATACGAATAGGTATAGAGGAGAAAAGCTTAAAAAAATCCTAATAAATGAATTCAAAAACGAATTTTGGTCCAAATACAGGCAGAAACTTGGTAATTTTTGAAATATGATCATAGACTAACAATAAGACAGATTTTTAGTTAGGACTAAGTTTTCTAGGAAATAGGGATAAAATTGGATACTAGGACAATAAAACATGTAATTAATGATTTTTCGATAAACATGGAATAGTTAGGATAGGTTCTATAGCTGGTGGAAGGGATTTGATACTTAAATTGTCTGGTTAAAAGTGTGCAAGAAGTAATCTAATAACAATTTAGTTACAAAGATCTTGTATTGTATTTGCTTCTATTAGCAACTTGCAATCAGAAACGAATAGCACAAGCTTCGTTCAGCCTATTTACTTTCGTTTTGTGTTTATAAAAAAAAGTGGTTTGATGATTGTTAACATTTCTATCAAATATTGGTTCAATTTACTAGAAGTTTAAAACCTTGGTGTGGTGTTTTACTTTATTGTTTTTGACATATTATAAAATGAAACAAAGTACTCGTAAGTATGATGATTAATTTCAACGCAAGCTTACTAAAATAAATAAATATTACCTTAATAATACGGCAGTAAACGATATTTTCATAAACTTCTCTGTTTATATTCACGTTTATATCAGCAGCGCCTATTTAAGCCCTAACTAAGCTACATTAGGTATATATATTATTATGCATATTTGTCATTATTTTATTTACAAATTCTACGCTACGGACTATGATATACATACATATATTTTGAGTTGCTTCCAATGCTGTAGCAATTTATAAATTCAGGCATAAAATATTATAAAATGTACCTACCTAATGAAAAAAATCAAGACACCAGAAATATATCTACTTATTGACAGAATTTGGAAACAAACTCTATATTTCAAAATGATTTTAATAATCCGAAACAGGCACAAGTTTTGGTTATTGATTAATAACTTTTTATATACTTAAGCTACTAAGGAAATCGAAAAAATATGCGTTCAAATCAGCATCGCAATAGCTCGAAATGGTTTTCGATTTTCATAGCCATACAAAATACATGAAAACTTGTCCATTGCAAAATACATACATATATTGCGTACAAATAAATTCATTTCTGTGTTGAAAATGTATGTTTACTTCTATGATTTATACAAATACGCTACAGTATTACAAACAACTCGAACTTTATTATGAGTAACTACAATTTGAACACCGTGATCGAAATAAAATTACGACTATTTGGAACCCTACCTACTCATTAGTCTAATTCTAGCGTTCACGCGCAGTACATCAATATATTTTAAACGTAATAATTCAATATCATTTATACATTTTTCTGTGTACATAAAAACCTCTTTTCTCTGCCTTACTCATCAAAAATTCAGAAAGATCTAAAATCTGCTTAGGTAAAACAGTGTTTTTTGGTTTTATTATCACTGCTTGTTGTTGGTATGAAGAAAAAAGGCAAACCACCGTTAATCTAAGACGTGCACTCCTTGATCAGTTTTTGAAAAGTAAGGCAAAAAATCTTGTATATATGTTTCACTAATGATAAATTGGAGATCATTTGAACTTCATACGGTTGAGTTTAATTCTAAAATTACTGTAGCATAATAAAACCATTACATACATAAATAAGACTATAAAACATATACCTACCTAGTAAGTTTTTTTTATCATAGATTGTCTACACACTGAGATATAATTTAAATATATAAATAATAATAGCTTTATCTGTGATGGTTTTTACTGCAATCATGCGGTAACTCACATTTTAATTCTATTTTGGTGTTTTAGACACACTCGTATATGAATGAAAATGTACTCGTAACTGTAAATATTGAATATTCGTTGTGTCAGAGAAATGTAAATATATATTTTTTTGTAAACATAGTAAAATTAAGGACGATATAAAACCACTTATAATATTTTTGTTACAATTACGCACGCGCTAGTTTATATAATAAATTTATTTTTTTCTATAAATCTACGATATAGAAGCATATAATTTCGTTAAAATTTATATAATTTTATTAAACTTACCACAGCCTTTAAGGCTTAATTTTAACATTTATTATCAGCGTTATTAGAAAAATTGAAAATACGAGAAATTTAGAGGAAGAATGAAAAACATCGACAGATGTTTATTATAATCTGTACATTTGAGCACATAATCATATATTGCCTTTTTACTATTCTTAAAAATAGTAAGCAAATATTAGTTGAAAAATTTGGTTTATTTTCATTCGTATGTACGCTTTATTATTTTTAAGATTAGAATGTAGTTTATAAGAGCAATCTCGAATGCCCTATATATTTTTGCATGTATCATATTTCATATTTTTTTATTGTAATTTATGTATTGTTGATAGTGTCCTGTATTTTCTCTATTAAAAGCAATTTGTGTAAATAATTATATCATCACTATTAATTAAACAATAATTTAAAATTTCTATTTGTGTTGGACATTTTTACTCTGGCAAGTTACTCCTTTTATAGCATGTTAAATTATTTGAAATACAATTGGAATGACTATATACTATCAGGGAATCGCTCATATAATAATAATAATAATAATGTCTTTATTTCAGGCAATAAACGTTATATAATAATACATATAAAACGGACGTTAGATAAAACAAACAGATAAAAATAATTTGTCAAACATAGTCATTAATGACATGGATTACATCATTAGACATTCGTAGCGGTTGTTTTGGAGTAATCTACAATTTTAGCTAAACATTTAAACCCATGAGACGCTACTGTGGATGGCTCACAAAAATGAGTTCGTAGAATTCTTTATGAGTCCTCAATAATTAATTTATTAAAAGTCTTTCGGATCTTTTAATGTAGTCAATTCATTAGATTAATATCGTCTAGAAGCCTTCAACAAATTAAAAAACTTTTGGAATATACCTCTTAGAATAGAGAACTTTTGGAAAGAGTGAATTATGGAAT
Organism: Macaria liturata; assembly: GCA_964023185.1. Lineage (NCBI taxonomy): Eukaryota > Metazoa > Arthropoda > Insecta > Lepidoptera > Geometridae > Macaria > Macaria liturata. The sequence goes on along the minus strand of OZ026809.1, from coordinate 15,116,348 downwards.
CTTGTTTTAAATTCTAAAGCATTAAAGTTACAAGGATGACATTTAATTAAAACCCTGTATAAATTAATAAAAGATTAAAAATAAAAGCATTTAGAATAAAGTTTTGTAATTTTTAAGGGAACCAATAAGCTTCTAGTATGGATGTGTAGATTTTTTAATGATCCAATAGAACATTTAATAAACTGGTTCTTATCGGGTAAGCACGCTCTATCTTAGGCCATAGCTTTTGCTAACGATCAGGCAAACTATGGTCAAGTGCAAACCCGTTTAATTAAAAAAATAAACTCATCTAGTTTTAGAATCCTTTGATAAATCCATAAGCTTCTAGAGTAGACATGGTGAGGTAGACCAGCCAGAGCGAGAAGAAGAAGCAAGATGTGACTATCTTCGCACACTTCGGTCCGCCGAGCTCGCCGCCGATGCTCTTGCGCCGGCGCAGGACTAGCACCAGCACGGCCAGGACCGCTTCCGAGCAGAACATGGTGACGCTGAATGCTAGACTGGGGGAGAAAATTACACGTGAGTGATATATCTTATTAGCACGAGATCTGTTTTACATTGGCTGTGGTTAAAACACTTTTTTCCAGGGATTAAATTTATATTTTTTAATTTATACACAATATTTATATTTTCAAACATCACAATACTACAAAGAATGCAAAACACCATACTAAGGACAATAAGCGGAGTATCCTGGTTAACTACGAACTGTGAAATTCATGAGCACCTTCAAATAAAGACTGTACAGGAAGAGATCCAGCTAAATACATGCAATACGAATCGCCTAGCAAGGCAACCTAACCAACTCGCCCAGAACCTAAGGACTCGAAGATACGAACTTAGGCTAAAGAGGAAGGTCGTGGTAGCCAGCGACTGACATTGGGCTCCACCAGACAATTCAATATAAGGAGATGCATTTAATGGAGCGCACTCTTTACAACAACAATTGCACAGACCACATCTGCTTATACTGATTAGATAGAAAATAATAAAAAATATATATATACACTTACTTCCCAGGATCCACAAGAAACTTCTCTCCCTTACTCCAGTGTATAATGGCGGCCACAGTCCAAGCGACTCCGATGCCAAGGAACACGTTGACAGCGTTAGAACCTGTCACGTTGCCGACGGACGCGTCCGCGTGTTTATCTTGTATCGCTGCCACTTTGCTGGCGAATGTGTCTGGGGAGAGATAAGTTGGTCAAAAACAGAAAAAGATAGATGGGTTTATTGCAACACACACAAAAATAAAGCATAAACCTTTTATTGATTACCTATGCTTTCTTCCTATCTTAATAGGAATTCGAATTCCTTTTGTGTTCTTACTTTAGAGCATTGACCATCTCATTTTAACCTTTTCAATAAAAGTATATTTTTTTAGATTTATTTTAATTTATATGTTTAGTACAAAAATAAAGCATAAACTGAAAAAGACATTCAAAATAATTGATTCTTTTCTTTTTTTGGAGTCGGTTAGAAAAGACAGACAACTATTGAGACAACTGGCACTGATTTCCCTTAAAACATGTCATATAGTAGTAGTGGTTTTGTATGATTAAGTGATTAGCCTCCACTTTTATGTGCGTACAGCTAGTTATAAAGCTTTAATGCCGGAGTCACTATTCCTTGCAAAGTAACGATTTTTAAAGCGAGAGTAAATATTTTATTTTTACATTAAAGATAAAAATTCTAAATTGATTACGTTAACGGGTATATTTAAGTTGCCACATGAAAAATATATTGAATTATAACTTGAGTATTATGCTACATAATGTAAGAATTTCTTATGTAAAACGAAACTAGAAGAAGAAAGAAAGAAAAAAATAGAGAAACACAATTTATGCGTGATAAAAAATGTAATCACAATAAAATATTGCAAATACTGATAATATTTTACGACCTTAGGTATATCGAGAAGCCCTTTCCTGAATCATTTTCGCATCAAAGTGACATTACCATAAAATATTTGCCGCATAAAACAACAATTTAGTGGTTAATAGGCTCGCATAAATTATTTATGCTATTTGGATTGTTTGACCAAAAATATCAGCATTTCTTTGTGCAAAATTAGCGCAAAGAGAGGTTGATATTTTAATATTAAGTAAATATGTAAAAATACGCGTGTGATTTCCAGTTTATCATACATGAGCTAGTATAGCATAGACACCGCGGTTATCTCATAGCAAATTAATAAATATTTGTCTAACAGAAAAACTTATCAATATTAAAGTAATGCGCTTTAATCAAGGAAATTCAAAATATGACAGTAAAATTACTCGTATCAAGTAAGCCCTCGTACTGTATCTTTTTTTCTATATTAAGGTATACAGGATTTCTCCGGACGGGGCCAGGGTTATCTTAATATATAAAACTCAAAGGCGACTGACTGATATAATGATTTATCAACGCACAGCCCAAACCACTTCGGCTGAAATTTGGATTGAAGGTAGATGTTATGACGTAGGCATCCGCTAAGAAAGGATTTTTGGAAATGCCACTTTTAAAGGGGTGAAATAGGGGATGCAAGTTTTACATCTTAATGCGAACGAAGCCGCGAGCACCCACTAGTTATGTAATAAATTGTTCTTTACTTGCATATATTTGCTGAAACCAATATTGTATGTAGTATAAATTGTATGCATCGTGGTCCAAATCTATAACTTATCTAAAAACATAGCTATCTCAACACATGCATGTATCGTATTGTATCTTACCCGGTATACTTGTCCCAAGAGCAACGAACACGATAGCAGTGACAGAGTCTTTGATGCCCAGCGTGCAGCCGAAGTGGGAAGCCACGTCTCCGATGACGGCGGTGACTAGACCTATGCAGATGATAGATACTACGAAACACACGTAGCCTCCGCCTATGTCTGGGGGAAGAAGGATAAAATTAGCACTTACATATGTGAATCTATGAATGCAATATAAAAAAATATTTAGAATTTAGAAAACACGCGTTGGTAAACACAAATTTTTACACAAATTTTCGGATTACCTTTATCTCTCATATTAAATATTTATTGAAGTTTATTAATTATTACGATTACACATAAACAAACATAAATAAGTCATGTATAAAGTCATTGTACAACTTCAAGAAGGTATTTATTTATTTAACACGGAATAGGCTTACTTTTAACTACAGCCTGCCTTATGTATATAAAGTAAGCACACTGTATAACACGGTAGAAGGTAATCTATTGTCTAAATATCGCCTGAAACATCTTTCTCGCAATTTCAAACACTATCTGAACTTTTTCTGATAATATTTCAAGGCCTAATACAAAGTCTTCTATTAAAATAACATACCTGAACTATCTTCTAAGGTGAAATTTTGAGAACTTACCAGTAGGCGGTACGAATGCGAAGATGATCTTCCAGAACAATGTGACCACGTGGAGTACATAGTCGGAACAGGAGGGCGGCTCGTCGGGGTCTTCTGAACCTGGATATACAGATCTTTTTTTACTTATATTTCTTATACAATATGTAGAATTTGTAGGCATTATGAATGTAATAAAATAAAATCCTAAAATTATGTGGAAGAGAAATGTTTATCTTCATTATATAAAAAACATATAAAATACACTTATGTATGTAACTATATCTATGGTAATTGTTTTTTTATATCAGTGTTCCTACAAAAGCTGAACATACAATTGAAGCAATTTAACACTCAAAATAGTCCATCTGATTTCTTCTGTTGGTCACCCATCCAACATTTCATTCCACTTGACTGCTCTGTTAGCTTAGTTGGTAGTGACTCTGCCTTCTAATCTAGGGGTTGCGGGTTCGATTCCCGCATGAGACAAGTAATTATGAATACTAAAATTTGTAATTACTTGTGTCGAGTCTGGCCGTTTCTATGTATAATAAGTATGTATTTACAAAAAAAAAGTATATAAGTATTATATCCGTTATCTAGTACCCACGACACAAGCGTTAGCTTAGTGTGGGGCTAGATGGCGTTGTGTGCAATGTCCCGGAATATTTATTTATTTATTATTTATTATTTATTATTTAAATGTGGCTAATTACGTACAAATACTCCAGATCGCTAAGCTATGAGCGCTTTGTTACCTAAATAAAAAAAAAGAAAACTTTCTAAACAGATCTTAGCTAATGACTTTTAAACTTCATCTAGCTACGTTATATCTATAAGTAAGTATAAGTAAGTACCTACAAGTTGGAAAGTTCAATAAACTTGGCAACGACTCTATAATGTAGCGAAGAATCCTAAAATTTCAAAAGAATCCGACAAATTCTGAGAATTCACCGCAAAAAGGCCGCCACGACGTCGCCGCAGGTACCACTAGCTGGGATGAATAAATCATTGGAGAGAGCACTTTTTAAATTTATTAATGTAGCAAGTTACTGTATAGTTTTGTAGGTATTTTAATTTTTACATACAAATAGATTCTCGTGTGGCTTACATGGCCCATTTTGGAGGTAAATGCTTGTTTGCAGTGCGAGCAAGTCAGGCCGCCATAGTCATAATTACAGTGTACAACAGTGTACAGTGTACAAAACTACTTATATAAACTAACTAACTTATATTATGCTTTTAAAAACATTATAATCATGCCATATCCATCAACTTACTTGTTAGTCTCAAGTTGAAGGAAAATACTCTAGGAACTGCAGTGGACATTTTTGGCAAGCGGCCACGGTTCGTTCCGCGAAAAACGCAATTTAGCGATTACACAATTTAATTTTATGCACAAATGCCCCGAATCGACTGCTGTCGATTTTTTCACTGTACTTTTGCAGGTTTTTATAAAACTGTAAAGGTAAAAGCAATTTTGTGACATTAATTTTGTTGAATACATTTGCATTTTTGCATGCAAATGAGTGCATAGTTTTTTAAATAAAAAGTTTGAAGAAAGTGTGTAATATGATGAAAATATTTTTCGATGGGAAGCTTTTTTGTGTATTTTCAGTATAGAGTTAAAATTTATTACATTTTTCCTACAATATTGCTTCATTTTTGTCTATAAATTGCAATCGTCTTAGCACGCTTAACCCTTACCCGTTTTTCATTTTTATCCGAATTTTAAGCGATAATCAAGGTTTCCAATAAATTTCGCTTAATTACTGCTAAGGTTCCAAGACAGACACAAAATCGCTGTACTAAATTACAAGAGTTCCAATTTCCTTGCGTTAATCAAAGTGCTACGATAGTGCTACGACGTAGCATGTAGCACTATCGTAGCTGCTAATTGCGTAGCGGAAGCTACGATATTGTGACCTAGCACGCAACTTTTGTAGGTAGTGTTTCTTAACGAGTCTTCTTTTTGCTTATCAGGCAGTCTTTTTCGTATAGATTTTAAATATATGACCAAAAAATAGCTTTATGTTTCATTTAGACAAATCAAGTAACGCGTTAACTGAGAATCCAAGCTCGACTATTTTGGGCTAAAATTATTTAGGTGATTCTTATATTCATGTAGAGAAGAGAGAGCATAAACACAGTGTTAAAGGAATAGTTTTTAGTTAAGAACGGATATTGTAAACCAGTAATAAAGGCTTATTTATTTATTTTAATATTCATGTAAATGAGTAGATTATATATTTTTTTTTGTTACACAAATGTGTTTATAATATACATAATTAAATTGCACTTAAATTTCTGTCTTTTTCGTGACTATGACATTAATTCATAATTATTTATGATAAAATAAAGTGTATAACTTACCCGAGCTAGCTGTGAGCGCTTCTGTGAACTGTTCCTTCCACGAAGAGGTTCCTATGATTATGGACGCGTTCGCGCGCTGAACTAATTTGTCTACAGTATTCTGAAACAGAGATATACGTTTAAATTATGAAAAATTCGTAGGAAACTAAACATTTTTTCCATAGTACTAGCACGCTTGGTTGTAATTTGCCAGAAGCTACTTAAACTGTGTTTAAAAAAAACAATAGCAGAAGACTCAAGCAGAAGACACCTATTATTTACTCCAGTTTTCAAGACCCATCGTAAAAAAAATCAGAAAACTGAAACTAGTACAATAATGTTCTGTGCTTTAGTAACTTTTATTTTCTTCTAAGGAAATCTTATCAATGTAAGAATTTTTGACTTGTATACTTTGCGTGCGATTTATATTATAGTCACATGTTGGCAACATTAAAGTGTCCAGGAATTATGAATTCCTTTTTTAACTAGAAAGAAACTGTATTGTTCAACCATGATTTTCAACATATCTTTCATTTAAACACACATTCATGGAAACACACACACAAAATTACACGACAACAACAGCTTCCAAAATTACCTTAAACTCCTTGCTCTCCTTAATCCTAAGCTGCGCCCTGGTGATGTCCCCCGCCTTGGGCAGCCCCATCATAGCCACCACAGCCTCATCCTCCGGCAGCGTGGCCAGGTGGTTGGCTTCGTTGCACCCGGGCGGGTGGTCGTCGTCTAGGGAAACAAGTTGTATTAGTATGTAATATTTTACTTTATTATCTTCCACAAGTATTTACAAAAATTACTTAAACATACAGAAAAACTAACAAAAAACAGATATTTACAAAAATTCAGCACACCTTCCATGTCGCTGTGCGGCAGGGGTCCCCGGATGCTGGCAGTATTTCCTCTTTGAATAAAAAGACTCAATCATTGAGAAAAATAGCTGCCAGCCCTGAGATCTCCTGTGGCAAGGACCAAACGTTTGCTTAGTGTAATATGTGAAGTACCATGCTGGGAACGTTGCCAACAGATATACATTTTTATAGGTGTTTTAAGTTTATTATAAGTTAGTTAAGTTTTTATTTATAATAAGTAAACTTTGTAATACGTTGTTCATTTATAATAAATTCTGTTGCCAGATTCTGTAATAAGAAAATATTCAAAGTCTTGAAAATAAATAAAAACATTTAACAGGTATAAAAAGGGGTTTAGTTTTGTGCTAAATCCAACAGAAACGCTTGTCCTAGAATTAAAGTACAAAAATAATAATTAATACAACGATTTTATTGTTTAAAAAATATATACATATAATAACATTTTTTTAAATGAAACGTTACCATTTTTTTTTATGGTATAATTAACATGCCCTTTACAAAATACAAACAATAAAACTGTAAGTAATTACACTTTATATTATTTAAAAGACATTTAGTTTTACCCAATAAAAAAAGACTTAGAAATATGTTTTTCAAGTCCGCTGTATTTCAGAAGAGATATTTTTATTCCCTAGTATGTTTATCCACAATTTCCCTGTCAATAAAAGAGGCCGATAAAATAGGCCTATTCAATAATGTACCTGCAAAGTAGAGTCGACTGTCGATTCCAGACAAACTGACTCATACAGAATTCATTAGAGCTATTCACTTGATGCATTGCCAACTGGGCGTGAAAAATTAAACCCAGACATCAAGGCATAGAGTAGGGGGTTAAGAAAGGAAAGTTACATAGTAGATTTAGTTTTTGAGAGGATCCAATTTAATTCAAGTCAATTCAATTCCTTTATTAGCTTTAAATTAATTAAGGCGTATCTAAAATTAAAACTAATTATTTTAGAAAATCCTTAACTTAAAATAGTATAATACAATATTTTCTTATTATATTATCTTATAGATGCAACAGATGTCCAATCAAAAATAGCGTGTTCAATCTGTGTTTCTTTCATTAAATAGTGCTCTTGTACTAATCATTTTCTTCACTTTACTAAAATCATGAATTAAAATTCAAATCTGGAAATGACGAACTAACGTAATAGGTGTTCTAAAATAGGGAAATTACATGTGACTTGCAAGATATTTGCGAATTTCTACTGACATGTACCTAATAGAACATAGGTGTTAACTTTATATTGTTTATCTGTTTTATCTGTTGCAGTCCCTTATTATTTCATTATATAAGGGACTGCAATGCAACTTAATAGCCGAAGCTTAAGTTATTATATGTTATTTAATGAAGTGATTCAAATCATAAATCACCTAACCCAAAAATAAGACCAAACATGTTATTTTCAATTTTCCGACTAAAATATCTTCTGCCTTCCCCACGACGCCCTCTATAGGTAGGTCCCGAGGGATTTAATGGCCGCCCTTGGAGGCTCCGAGGCTACCCATTCAGCGCAGCACTTGAGAAAATACGCGCTCGCCGTAAAATACTGGAGACTTTTCAAAGAGATGCATAGAATTTACCCACGAGAGAGAAGCGGCGCGACTGTGCGTTGATTTCGAGCTTTGTGGGTTTTTTTTTTTTTTTTTTTTTTTTTTTTTTTGTTGTTTCGTCTATACTTCCTCCGACAATGAATGTCAGAGACATTGTTAGACTAAACATATTGCTTTTGTGGGATTTGGGACTTTGGTTGGTGTAATGAGCTATTTGAAACATTGGATTGTTTTACATTTTTATGCACAATAAAAATAGAAACTGTTTTTAACAGTAGTTATATTATGTGTTTGTCCATTTTTAATTTAACGGAGAGCTTTTAAACAGAAATAAGTATAAAATAAATATATAAAATAAAATTTGTTTATTTTGCATAATTTCATTTTACAAAAAGATATTGGAATCCAAAGTCTCCCGAACTAGTTTTCACTGTGTCTCGGGAGCCGATGGCTTCTCCCTGCTTACAATTAACGTATCACTGTATTATAGTTCCCGTAAGGCATGATTTAATTGTCTATATATTGTGATTTAAGTGTCTGGACGAGGCGGCCAACCGGGACGCGCGTGCTGACTCGTCCACCTGATGATGGAAACCTCAGATTTCCGAAACTTGTCGAGCTAATTTTTCGACGTAATTTTTGACGTAAGTGCTAGCCGGTTATTACAACTAAATAAGATAATAAGTATGTAAGATTTTTCATTGAGTGAATATTGTAAAAAATATTAATAACTAGCTGTGCCTGCGACTTCGACCGCGTGGAATACGTTATTTTGAGAATTAATTCTTTCATACATATTTTTTTATATATTGAACCGTTTTCGCAGCGCACAACGGAAGCCTTCAAAGATGACTAATTTTCGCCGTTTTTTCCACATTTTCCATTGTTTCTTCGCTCTTATTAGTTGCAGCGTGATGTTATATAGCCTAAAGCCTTCCTCGATAAATGGTCTATTCAACACAAAAAGAATTTTTCAATTCGCACCAATAGTCCCTGAGATTAGCGCGTTCAAACAAACAAACAAACAAACTCTTCAGCTTTATAATTTTAGTATAGATTAGTATAGATTCAGGAACTGTTATACAGTTTCCCTCAAAACCTCCACTAATTCAATTGTCACACACTTGATATAAAAAGTACACTTATGAACACAAAAGTAACGTATCCGTTACATAGGTATTTATATTTTTGTGTTATAGTGTGTATACCAGCTGCCTATAAATATAAACGGTTGGTAGTCACTTAAATCAAACGCGTACATCGGTTTTAATATAAATATAACGCACATTGTACCTGAACTGTCAACTATCAAATTTAAACTCAAACAGAGGCCATTCCGGCCTAACCCGTATAATCCGATTGGTCGGATGAAACCCGCTAAAACCGCCATAATTTAATTTTGTATATCCACCCCAGGTTGTGTTTTAGTTTTAGATTGGTCCTTGTTAGGATACCAGCTGTTAGTTTGGTAATTGAGTTATGTTTTTATTTTTAACGCACAAACACAAACAAAAAACAAAGTGAGTTTTGTTGCACCGACATTTCAAAATTAATATGTAAAACTGTATGTACAATTTTATGAATTAGAGTATTAAGTATTGTATTCTAGTACCTAGTAGGGAGGCAACATTATTTTTGAATGAGTGATAAGTTTGACAAGTTTATTTAAATAATTATATAATAAAATAATAATAATAAATATTCCAGGACATTGCACACAGCGCCATCTAGCCCCACACTAAGCAATTATTAAATACTTATTAGCAACAACAGAAGCACAGAACATATAAAATACCTATACATATTATGAAGCAATAGAGGTTTGAAAACAGGATAAGCTGCTGATTGGTTACCTGGAAGAGATCGCTTTGAGCGATAAGGTCGCCGATTAGGACACTAATTTTAAATTTTGTTTATAATTGTATTTCTTTCCTGTTTGTTGGTGTTTATAATAAAGTGTTTTTATCTATCTATTATTTTTAATTAGTTATACCATACAATAAATACGTTTTTTTTCTTTGAACAAAACAACAATAATACGGTTAGAATACATATAAGATAAGATAAGATAAGATATTTCTTTAATGCACACCAAAAAATTACATTATGAAAGAAATTTAAAAACTATTTTAATGCACATTGGGCGGCCTTATCGCCTTAGGCGATTTCTTCCAGGCAACCTTTGGATGACATATGTACATACTTCTAGTAAAAAATAGCTCTACGGTGTCTACAGTAATAGATTACATATTAATAGCAATACATAAGTAATAAATAATCATACCCCAATCTATATAAGGAAATGAACTGTATCGATCTTACTTGCCCAATATAGAGAAGAAGAAACACAATCCAGAAGAAAGCAGAAAAAGAACAAGAAATAAATCTCAGAACTAAATAAAGAAGATAATCAAAAATGGTGTCAGATTACATTCAAAATATTATAAAGATTATAACTGATACAGTCTTTTATGGTTGATTTGTAAAATTGTATTTTTTTATTAAGTTAATCTGAAACCATCTTTGGAAATTAAAAATATTACCCACCTGTACTCGTAAATGTATGTTTGCATAGATCTCGATAAAACGTAAATTTGAAACATGCGGTATAAAATAAAAAATATATACAAATTACAATAAAAATAGTTTGCCTATATTATTTTTATCTTACGTGTTTCAAACAGGAACGGGGAAGAAAACAACAAATAATAATAAATAAATATCCAGACTTCACATTAGAAAATGTTTTATTGAACGTCACTATAAAAATCTATCACACAGAAAAGCTATTTACTATTTCGAACAATATAATAAATCCATTAAGGCTTATATGTTTTATGTTATAGCGGAGCTGCAATACTGCATAGGTGTATTTCGGCATATGAGTATCATATTACTGCCCATATTAGGTGTCAAATGAGTTATAAGTCGATGGTGTTAGCGCCTTGTTTGAGTGTGCGTGTGTAAGGTGAATGCCTATAATCTTTGTTGACGTTGTGTCATAAGATTTTTTGTAAAGATTTGAGGGTAGTTCACTTTTAATTTTAATTGTATAAGTTTCACATTATTAAAGAGTTACTGATGATGCTTAGAAGGCATTTTATAACCGTAATTAGGTATTGTATCTTTTATTTTATCTCTTAGTTTTCTTAGTAGTCTTAGTTTAGTTTCTTTGTCATGTATTCATGTTACATAATAAATGATAACTATGACGTAATTTACCTGTACCTATTATATTGGGAGATGACTCTGGCCTCGTAACACAGTCTTACGGCTACCACGAGGTCAGAGGATTCACATGTTATTATACAATATTTACGTCAAATAAACGAATTTTGTATTTTTGTATTTGTATTTTTTGTATTTGAAAATAATACTAGATATGCACTAATGAATTAAATTTACACAAATTATTACAAAAACTAAAGATCTATTCAGTGCACAGAACTTTAATATTAAACCTAAAAGGTTCTAAGCAATTAAGCGTATTCTTATGTGAAAGACTTTACGTAAATTATGTACGAAAATAAAGCACCTTGGTAAATAATTCAACAGGGTGTTTTGCATGGCAAACTCTTTTGTGTATATTTTAATTTTTTAGGGTGCAAGTCTTTATCGCTCTTTCGTTATGCAAAACTGCAAAGGACAAGGTCTTTTGCATTTTTGAGATATTGTGTGAACTTTTTTTATTATATTTTATACTGGATGGATAGGATCGCGCTTATGTGATAAAAGTATTTAATATCGTATAAGACTGGCCTACTCTGGTGTCGAGACTTTTCATGGGTTGAGATTTTTTTATAGACTTTGACATAGTTTTAGAATTTCCGTATAGGTATAATCACATAATACAGAAACAGGAGAAATATACAAAATATCTTTTGAACTTTTTTGCACGGATCACCTATCTAACGGTGGCATCGATTAAAACTTTTATCGAAACCAATAACTGAATTTTATTGAGTTTATAATTTATGGGGCTGGATGTAGTTGTGTGAATTTCCCGTATTATTTATAACATTTGATAAAAGGAATAAGTTGGTTCATATAATTTACTAGTGGGTGCTCGCGGCTACGCTCGCAATAAGAAGTAAAACTTGCATCCCCTATTTCACCCCTTTAAAAGTGGCATTTCCAAAAATCCTTTCTTAGCGGATGCCTACGTCATAACATCTACCTTCATTCCAAATTTCAGCCCAATCCGTCCAGTGGTTTGGGCTGTGCGTTGATAGATCACTATATCAGTCAGTCAGCCAATCAGTCACTTTTGAGTTTTATATATTGTAACCGTTGGATTCTGCATCCTTTGGTTTTTCCATTTTCTGGCTTAATGCGCAAGTCGTGCGATGCCAGAAAATGTAAAAAGTCAAATACAATCCGAATGTCAGTTAGCTGTCATTGTCACCTTCTGGCCCAAGTCGATTCGGCATGGTCATTGCAGAAAGTGTGGCCAGCTTAACTAAATCCCGAAATTAAAGGAACCTAGGCTCTTATTCGATCTAGTTCATTATTATAATTTGTTATAAATTGGTTTCACAAAAGTAGTAATAATCTATTGTAAAATATCTAAACTCATCTTAAATCAGATCTACATCGATTTCTTCATTTGTACTCCTCAAAGTTCAGTTTCGTTTAACATTTTCATAATTGAGGCTCTTCTGGATTGAGAACAAGGTCGCATACTTAATTATCAAGGTATAGAGTAGAAGTCGACATATTTTAGAGTTGAAGGGAAACTTCGTTTACCCCTATTTGAGTCACACACCGGGAGATTTAGTTGAGATGCGGCAACTCCGGTACGGGAGGTTCTGGAAGGCCATTGTTCTGTTGGAGCACGGCTGGTGCCGGCGGGGCTTCGAGTTCTTTCTTGGAGAAGGCATACTCACATATTTTTAAAACTACCTACGGAACTTCTGTAAAACCCCGTCTCGGGTAAGTAGCTTGTACAATAAGCCTTCAATTTATCTATAGTTCACCTGGAAAACTGTGATCAGTGATTTATTCCTTGCTCACAGGGTTTTTTTATATTACCTCTGAAACTCAAGCGAGGGTGCCTCCACCTTCGCTACACTACACTACACCCGACGGTCTGCTGGTCAGCTCCGCAGCCTGAGGGTTGCCTAAACAACCCCCTGCGCCGCTGCAGCAGCACCTGGTTCCGGGCCATCTGTATCTCAGGGCAACCGTGGGTAGGCCGAGCCTACCCACATTCAAAATTTTATTGTATTGTCTATTAACCTTTTAACTCATATATGGTTGCAAAACTAGTATGTAGGCTTGAAACCCACCCTGAATAGCTTCTACTGCTGATCTAGCTGGCATTCAGTAACAAAGGCGCCCATTTATTGTACTAAAACCTAAATTCTGTAGGTTCATTTAGCCCTTCAGGCACTGAGTTGATTATATTGTATTTTACCTATCTCCTACAAAGTATCCTTAAGAAATAACCTGTTTAGACTATCTATTATAAACTGTAATGTATCCTGTTCTCTGTTTTTAATATAAAAGCCCTTCCGGCTCCGTGACACATAGAAGACTATTTTTATAATAAATAACCTTATCCATTCTCAGCCTCTTTCTTTCATTTATCCAGGTACCTAGTCAGAAAATATAGGAATAGTCTTTTAAAGGGTTACAATATATATAGATTGCAAATATCTAACGCATTCTTCTCATAAATTAAGTATTGTGTAGATAAAAATAAAGAATTCAACGTAACTTCTAAAATTGGGGTCCATTCAAACGTGGGGTCCGTACAGATTAGGGTTTAGACCGCAATTCCCACTGATTCCTAACGTATTGCCAATTGACCTTCGTCTTTAGTGATAAAGAAAAATCTTTCCACTTTCTTTGGACTTGTGAACGCACTTTGGTGACAATCCTCGAATTTTAAAACCACATCTTAATTCAGTGTGAAAAAATTACAAAGTAAACAACAGAAGAAAATTATTTTAAATTGAAAGAGTAGTATAAAATTGGTACAATACACATATGTATGTGTACGAAAGCAACTTTATCGGAAGACATATACCTACACAAATTGGAACTCATTATTTAATATTCCCTAATATTCAGTATATGATTTAGGTAAGCAGCAATTTAATTTTAATTCAATGTGGAAGTGGTAGTTTACCTAACTTATAGTAGAAGCCAATGCTTCAACTCTAAATAGAGGCAAGAGAGAGAAATAAGAAACCAGGAATTGTAAAAGACTCCGATTGCATCTACATAAACCTGAATTATAAAACTCGCAATCGAGAATGGATACCAGCATGCCTAGAATGAAAAGCTTTTAGATTTGTAACCAATGCAAACCTGATAGCAAAAGAAATAAAATTTTTAGTACCAACTCGCGCCGTTTGAATCTCAATTAGGTTCTGTTTTTATTGGCTTATTGTAATTTAGATTAAGCTCATTTAAAATGTATTATGTGAATAAACGTTTAACGTTACCATGATAGGACTCTTTTCAAGAGAACTGTATTCTTTTGACTGACCTCTGAACTTCAATATGAAGATGGCAACTGATGATGATGATGATGATATACTTTATAACATCATTTCTGTTGGTATTTACTCGTAAACTAACTAGCAGCGTCATGCAGTTTTAATCTGGATTAAAATTAAACGATATGTTTAATCCACGGTTTAATTTATCTCTATACCAAAATTTTATCCAAATCGGTTCAGGCGTTTGAGCGTAAAGAAGTAACAATCATACACAAACATGTGGGAAACTTTCGCCATTATAATATTCGTGTATTATTGGAAGGATCCTTATAATATATATAGCTTTGCACGTATTTAGTTAGGATAAATGTTGCTATCTTTATCAGTATGATTATTTCCTCGCTTTAACCTTAAATCTAGATAAAATGTGGAAGAAGTCGGTTATTGTAGTCGTAAATTCTCAAGATGTATTTTATGTACGAAGCCAAACTATAAACTAGATGGAAAGGAAGCCATTCTACGGCGGTTTTACTGAAAACCGATATCTGAAAGAATTTTAGGGATTTCCTGAATATTTGCCTAGACTAAGCAGATAAGTGGAGGCAGTATTATATTTTGTAATTTTTACTTAGGGCTACAAAATGTGACTATGTTATTCAGGTTGGAGCTAACTTAAGTACTTAATAATTGTGATATGTATGTATATTGTGCCTCCAATTTTTACGATACAGAGCCCCTCGTTATTTTTACTAAAATGCATATCTAAAATGCATGTTAATTATTTTAAAGACAATAACATTTTAGGACTATACCTATTTTTTATTCTTAAATAAAAAAAACACGGAGAATAATAAAAAGAAATGATCTGGTTTCGTAACTAATAGTAAGATTGATTTCTTTACTTCGCAATGGCTCATAAAATATGTAAAGCTTCAACTTTAACATATATGAGCCTTTTGGAGTTGAGACTTTGGGGCCGTGGGGTCCGGATCATACTATTTTCCAAAACCTCTCGGAGCGCTTGGTTGACGCGACGCATGACCAAAATGCTGGCCTTTTTCTGGCTCAACGTATCAGCATTGCCATCCAGCGTAGTAATGCGGCCAGTATGCTGGGCACGCTGCCCTCTGGTAGTGGGCTGGAGCACTTAGATTATCTTTAGGCTTTCTAATGTTTTTTTAAGTGCCCCTTTTTTGTAGTAGTTAGAAGTAGTATGTTTAGTTTTTCTTCCCTTGTTTTTATATTTTATTATTGTTAATAAACTATAACTAAAGTATTTAAACAAACACTCTACGTACAAAGTTTCATCGATTTACTTACCAATACCTACCATGCAACAATGTTCAATTTAAACACTTCCTTGGAAGACAAAGCTAATACACGTACATGTATTATAGATACATATCTAAACATCTCATACGTATATTGTTTAACCGACTTCCAAAGGGAGGTTTAATTGAAATCAATGTTTTTGTGTGTTTGTTACGGTCACATCGCTAAAAAATAATAAATAAAGCTGAAACGCCTGCAATAATATGTATATAGCAACCTGACGATAACAAATATTAAACACGGCATTACGTTTGAAATTTTTCCTTTCTGTCTATACAAATATCTATATACAGTGAGTGTGTTTCAATGGAATGAGTCGCAAAAGCTTATAAACCAGCGATCTTCAGAGCGAGAGTGAACTGGTTCTTATTAAGAAGGCACGATTAATCTTAGGCCATAGCTATATTGCTTACCATCAAGTTCAAATTCTCAACACAACCTGGCTGGTCGATATTTTTATGACTCTTTAAGCCAGGCAAACTATCATAAGGTCGAGAGCAAAACCAACAAAAATCAGCTACTTATTATTAAAAAAATAACAAATTATTAAATACCCATAAGGCCAAGGCAGTATATTAAATTGTTTATCTACACTAATGTTGTAACATTCTACTTATGTTTCCAATAATTGACTTATAATTACTACTGTTATAGCGCAGACAACAAAACACTCAATTTAAGCAATTTCACATGATGGTATAATATCCACATCGATATCGTAATATCTCATTATAACATCAATAAAACGAGACCAACCTGATTGCAGGGCCAATCAGGTTGGTCGCGTTTTATTGATGCGCGCAGCTGCACTCTCATTGGTTAGATTTTAATGGCGGCAAAATCAGTGTGACAAAACACGTACGCGTGAATTTAATTTAATAAATTAAAAGTTAAAAATGGATAGCGAATTAGTGAAGATAAAGTAGTGTATGCAACTGCATATAACACGGGTATTAAAACACTCGTTACTATTATGAAACTCGCTGCGCTCGTTTCATAAACTCACACTCGTGTTTTAATACCCTTCATTATATGACAGTTGCATAAACTACTATTATCCACTCCCCCTCGTGTCACGCCGAGTTAATGTCATTAGTAAAGTGATGTAATCAAGTTACTCATAATGAACTTGAGCGGCCTTGGCTGTCGAGACGTTAGGGGGGACACTTGCCCGCTTAGACGCATAATAAAAGTAACATAAAGTTATGTAATATACGTATAAAGTAGATATGTTACAGTCAAAACTCTTCATCGGTCAAATGTACTATTGAGTAGCGATCAGTCAAAAGTACTTTTGACTGAACAGGTTAAAAAATATTGCTTAACTTTTGACTGCAAATTTTCGGTAAGATGTACTTTTGACTGACGCTCTTCGTCAAGTGCTGCACGGATCATCATGATTTTTGGTGTGTAGGTATGTACATAGTATGAGGTCTCATATAAGTACTTACATAGATACTTAGGTGTCATAATGTTATATGTTCTACGAGCTGGGCACTGTCACCCTATACAAATGTTATTAGTTCGACAACTTTGTAATTATAGACTCCTGCTTATTATGATTGGTTAAAGGTATATTAATTTTAGATATAAATCGTGATAGTGTTTTGATTGTTCTCATGTTCGGTTAGAATAAAAGATTTAAATATTTCAAGCCCTGTAGAAATTAAACGTGTATTTACGTGTATTTTTGAAACTATTTCAAAATAGAAAACCAGGCTTTCAATAAAACCAGAGAACTTTTAGATATTCTGGTTAAACAAAAAGTCAGTCTACAGTTTGTTAGATTTTCGAGTCTAAATATTACTTATTACATTGTCTCAGGTACCATCCCGATGGTAAGATGCGTGTAAGTTAATTATGTATGAGAGTGGCCAACTCCGGTGTCAGAGATTTCAAAGCGCCCAAAAGTGCGTGCAAACACCCAATATTACGCCTTACAATAAATCAGTTTCTTGAAAAAGCTGAATCATAAAACCAATTTCTCGTTTCTAGTGAAGCATTAAGGCTTGGTCTAGATCGGCTTAGAGCCCTTAGCTTAGCATGGACACGGTAAATCTTTTGATGATTCTTTTCTGAATTTTGATTTTTAACCATTTACATTTTTTATTCCATAAAATTTTGTAGATTACACTGTTTTATTATTTTTTCAGTATATATTAAGAAAAACTTAATAAAGTACAAGAATATAATAAATAAAGGTAGAATTTGGCGTCACTATTTGGACAAAAAAAATCGGATGTGATTGTTTCTGTAGTAATAAGGCTTAAGTGAATTGAATTGAAATTTATGTATCTTGTAACATTGCTAACTCCTTGTAATCGGTGGCTTTACCAAGTTAATGTTTTTCAAGCCGCTGGATATCTGATGATGGATGAACCCATTTCGCCGATTTTGTGCTTCTTTTCAATTGGAAATTTTGCATGATTGCTTGGAAATTACGGTGGATTGTGTTGTACTTCTATTATTCTTATTTTCATTTTATATCACTGAACCAGCTTTTTAGTCTTCTTCTTCTTATTGAACGAGAGTGGCCAACTTTGGTATCGAGAGTTAATCAAACCGCCCTGAGGGCCTCTGACATGACCCACGGAAGCGCCCAAAATGGAATGCCACTTTTCGGTCACCCATCCAAGTACTGACCGCGTCGACCTTTGCCTTAACATTGGTAATCGTATGCGATTATCAACGCCATATATCTTATACATGGTGTGAGTTATGTACATATAACGTTTGCCCTGTATACTGGCTTACCTTGCGGGAACTGCACGGAGACACTCGCCTCCGCCTCCGGGAGAAATGTCTCGAACACCTCTGTGTTAGTTTCATGCAAACAAAATTATACGCTATGTAACAAACTATAGCTAACATACGGCCGAGTAAATAAAGAACCTTTATTTTATGAGTGCTAATAGTTTTTATTTAACATTAAAAGCCATTAAACAACCATTTCCGTCTTATTACAAAACGCGGTTTTACTATTAGTCCGGAACTTAGAAAACACCAAGTCCGTTTTCGTTGTTCGAAATTTGACTGTCTGCTGTCATAATAATCAAACTGTTTTATTTTTGTTATGGCTTTTGCGAAGTTTAGACTTTGCAGTTCTGCGTGTGAGGTGGGAAGATAGACCGTCAAACTGAGAAATTTAAAGTGAAATATCGATATGTACGGTGGTTATACATTGCACAGTTGAGTGTTTTTTCCCCCTTTTAAAATCAAACTGTTAAAATGTTACTATTTATGTTAATGCTAATCAACGTTCAAATTTGACGTTGACATTTTGATTGTTTGTATGTGATGTTTGAACAA
Organism: Macaria liturata; assembly: GCA_964023185.1. Lineage (NCBI taxonomy): Eukaryota > Metazoa > Arthropoda > Insecta > Lepidoptera > Geometridae > Macaria > Macaria liturata. Next base: position 15,097,134 of record OZ026809.1, on the reverse strand, counting down.
CAAGAACCGACTTTGTATTTTTTAAGTTCTAGACTAATATTTAAACCACGTTTTGTAATGAGACCCTGTATGTTTAGATTTGTATCTTCTAGTTTTTCTCTAATTATTGTCGTAAATAAATGAATAGGACACGTACTAATGATCTCTAACCATCAAGTCAATTTTAGCTAAACAGAAATCCCGTCCCATATCTTGGCACAATTCAAAAATTTTATTGACCTTTAAAGAACTTTACTGACCGTACAAAAACATATAAATATGTGTATAGCGTTAGAAAATCTGTTTCTTATTTACTCAGCCGTATAACTACTTATAAAACTACTTACTCTATATTTTATCGAGATCTATGCAAATCATAAATCTATGAAATAATTTAGCAATTACCAATTATCTACTCAATAATATGTGTGTTACGGCTAATACCCGAAGTGCGGCTACACCTAGTTTTAGCCGGTTAGAACTAGGTGTAGCCACTTAGTCTTGGTTAAACCCCGAATCGAGACATGTTTTGAAAGAAGTTGGCTCCTCCTCGCTTCGCTCGTCGTCGCATGTGCGTGGTAGAAAGCAACCTAACGAACCTAATCTACCTTCTGTCACAGACAAGTGACTTCGAGTCCAACACTTGCACTACAACAGGACTTGAGACCTAGTTTTACCCGAAAACAATCGGCTCGTACTAGGTTTAACCAAGACTAAGTGGCTACACCTAGTTCTAACCGGCTAAAACTAGGCGTAGCCGCACTTCGGGTATTAGCCGTAACATAATGTACTAATTGTCTAGATACTAAATCACGTGAAAACAGTACAATTTGGAGTATTTTTTTATATATTGAAGCATGCAAATATGCCTGTTTTTTTTTAAATTATTTAATGAAATATTAACTTTAAAATTAGGATAGTGTCGATTGTAATAAAGTGTTTTATAAAATTGACAATAAAAGTAAGTGAATAAAATATTTGATTAAAAAATCGCATGCTTCGTAACATTATTTGTTTACAAAATATTGCTTGATGTGAAAAAATGTAGGTACTAAAATAATTTTTAAAAATACCTACTATGACATACTAAACCTACTTATAATAATAAAAAGTAATATACTAATGTAAAATAGTTTTAATCTGCCTTACCCCCTAATAACTCGGGCTCTCCAAGGTTGACGTAGAAGAGCATATCTTTTTCATAGCTGTCCTCTTCTATTATATGAAGGGGGATGAATTTTCTGAAACAAACATAAAAGTTGATTAGTTATTGAGTAAAAAAAGTGAGTAAATTCGTTGTTGAAATGCGATGGATATGATAAAATAGCATTTTAATTTTGATTCCGGGACAGGAATTAATATTATTCCAAGACATTGCCCAAAGCGCCATCTGGATACATACTAAGCAAACGCTTGTGTAATGGGTACTAGATATAACGGACATAATACTTATGTACATACCTACTTTTGTTTTTAGAAATACCTAGTTATTGCGCAAGGAAACATACGAGTACATGTGATGTATTATTAATTTTTCTGACAATAACTTGAGTAACCTTTGTCGTTTTATGGTGAAAATCTGTAGTGAGAATAATATTTCACAGCATATTAACATTATGTAGATACCGTATTTTGCCATAGTTATTAGTAGTAATATACTGTATACTGTATATACAAATGTAGATAAAGCATAAACCTGTACTAATATTATAAAGCTGAAGAGTTTGTTTGTTTGTTTGTTTGAACGCGCTAATCTCAGGAACTACTGGTGCGAATTGAAAAAATATTTTTGTGTTGAATAGACCATTTATCGAGGAAGGCTTTAGACTATATAACATCACGCTGCAACTAATAGGAGCAAAGAAACAATGGAAAATATGGAAAAAACGGGGAAAATTATACATCTTTGAGGGCTTCCGTTGCGTGTGCTGCGAAAACGGTTCAAGTCGTTGGTAACAGCTATTATTAATAAAGCTGAAGAGGTTGTTTGCATAAATAAATATGATGCCCAAAATAACTATTCCACGTGGACGAGGTCGCGAGCACAGCTAGTATACACAGCCATATAAAATAGACAATATTTAGATTCACTTGTATGAATATATCTGACATTGTTTGTTTGTAAATGACATTATGTATACATTTTTATGTTATTATCTTTGCTAAAACTGATTCTATTTTCTATTGTTATTGACATTAATTATTAGTATTAAGTTATATAAATGGTTATTGTAATATCTGACGTACCTATTGTAGCGCAATGTTATAAGGTCAATAAATATCTTTGAATCTTTGAGGATTCCTTAACGCATTACCAATCACAACATGGTAAAAAGCTAGTATGAAAATAGCTAGATAGATTAAAGAGCCGTTATGCAAGTATGCTTTAGAATTGTTAAAAATATTACTTAATATCATATTAAACCTATTTTTTCACAAAGTACTAAAATAGCAAAATTTAATTTCCTCTCAGGCTTCCCGTGTAACATTAAACCCAGTGATTAGTAAGTAATTTTTAACGCGCTCTGCAGTCGGGGGAATTTTTCACGGCTGCAATTAAATTAGATGAAAGCTACCTTGTTAGGAAATCCAGGTCATTTAGTACTACTGTGGGCTACTGAGTCTTAACAATATAATGTATAGGCTCAGTATAGGTAAGCAGCAGTATGGAATGTAAAGTTTTTGAAGACGTCTCTGCTTTTTAAATGACGTGTGGAATAACAGTTTCTCTGTAATGCTAGAAAAAGTAGCAGATGATTATTATAGATCATTTATTTTGAACAACAATTTTTGAAAGTCAAATTTGAATGAAACCTTTTGAGCGTTATATGCTAGACCACTATCATCTAACTGGTTTTTGAGCGATTCTTATGCTTAGTGGGTTTACTTTTGTAGTAATTTGCTATCCGCATTAGGTATATTTTATTCCTATCACTTCGATCAAACGAAACAAGATCAATAGAAAATTATCTGGGCAGTATCTGTTACAGTCTATTTTTGTTTGAGTTGTGAAAAAATCTTTGCTATGTTATAGTTATTAGAAAAGAAAGAAAGAAGGAAAGAAATAATTTATGTGAGCAAATAAGAAACAAGAAAATTATCATCATCATCATCCACAGCCTTCTCTATCCGACTGCTGGTCTGGACTGATCAGTGTTTGTTGGACAACATCTCCGACTTCTATATGTTGGTGGATTGATCGACAAACATAAAATAATTAAAAAAAAAAAAAAAACGACTGCTGGGCATAGGCCTCTCTTTGAATGTGCCAGCTGCGTCGATCTTGCTCAGACCTCATCCATAAGAAAACAACAAAATACAAACAATAAATATATATACACGAGTATATTAAAAGTACGTACATATATTTACTTTGTGTCCATACTGTTAGCAGTGTAGTTAGTAACTCGACCGCTGGAATCCCATAAGACCTTGGCGAGTGGGCTCACCATCACACCGCCAGTAACTGGTAACGGAATCCCACTCCAGCGGATTATACGAGACGAGGAATAACATGAAAACATGTTGTACTTAGGTTTAGATGTGTACCTAGATTTAAATGTTTATCTAAGTTTAGATTCTGTGTAGCTTGTACATATGCTATACATTTTTTTTATAGAAATTCATAAAATGTTAGATATAATAATAAAATATTGGGAGTTTTTACTAAGCTTATTTAAAGTAAGGTTTTGGGCCGCATTTTTGGTTACCAAAACATTATAAACTTCAAAGATGACTTTATTTGACTATCGAAGTATGACTGTATTGACTGTATGTGGAGATATGTAAGTACCTACCCTTTGTGGCAATGTTACTAAGCTAGTGAAAGAGAAACTCATTGATATCCAATTATCATGATATCAATTTTGTAGAAAGTTCAGATTTCTCACACATGGCACCACTTTCACTATGTTCTATTTGCTTATTCTTGACAGGCAGGTATTTTAATATTCCAGTAAATTTTACACAGCGCCATCTATCTAAAATAGAACTGGCTTTCGAACGAGGCTACCGCGATACGCATTTATGAATTTGGTGTTCGATTTTCACATTACATAAACATGTCTGTTAACCAGACATGTTTATAACAAAAAGCACGTAAAAATCTTGACATATTTTTAATAGCATAATCTGGTTTGCAAACAAGCGTCGCGTTTCATGTAATCAGCCTCATTCTGACACTTTCGTGATTTATTATTTAATCTAACACAACACGACGAAGGTTCCGCTGGTACTGAAAAAACGTAAGCAACACCGAAATAGGCGGAATGTTTGAAAAGTTTGAAAGCTCTTTTTCCCAAAAAAAAAACATTGTATATATTATGGAAGTAAAAGTGGGTTTATTAGTCTTTAGTGTCTCTTTCATGACACAAAGGTATTTTTAGTATAGTGGCTAACAACTATAGTATAACATTACTAATAATGGGTCCCCAGAGTCTAAGCAAAACAAGCAAAGTCACGGATATCAATTTGAAACTGAAGTGTTTTTGAACATTTTAATGTAATCAATAAACTATTTGTTAATTTTGTAGCTTCAATTGAAACGTTATTTGCTGATCTTCTATCATTTTTTAAGAGTCATAATAATCCAGTTAGTCACACATAGACAATAACAGAAAAATAAAAAAAAACAATCCCTTGAAATACTTATTTTTCGCCCCTTTCCACTCCTGTTTCATCCCTTTTTGCCACCTCTTTCCTTCATTTCGCCCTGCTATCACTTCTAATGCCACCCATCACTCTTTAAAGCCTCTCTAACGAGCGATCTCAATCTCTAATGATCAGATAATACGAAGGTTTATTTCTTTTTCGTTTGAAGATCAATGATGGAATCTGTCGTGGATAAGGTGAACGATTGATTAGATTTATTTGGGGCCGTAAAAAGTGCTATGCGTAACCTTCAAATAACATTTTTGGAATGGTCGTGTGTCGTGTGTATGACGTTTATATGTTTGAATAAACTTATAGATAAACGCTTCAATCAAAATATTTCTAACCTAGATTTATTCGATAATTTTTAGTAAAAAGTGACCCTTAAAAATGATAGATATTATAAGACAAATTTACATTTGCAAAATCGGTCAAATTCAATAACATTTGTATATATTTGCAGTTTCTTCCCATCCTAGCCGATCAACCACAATACAACAAAACAAACATAGGTTTTATTCGTTTATTCGTTTCTTTCAGAAACCGATGGTATGTTCGCTTTTAAAATAAATTTACATACGTACCTATATTGTGGTCTAAGAAACTAATCATTTATTTATCAATTGAATATCAGTAACTATTTACCGTGTAGCATAAATTTAAGACCCATAGGGCGACTTGATAAACTTTTGACACCAGAATTTCAAAAGTACTGGATTCTCGACAAAATTTGTACACGAATGAAAACTGTTTTATTAAGTTGGCTGACTCATTTGATAAGAAGATTTCATTTGAAAAAAAAATACAATTCTCAGCACCAATAACAAAGTCTATATACGACTTTCTTCAGACCCGTCTAGGCATATAATCCGTGGCATTAGTAAGGCTGCATCGGTAATATCCTATCGATTTTCACGAACAAACGAGCCGCCGCTATTTTAGTTCGGAATCGTCCTTCGGTTTATCATTAGTATGGTACGAGTAATAGAAGGCGCCTTGGACTTGTTTTGGTGTTCTTTTCATTACGATTATGCGGAAAATGATTTTTTAAATTGGTTACGATGAAAGGCAACTCCAAGACACAAGTCCAAGTACTAACTTAAAAAAAAAAAGCTTAAACTACCATTATACCAAAAATCAGTAAGGTTCGTCGCTCCGTCAGGTTTATACAATTATTTGATAATGAAGTATATATTTTAGTTAAATTAAAAAAAACTTAATATCACGCAGTCTGCTAAGTGGCTGTGGTGTTACGAGTAATAATTATGTTAGTTAATTGATATTTTTAGGCAAACTTTTACGTATTAGGACTTGTACCAAACGAAGTTAAACTTAAACCCATTTTATGTCGAAATGAACGTAAATCTGTTATATGTTGCGCAAATTACTAAACATAATGGACTTGTTTGAAAACATGTGTGCTTATCTACTCCATACTTTATACAAAAAAATATACTGTAGGTACATACGTTCTCAGAAAAACCACCAGACCTATTATGGCCATACTAAACTAATTCTATTCTCAGTATTCTACTAAACTATTAACAAGGAGGTTAAGATGGACATCATCTAATACTTTTGCTAAGTATTCAGCAATTTTTTAGGCTTTTAAGCAAACTTCTTCCACATATATACTTCTTTATACATTCTTCTTCCGTTATCTAGTACCCAAGACACAAGCATTTGCTTAGTGAGGGGCTAGATGGCGACGTGTGCAATGTCCCGGAATATGTATTTATTTATATAGTACGTTAGTAATGTGATGTCAGATTTTGATGAAATGATCTGATTGGTAGGTTATTTTTTCCACATATAAAAGTTATAAGATTGATTCGGCCAGATACAATTAGTTCTCATTTTGAACCCTGGAAAACACAGTGAAATACTTAGTACGAAGTACAATGGGAATGTTGTTACTTTTCCATTACATTATCATAGTAACTTCAACTATAGCTAATCCATAATGCTATAACAGCAACTTAAACAACACTTATCCCACAATACAAGCCCAGCAGCCCCCGCCTGGCACTATGCCAAGCACTTCGTCTTTCCGTCGTATAACTCATTTGAATAAGGTGATTCGGAACTCAACGCAATACATTCGGGACTGAGAAAAATGAACTGAGGCTGTACTGATAACATGAGATGTTATAACGTTGATCAGGGATGATATTGGGTGTTCATATTTTGGTGCTTTCATGAGTATAGGGCCCGGGTGTTTGTCATAGTTTAGCTACTAGCTTACACCCTAATTCACAATCTTAAAAAAAAACATATTACAACGTCGACTACTAAGGAACATCCAACATCAAGGCGTATTTCCTCATGGCTGAGGGTCGTGACTCCCCCGTAGAATTAATTCATTAGGGGAGTTTTCTTGGGCAGATACATTGTAGATACATACATAAACTTACTCTATACTTAGTACAAAATTTATTATAATTTTAATAGGATGTCTCCAAGGCTTGGTAATCATATTTTTTTCATTCAAAACGTTAAGATAAAGGCAACTGATAATTTGCCCTGAGCCACCTGAGCACACAACTTAATTGTAAAATTATGCAAATCTTTGCCCTTGCATTCCTTTTCACTGCCACATTTCCTGCCAATTTAATTAAATTAAAAAGGTTCTTCCCCCAAAGAATCAACATTATAAACAGCGTCTATCAATCTTTCTCAAATTCTTCAAAGACTTTTAGGGAAAAGCATCAATTGCTGCCAAAAAATGGCCAAAATGGCCCCAACTCGATACAAAAGTGTCCAGAAAATGCAACAAAACACCTCGCACCGATCTGTCCCCGTCTTTCTAAATAGGTTGCGATTTATTTAGATTTTTCTCGGGATTTGAGACGGGCGATAAATCTTGGTGGCCCGTAAATCATGTGGTGGAAAAAAGATGATTTAAAAGATGCCAGCCTCTGGGGTAGTGACCATTTATCAAACGTCGGGATATCGTGCAGTGTCTGGGTCACGTGTCTTTGACATGGGATGTGGTCATATGTGTAATAAACTCTCAGAATAGTAACTATCTCCAGTTACTTTAGTAAACGCTTTTGTGAAAAATTATGTCGGGATTCAATTTCAAACATGGTTGCAATTGAATCCTCTCAAAATATTTCGCTTCAAATAGATAAAATTACTGTTTTTTTTATTATTTATTTATTTTCATATTGTTACACATAACAATCAAATGGTATATCAAAACCTAAGTATTTTGAAATCATATTCAACTAAGTATATCAAAATCAGCTCTTAAAAGATTTTGGTATAAGTGTAGCATGGGATCCAGAAAGTGAGGTGAACTACTTTAGGTCCTTAATTCAAGCAATTAATAACAAAAAAAAATACAGTTTTCTACGTACATTTTTAATGCCTTCTTCTTTCCAGTTCCTTACAGTTAAAAAACAAACAAATGACATATCTCAGATAGGTATTGAATAAACATATAATGTCTCTATGTATCAACATTCATGTCCATATCTCGTATCTCATCAAACAATACCACAGAAACCACAACACTATGATATTAAACGACGGCCTGAAGTGGCGAACTATTTGCTACTTTTCGTCCAAATACGAGGGTTTTATTACATTCCTAACATATTAGACGTAGCGGCACGAGCCATTCGCGACGTTTATTTAGCAGTTTAGTGTAGCAATATTGTGATATTAAACTGAACAGTTTTCATATCATGTTTGTACTTGAAAGATAGTTGGAGACAAGGCTCGAAATATAGGAGTGGGGTTTTGTGGAACTTAGTCGTTATAGGTGTAAATATACATATATGAGAAAAAGAGACAATAAGGTTATAAAAATTACTCGCTACCATTTTCGTATTTTTATGTTTTGGTTTTGGTTCTGATATCGTACTTATTATGGTCAGATGTCCAGCAATATTCAATAGTCATGCATTTCACCACTAGATCAATGATAGGGCATGTTTCTTTTGGAACGAAGTTGGCTCTCAAACGAGGAAACAAGATAACATTATTGCTACCAAGCATTAAAAATAACATTTAAAAAATGGCATGGCTAATAAAAGCAAACATTTTAAAGTCCCATATTGCACGTTTTATTCTAAATGAATGACTAACGAAAAAAATAACAAACGAGCGAATTAACAAGCGAATGAATGAAAAATGAATCAAACTCTCAACTAAATAAAGCGTTATATAACAACTCTTTACACAAACTTCCCTGCGTATATTCAAAACAATCAGAGAACAAATGTAAACAATCTAACGTAACAGAACATTTATTTTCCTTCGCGACGTGTTTATCGTCGATTCCGCCCCTACTTTATCAGCTGAAAATGACAATAAGTCTGTCCTTGCCACCTCTCTCTGTTATGTAAGTACATAGGTATATGTACAGGGACGGACTATATACTTCGGCTTCTCGAAATATGTGAAATATTACCCTTTTTGTCTGGTATCGTTATCAGAATACTATGGTATATTTTTTGGTCCTCAAACATGTCGATTTTCTGATGCGATGAACGCCAATGTTTTCCTTCCCCATTATGCGAGTGCAAATCCACACTTAACTTGAAAATACAAGTCATTGGTGTAGGTCTGGATTCGAACAAAGGTGCGTTTGGATGAAAATCAGATACTGGAACCGGTAAGACTACAACTTTTTAATGTCATGTCTTTTTAACACGGTTAATTTAAATATGTTTTTTGATACCAAATTGTTATGTTCTTATGTTTCTATTTTTGTTTCTATTTTAGGATATTTAACTTTCAGCAGGAGAAAGCCTGCCGCGGCAAGGATACTATAGCCCTGTAACACAGGATCCTTTGTGATACCTAGTACAGAGCTTAGTACACCTACCAACGTAGTGCAAAAACTTTCGTTATTGTCATATACCTACAATCATGGTACGTAACACGTAAGTTGAAACAATAAAGGATTTATTATTATATTATTATAATTAAAAATACGTAACCTTTTATTTGATGATCATTTTAGGTTCAGAATTTGTCCCTGGTTGAATATTCCACACCTGAGCCTTGCATTATGGCATTTATGGCCTTCTTGTGTTTACTGCCGATATTAAAATATGTTAACGACAATGTGTATTTACAACATAGGTACATTTATTTTGTACAATACATATTTCGTAGGTATGTTGTGTTTTTATGTATGTACACATTTTTATTGGTTGTGAGTATTCTGCGGGGGAGTCACGACCCTCAGTCATGAGGAAATACGTCTTAAGAGAGAGTGAGTATGTACATATGATGTACTCATACTTACTCGTTATTTTGACCCAAATCAAGTGCTGCAGATATTTTAGCGTCTGATGTTTGTATTTTGGCTTATCAAGTTTTCATTTCAATTGCGTCAGTTAAATTCGTAATAACTAGATTTAAAAGCAACTATCAGTATCGGTGGCGGTCAGCCTTATGTAAAATAAGTAAACCATGCAAACATTAAAATAATTACAATAATTACAAATAATTACAATTATACAAATAATTTGAATTTGATTTGAATTCAATTTTCACGTAATTCTGAACATTTCTGAGGATAGGAAAACTCGTTTAATTTTAGGTCCCGGCCTTTTATCATAATGCAGCTTAACATCGAGCGGGCTGTACAATAGTCAAACGTGGTCAAACGTAGAACCTATCCCACGTAAAAATTGTGACATCGTATCATAGAGCCTTGGGCAGTTTAAAACTTCTTAAAACTAATTGACTGCCCTGTTAGCTTAGTTGGTAGTGGTTCTGCCTTCTAATCTAGGAGTGCGGGTTCGATTCCCGCATAACACAAGTAATTATGCATATTTAAAATTTGTAATTAAGTACTTGTGTTGAGTCTGGTTGTTTCTATGTATAATAAGTTTGTATTTACAAAAAAAAAGTATATAATGTATTATATCCGTTATCTAGTCCCCATGATACAAGCGAAAGCTTAGTATGGGGCTAGATGGCGCTGTGTGATATGTCCTGAAATATTAATTTATTTATTATTATTTAATTACTACTGCTATAAGAACTTACACCGATTAATTGGTCGTGGTACATTAGCACTTAAACTTTTATTCCTCTAACAGTAAGAAAAACCGTTAGTACTAATGACTTTAATCCAGTTAAGTCCCAGGCCAATAAGGCAAAATGGCCGCCCAATAAATCCACAGGAACGTTGCGGTCGGCGCCTTCCAATCAGCCACTAACGGGCGCGTGAAGACTCGTTTAGATCTTAGATTGAAATCTGCTGGAAGATCCTGGTATAGCACCGCCATTTTTAAGAATTAAAGATATTTATTGGGATACGAAACTCACTAACATTACATAAACAAAAATATGAATGTGCCAATTTCCAAGAGTTACTTGATGATGGTTAGCCGCTAATATAAGATGCTAATTCCACAATAAGAGCACTTATGTAAGTGTATGCCACTCATGGTGTATTTAGAGACAATTACGTCTTTATTTCAGTTAAAACATATACCTAATTAATATTTATTTTATTTTGAAAATTCCTAGTACAGTGCGTTTCCATCATAATTCAGTGGGGAAACGCTGCCAGAAAAAACAGTGTTTGTGAATTATGTCTATTGTGTGTTATGACTAAAAAACAAATTTGATTTCAATTTATATAATGTTTTACGTGTAGGTATCTATACTAATATTATAAAGCTGAAGAGTTTGTTTGTTTGTTTGAACGCGCTAATCTCAGGAACTACTTGTGCGAATTGAAAAATTCTTTGTGTTGAATTGACCGTTTATCGAGGAAGGCTTTAAGCTATATAACATCACGCTGCAACTACTAGGAGCGAAGAAACAATGGAAAATGTGGAAAAAACGGGGAAAATTATTCATCTTTGAGGGCTTCCGTTGCGTGCGCTGCGAAAACGGTTCAAGATATTAAAAAAATATGTGTGAAAGAATGATTCCTCTTAAAATGATCTAACAAAATGTCCGTGACAGTATATGTCTATCTTTTAAGATTAACTCACTAGAACCATTGTTATGATAATAACTATTCCACGCGGACGAAGTCGCTGGCACAGCTAGTTATGAATAAATTAGACGAGTAGGTACTTGGTAAACAAATGCAAATAACAGAAGATAATTATTAATTACTTGACCATATATTCACCTGATGATATTAAAAATTTGTAATTTTAACATACGTCTAACTTTCAATTTACCATAATATTACTTAAGATACTTACCTATTACGTGTAACATATTTAACACAAAATGCAGGTGTTTAAAAGGCACCGCAAGTAATGGCACGTGTTTGGGGGTTTATTAATAAATAATGTTATTCTGGGATGGAGGTGAGCTCGCTGTTTATACTCCGAGGAATTATGGCCAGAACAGGCGACGATGTTGCCAAAATTTAGGTATATTTAGTGTATAAAGAAGATGCTAGTAGACTCTAAGCAAATCTTCTTCTATCTAAGTATATATATAAAACTCAAAGGTGACTGACTGATTGACTGACTGACTGACATAGTGATCTATCAACGCACAGCCTAAACCACTGGACGGATTGGGCTGAAATTTGGAATGAGGGTAGATGTTATGACGTAGGCATCCGCTAAGAAAGGATTTTTAGAAATGCCACTTTTAAAGGGGTGAAATAGGGGATGCAAGTTTTACTTCTTAATGCGAGTGAAGCCGCGAGCACCCACTAGTAATAAATAAAATATTTTTTACACGGTAGCTTTTTATATTGTGGTGTGTATGAAATATCTGATATTAATAAATGACTATTTATTTGTTAACTTTATAATGGAATAAAATGGAACAATGGAATACCAACTTGTACTGCTACATGTAAGATTTAAACTCCTGTACATTACCTAATCTAAGTACTGTGTTTATTTTGGCATAATAAAAATAATTAATAAAAAAAAATTAATTGTTTTATTTGCTAAGAAATATTTTGTCTATCTGTACATTCATTTTTACTACGGGTTTTATAATTGCTGTTTGAATACTGACGATACTTTTTTGTAATAAATATCTACAAAAGTACAAATAATTGCTGTATCTATCTACCTATACGTATAATAATGCTGTAGAAAATCAAAAGTCTGAACATTAAAGATATTTAAAAAAGATGTTTGGATATAGTTAGCATTAATTGATAACAGAACACGTTCCAACAATTTCTAGAATTTTTGTCTTTTGATCTGTTTATTTAAACGCCCAAAACTTAAAAATGGCTGAACGGATTTCGATGGAAATTTCAACAATGTGTTCAAAGAATTCCCGGCCATGTTATAGACTAATAAAAAATACCAAAAACACTATAAAATAAGATAAAACAATGTATTAATTTGCTCCTAAATCAATTTGAAATTTGTTAATAAGTGTATCTTTCTGTTGAAATATGATATGTGTCACAACGTCAGACCTAAATACCGTCCTTGTTAGAACAATGCTGATGATCCTCTATGACTGTTATTAAAGCAAAGTGGTGTTCGCTAAAGAGCGCTCGTCTCGATGGCCACTAGAGGGCGCTGGACTTGCAAAATTACTTTCTGATTGGACGACATGAATTTATACAAGTGGGCTTGTATAGGTCGTTGGAAAACATATTTTGTAGCTGTAGTAAGTAGCTGTATAAAACACTTAGTTCATAATATTTTTTTACTGTTACGCCAATCGGGTAAAATATCTACATTTTTAAACAGCATCAAAAAAGTTTTTCATTTGACCATTTTTAAATTTTTCACGTAATATTTGAAAATAGCAGAATGTGATGATCTCAGTTTCAATAAAATTATTTCGTCTTTGTGAAACTGTTATAGCATTTTAGGCGCTTCCGTATCTTGAATGATACATTATATTGTAGGTATCTGCTGTTTGTTACGGCAGTTGCTAAGCCATGTCAGAGGCCACTAGGGTGGTTTGAAAACTCTGACTGTTGGCCACTTTCTTTTTATTATTTCGAATTGTCTACTACTCTAAATCTCGATCTATTGTTCTTAGGCACATAAAGATTATTTATATAAACAAAACCTAACTTCTTCTACCAACAATGAGTAATGTCTTTAATTAATATCCCCCCCCCCGTCCCTCCCCCTAGGCATCATTTACAAAAGGCCTAAGTTCTGAGGATTGTTTATTATTTCACATTATTTGGGGTTTCTGTAGTTAGGGACACTTTCAAAGGTTCCAGATTTAGAATTTTAGTCATGACAAATTGTGGGTGTACATTTTGAAGGAAATTGTTATCTACTTATTGATAAACTTCGGAAACGTTTCCAACTAATATTATAATGTAAAAAGTTTTTGTTAGTGTGCGTGTGAGTTTGTGTGTATGTGTGTAGCTTCTTCATGCTCAAACTTCTGAACAAGTATGAGTGTTCAAAAATTGCCACACTGCAGAGAGCTGTGTGGTAATGTTTGACTATATATATTTAATGTCAATATATCAAATAGACCGTATTTACTTATTTACATTTACACATGTTATCTAAATTTCTGAAAAACTGCTTCTACAATAATAGCTCCTTACTTATAAAACTTATCACCACTTACAAATCAATCAATCATTTTAAACACACGGATGATCCTTCATTACATTACTCCACAAACCACGGTAATGTACCTACACCTCGTTAACATTAAAATTTATAGTTACGTAAATTAGTTTAGATCAACGACTTTACTTCCTACCTACAACGTTTTATCATAAAAATTACTTCTACCAATATACAATGTACACAAAATAAAATTTTTAAGCAAAAAAATAATCGAAGAGCCCACTTCGGATCGCTCCCGGTGCGAAAGTGCCCATTACGTTCGCCGCGTTGCCACGTTGGATTGCGATGGCTTACCTTTGCTCAAAAATGATCCAGAGCGGGTGTCCCCCGTCTTCTCATTTGTTATCTTGGTTGAATAGTATGTTAAAGTCTTGTAAATAAACGTTAATCTTCTACCAAGTTTCGTATATGTACAAAACTCATCACCATTTAGCAATCAATCAATCAGTTTGAATTAATTGATTGCTACAGTAGTAGTATAATCCTCCATTACAGCACATCACAACCCGCAGTAATGTCCACTATTGCACGCTGTCGAGTTAATCACGACGCGGTCAAATATGGACAGAACAAACGAAACTAACGCACGATTAGTAGGGTTGCTAATTAATATTGGTTACAAAAAAATGGTTAAATTTAAAAGATATTGAATCAGGCGTTACTTTGAATGAAACTTTAAAGAAATATATAGAGTTTCTTCCGCTGCGACAGCGAACACTAAAAATAACGTGTCGCAGCGGAAAAACACTATATATTTCTCCAAAGCTTTTCGGTTAAATTTATATTGATGAATAGTTGAGAAGAGCTTTTTAATAGGCCATATTTGATACTATTCATATTAATTAGTTCAGATTTTGTTTATTACTGTTACATTTTGATCACAATTCTGTCATTTTAAGCGACTTCAAAAAAGGAGGTTATCAATCCTTCAGCAAGTTTTTTTTGTGGATATGTTACGCGGTTACTACGTTTAATTTATGAACCGAATTCAATAATTCTTTTTTTATTCGATGGAGATGGTTCTTTTTTCCCAAAACATCAGCTTTGCCATTCAACGAGGAGATACAATATGATACGAGGTAAATTGCACGTCTAAATATATTGCAGATTAGGTCATAAACTAACAAGTAATTTTGTGTACTTAACTGAATTCTTTTAATAAATAACATAGAAACAATGTCAAGGCCAAACCTCGATTAAAACATGCTATCTCGTTATCAAATTAAATTTGTCCAAGGTCAAAACCAAAAGGTAAACTAATCAATACGAGACTTTAAAACTAATAAAACAACAGTTTACATAATTTGGTATATCAGTTCAAATCAACGAAAACATTTTCAATAAACATCTCATTATAGTTAATATACCCAGATGGTCACGTAAATTATGTCAAAATGATGATGTGCTAGCGGCGCCCCGCAGTGTTACTCTTGTTAACTCGGGATATAAATCAAGAAGTATCTTTTATAATACCTAATGCATTTAAATCTTGTCTAAATGAGTTCAGTTGCTTCGTTTGAAAATTAACAAGGTAAGTTTGATTATAAGATCACGTAACGGGTTTACATTCTGATGAATCCATTCATAAAGATCAGCATCAGAGTCTGGCTAGAAAAGCTTCATAAATAAATGTGAATTCAAAAATATTTACAGTTATTTAACATAAATAGGATCGTATAGAGGCCAGAAATGTAATTAAATAGGAGTCTCTGAGATATTATTCCTTTTTTCAAACTTTTCTTTCGATCCCAAACTCCAAAATTAAATGTTTGTGTAATTTTGTTGACTGTGTAAACAAGGCCTAAACTAAATTCTAAATGAGTAACAAATGAGTTTGAAAGTCGAATGTTTGAGTTTGTTTAAAATGTAGAACCTTTTTGTTATATTTGCGTCTATTAAAAACCAATGGCGAAAAAGCTCATTTATCAGAATAAATAAATAAGTATCTCACATATGTTGGTAAGTACAGTTGGTTTAAAATTATGTTGTATTATAACAATGTGATGATATTATCAAAACTTTACTTCCTAATGTTGTTATTGTACTTATCCCATTAATGTAGTTCACATTATTTTTTTAAATAAACAAATTCTCAGTCTATATAAGGATATTATACACAGGCAATAAAATTCACTTTAACTTGCACTGTGCTCACAGTAAACATACAAATACTATCAATACTATTTCAATCCTAATTTGATAGACATTGACGTATTATATACTAGTGAACGCCCGCGGCTTCGCTCGCATTATTTCAGGATAAAAAGTAGCCTTAACACTCCTAAGACTAAGATTTTTGGTATATAGGTAGTATGAGGATACTCCTATACACCAAAAATCGTGATGATCCGTTCAGCCGTTTTAGCGTGATGAGCGTTTAAATAAACAGACAAACAGAGACACAGATAAACAGTCAAAATTTCTAAATATTATTGGAACCTGTTCTGTTATCAATTCTAATTATGTCCAAACACTGTTTTTAAAACATCTTAAATCAGACTTTCGACCCTCTTCAGCTTTATTATATGCATAGATATAGATTTTGCCACTCAATTATAGATTATTATAGAAACAGACTAACCTATTATTCCATACCTGTTATCAAGCATCAGTTATTCTCACACGTTCCTATTATTCCATACCTGTTATCAAGCATCAGTTATTCTCACACGTTCCTATTATTCCATACCTGTTATCAAGCATCAGTTATTCTCACACGTTCCTATTATTTTCCCATCCATACAATAACAAAAGGCAGAATAATCCATCAAACAACAAATAAGTGTAACACTGGTATACTCGATCACGGAATGTCATTGGGGAGGGGATTTCTCCTAAATTAATTATACCTGAGCTGTCAACGTGGTGTTATACCTAAAGAATCATGCTTTTTGAGAAGCATGATTCTTTCGTCAACCAGTTAAATATTATTTGTAGATAAAAATATTTCCACCAGCTCACAGCCAGCCTCGCTCGTTCAATCAATTTACTTACTCCTGTTTCTGTCAACGTGTTATTTTATAGAATTATGCTATTTTTGGAAACACACGTTGAGTAGGTTCTTACATTATTAGGAAATGGAGTGAGACAATTTTGTGAGTGTAAGAAGCAACATGAAAATAAAATTAGATTATGAGGCAAGAGTGATTGAGTATATTTAGGATATTTTGGATGTTATTCCACATGTGTTTTATGAATCACATCGCTGATGAAATAATAAGAAAACGTAATTAATAAAGATTGTGTTAAAGCAATGTTAACTAATCAATATCATAATAACTTAATACATTGACTGTTTGTCTAGTCGTTAAGCCATGCCAGAGGCCCTTAGGTCGGCTTGTAAACTCTCGACACCAAAGTTGGTCACTCTCATTCGATAAGTAGAAGAACATTGACAAAACGCCCCCTGAATTTCATTAGATAAAAATAAAGAAATAAAAAAAAGCATTCAGCAATCCATTTCTTACAATATTTTGCGGAAACACTATAATTTCATATTATAACCTCCCGCACGATTTATTGTAATTGTTTCTAATAAAAATAGTAATTTATTTGATTCATAATGTATAGTCAAAGGACATGTTGCAATGGAACAGCTATAATTCATCGCGTTTATAACTACAGCGGTGCAAGTGCGGAAGTTTTATCCTATCCACGTCGATTAGTTTAATTCGATAGCTTTATCTATATTTTGCAAGTGCCGAAGTATGTTTAGAGGTAGATAAATTGATCGATAAGCCTCGGTAAGCTTTAGTACAGATAATAAAAAAAGATTGGAGTCGTTCACTCTGGTAAATTAATATTTCAAAATGATTTGATAAGTCAATGTCAAAAACACGAAATTGTCAATATCAATGTCAAATATTTTTCCACTACACTGGCAAAATTGCGGCAATACCGCAGAAGCCATATAGATAGTTGGAATTTGAACAAAATTGCTCAAATTATTATAACAACGAGCTAACCCTAAAGCAGTGCATAAAATTAATCAACGCGATTACTCCACCAGCAGTTTATCATCGACAGTTAACGACCTCCCCCCGCACCCCCATCTCACACCCCTCGTGTTTCAACCCCGTATCACGGATCTGCATGGTAGTAGATAAAACTAATAATGTTACACTAATGTGTTAAGTATTTATAGGAGTACTGTTGATTGTTAATGTGTTAAGTATTTATAGGAGTATTGTTAGCACTACATAGTATAAAGCAAAGTCGCTTCCCGCGTTTGTCCCTATGTCTGTATAAATACAAATATATTTATTGACAAAATAAAAATGTTTAATAATAAATTTTGTGAAACCTCAAGCTTGTGCTAATCGTGAGACTGTAACAAGGCCAGAGTCTTCTTCCAGATGTATGTTTAGATCTCCAAAACTACATAACGGATTTCGATGCAGTTTTCTTACTGATAAAGTGATTCAAAAGGATGGTATTATATGTATTATAAGGCGTGTTAAAGCTATTACAAGTAAGAAAGCAAATAAAAAATCAATATCAATGAAAAATAAGAAAATACTTTATATGTCATATTTAACTTTTTAAATTGGAAAATTATCTGCAGAACAAAAATTCCATTACTTGAGGTAAGATTTAAATAGAAGCTAAATCAAGAGAAGTCGTGTTAAATCTTCAACTTTACCGTTACAAGTGGCTAATGTCAAACATAAAAAAAAATTTTTTAGTATTTTTTTTACTAAACATAATTATATATCTTTTTGATATCTCATTTCTCATAAACCCTCCCTCATCGACGCTTTAAAAACTCTTGACAATGGCTGGCCACTCTCATACAAATAAAGTTGCTTACAATATTCGTAAGCCATAAATAAAATACAAACAGGTATCCTAGGTAACCTGTCGAATGTCGGAACTGTATCTGATGTTTTATAATCTGTAGTTATCCCGGGCCGCGAAATCTGGGTTAACATCGTTATCGCCCAACTACGGGTTAAAGCGGTACTACGCTATTCCTATAAAGGTTCAGATGTAACATATTTAGTTTTATCTATAAAAAAAAAATTGGCAGGGACATCTCATTCCAAAAAAATAGACAAAAATGCTTCAAGCTTGTTCTATTTCCAGGATTATTTAACACTTTTGTAAACATAATACAGATAATAATATATCTTCCGAATAAAAAAGGTGCTGGTAATAAAAATAATGGCAGATTATGCAAACTTACGCGTAAAAAAGTTTTTACATCCGATATTTTTACGTATAGCAACAGAACTCAAGGTACCAAGTAGCTAACCATGACTATCCACATTGCCAAGGGTGATGACGTCACGCCGCGTCACCGTCTGCCCTTGCCTATATCCTTTCTTATTGGGGCTGAATAGAGTGAATAGACTCTAGGTCGATAGTTGGTAAGAAATAAGTTTTTTATGACAGAGTTTTATTGATCGATTATGCAACAAGGGAGTACTGAATAGTAGCATAGAACATAATATTATATAACACTACGCACCTAGTGTCGCAGCGAAATGTGTACAAGCAAAACATAACACAATT
This sequence comes from Macaria liturata, assembly GCA_964023185.1. Classification (NCBI taxonomy): domain Eukaryota; kingdom Metazoa; phylum Arthropoda; class Insecta; order Lepidoptera; family Geometridae; genus Macaria; species Macaria liturata. Next base: position 15,077,473 of record OZ026809.1, on the reverse strand, counting down.
GAACTGGATTGATCAAATCAAATGGAAGCGCCCGTAGCTCAGCTGGCGGAGGCAATCGCATGCGATTACCAATGTTAAGCAAAGGTCGACGCGGCCAGTCCTTGGTTGGGTGACCATAACAGTAAGAGGAGCACAAAATCTGAGGAGTAACCAACATTGTCATTATGGCGTGCCGAAAGGTGAGATTATGTTATGACATATCGTTTTAAGTCCTAACTTTAGCTGTTATCATCCGTGGGTCGGATGACACGTTACATTGTAGGTCCCGGCTGTTCGTCATAATACGTCAGTCGTTAAGCCATGTTAGAGGCCCTTAGGGCGGCTTGATTAACTCACTTAAAAGTACCCTTTTAAGTTCAATTTGAATTTTTCTACGAGTATACTATACCAGAATTCTCTTAGTATAGCCCTAACCAGTGTGGTGTCATTTGGGCTTTTGGGACATTACTTGTGCAACATTTAGGTGATAACTTAAAACTTATCTTTATTTCAGAATTGCATACTTATTTACGTCTTGCTCAATTTGTAAGGATTTTTTTTATGTGAATTGTTTACAATATCAAATTCAAATCATTTTTTTATTTATTTTTCTTTCATTGATTTGCTAAATATAAAGCAAACAATTTGTGATACTGATACCAAAATAACTTGAAACCTAAAGACGTCGTGTAATTTAAATGATACAGATATAAATAGCCCTGAATATTGAATGCCCCGTGTTAAATGTTCAAGTTACTGCATACTACGGCTTTTATGACTGGAAGTTATGACTCCGGATAGTATCGCATAATATTATAATTTTACTCAAAATTGGCGCTTGGTACGATAACTATAATAATATAATAGATAATTTTTGATTAAGAACGGAGTTCGCAGTAACAAAATTTTTAGAGTAACATTTTCATATCTATACTAATATTATAAAGCTGAAGAGTTTGTTTGTTTGTTTGTTTGAACGCGCTTATCTCAGGAACTACTGGTGCGAATTGAAAAATTCTTTTTGTGTTTAGTAGATCATTTATTGAGGAAGGCTTTAGGCTATATAACATCACGCTGCAACTAATAGGAGCGAAGAAATAATGGAAAATGTGGAAAAAACGGAGGAAAATATTCATCTTTGAGGGCTTTCGTTGCGTGCGCTTCGAAAACGGTTCAAGATATCAAAAAAATATGTAATAAAGAATTATTTCTCTTGAAATGATCTAACAAAATGTCTCCAACAGTATTTGTCTATCTTTTAAGGTTAACTCAATAGACTCGTTTTTATGGTAATAACTATTCCACGCGGACGAAGTCGCGGGAACCAGCTAGTCGTATAATAATTTGAATAAAAAAGTTTATAGAAAGCCCTCCAAATCACTCTCTGAATACTATATTTATATTATTTTAATGACTTCTTTCTAGTGCAGTGCGTGTTGTATAGAACATAATACTTTGTGTGCAATAGAAATTAGGTCCTTTATAGAAAAACAAGCGACGCCCCGCGGTGTTGCTCGCGTCAAATTGGGACAAAAAAAGCTAAAAAGCTTGTGTTCTGAAGTTTATTCTAACTTCATACTAAATTTCAATCAACTCAAGCGAGTAACTAACGTACACACAAACTATCGCCTTTAATATTAGTAGGATTTTATACATCTTCCGATATTAACTCAAGTGGCATCGCAGAGCGTGGTTAATCTGATCTAACGATCTCACATAAAAATATTGATTATTTTTCTCATACTTAATGAGCTCCGACATCCGTAAACACAATATTACCAAGGAAATGCTACATTGAATATTTTATCTCCATACTTATTCATGTAATAGGTAATCATTTTTAGTAGACAGTGCGAGGGAGAAGGCAAGATTTGGAGGGAAATGGATGAGATAGAGAGTGAAGATTGGATTAGGGCGTAAAATTATGACATCATCTGTAGGCATGTTTTTTTGAGATTAGTAGAGTGGAAGAGGAGGTCAACATCTTGTCTCCCTTGAGTCGTATATCCTCATGACTGAGGGTCGTGACTTCCCCACAAGGTAACATAAGATAATACAGGGTGGAAATGTATAATATTACTAGCAGTATGCCGCGCTTTTACCCGCGTTATATCGAGATAAAAATCAATTTATGTGGTCCATAATTATGGGTAATTTATCCAGGGTCTCGTTTATCTCCGTACCTAATTTCATGCAAATCGGTTCAGCCATTTGAGCGTAAAGAAGAAACGAACATACAAACATGCACAATTTTCGCCCTTTTGATAATTGTGGGATAGGATAATTCTTCTTCTTGTTATCGAATGAGAGTGGCCAACTCTGGTGTCGAGAGTTTATCAAGCCGCCCTAAGAGCCTCTGAGATGGCTTAGCGACTGCCGTACTAGACACAAACAGCCGGGACCTATAATTTAACGTATCATCCGACCCACGGAAGCGCCCAAAATTATATGCCACTTTTCGGTCACCCATCCAAGGACTGACCGCTTTGCTTAACATTGGTAATCGCATGCGGTTACAAAGGATAATTCTGGAGCAACATTCTGGAACTATCAGGTGCTGGTTAACAGAATTTATCTATGGGGTGGAAGCTAGCAAGGTGGAGTGATAGTGAAGTGTAACAAGTTAGTGTAGCAATAATGGATTCACTTGAGTCCCACTGCACAGCCCTTTTAACAAAACAGTATAGGCAGGTTGCTTGCTGGATACAAACAAATATTATCAAATTAAACTAAACACAAAGATATATTTCTAGAAAAAAATTAGGGGTCAATAGTATCCTACATTAATCCAGGCCAATTAATCTCTAAACTATTTCAGGCACTATCAGGGACAAAAACAATATAAAACCAGTATTACACGTCATAAAGGTTTACAGCAAATAAAACTGCACAAATATTTTATAGAGCGGCAATAAGATTCGACCTCTGTTTTACTATCACTTCATTTCATACAAAGATTTCAATATAGTTGGACATAAGAAACTGACCTTTTATGTTATTAAATAGCGTTTATATACTATCCATACTAATTAAGAAAATGATAAAAAATGAAGAATACATAGAAATACTTTAAAATAATACTAATTAAATTATTACGGTGACCGTTATTGATTACGGTCTGTCTATATTTTCTGTTTGTTCGGGGTATAATTTCTGCACATTTTATATAATACTAGTAGGTGTTCGCGGCTGCGCTCGCATTAAGAAGTAAAACTTGCATCCCCTATTTCACCCCTTTAAAGGTGGCATTTCCAAAAATCCTTTCTTAGAGGATGCTTACATCATAACATCTATCTGTATGCTAAATTTCAGCCCGATCCGTCCAGTGGTATAGCCTGTGCGTTGATAGATCACTATGTCAGTCAGTTATTCACCTTTGAGTTTTATATATTTAGAAGAAGAAGATATAAACATAAGGTAAACATAGAAAGCATCATATTCATGAAATCGTAGTGTATTGTTTTAAAAAATCTCGTCTAAAAATCCTCTTTCTGTAATTTGTAACAACAAATGAAACTAGGATGCGTCGCTAGTCTAAAATATTAATGAAAGTACATTCAACAAACTTTAAAACAAAAAGCCATATTATTTAAAACAAGCCCGCGATACGAGTCCATATAAAAGCAACAAAAGCAAAGTTTCAACCTACATCAGTGTTAAACAAAAGTTTGTGTTATCTACAATATATTTTGATAAAGTTGAACATAAAACTGGCTATTTCTCTTCATTTTACTGCGGCCTTTATTTTTAAACAACGACATCAGAACAAACAGACTTCTTAACAAAGCGAACAAATGTATGCACTATGCATACATATTTTTATTTTATTTAAATATTTTAGACTACATTTCTATATTTTATATAATTTACACTAGAAACGACTCACATAAAACAGTTTTGGTAAGTACTTATATTGCATCGTAATACCGACTTTTGGGCCCTTTCAAGTTTAATATTAGTGTTATTTTTAAAGAAATTCGCTTGTTGACAAAGTCGCGTGACATTATACCTACTACTTGGCAATTGAATGTTGATTAATTTACATGAATGTTACATGTTTATAGTATATAGTCCCGGATGTTTTGAGGGTTTAATATAAGCAGTAGCAGCAGCTGTAGCAACAGTTTGTAGTTTGTTTGAAGACGAGTAGTTAGGAATCTCTATAATATAATCCCTATGTTTTAGAATTACGGCAATGGTTTTATTTTCATGACGCTTTCTTAGTTGAGAATGGAATCTTGAGATTATGACGCCTTTCAGATCCTTGTAACTCCAAGTTAGCATGTACTTAGCTATTTAAAAGGCTTACTTAAGCTTTATAGTTATGTCACTGCCAGGATAGAAATGTAGGTTTGATAAAATAAGTGCCTACTACAGTATTATTTTGGGACAATCAAAGTACCTCCCATAAGATATTTTCAAAATACGTAAATCTTGGTTTAGAATCCTTCATAGTAAGGACAGCGAGACTATGGAACTCTCTACCTGGAACCCTTTTCCCAGAAAATTATAACTTAGGGGTCTTCAAATCTAGAGTAAATAGGTTTCTTCGAGGCAAGCGTGCTACATCTTAGACTATAGTGGTGCTTAACATCAGGCAGGCTATAGTCAAACGTAAGCCTATTTGATGTAAAAAAAAGAAATATTCTTGAACAAATATATAATCCTTACTAACCCGCTGTTTTTAATATGGCTCCATTAAATCACCTACTATAACTTTTTATGAATATTTTTATACCTGTCTCTGCTGTTTCCGCATTAATATATTATGTAAGTCTTTACTTGTACATAGATAGGTACTATTGCCGGTTCAAATAAAAATCTATCTCTTCCGCGATCGTAGTCATAGCTAAGAATAAAATAGCGAAGCGGAAAATGAACCGCCATATTTTTTTCGAGAACAGTTCGCAGCAGTGTGAACTTGCCGCTCCTATACAGAGTTACTGCTAAGAAACACATAACTTTATACATAATATACCTACTGGTTGGCTGACATGATTGGTAGATCAAGTAGCTCCATTAAAATCAACAAATTCCGGGCTTCATTCTCCGGAAATCACGTGAGCAAAATCAAATTTAATATTCACCGAACTAAGTACCCCTTGACAATATATATCGAGACGCAAATTACCAATAGTCGTAAAACAAAAGTTGTTGATATTGACGTAGGACTACATCCCACTTACCTATATAGGGAGTTTAAATGTAAAGTGTATGACGTAATAACAACCTACAGGGAATTTAGTAGTCTTCCGTGGGCGGATGACACGTTAAATTGTAGGTCCTGGCTGTTTGGCAGTCGTTAAGCCATGTCAGAGGCCCTTAGTGCGGCTCGAAATTTCTCGACACCAGAGTTGGCCACTCTCATTCGATAAGAAGTAGTAGGTTGTAAGTAACTCAGTTCGTATGAGAGTGGCCAACTCTGGGTATGTGTTATTTGCTACTAACTCTGTATAAAAATGAGTACAAAACCACATTTCACAAAAACGCATTCAAAATATCCGTGAATATTCCCGCCGCGGCGCTAACGACTCAACCCAGAGTTTGTTTCAAACATTTTTGAGTGAGACAGATGAGCGCTCTAGTTTGCGGCGGTTTGCCATTTATGAAACTTTTTGTTTGGAAAAACCAATCAAATTGAAATGAAAAATACAATTTAACTATTATTCTGTTATAAATAAAAAGAGTATAGGTTAAAAGAAAGGTAGGTGGAGGATATTTAATGATATCTATACTTACTGCAAATATTGATAAAAATAAAGCAGTGTTTTGATTGTTTTAGTATATAGATAGGTATAGATTGTAGTTTTGCCTTTGGTTATTTTTATAATACATAACTAACTGTAAAAATATAATGCTGAATTGAATCTCAAATTTGACATATTTGAACAAAGGAGCGGACTGACCAATCATATAATTTTTTTGTTATTTATCTCAAACGTAGCATATTATTTTTCCTCCAGAAAAAAATTAGATAAACCCACTATCATCCACCAGTTTGCTTTTCAACCAATGTTTTTATTATCCAACCGTAAAAACAAGAAGCAATTACAGAAAGCCCAACTAAACGTTTTACGGAACGCACCAACCGATTTCCGTAAACATCAGGAACGTAAACCGATATCAAATAATGACGTCCAAACTTTTATGTCAACACCCCGCGGTTATTAGCTATAGCTTGTGTTGTTTGCTCAGCAACTTGATATTAACTATGAGCAAGGGATATTTGAGGCAATATGATAATGTTTCAAGTTATACTGCCACAAAGCAATGTTTATGTAGGGTAGGTACACTTCATCAAATCATATGTATGACACATATTATATTTAGTGCTGGTGATTAGTGTTTTTTGGCATAGTGGCATTCTATTTTGGATGCTTCCGTGGGTCGGATGACACGTTAAATTGTAGGTCCCAGCTGTTTGTCTAGTACGGCAGTCGTTAAGCCATGTCAGAGGCCCTTAGGGCGGCTTGATAAACTCTCGACACCAGAGATGGCCACTTTCATTCGATAAGAAAAAGATGAAGAAGTGTTTTGTTATATTATAACTAACCAATTGATCTACGGATCACGAGTTGATATACCTACAAATAACACCCTGTGCTATTACAAAGGAATAGAAATGTGACGTGTAATTTTTGGTGTTACCAATTAATGACTTGTATTTTATTTGATTAAAAGCTTTATAAATTAAAAGCACCCTCGAGCCTCTGAGTATATAAAAGCATGTAATATCTAGATTCACGCTTAGTAAAAGAAGAAGATACCTTGCAAAAACCAAAGTTTTTAAAAGTACGCAAAGCAAAAACCAACATCCATCCACAAGAAAACTTCACTCAACTTCATAAAAACAGGTTAATTTCATTCGAGTGCTAACCTAATCTGTTGTTAGTCTAATAAGCGAGCGCAAGGCTGGCCCTGGGTAATTGAGTTAGGCGAGTGTTATAATGTAAGCTGTACAACCTTGGACGGTTGGGTGCTTCGGATGCATGGGGAATCGACCTTATTGATAGATAGATATCACTTATTAAATAGAGAATTACAACAAACTTATTACAATAATAATTCATGGTTAAACGAACTTACCTTAAGTGAAGTTCGACCATAATTATACGAGACGACGTTACATGCGAAGAGATTTCTTTATTAACTATGTAGTCTCACTTCTGTATGTACTAGGCGTCACACTTTTTATAGCTGTGAAAATAAAAATACAAAAAAAAACTTTTGAACAAATGTCACTGTCAATGTCGCGCCTGTAGCGCCGTCCTCCTGTCAAACCTCATTCTTTTTTGAGTCTAACCATTAAGTACTAATATATGCTCTGCTTGCCATCTCTCGTTTGTGCTATTTAACAATACATGGGTTAGTCAATGTTGTTGACATTAACAGGGTCCGGGTGGGACTTTAAATCTCTTCGCATGTAACGTCGTCTCGTATAATTATGGTCGAACTTCACTTAAGGTAAGTTCGTTTAACCATTAACTATACTACGACGACGTTACATGCTCGAGATTTCTTTATTAACTATGTAGATGTTTAGCAGTTTAGCATAAACGAGACCCACACGTATCAAAGATCGTAATGCGTGCATACCAAACGCTAATTTACAGTTTGCTAGATCTTTGATTGTAAACAAAATTTACCTAATGATGCTAACAATAGCTTATTTAAGAAAAAAAAATACAGATTGAAGAATAAGTTACAAATATAAATTTGTATAACAAAGGATCAACTTATCACATTTTATAATTAAAATTGACTCTGTGAAAATATTTTACTGTCATCTGCTCTGATGTAATGAGGCGCTTATATATTTTGGCGACTATAAATGATTTACATGACCCTATTTGTTATACAATTATAAAGCAAAGTCAGCTGCAACTTGCAGTTGATAATCTATGCCCTTATTGTAGCAGAACTAGCATCAATAATTGATTTCTTTGCAGTTAAAATTGGTTTTACCGGTGGTGGCAAATTTTTATAGTTACTTTTTGGTGAAGAAACACATAAAGCTTTTGCAGGGCAAATTGCCTCTCTGTGAGGAAAGAGTCTTGTAAGTTTAGGTATGACCCTATTTGGGAACGATGTCTTAATCAAGACACTAATATGTATGCCTATCCTCAAATCACTTACATTAATATCAGTTAAACATATTGAGGATAGCATCTTAAGTATTATATAGATAGTCTTAACAGTAACATTATATTGTTAAAACGAGCTTTCAGCTAGTGCCTATGTTATTATATTAAAAGCAGCACTAGATAAAAAAGGATTGTCTTTATCTTTATACCTTTTGTTAGAAAATATTAAAAATATTAGAGTAAACCGTTGCCCAAACGGAATAAGAGTTCTGATAGATGATAATAATAATAGAATTTCTGGGTTCAAGTAGATTAACTAACCAAGAGAAAAAGACATAAAAGGAGATAACATGGCTTACTAGGCAAAAATGAAACGATCATTATGCCGTTGGCGAAAATTACGTACTATAATTATAGTTATACGACAATTTTTAGGTAGCAATCGGCTATCCGTCCGAATATCCTTCGTTTCAAATCGATCAGAATATATGAATTTGTTGTCACATCTTAATTTTCAAATTAATCTTAAAGTCATGCCTTCTTGGGATCAGAAAAAAAAAATGACCCAGTATAAACTGATCCGGCACACTGGGCTACATTCAATTAACAAACAACTAAAATTAATTTACTGTAATTAAATTAATGAACGACCTCTATTGGCTCCTGCGAGGCCCGGTCTCGTCCCAGTAGCTGGGAACAGGTGGCTCCGGGTTGGTTGCCATCTACTGGACTGGGTTGGCCCAGGTTTGGTTGGTACTTTGTTTTATTGGTACCCTGTTTGGGTGCTTTGGTCAGTTGAAACTTAGAATGGACTTACTGCAGTTTGTTTCTAGCTTTTCTACTTTTCAGTAGCATTTCAACCAAAAAAGTTACGAGTAAAGCCGCGATCGACATGCTGAATTCATGTTTTTGCAAACGAACAATCTGAAGTCAAATGAGTGTCTAAAAATAACATCTAAGAAAATGTTTGTCATAAAAAGGTTCAGTAGCAACCAACGAATTCAATTTTCTTATCAACTCATGCACATAATCAAACGGAAGGGTGACCGGGTGTGAGCGAGATAGCGATATAATCAGACGAAAGTATGATGAGGTGCGAGGGAGAGAGCAGTTGAAGGAAGAAAGTCATCAGTTTATCGCTTTTGTAATCTTTTTCAAGGGTTGTTTGTATATTTGGCTCGTATAAGGTTAAAATATTTGTGAAATTGGAAACAGATTTTGTTTTTGAATTGTTTATGTTTAGGTCAGCAGCTGTTTTTTTTCCTTGTTTACATTTTTTATAATAAACGATTTAATGAATAAGCAACTTCTTTATGAACAACTTAGACTATCTTTAGGCTTTAGTATGTTTAGTTTTTCTTCTCGTGTTTTTATGTTTTATTATTGAAAATAAAGTTATTATGAACAAACTTTACTAAAAAAACTAAATTAAGATTGAAAATCTTGTCAATTGTAATCCAAAACTCAATTTTTGGAATACCATTATTAAAATTTTAATGATTATACCAAGCTATATAACGCAAAAAAAAATATCTTTTCCTATTTCCTCACAGAAAATATCATAATGAAATTACTGGAACCAACTCGAGTTTCTTGAAATACAATTTTCCTGTTTTTTCCTTCAGAAAATTTACTGATACACTGGATTGTATTCAAAGCATGTACGACTCCAGTTTCATTAACCAACCGAGCAAAAAATCGAAACGAGAATAAAACTTTTCGAGATTTGAATATAAATAGGTTATATAAATAGGTAGATTTAAAGTAGGTTGCTTACTTACTTGCAGACACGATATATTTTTTTTTTACGTGGGATAGTTTAACGTTTGACTACAGCCTGCCTGATGTTAAGCATTGCTGCAGCCTAGGGTGTAACACGTTTACCTAGAAGATACCTATTAACTCTAGATTTTAAAACCCCTGGATTGTAGTTCGCAGGAAACACAGCTTCTGGTAAAGTGTTCCAAAGCTTTGCCGTCCGTACAATAAACGTTGAGGCAAAGCGCTGTGGTCGATACCTCGGCACTTCCACCATAAAACGGTGTCTACCTGCGGTTTTTCTGCTTGTTCGGTTATAGAAAGGAGCATAATATGTATGTATACTATGTATATTTTAGTAGGTAGCCAGTATAAAATTATATGGTCTAGTCTTTTAAGCTGCTTTAGTTACAATCGACGCGTCTGCAACACCTTCAGGAACCACAGCCTGTCGTCCCGGCGCTATAGAAAAGCGCCGCAGCGGCAGGCACTTCGCCACCAACGTCGAGCAACGCCGACCATCGCTGGAACGCCGCCGGACAGAGCGACTCGACGTGTACTTCCCCGGGGTCAGCGTGCCCCGGAGCCCAGCCCCTCTATAGAGCGCAAGCTCGTTGAGGCCCTACCATCTACCTCTTGGGGACTGGCGGAAGACCCAGTGATGATTAGTTACAATTTCACATTCAAAAACTCCAATTGATGGTATCTCTCCCTCTCTTGAGTCGTATTTCCTTATTACTGAAAGCCATGACTTCCCCGCTGAAATAATTCGTTAGGGGAGTTCTCTTGGGCAGATACATCGTGGTGGGCGCCCAGGTCCTTCCATGGAAGACACATGTCCTGGGATATTGTGGTCCTTTAACATGTCGGTTTCCTCACGATGTTTCCCTTCACCAATGTTGCATTGATAGTACAGGTACTCACAAAAGTATTATATCCGTACCTATGTATGACACGAGCGTTTACTTAGTATAAGGCTAGATGGCGCTGTGTGATACATCCTGGCATATATTTATTAATCATCTTTATAATTATTACTACAAATTTTGCTTAACTTACTATCACTTAATAAAAAAAACAAGGTATTTTAGTGAATTCCTCGTGTTATTTCTATCAGTCTAAATCTCCCATCTCATGGGGAAATCCGCGGGCTTTGTTACCAAAACACTCTGGCAGGTCTTTGTTTATCCTGAAATTCTCAGAAATAGGGGTTGGAAATGTATATTAATAAGATAATACATTATATCGATGTAGCTTTATCGATGTTTATATCGATGTTCCTTTTACTTTAGAATTGACAAGCTTACACCAGAACTGAGGAGCTTTTATGATGCCTAAATGCTAAAATTAAAGCTAAAATGGCCAATTCTAGAGTTTATACAAAAACTGCTCGAGTTTCATACCCTTATTAAATTTCGTTTTGTAAAACGCATTCTCTTACAAATTTCAATATATACTCGATGTATTATGAATGAGTACTATACCTAGTCCATCGATGGTTTCTCGATAACTTGTGAATCGATACGTAATAGTCGATATCATTGTAAGCATTTCTATTTGTGGGCGGAGTAGAAAATTTCAATTGAAACATTAAACATTATGTGAGTTAACGTTGTATGAGCACAGAATACTGGTATGAGTAAAAAATAACCAAGTTATTGCTTTTTAAACTTAACAATAATACGGAACAGAAAAGGTACTAATTATACAAATTTTAACTACTTACTACATAAATAAAAAAGCTTTTAAAAGAGTTTTTATTTGTTAACACAGTTTGTGATTGAAATTGAACTTTAGAGAGAAAATAATCATATACATATATAGCAAAAATACTTTAGTAAAACTAGTTCGTTTGGCTTGGTTGCAAGTTTTTTTTATTGGTTTACAATAAGAAGCTAGTCATAAAATTTTCTCTCCTTTTATTATAAATACATGTTAAAAATCATACCACAAGAGTTTTATTATAAATATCGATAAAACGAATAACCAAACTCGTTCAACCCATCTCTAGCCCGTGGAAGGAAAACAAACAGGGTGTAAAAGGCTGTGTATTTTTGCCATCAGCCAATTCTCGCCGAGACAGTTTGATTGCTAATGAAATCAAAATATTATCACAGTTTCCCTACCATTATTCATTGAACCGCACAACTCGAGAATACAGCCTTTATTTTGATGCGAGAATCGTGCAAACAGAAACACGCCTCGTTAAACCAATGCACCAATCATAAAATATAATAAAAATACTACTTCAAAGTTAACGCGGGGTGCTATGTGAAATCGACATTTCATAAACATCAACTAAAATAGAAGTATATAAGATAGAGCTAATTTTTTTTCAGTTTATATAATTTTGATTCAGTGTTAAGTAAGACAATAAAAAACGCCAAAACACGATTACATATACTTCGCTCGATAGTTTTATTTTTTGAAAAATAGTTGTTTTAACATATTTTTCATCTTTTTTTCCAAAAGTAGTACAGAAATTTAAACCAATTTAATTATATCTAAAAGATAATGTTATTATTTAGAGGAGTAAAAAGCCATAAATAGAATATTCTGAATTGCTGATTTTATATGGTTTTTTTTTACGTGGGATAGGTTTACGTTTGACTACAGCCTGCCTGATGTTAAGCATTTATGTTATTTCGTCAAAAACGTCTGCAAAACTGCTCAAATTCTGCAAAATTGTTTGCGTGTGGACAAGACTCGTCGGCCGGAGCTATGCGCGCGATGCTCGCCCTGCTTTCATGTTAATACGGCGTGGAATTGCATGCGAAAAAGCAACTGTAGGCATTTTTCCAAGCGCAAAGCGTTTTCGGGTGAAATATCGTGGCCTTATCAATGCGATAGTCCTTGGATTGACAAAATCAGACTACAATCTATCATTCTCCTATTAGTATTTAAAAACGCAGTGCCTATGCTTAGCCTACGTAATACGATATTTGTTTTATACCTGTAAGTTTATTGTGTACACTTGTGTTGTACTAGTTTTATAAGTTACAAATTAATAAAGACATTAAAAATAGAAAAAATAAATAATTGAATTGAATCTACAGTGCCATGATTCGGCTGACAAGTACAAAAATTTTTTCACAATCATATTTTTCAAATTAAAGAGTTAAATCCAAAAAAAAATGTGATGCACAAAATTTGTTGGATCGATTATTTTATATTTATTAAAAGGTAAGAAAAAATATCTGATATATTGTATTCAAAGCACAAGTGTTTGCTTTATATGGAGCTAGATGGCGCTGTAAAAGGACTTGGAATATTTGTATTTTTGTTATTTAAAAACCACATCAGTTGATTGTTGAAAAAAACGTATTGTATGTATTGTATATATAACAGTCATTGCAGTTGCTGCGCTCAGTTCGTTTGTTCAATCAATTATAGATTTTGCAGCGTTTTCAGACTGAATTGCAGTTTTGCACGTTTTAATTGGTTACGTAACATCTCTGAAATATAGGCAACGACCAACTGTTGTAATGAACTTTGAAAAACATGTACTCATAGCTGACACGACCATGTATTTGTAGTTTAATCACAGTTTTGAGTTTTTTTTGTCGTTCCACCATTATTTCCCTCAACATACGAGTAAGTCGAGGGAAATAATGGTGGAACGACTTGATATTTTTTTTCATTTATTTCGTTTAAATCGTTTTTGGTATTTGAGACTGATCAAGATTAGAAATATTTTTTTAACGTTGAATATATTAGGGTCAAAATTATTAAGTTCAAGTACGTATATAGCGTTGATTTTTTTGGGTAGAAACTGGAAACATAAATTATCAAACCTACATTAAAACCTATCTAAACTAAAACAATAATGTATAAGTTATAAATAAATAAACAATATTTTTTACAAAAAATATTTTATAGGTTTTATGTACAAAATTTAAAACATAGGGTTTACAAGAAATATTTATTTACAATAATAAAATATGAAAACAAGGGAAGAAAAACTAAACATACTACTTCTAACTACTTCAAAAAAGGGGCACTTAGAAAATCTTTAGAAAAGCCTGAAGATAATCTGACTGCTCCAGCCCAATAAATAATTACAATAAATTAAATCTCTGTTTTTTCACTGTAGCAATATATGTCAAGGATTTTTCTTTCATAATAAGTCAGCAGTTAGTTCAAAGACGCTTTATAATAAACAAAAAACTTTGCGATTTTAAATTTTCTTTACAAACTCATCGGGCCCGAAGCAATATTTCATTTTTCTTCAGTAAATTATTGAGAAAAGCAAAGAAGCTTTGACAGCAAGAAAAAAAACACCCCGTCGCTCGTTTTGAACGAAGACTGCAGATAAATAGATTGAGAAAAAGACTCCTCACTATTCGTAAGAAAATTAATTCGTATGAGTATCAAAATTTGATGTCGAAATTTTTTGAGAATTTCTCTAGGAACATGGCGACTTTCAGAATTTTGCAAAAAAAATCACTGTTCTATAATAACAATTCGCCGCTACTTTAAAAAATTGTATGAAAAACCTATTTTTGGGAATTCTTAAAGAGTCGTAAACTATAAATATTGCTTTTGACGTACTGTTATTTTGTATTTGAACTCTACATTATACAATATCATCATCATCATCACATATTCGCCTGGCCTGTTAGCTTAGTTGGTAGTGGCTCTGCCTTCTAATCTAGGGGTCGCGGGTTCGATTCCCGCGAGACAAAACTATTTACGAATATAAAAAAAAAAATATTGTGTTGAGTCTGGTCGTTTGTATGTATAATAAGTATGTATTTACAAAAAAAAGCATATAAGTACATATTATATCCGTTATCTAGTACCCACAACACAAGCGTTTGCTTAGTGTGGGGCTCGATGGCGATGTGTGCAATGTCCCGGAATATTTATTTTTTATTTATTTAAGGGCGAGGTCCATTTCTGTGGAGTATGCGCCATCTTTCCCGATCTTCTGCCAATTCCTTGTCCAATTGGCATTAATAGAATATGGCGTGGCGAGTGATGTTATTTTATCTCCATAATGTTACGTCTATAGTGTACTAAGTCGATGTATTCGGTCTACTTCAGATATTATTTCGTAAGATCATTAGCAACTTTTATCTGCCTTCAGTTGGCCGACTGTTGGCCGACTGTTGGCCGACTGTTGGTCGAGTTTTCACTAATTATGATATTATGCAAATACAGCTTTTCTCGATGTTATTTCGATACAGTTTTAGGTTAATTGTAGTAAAAAACTTATTCTCTGATAGGATTATTTTTGCAGAAAAAATACACTTTATACACACTGGTACTATTTTTATAAAAAAGATATATGTGGCGATACCTCTTACCTTGTAACGAATGCGCAAATAAAAAAATAATAATATTCTTTTGATTAAAGATGCTATCTTATGCTAGCACATTCTTACTTGAGAATAAGTAATAGATTAAAATATTTCATTAATCTTTACATACGATGGTAGTATATTGTAAGAATCTTAACATAATTTTTCCAGTCCTTATTTCATTTCAAACCCACAAAAAAATAACCCAAAAACTCAAATAATTACATCAAACAGCATCCCTAATATTTTATAAGGCAGAAAGGGTTAATTACGTTTGACGCATACCGTTTTAATTACTTTCACATAATAAATAATTTAATGAACGTTTTCATTCATCTCTGTTGATTTTATGAACAAAATGAAGACAGCAAAGTTGTAGGCTGAAGCAAATATTAATTTCACAAGATACATTACTGACTGAGCGAGTGGAGTGAGCGAAACGTCCATACATTTTATTCCATTGCGTCGTCTATTGCATCATCATCATCATCTATGCATTATTTTTTTAAACTTCATACATTTTATTCCATTGCGTCGTCTATTGCATCATAATCATCTATGCATTTTTTTTTTTTAAACTTTTGGCACCAGTTTCATAATATTTAATTTTTTAGTATGTGTTTCACAAATTTAGAAAGGGTTTACTCGATAGACCAATCATAAGAGGCTTTGTAAGTTTTCGAATTCAAATTCAAAATATTTATTTAAGTAAAAAACTTATGAACTATTACATGTTCACTGCACTCCACACTAGGATAACCTGTGTTGTGAAGTGCAGGCTCTTACTTAAATTAAATGAAAAGATACAAACAAAGCTTACATACTAGTTTTATGACTGATTTATCTACATTATGTGAGGGTTTTGGTGCAAGGTGCAGTGTACTGGGATGAACGACATCACATCGCACTGTGATAGAGCTGAGTGTATGTCTGTACTATCAAAACGCTGAATTAAATTGTATAAAAACATCTTATTACACCGTCATCATCATTCAATCCTTTTGCCATTTCTTTGTTTTATTATTCTAATTCTATTTACGTCTTTTTGTATGTGCCATCCGTATTTTACACTTACGTTAATTTGACACTACTCATAAAAGTATATCCATTTAACCGATAGTTATGTATAAAACTTATTAACTTTTATTGTGAAAATATAAGCAATACGAAATATTTTCAACGCTTCCCATAAAATCTTAATTACCTTTGTTTTATTCCGCAAGTATCGTTTTAAATTTAACGGCATAGTATCAAATTTATTTATCGACAATAAACCTGCTTTAACAGAGTTTACAATGTTCTGGTAATAAGGTATCTTTTGATTAATTAGCAGCTAATTACATTCAAATATAATTAGTTTTAAACGTTGATTTTGTTGTAGAATAAATAGGAAACCATGGTTATAATGATGCCCTTGGCTTCGCTCGCATTATTTCATGATAAAAAGTAGCCTATGAAACTCCCAAGACCTCATACTACCTACATACCAAAAATTATGATGATTGCGTAACGAGCGTTTAAAAAAACAGATAAACAGAGACACGGATAAACAGAGAAACAGACAAAAATTCTAGATATTGTTAGAACGTGTTCTGCCATCAATTCGAAGTATCTCCAAACATTTTATATTTATATCATCAATGTTCAGACTTTCGACAACCGCGTTAAAAAGTTTCTAAACTGACAGTACAATTTCATTATATTTAATAAAATAATAATACTGACTAGACTGTACATACAATTGAAAGATAAATAAAGTCTCTCTTCACATTCATAACATATAAATTTATTTAATTTAATCTTTTGTTATCTACGCTACAACGTAATTTAAAATTCCCCAAAATTTTAATCAAACCTCAAGTCGATTTCTTGATCTAATTATAAAGTTATTCGGACAAAACTCAGAGCAAGTTGCGAAGTATCACCATAACTTTGAAATTCAGTTATTAAAATCAAATTAGTGCGTTTTGGTCTCGCCGTGATTAAAGTCGGTTTTGGCTTTCGGATTTATTAACTTCAGAAAAGAGATTAAGCAAGTTCTTCACTATGGAGACTAGAAATTGAGATACATATTTTATTATAGGTAAAAACATTTTAACAAATAATTATTTTTTTTTGGCGGGATTTATCGTGTTAAAAACCAAAGGCTGTGTTAAGCAGTGCTGCAGCCTAGCAACTAATACCTATTTCGAAAGATTAAATATTACTCATCTTTTTACTCATGATCGTTGATTGAAAATGCTGTATTGAATTTTCAAAACATTGTTAACAACGAACGCAACGTGGTACCAACAACAATTTTTACGAGTAGTAGGTACAAATTGAAACCATTTTACACAAAATTACATAACTACTCCACTTTACTCGAAACGTAAAGCAAATTACACAAAGTTGTTCTTTACTAACGAACCGTTCCTGAACAAGCTATTTATAGATTGACTAGAGACGCGTTCCAGTAGTACCTGTTCAAAAATAAAGTTAAAAAATAACCCATTTGCTGATTCGGAGTAGTGTATTTACGTTATGTTTTTATAAATACCTATGGCACTTTTAGAACCTTATTATTATATAACAAGATCCATAACAATAAACCAATTTCTAACTATACAATCTACTATACAGTCATAGGTCAACCACCCTGGTCACTTGGAGCAAACACTGTGGTTTAAGGTTGAGCATGCCTCTGGAAAGAAACTGTATTTTTCGTACACACATGAAATAGTAAAACAAAGAATAAGAAGAAGAATAAAATACATTTATTGGGACATGAAACAACAAGAGATACAGAACAATACAAGATAAAGATATATACAAGTAGGTACACGTTTCATGTCACAATCCGGCCCCAACTCAGCATGTGCTGGATGCAAGCATCCAGCGCTGGTCTTCCGTTGGGACCGGCAGGTGACGTCACGAACGTGACGAAAGGTAATGATAAAAAAACATAGTGGCACTTACCTTCCGCATTTATATAATGGTCCGTAGTCATGCGAAAGAGTCCCAAATAGACCAACAAACCAATAGAAACGTATGTATATTTGAATGTCAAAACGTCAGCCAATAAAATCCACACGCTTGATGTTAGAGTGGGCTGTTAAACGTCTGTTCGTCAAGTATGTGTACGATATCTTCTTTTTCTTTACCTTATCCCTTTACCATACATACATTAGTATTCTACTTTTTGTGACACTCTGTATCATTTATGTCAATTATTTATTAATATTTTATTCTGTCTGGGCAAAGAGCCGTGGCATATATTTCTAGTGTATTGTGTGTATTAAGCTAGTGTGTTTAATTTGTCTGTATTTTGTGGATTATGTGTCTGACAATAAAGAATTTATTTATTTAGTTTATTTATTATTATCTCACTATATATGGTCGGCACGGCATGTTCCTCTCTTCCATTTCATTCTGTCACTCGTCATCTCCGCATTCACTCCTCTCGCACACATATCCTCATTCACACAATTCATCCCTGTCTTTCTAGATCGACCTCTACCTCTACAAGTATGTGTACGGTATAACAGTTTGATTTAACTAACGAACCGCTCCCTTAGTGATTATTTATAGTTTAATTGGCAGGCAGGAGGTGCGGACAAGAGGTTATTGACAACCTTATTCAAGGACAAGACAAGCATGTTAGTGGAATTAATGTGGATTAAATTGATAATGATTGTATTTAGACGGTGTTCTCGTCACTTTTAAATGAGGCTGCGATTTTTTAATGTTATTTTTTGTGAGAAATTTAAAGCGTCTATATTGCGTAGGTATAGTAAGCTTAAAATTAGGCTTGCTTGGAAATTTTTAAGTGTGACTCCTTGCGCTTAAACTGCAAAATGTTTGTAGAAACAAGATTACACTCTGGATTAACTGTTAACATAGCTACTTTTTACCAAAAATTCAGGAGAATTGCTTGTTATATTACTACTCATAATAAGTAGGCACCTGCATAACCCTGCGTTCCCAGCATGAAGCTGAGCAGCTGTAATGGATCATCACAGTTTTAGTACGTAATAAATTCATATCATATACTATTTAATAAAGAATTTGTGTGAGTCTCAATCAAAAAAATCTGTTTCTATTCTTCTAATGCAGACTGCAGAATGCAGAGAGATACATGAAGTATATAAATACAATGTAAATTTTCTGTAATTTGTAGTTCCATCAGCGCCGCCCGCGCCGATAGATATGAAGTCATATTCTCTACTTCACTATAGTAGGGCTGGCGCTGACAATATCAAACACTGAATCATATCTATCTAATATCACTCATAGTTTGCGAGAAATCACTGGGCTGACACATACATCAGAAATTTGGCTCACGCGTTTAGGCAAATTGTATTCAATTGTGATTGTGTGTGAAATCTATCGGCATAATGTAAAGTGCAAATTGATAATCTCCTTTTCTTAAGAAATAAAAAAGCGTCATCCCTATAACATTCTCGATTATAGACATATTGCAAGGAGGTCTGGCGGTCAGACGATGAGTCATGATTCCCACCAGCGGAGTTCGCGGTAAATAGGAACTGAACTATTGAATTGCATTCCTATATACACGGTTATATGGCATGGATAGTCGATAGATCAGTCAAGGCAGGATGATTGGTGGTTTTTCTAGTGTTTCGACATCGTATTTCTGGTTCAAACATGGCGATTTGTCGTTACAATGACAATATAGTATTACGGAGCGTATCTACTAAAACTACAATAAAGTAAAATAAGTTACCAAGAGTAGTATACACTCGCGTTAATAATTTACTACCTTTCTAAGTTCCTCTAAAATACTTTTTTGACTATCATAAAAGTACATCAACAAGTCACCTGACCCACGAAAGGGGTCAAATAACACTGCTTGTTAGTAAGACGTGATCGCGTCAACAGTTGCTTACGTAGCTTTGGAACTCCTAATCTACGCTAGATAAGGTTTTAGCATTTAAAACTAACAAATAAAAAATACTACATAAATAAAGGAAATTCCACATATAGGTATTTCATGTTCATTAAAATAGGTGTGATATTTGTATACTTAGTATTATTATATACAACCTAGTATTATACTGTAACTAGCAAACCCGGCGAACTCCATTTCGCCACCAGATATCAAGGCTTCGTTTTTTTCTTTTTCTTTATATAAACCTCACGGAGCCCGAGACCTTTCCAACGAATGCAAAACCGTGGAAATCGGTTCGTGCGTTCTGGAGTTATAGCGTCAGGAAGGAAAACTCGACTTATTTTTATGTAGTAGATAAGTGGTAACGTATGGAAATAAATTTGACCTGGGATTTATGTGATTAAACAAGAATATCTTAGTCAGTAAAATAAATAAATAAAAATACTAAATAGATAACAAAACAAACTTGTCAAGGGGTCCTGTATAGAACAGTAGGTCAGTTGGATAAGTAGGTGGAATACTGAGGATACCAACTACCGAGTACTGGGACCTCATTTATTGGAAGGAAACGGAATGAATTTATTTTACGGCCGAAGAAACTATTTGTTATCTGTGAGACTATTGGGGACGGGGAATAGGTCTCCTTGATTCTGGAATATTTATTTTAAGAGTCATGGTTCCGGTCGAACTTGAGGTATGCGAGTTCGTCCAGATTAATTTATTTCGACATTTCGACGTTCAAATAATAGTAAAATGAGTCACATTAGTGTTTAAAATGTAATCTTGATTGTATGAGTGCATTTTGAATGTTGATAAAGGTAAATTAAAAGGTATTGACATAAATTAATATAATTTAATGCATTTTATGCTATAGGTAAGTACGCTATTTGTTTATGTAACCCTTTTTATTTTTGATATGGAAAGCCGTAGACAAAGTAAAAAAAAATGTGTGTATTAGTTTAAGAAAATAAATTAACAAAGATTATAATAGTCTGGCGTCCTGATTATCATACCTATAGATAATAATGATAAGAGGTCACCTTTAATTAACAAGGGTGATTTAATTCTATTTAATAACAGGTTACGCTACAGCTGTAGTACTTGACATCACCAGGGTGTTTCACAAATTCGGAACGTTACCACTCAGAAACAAAATGCCAATCGTAGAACTCCTTGTAACTTCTATGATTGGTAGATGATTGTTATTAGTAAAAATAAGTCAGTTTTAACGTCTTTAATTGGCGTTTCGTTTCCGAGCGGAAACTTTCCGAATTTGTGAAATACCCTGCTAAGGGGTTTCAGTCAAACATAAATTTACATAATAATTTAAACGCGTAAAATTTATTTAAACCCATTTTTTAAGCCAATATTTCGGAGATATTTAGTACCTCTATAGAAACAGCAATGTTTTATCAAAATCAATCTAGCTACACCTAATGTCCTATCTAAAGAGCTAGATTCTGACTCGTGAGCCACAAATCTCTTTCTAACTTAAATCCCGTCTCACGCAGCTTCGAACTAAGTTAGCCAAGTTCCGATCGAGCTGACGGTAACTTTTTCTAACAATAGAAACTTCTTAAAGGCTACTTTTGTGATTTCTTTCTATTCGGAAGTTTCACGTGAAATGGTGAGGTTCGCGCTCATTAGTCATTGTTATTTTTAATTAAATCGCCTAATTAATAGTGTTAGTATTACGCACACACATACATCACATAGATTTGCGCTTGACGCTTGTTCACTTACTTATGATCAAAACTAATGTGTAAGCTTGCTTCATGAAACGAAGTGACTGTATAGTTAATTACATTAAACAAAAAGATAATGTCTTTATTCTAAAAATATCACTATAGTCATCATCATCCGTTGCCATCTTCATATAGAAGTTTGGAGGTCAATTGGCAAATTGTTTGCGATACCATGCTGCTTGTTTTAGACCTCAGTTTTGTCCACTATAGTATATACTAAATACTGATTGGTAGGTCGCTATAGTGAGACGAACGAGAGAACGAAAAAAGAATAGTTTTAAAAAATCTTTATTATCAGGCACGTAACCCAGAGACAATTGTCTTAAACTATACAATAAAATTATATTATATAAAAATATAACATACTGTCATAACTGTAAACTAAGAATTGCAATTCAATAAAATTGCAACTCGAGTCATTTTTTATTTTCGCTCTGGTGTGTTGACATAAAATTTGAACATTAAACCCATTCGATAAAAGAAAAAAGCGTTTTTAAGTGAATTGCCAGTCTAATGGACAATCACCGCGAAATTTCGAATAGAAATATCTTTTTCTCCATTCCGTGCAAGATGGTAGTTAGATATGGTTCCTACAAAGTTTAATGCATTACTTCGATACCGGACACGCGACTTAAACCTGTTTTTCAGCGAAACGCTTAAAGGGTTAAGATCTGTTCAGGTAATGTAACCACTTATTTCTACTTTAATGGACGGTTTTAGAACCTTTTTTATTGTTTACAGTAGCTGTAGCTTTAATTAGATGACTGTTTTGTGGTGGAATAAAAATAATGACTACGGAATTATAGCTTGCTGAAATATAAGCTAGGTTTAAGTGGTGCATTTCTGTAAATTTAAATTTGAACTTTAAATATTTGAATACGTCCAAAAATGGTATAAAATTATTTATCAAGAAGCCATGTTTTCTCGTTGTTAGTTGTATTAAAAAAAATTGTTGAATACATGAGAAGTCTAATGAACATTTTGAAACAAATTGAAATTTCAAAATGCATTTGTTGTTTTGATAATAATATTTGTTTTTTCTTTTACGCTGCAATGATGCAACGGACTATCCTGATTGTCACTAATAAAAATAGTATGTGGTCATGGAGAGTCATTAATAAGAAAATAATACAAAACCTGCATAGTTTTAAAGCACTGCATATGTTTATGTATATGTTATACGTAATGTTTACTCTCAAACAAAAACGCTGCCAAATTTTTATTTTCTCATCTTTTCAAACACACGTTTTCTACTATGATATTTTCCCAACCTAAGCCTGGGATCGTGGCGTGGAAAAAAGGAAGGTATAAATAAACCGTGACCGCTAAATCTACCCCTTGTTTCAGTATGATGTATTGTATCCCAGAATCAATTTAGTGATACCATCAGGGCTGGCTAAACAGAAAAAGCGTTAAATAGAGTTACCTTTAAAACCATTTTTCTGTTTGGCCAGCCCTTGAAATAACAATTTTAAAGATAGCTGTAATAGAATGGTTTGTAGATGGAATATTTTAATGGCATTTTGATTGTTGTAGTATCGATATGATTGATTTGATTTAGTTTTAATAACAGTGTCTAGGATTGTACAAAACTCTTAATTTATTAATGAAATAATGAGTTAAGTAATTAAATTTATTAATTACGTTTGCTAGGAAGCATTTTTGGGTTTTTGATATTATTCCACGGCATACACTATTTATATCCAACTAATTAATAGTCTAATTATTACCGAATAAGTTTTGAACTGTAACAAAACATTTAAATTGTAATTTGTATGATTCATGGACTTATGATCACTTAAACCACTGAAACATCTTGTTTAGGATTTTTCAGAAATAATCGCAGTAAATGAAGCTATATCTGTCTCGGTACATGAAACCAGTAACACCACGTAACACTTGCTATCCTTACATGAACAACTAGTCACGTGTATTTCAAGCATTACTAAATAGGCGGGCGGTAATGAAACCTATAACACGTAAAAAAAATATTTACAAATCTTGAAAACGAAAAATTTTTACAACCATTGTCAGCTTGTTTTCAAGAGACACTTCAAAAAGAAACAAGGTAAATAAATAAATAAAAACATCCGAAATCTAATCTCCACCTTTCCCAAACCTCGTATGATAATTTCACCTGACAACTTACCGCACAATAAGCATCACCAGCCCTAATCCTCGAAAATTTCCCAGAGTTTTTGTCTCCCGAGGGAAATCCTGGAATCCTTTCCCTGTTGATCGTAAACAATAATATTGTAATTCCTGGAAAATTGCGACGCGACAATACGGCTACGGAGCAAGGTCGCATGGGGAACGGGGTTTCATTTTTGAGGGTATTTCGAAAATAAGCGGGTGATGATTGCTTTTTACAGTATATGTAATTGGATTCTGGCTATCACCATGGTATGGTCAAAGTCCAATATAGGGCAAAATGTCTTCTCGGAATCTCCGATACAGCCTTCAGAGACTATTTAAACTTTTGTCTGTAAAATACGGCGGAAACTATCTGATACGGCCTTATGTGAATCAAATTAGAGATAATTGTATTTGGTATCTACTATTTTAATCATACCATCTTTTTTTTAATAGTATTATGTTTGAATATGCGGTTGCATTTTTGCGAAGAAAATAGACGAACCATTTCAAATTTAAATTTAATGTAAGCGTTTAAAACATGGTCAAAGTATCTCACGCAGTACCCGTCTGAACAAAATAAATCAAGCACACAGTAACAGAATAAACCAGCATAAAAAATCACAGGGATAAGAAAAAATATTGTCCTTATAATATCTCTGTGCTTAAATAAAGCCATATTTCAGCCTAAACCCAGCTATCGTCTGTGTCAAACGGGGAAAATCCAGCCATAAATTAAGAAAATACGAAACGTAAAAGATAACGTTCAAAAAGAACACAAGATGTAAAACTTGCCCCATCTGGGTTTTGTTATGCTAAATTATAAGGGCAATCGCACACGGATCATGTCGTTTGAAATTTTATTTACAACGCGAACTTTTTTTGTAGTTCACTTTAACTTATTAAATAAAAAAGGTCACTAATATTATAAGTTTTATATACATAGTTTCTTTGTTTGTGTGTATGTTTGTTACTTTTGAAACCAAGCAATGTATAAGAAATTTGGTATGACAGTAGAATCTGGATTAACTTATTAGCTACTTTGCTGCAAGTAATTTTAGTATTGGTTAGAATTTGTTCGATGATAAATAATAAATAAATAAATATTCCGGGACATTGCACACAACGCCATCTAGTCCCACACTAAGCAAACGCTTGTGTCGTGGGTACTAGATAACGGATATAATACATATATACTTTTTCTTTTCTAAATACACACTTATTATATATAGAAACGGCCAGACTCGACACAAGTAATTAAAAATTTTAGTATTCATAGTTACTTGTCTCATGCGGGAATCGAACCCGCAACCCCTAGATTAGAAGGCAGAGTCACTACCAACTAAGCTAACAGAGCAGTCATATGTAATAAATATACCATATGTAAAAAATATAATAGTCTTAACCATGAACAAAAGAAGCAGCTACATAATATACTAGAGCTCAAAACAATAATGAGGGCTACAGTTTTTTGATATTTGACATTTCAAACTTTACACTCCACTAGTAATCTTAGCGGCAAGTTAATAAGATTACTATAAGGTACTAATTGTATGAGAACATGACATGTTCTCATACAATTAGTACCTAAATCTTATTAACTATTTATTGTGTACTTGACTCTTGTTCAGTCAAAGTTTCTTTTATTATTATTATTATTTTCTAACTACAATCAGTATTACTTTAAGCAGATGTGGTCTGTGCAAATGTTGTTGTAAAGTGTGCACTCCATTAAATGCATCTCCTTATATTAAATTGTCTGGTGGAGCCCAATGTCAGTCGCAGGCTACCACAACCTTCCTCTTTAGTCAAAGTGCCAAAAAAAAAGTGTTATATTTACTAGGTACACTATTGCAAAGTTTCCATTTTTTACAAGACTCACTGTACACACTCTCTTTGTAGGTACACTAATGCCAACAAAAATATCGTCCAAATACAAAGTAAGACGCAACTGTCCCATCTGTGTTTAAACAAGTTAAATCCTGAAGTAAAGTCCTCGAGCTCTGAGTAAAACTGTTTCGAAAGAACGACTCTCTAGATGCTTATATATTTACAGAAAATGATCGCAGAGTTTCCGAGTGAGAAAGATGAATTTACTGCCCCAAAACGTATGCCAAATATGGGAGTAAAATTGCAAATTGCAAGCAAAAATATATTAATAAAGTTAGGTATAGATTTAAATATACTTAATTGTTAAAACTTAATTAAAAAAATACAGTGAACAAATCAGAGCTTAAGTTAGTGCTACAAGCGATAGCTATATTCCTGATCATGTATTACCGTCTTTGTAAACATAAAATATTACAATACTTGCGGATTTATACATCACTAAGCAATCGTCAGCAAAAAAATATTAACCATTATGTCGTGTAAGTACTCGTACAACTACAATACACAAAGATTTAGTTGCAAATGAGATAGTTCTAAATGTGACATCAATCTTAGAAACACTAAAAAGCTCTTACAAAGCCAGACCTCAATTAAGAGGCTGTCCACACACAAAACCTTCAAAGATACAACATCCCACCCTTAAGTATGCTAATATGTCCCTAATGCTTTCTCAGCCCAGCATTGAAACCCCTCATTTCCTCTAGAGTTTTCACTACGTAATTGGTGGCGCAAAATGAGACATTTCACAGACCGACTTTGCATTCCTTAACCAAGCACACGACTCTAAGCTTTATGACAATAGATTTAAGGTTGAAAATGTGACCAGACGCAAACTAATTATGATAATCATGGACCTTATATCCAAGCGTTAATTCAGGGATGCCGCAAGGCAGTGTTTTGTACCCGTTATGTTATATTAGATTCGTAAAGACAGACGATTTGGTTTCGATCGTGAAAGTAAATTAGATTGGGTATTAGATTACTCTGTTGAAACTGTCGTGGCAATATTGCTGATTAAAAAGGTATGGCTTGGATAAACAGGCCTGTAATATAGACTGGTGATAATGTCATTTGTATTTGTAGTGTGTTTTCATAAAATGATTAAGTAAATAGTTTCTTTAGTTAATATAGATAGGAAAAACTTTAAAAGAACAACAAAATTGCCATGAACATGGCGTCTATTATATTTTTACAAGAATTCATAGCATATGAATCCACGATAATGAATATCGATCCTATACTTTTATGGAAGAAAATATAATAAACACAAAATCTATAAAAAAAATGTCACATGTAAACTAAATTAGCATAGGTTAAAAGTTATTAATTACATATTTTTGTCTTATGAATTACTTTTTTGATCGTATAGACTATCTTCATATTCATAAACTAGATAACACTCGAAAAAAACCTTTTTCCAATTTTCTCTCCACGCAATCGCAATTCTAGTATTTCGAGTGTCATTGAAAAATGCCCGGAAATTCCCTTTTGGCAAACGCTGCTTCTCTACTGGGAGAGAGACTAAACAAAGCCAAATTTTATTTCACCTGATTTATTTGAGTGGAGTAACTATGCGAAACGAGGCGTTTGAGAGTATAAGTCATGGTAATTTATTGTTTATGGTGGTCTGTTACTTTTTAAACAGTAAGAGGAGCACAGAATCTGTGAATACTCCATTACCTATTCAAAATTGTAATTTTGGCATGATATAAGGCGGCATTATGTTATGACATATCGCTTTAAAACCTAACATTCAACGACAACGACGTCCTCCGTTATAATCCTCTTTGTTGATTTCTCTCCATCCAATGGTTGCCTGGAAGAGATCGTTTTGAGCGATAAGGCCGCTACTTGTGGCATTTTCTTTGTATTTTTTATTTTGTGTGTTGCAATAAAGAATATTCTATTTATCTAACATGAACTGTTATCCAATAATTAAAACTCAAAAACATTCCCAATAAATTATATTCAAGAATTATGACCTTCAGTAATGAAAAATACGTAGGAAGAGGTGTCTGGTTACCAAGGAGGTTGGTTTTATAGATAACGTCCTTTGTGGTAGTGATTGATGAGCTTGGCGGTGCGGTGTGATAAACATCACCCTGGCCTAAACTATTGTATAGCAACAAGATGGTTTTATAGTATTGGCCTATCTTTTAGGAGGGAGTCAGTAGGGTTTCCTTTGATAGTTGTTGTTCATATACGATTTAAATTTGGCAGATATATAAAAGTACTAAAACATAACTGATGGGTTGGGGTATATGTATTTAAAAACCTTTACACCTATAATACTGATTTAATTTAATGACAAGCAGCTTTCTGATACTTTTGCCATTTTTACAATTCAAAGCAAATAATTGGAATAAATACCAAACACTTATTGGTTTTCACTTTGAAAACTAATATGTTACAAAATAACACAAAGATTTGCAGTTTAGCGCCTTTTCGTTCTATTTGTTTTTTTTTTTTGTAGTGGCAAATTCTTCTTCATGCAGATTTCTATGAAAAGTTTTCATTCTAATTTTGAATAAATTCTTCTTGGTGTAGGGCTCTATGAAAAGTTTTCATTCTAATTTTGACGTTTGGTCATGGTATATATACAATCGATTTTCTAAAATCAAGTTATAAGTAAACCAGGTAGGTACATTTACAATATTAAATAGCTATGTACGAAGTCATTAGGTACAACAGCGATATAAATAACTTCTTCTTCTTATCGAATGAGAGTGGCCAACTCTGGTGTCGAGAGTTAATCAAGCCGCCCTAAGGGCCTCTGACATGGCTTAACGACTGCCGTACTAAACAAACAGCCGGGACCTACAATTTAACGTGTCAAATAATGATTTTGTGTGTTTATAAATAATTTAAATTGACTTACTGCACTCGTCTATATTGTGTTTATGGTGTACAGTAATGGTTGATTTAATTCCACGGGGTGCGGTATATTTTACCATAGATTTCCACCGTGCCAGTAAATGCAAATGGCTGAAACGTTTCGTAAAGTAAACACAGTTCTTATTCACGATGTTTTTCTTGAATTCATTGGACAGGAGGAGTGTGAAGACAGTTCGTAGCTACTGTGGATTGAATAAATGGCATTAATTTAGTCTTTACGCTTAAAACTAACTTAAGAAATGATTAAGTAATTTATTATTTTTTATTAGTATTACCGCAAGATCAAAAGTACTTGTATCATTTCATTTATGATTATTATCCCAATACACCGACATAAATACTATGATTTTTTTTATTTATAGTACGAGGAATTTCGTTCGTACATTTGTATTCCTATTTCTTTTTATTCTACATCAAAACATTAACATAACAAAATTACGTTCAAAATCTTTCGAAAAAGCGATTGGATTTTATAAAACAACAAAAACATTCCCACGAGAATTTCCAGACTAAACTCAGTACACCTAACCAATAAAACTAAGCATAACTTACAAAATCTGCTAAATAAAGATGTTAGATTAGAAGCCAGTGCATCGCATCATGTTCGTACTAAACTGCACCGGTTACTAGTTACTGGTTTCATTTACTGTAACAATCTCTAGAACGTGCTCTCGCTTGCTACTCGCTAAATATCTCGATTTTCCTTTACATTTGTATGAAGAAAATTTCCGCTGTTTTCTAGAAATACCGCTGATATTTTTTTGTGCAACACGCAGACTGCGTGCTGCCGCAGGTGTCATTACATCCGAAACGCGTAAACAACATATGTACGAGAATTACACGTGAGTGAAACCGTTTAATTAACATATTGATAAAATGTCTCACGAAAGTTTTGACCTATTTGTCTATAAAAAAAAAAACAATTATATAAAAGTGAAGACTGTTTTAGAAGTGTGTCGGTAGAAAGTGGTTGATCCTCTAATCGTGCAATACAGAGTATGAAAGGGGTGTTCTGGAGCCCTTTCTTCAAGAAATCCTTGCTTCGGGCTCACGGGTTGGGTTACTTGGCTTGTGCAGTACAATACAGTAACTTGATTTATCTACTATGTTTAAAAATAGCAGTTTTTTTTCTAAATTAGCTATATCTTGCGTTAGTTAACTACAGTAGTGCTATTAAATCAGGTAATTTGTAAGCTAACGCAAGGCAATTTTAAATGTCATTTGTATAAAAAACAACACTTAAAATTGCCTTGACACATAAGTTCACGATTAACCAGAATATATGGTACTGTTACCTATGGAATAGCTTGTTTAAAAGTAGCAAAAATCAGCGAGTTTAAAATAATCTATACTAATATTATAAAGCTGAAGAGTTTGTTTGTTTGTTTGTTTGAACGCGCTAATCTCAGGAACTACTGGTGCGAATAGAAAAAATATTTTTGTGTTTAATAGACCATTTATCGAGGAAGGCTTTAAGCTATCACGCTGCAACTAGTGTGAGCGAAGAAACAATGGAAAATGTGAATAAAACGGGGAAAATTATTCATCTTTGAGGGCTTCCGTTGCGTGTGCTGCGGAAACGGTTCAAGATATCAAAAAAATATGTATGAAAGAATTATTCCTTTTAAAATGATCTAACAAAATGTCTGCAACAGTATATGTCTATTTTTTAAGATTTACTCACTAGAACCGTTTTTATGGTAATAACTATTCCATGCGGACGAAGTCGCTGGCACAGCTACTCAGTATTATGTATGTACTCGTATGATACAAGTTAAATTTGCCAAAGTTCAGTCTATTTTGTAATGTTTTGTATATATGTATTGTTATAATAAATGTATTTTAATTTTTATTCTTATTCAAAGCTAGCATCAAGTTGTGTGCTTAGCAAGGCAGATTAGGAAATATCTGGCATATTACTACAATACAAGCGTTTGCTTAGTGTAGGGATAGATGGCGTTGTGTGCAGCGCCCAGTTTTTTTTGTAAGCACTTCATAATCTAAAATTAAAAGTTTATGTTTAACTTAACCATTAACTAACTATTTACATATTATGTACCATACTGCTACTCGAGTATATGTAGTAAGGCTGACACAAACTTGCAGTTAACGCCGGGAGCGGCCTGAATAAAAGATCAAGGCTTTTACAGCTTGTATTTAACTTACGCTAGTTTCAGTTTGTTACTTGAAACTGTATGGCTTGCTGCCATACCTCGCTGAAATACTGGGTTACATGAAAAAATCATATTTATATAGAAAGATGGACTTTACTACGAAACGTGTATTTTCTTTAACGAGTGTTGAATTGCCGTAAAAGAAAAAACAAAAATTTATTATGTATAAGTAAATTCTAAAATATCTCAAGTTTTATAAATAACGTCAATACAACTCATGTTATATCACGAAACTTTTTTGTCTTGTATACCACTGCGCTAGATACTTCAGTGACACAGTACGGAACTTCGGTGCTATTTTATACCATAGTTCGTAGTATTTTACAAACTTTAAGTAGGTACCTAAGTGCAAAATATTTTACAATTTTACCCGGCACTATATTCATCGTTTTTTATTTTATATAAAGCATATTCTAACTCATATAAAACACCCACCACAACTAAAAAGTTTTACCAAACATTTTAGTATCTTAACTAGTAAGGTAAATACAAAATAACAAAAGTGAAATATATTTCAACAACTCAATGCAAAGAAAATCACAATCAAATAAATTGAAAAGCTTGCTGAAGTTTCTCAATGATTTTGCAAAAACAATCCTATTTAACCAAAGTACTGAAGCACTTTGCTAGAAAAACAAAACAATGAAAGTTTCAGTGCGCCTGCCTCGTAGACAAAGTAACTTGGACATCTGTGACTACATGTACTTATTTTCTATATTTTTCAAATCACATCACCAAAAAAACTTTGTCACAAAATGTTTCGAATCTTCTGACCTCGTGGTAGCCATTAAGCTGTGTTACGAGACCAGAGTCATCTCCCAGTATATTTCTAATTTAATTATAATTACGTCTTAGAAGCTAGGTTACACAAACAATTTACATTTCTTGGTATTAATTCCTAGTGTAATGTAACCACCGGTTTCAGGAAAGCCTTATGTTTATTATCAACACTATAATGTTATAAAGGTTAGTATCAATAGTTTTTAGTAATCGCATAGTTAGTGTTCATATCACTACATAGTATAAAGCAAATTCGCTTCACGCATCTATCTGTATGTATGCTTACATGCCTAGGTCTTCATAAGTCAACGGATTTTGAAGCAGTCTTTTGAACAGATAGAGTGATTCTAAAGGAAGGTTTATTCGTCGGTAACGCGTGAGAAACCGCGGGCAAAAGCTAGTAATCCATAAGCACAGTCTATTAAGTGTAACGTCGTTACCTGCCTAGACTGTACTAAGTAAGTTTCAAGTGAGTGTAATTACTTAGCAAAGTGGAGTCGGTAAGTGGTAAACGACAACTTGTATGCCGATGCAACTAATAATGCCTGATATTCATGCACCGTGTATATTAAGTTTTTTTTTATAATTGTATCAATGTAAAAACGATTTAATGAGTTACACTTTTGTGCAAAATAATTATAAGACAAGGTAATTAAAATGAAAGTTCAATAACATTAATTGGAATTATATTACATATTGCATTCATCTTAATAACGAAATACATCCAAATTGGTTCAGTAATTTACAGGAAAATATGCATATTACTCACATATTTTAATGTTTAAAAAGTTGATGGCTACTTAAACTAGCTTTATTTAAAATAATCAGCTGTTAATGAACAAGGCCTTCTAGCTATTTGTGTAACAAGGCTTTCCTTGAAAGGAATTTCCATTTTCAATAGTGAAACTTTTATTGGAATCCTGATGAGAACACTTACAGAATAATCTTTGAAAAGTTTATTAAATGCGACTATATTTTCAAATATTAAGATGAAATACAATTGTTTATTTTTACTCACATCAACCCATTGGTTAGTTCATTTTAATTCAGGTAAAAAACAGATATTCAACCCATTTTCTTAAGTTGATTTCTTCATTACTGTAAGTAATTCGACCTCGTAGAAATATTATGACTGTTTTATTGTGACGGGTGCCTAAATAATTCCACAAATAACTTGTTTCTTAGGACTGTCAATCAATCATATTATCATTAATCATTTAAAATGTACATATGTATATCAAACAAAACAACGTGGTTATTAGAAAAGTAACTTACATCCATTAATCAAACGACGAGACGAGGTACGAGCATCCAAAAGGCTGTATCGCTAAATTCGTCACCGATACTAAGTCTTCTCTTATCAATTATTTTCCCTAAAGGAAACCACTTCCTCCTATGTAGTAACAATAAACAGTTACACTACAACACTTCCTATCTGCACGCGAAGCTGAGCTGGAAGCCGGGCCGGCACTCGCACGGCGCCCGCGCATGCTCCGCCCCGCTTCTCACACAGAGACACGCCACTGCCGCCTTCAGAGGTAGCTTTCATTATGCGGCCTCCAAATGTTGGAACAACATCCCGCCTCCGATAAGGAACCTGCGTACTTTGTATACTTTCAGACTTAAATTGAAGAGTTTTATTTTTGGAGCATCAAAAATTAGAAGCCTTATTCATAAACGACACCAGCGCATTTTAATTTAATTATTGTCTTAATACTAACTTACTCACGTTCAATTCTACCGATACAATATTTATTTGCAGTACATAAGTTTTTGTCCATAAGTTTATATGTTATTTTGTATATCAGTGTGTAATATGTATTAATTAGTGTAGCCCTAGCTCTTACATAATATATTTTTATTTATTTTATTTTATTCCTTTCACTACCAGTATGTCTAATTTAAAATTTTGTTCCTCTTTGTATACGTCTTTGTCTTTGTTTGTTTGCCTGCCTTCTTGTACGTGCGTGACGTCACAGCCAGCCCCAACGGAAGACCAGCGCTGGTTGCTTCCACACAACCAGCATTATGCTGAGTTGGGATATTATGTTTTAACTCCTGTGTGTTCTTCTGTTAAATCTGTCACAATAAATGTTTTCTTTCTTCTTTCTAGTTAAATTTTACCTACTCCTCGGTTACCGGTTCAAATTATGTTACCTCTTAACATTGAAGTTGATGATATTAATAAACGTTTGGAGTAATGCCAGTGTCACTGAAAATCGGGCATTTCCATCCAACTGTTCCCTTAAGGCTTAGAATGTTGCCCGTTTCCATTCTGATCACGGAAATGTCTTGAAAAGTAACATGGATGTATACAGAGTTACTAAACTAAGGACAGTTTTTATACCCGTAACATTAGTGACAGTCCACTGTGTTACCCGCGTTTAATCTATTTAAAAGTATGAAAAGCCTATGTATGTACTTGTATGTATGTAAGATATGTTATTCAATCTCTGTGCAATGTACATATAAAATTATAAAGAAATATCCAGTAAGAAAGAACTTTTAGTTTTAGTTATTTGTCAAAAGTTCAGTAAGGTTTCTATAAATGAAAATAAAACCTGATATTTTTTATAAAAACGTCTGGTAACGTCGTTTAAGACCTTAGTTTAAGAACTTAGTTTAAATATAAATCATGTACAATACACTGCTAGCAAGATTACCAAAAAATTGCTCATAACGCTAAAAATAGCGACGCCATTTTGTTTTTCCTTATAACCATGTTGGTAAACGGGAATTTAGAAACAAAATAAATGAAGTCAATTTCTCGGGACGCGCCTTGCTTGAGAATGCTGCATCCCTTATGCATGGAAATGAGATGGGATCTTTCTTATTTTGCGCGTCAAATTGTATGACACATGGTAGGTTAGATACAACTAAACTCTCGTCTTTGTGTTGTTAGTGTGATTTGTAGAGTAGGGCTGGATATTTTGGCATGATTTGAATGTTTAGTTTATTTTTACTTTATTTTGTAATTTATAAATGCATACATTTTGTTGAAAATTTAAGAACTAAGAATTGTATCGAATGGACTTGGAAATAGATTCAACAATATGGTACCAAATAAACATCTTTTTTTTTTTTTAATATTATCTTCAGAATATGTAAAAAAGACGGTAAAACTGCGTTGGTATTCTTTCCCGGAAAGAATCGAGAATTCTAAAGTAACGTAAGCTTATCCTGCAAAAAAATGTAGTCTTCTATCTGTCTAATAACATTTAGTAGGTACAAAAAACATACATAGTAACCAAGTTAGAAACATTCTGATGATATGAGTTAGGATTAAGCTCGTAGCTCAGGTAGCGGAGGCAATCGCATGCGATTACCAATGTTCAGCAAAGGTCGACGCGGCCAGTTCTTGGATGGGTGATCGGAAAGTGGCATTCTATTAGGGCGCTTCCGTGGGTCTGTTGACACGTTAAATCCTGCTTGTTTGTCTAGTACGGCAGTCGTATGTCAGAGGCCTTTAGAGCGGCTTGATAAATCTCGACACCAGAGTTGGCCACTCTCATTCGATAAGAAGAAGAAGTTAGGATTAGGCAGTTAAGATTTTCGTGCGTCATATTGCTACAAGGGGCGTCTTCGCAAACTAAATATTAGCTTATTTTTGCCAAGTGTGTTCTTGGTTAATATTTGAAGAAGAAAAAGGCAAAGATGAGATAAAACGCAGCTGAGGTTTCATATCAAGTTTTCCGGATCTTCTTGTAGGATGCCTTTGATGTGAATAACTTTAATATTTGTAAATCTGAAATAAATCTAAAATCACTTGTTGATAATATTTTGAAATTATTAATTTGATTTTGTTGAAATTATTGTTCCAAACATTGACACAGAAAAAACTTGACGTGTGATGATGATATTGAAGAAATAACCTTTGAATCTACTGCTACAAAGTGTAATAAATCATAAAAAGTTGCTTCTAACATATAAATTGCTTAAATGGCTGTGATATGATACGATCAAAAATGGACTCACCTTAGCAAAAACCCAAAATAACTACACCCAATCACGAGTAGCAAATACCAGCTGCTGTCTTTAAATCGCCATATTGGTTTTTGATGTAGTGTTGCCAATTTTTTAAAGAAAAACCTACTATTTTGCTTTTAGGTGCATATCCAACGTTAATTATGTATGGTTTTCTTGTTTTTTTTTTAACTAAAGTCTAAAGTGCCAATAAATGGCGAAGGGCCAACATATGGGTCCTTTACCCTAGGTAATGTTTGCTGATAACTTCTATTTGAATTTAACATATTATATAATGTTTAATGATTTCATCTTAAATGTTTAATTTTGGCGGTTTAATGTTTTAGTCTAAGTTAATTTAATTTAAGACTAGTTGGTATCTGTAAGTTTTTTTTCACGTTCGTGTATAAATGTTACATGAATCATATATCAGTTTAAGTTCATTGTGCCTTAGAGAAAATACATAATTTTTAATTTTTACTTTGATCTGAGCTTGAAAACAGGTTTCTGTGTTGTTATTTGAATATTTTTATTTCATCCTCTGATAAAAACAAAATCACTGCAGGCGATTTGACGCAAAAAAATATAAAAATTAAACAGAAATTAAAAACAAAGTAATTTATAAAATTAATGAAGATACCGCTGGAACAAAGCAAACTTTAAAAAAACCGCTTCATGCCGTCGAGACCTTTTTTTGTTCATTCAAATAGCTTTGTTTCAACGACATCAATTCTAATAGACTCATAATTGGGCTATAGACTCAACACACATATATGTATGCCAACATGAGCTTATTTGCAAGATCAGGTTATCGATGCATCTGCATATGGTGTATGCAGGAAACTGGTAACTTGTAGTACAAAAATATTTACTTACAGTTAACATAGACTTTTGTTTTATGATAATGGGAAATAAAAAATCAGATTTCATACACATCAAAAGCAATAACATATAAGTAAGCAGATTTGTAAAGATTTTATATGGGTGACATTTAATAAAAAAAATATATAAATACCTACTTAAATAACCGATTACAAAAATAAAAACCCAAGTTACACAAACCGTACTAGTGACTGTAATGAACCATTACTAAATTGTTTGTATTATGGTAGATGACAGGCTGACAGTATAGTTTTCTATGTTATAATGTGGAAAGCCTTAGATTCTGTCCAAGATACCGAAAATATTACAAAAAAAGTATGGTTTTCTAAATAAGATAGAGTAGTTGCCTCTAGAGTACGTTGTCATTGCGTTGGGTAATTTGCGGGGTGATTCTCACGAAGCCCGCAAATGGGTTCATTCTGGCTCATTACATTACACAGAGGTTAATTTTACACAGGTAAATCTGTACAGTTTTATTTTTTGGAGTATTTTGTATTCCTTTGTATCTTGATATAAAGTAGGTTTTATAAGTTTCACAGATGTGTTAGAAATTGTACTGTATAAGTATTTGTTTATGTCCTAGTTTCCAAGCGGAGAGACGGCTTTATGTGTAGTTTTTTTTGCGAAGCAACATAATTACTCGAGCTTGGTTGAGTTGTTAATAGTTAAATGTTTGCAAAGCGGCGATTTTTTTTATCAAGAGTTTGTAAAGATGGATATTGCACATGATTGAATAGGTCAGACAATTAATTACCTAACTTTATTTTGACCCCCAATCAAATCACAAGTTTCTTTCTAGTGCACCTTATCAAGCACGTAAATCAATGAACACACATCCAAAACGTACTTAGTCTGTTTAATCAACTATACAAAGATTATTATTTCAATATAATATGAAATGTCTAGATTTACTTAATATTTAATTCGTCAACTTACGGCTAAGTTTGTCACAATACAGTATAATGTAGTATTCAAGGTTGCAACGAGGTGTGAACGTAGACCTTGACCGAGACCTTTGCTTGACCCTACACAAACACATATTTAGTCAATTTGTTATTTGCAGGTAAATAGCGGAAAATTACTTCTTAACCCGCGATGCACAAATAAAAGAATTAATGCAAAACCAACAAACGTTGGATACATTTTTATGTGTCGTTACATAAAATATAAATAAATAAATATTTCGGGACATTGCACACAGCGCCATCTAGCCCAACACTAAGCAAACGCTTATATATATATATATCTCTCTCTACACACATACATACATATGAAATACAACTGACTGATTGACTATCAACTCACAGCTTAAAGCACTAAACCGATCGGGCTGTAACTTGGCACGCAGATAGTTACTATGATGTATGTAGATATCTGCTAAGAAGGAATTTTTGGAAACTTCTCTTTTAAAGGGTTACAAAAGGGTTGGAAGGCAATATGAAACTTTATATGATTATAAAATATTCTGCATTTCAAATTACACACCAATTTTAAAAAATCTGTCGTAACATAATTTTTCTACAGAAGCTTACATTTTTGGCTTCCTTCGACACAAATTATGATTCTTCAGTATTTTGTATTGTAATTCTTCGTGAACCCTTTATAAAATAAACTGTTTAATAGAATACCCCATTCGTTAGAAGATTTATTCCGGTTTCAGAGAAAAATGCTGACATGGGTTCGATATAAGACAGTTGTAAACTTGAAAGCGAAATAAGCTTTGTAAATGGCTTGCTTAACTTAGCAAGAAAAATATATTCAGCTTTTATAAAAAAAAAACAAAGAGCTTTTACCTACTTCAAAGTTAAATAGGAATAATAGAGATTAAATTTTTAAAAGCACAGTTAAATGCTGTGTTTTAAACCTAATTCTTGTAATAACTTGTTAGCAATTAATAATAACGAATTTTGTTGATTTTACATGTACCCCGATGTTGTATTTTTTTGTGAGATTTAATCTCAGATAATAATATACCTGTTAAGCAAGCTTTTATTTAAACTTAGAAAAAAAAACCTTGTACAAAACTAAACAAATCTACCTACCTTATTAAATTGCTTAATTCTTCTTCTTATCGAATGAGAGTGGCCAACACTGGTGTCGAGAGTTTATCAAGCCGCCCTAAGGGCCTATGACTGGCTTGATGACTTAATCGCTTAATTTGTATGCTATTACAACACTATTATGCTTACCTTGTATAAATTTAAATCTACACAATTTAGTTACTGCTTTACGACTTTATTTTCGTTGGAAACAAACAGCCCCACGCAGAGTTAGGCGACGTTGTGCAAATATTTTGACTAAAAATCACGGCGGGGTGTGATTCGTGTCGACTTTTTTGACAAAATGTTGTAAATATGTACATATACTGTTTTTGTAATTTTATTTGCTGTATTGTATTGTGTAGATACTATTTAGATTATATAATATATCGGTTTTTTAAATCTATATGTCATTATTTTCATATTCTACAAAGAATAAACGAAGGCTGTATTCTTTAAAACCCATTTCATTTCCTACAAATGGATTTACGCTTGAACATAATTCGCCTGATGGTAAGGTATCACTATAAGATATTGAATCAGGCGTTACTTTGCGGAAATCCATTGTAACTGAAACTCTGGAAATATATGTAGTGTTTTTCCGCTGCGACTGCTCCTTAACTTTAACTTATGTTGTTTTTTGTTGTTTGATGTCGGTTAAGGAGCAGTCGCAGCGGAAAAACACTACATATTTTTCCAGAGTTTCAGGTATCACTATGGTCGAGTAGCTTACTGACAAATCGTCCAAAAAATTCTCGGCCAGTTTATTTGAGTTGACAATTGATGGAAAATCTAAATCAATTTCTATAGGAACAGGGATACGTCGCCGTCCATATAAAAACAGGCCCAAACTATGCGAGTCATAAAAGGTTTACAGTCCTCGACAAACTTTATGCCCTCCCATCCGGGTAGGATGGGAGGGCCTATTTCACCCATCTCGGATTTACCAACAAATTCCACGCCACATCACGTTCTGTGACTTAATCTTGGACGGAGAAACTACAATTATTATTATAAGACGGGTCAAATGACCTTTGCATCATCATCACCATCCGCAGCTTTGGAGATTCCACTGCTAGGTATTAATAGGCCTCCCTTTGTATGTGCTATCTGCGTCGATCTCGTGCAGACCTCATAATGACCTGGACCAGGAATCTTACATTTTTTTTAGTGTTTTTTTTTTATGTAAATTAAACTGTAACTGTGATGTAACGTGTTAACAACTAGATCAACTGATTTTAATGTGATTAAATGACAACACTCTCGTAGAATCAATGGCCAATATATAGCCATATCAAAGGCTTGATAAACTCTCGACATCAGAGTTGGCCACTCTCATTCGATAAGAAGAAGAATTGCCAATATGCAATTTCCTTGCTTTAAATTTTAAGAGTTTTCTGTTTTTCAGAGATATTCCCAATTAATCAATTCTGCGGGGTAACCCCGACCTTCAGTAACGACGAATACGTCTAGACGGAGAAATTTCAAATGATTTTAAAAGTCAATTGAGTATTTGTTTAGAACAATTAGTAATTCCATTAATTAAGTCAGGCACTACACGTAGAAGTCCGACTGTCAGCAAATATCCGACCGCGGTCAGTTTGTGTGATACAATCATTGCTGAGTCGACTTACTCACTGGACTAATGTCTGCGGGATGAAATAGACGAGCAATAAATAGTTTTTATTCCTATTATTTTTTGTACGTGCTTATCTGTTGTGTCATACAAAAGATTAAACACATTGAGAAGTTCACGTTCAATTTATCCAAAACTAGTGGACGCCACTAGTGGACGCCCGCGGCTTGACTCACATTATTTCAGGACAAAAAAGCCTATGACACTCCCAAAACCTCATACTACCTACATACGAAAAATCATGATATCCGTTCATCCATTTTGGCGGATTAAGCGCTCAAATAAATTCATAAATTAGTTAATCTCATTCGAATATTTCAACCAGCTGAGATACCAAAACTTTCTTTATACGGTACGGGCATTAAAATAACCCACTAATTTAACCCATATAGACCCGCCGTGCCCAAACGAGGACACTCATAAATCTACCCACAATTTTTTAACATATTTGTTTATAGTTAGTTTATTTGCTAGATTGTGACGACAAGTAGTGCATTTTTATGTTGTTTAGTAAAAATAATAATTTAAAACGTATTTAAGTCGTATATTGTGCATTTTGTGGACCTGTTTCTTACTTCAGTGATATTTCAAAGTTAGTATGTCTTATTTCTATATTTGTCTTCTAGATATTTTTGTTTTCTTACATTAATTACTTAATTGTTTTATATACTATTACTTACTACTTTATTTCATTACAAAACTTAAGTACAAGTAAGATAAAATCTAATTTTATCACGCTGTCCCCAATTGAGGCCAATGGGCATATCTGAGGTAAATAATTGATTATTTAATTTCATAATGGCACGACGGGTATTTAGCAGTCGTAATGACTACCAAGGCCTTCAAGAAGCAATTGAAGCTGTAATGGACGAAGAAGGAGACGTTGGTGAGATTGACTTAGTGGCACTGCCCACAGAACCAAGTGTGGTTCTGATGAAGAAGAAGGAGACGATGATAACCTTCAAACTAATGCCTTTCCGCGAGACATACCTGGTAGAGTTCAAGAGTTTACTAATAGAGATGTCGAGGATTGGGGCAGTAGTGACGAGGAACCACTTGAAGTCAAGAGACGTAAAAATATGCCTCAGGAACCCCGACAAACTTGAAACCAATTCTAAAGACCATATACTTCGATCATTTCTTTACCAGTTACACGTTGCTACGTGATCTACGACAAGCTGGTTATCGCGCAACTGGTACTGTTCGCAAGGGTAGGACCAAGAAGTGTCCTCTCGTAGCAGTAAAGGACATGAAGAAGAAAAATCGTGCCGATTTTGATAACCGCTTTGATCAAGTCAACTAAGTTTTATTTGTGCGATGGCTGGACAACAGTGTTTGCACTATGGGGTGTACAGTGTTCTCCCTCTAGATAAATTATGAGATGGAGTGCTATAGAGAAGCAAAAAAGTGGACGTTGGAATCCCGCATGTTTTTCAAAACTACAACAAGGGTATGGGTGGGGTTGATCAAGCTGATCAGTCTATTTCCCTGTACCGCACCGCTGTACGTGGCAAAAAATGGTGGTGGGTTTTATTTACTTACATGCTGGATCTAGCCATTGCAAACGCATGGCGCCCCACCTACTAACTAACGAAGTCAAGATGGATCAGCTTGAATTCCGACGCTACGTCGCTCGTCACTATTTGCGAAACATAGAAAGCGTATCAATGCGACCAGCAGCTTCTCAAGCTTTCCAAGTCTGCAGCACGATGACCCCATCGTGCTGCAGACTTGCCACTACCCTCAAAAACTATCCCAGCAATTGAGATGTGCCGTTTGTCATAAAAAAGCCCGCTGGCAATGCAAAAAGTGCTGTCAAACACTTTGCATTGATAAAATTTGTTTTGAAAGTTTTCATACTGTTTGAGCCCAGTGGCCCCATTTGAGGACGGCATTTTTTTTCTATCAAAATAAAAAAAAATCATTAATATTTTTACGTTTTTTACTTCATTATGTCAGATTCTAACAATTAATACAAAAAAGAAAGTTTTTTTACGGCTCAGTTTGGTTTGGGTCTAAATGGGTTAATAAAAACTAAATTTTTTGTGTGAAACGGTAGAACCGATCTGAATGAAATTTGCTAAATAGGTAGATTAGATTTTAAAGTTACAGATAGGGTACTTTTATCCCGGATTAACGCGAGTAATACCGCGGGCGTTGTATGTATAATAAAGTAAGTAATCCATGTTATAATGATTAAAAGTTTTATACATTACCACACGCAAAACTGTAATTAAAGTCGTTCGTTTGTTCCTCCATAGATCTAAGCACCGACCAAAGTTTAGCGAGCACAATAAAAGCCGACCAACCAGAAGAATTCACATAAAAGGGTAGTAGGTACCTTGAAAAGGGTCAGTTTGGATGTTTTCATAGATATGAGCTAAACCTTTGCTATGCTATGAGTATGGTTTTGACAACTCGGTAATTGTTTTAATTTTCGGTGCCCGCAGGAGGAAATCTAGTCAAGCTCTTTTTTGGTATGTTAAATGAAATACAAATATTTCATGACTAGTGGACGCCCACGGCTTCACTCGCATTATTTCAGGATAAAAAGTATTTTATCCTGAAATAATGCGAGCGATACATAGGCAGATACATCATGATGATCACATGATACACATCATGATTTTTGGACGGATCATCATGATTTTCCAAAAATCATGATGATCCGTTCAGCCGTTTCTGCGTAGTGAGCGTTTAAACAAACAGATAAAAAAAACACAGAAAAAAGATAAAAGTTATAAAAAAACTGCTGAAACGTGTTTTATTATCGATTTAAAGTATAATCATACATTTTTTTTCTAATGTCTTTTCATTCATGTGTTTGATCCTATTCAGCTTTATTATTGTACATATGGATAGATAAAGGTAGGTACTACATAATATTGGGCACAGCAAGGACGTTGAAATAAGTTGAAAAAGAAATGTACAATAGAAAATGACGTCTCGGTAAAGAATTACATGTATGTATTAACTCCTTTACGAAATAAAGTAAAAACTTTTTTATTCATTTTTTCAAATTGTCCAACTTTTCCAATTTGTTATATTTTTATTTTAAAGGTTTTTATAAACTAATTAACTTAATTCCATAAACTGTGTGATTGCTATGATGGCATCGGTTCATAAAATAAAACTTAAGGTTACTAAACATTATTTTATAGATGGAACTCTAAAAAACGGTAAAGTTACTTAGTTGTTTTCTCGTTTTTTTCCTGAGTCGACCTAAACAGGAAAAAGTTGGGCAATTCATCACTTTTGCGTTAATCACAAGTTATGAAGGGTATCTTACTATCTTTTAAGCGATGTTAAGTTTAAATTGAAACGATAAAAATTAAGCCTTTTAATGAATAAAGTTAGTAATTTTATTTTTAGTGTACTTTGTTTAGCTAAGTTACAAAGATCAGCGCAATTTCTTCATTTAATACTCGCTAAGTAATACGAAAATGCTACTTTAGCGTCTCTCAGAATGCATTAAATTCGTTGGTGTTTTTTTAATTTCTTGTTTTATCTTTATCGAACAAGGCTAACCAATAGAAAAACTACACCAATAATATATATAGCAAGACCATCATTTTTATAAAAAAAAAATAACCTATGTAATATTGTTACGATTGAGAAAAAGGTATATTCATTACACTATAATAATATTTCCAACCGTAATCGTATGTTAAACCAAACTAAATGTTCCACCAACCAAGATATAACTTTGACCCTATGGACTCGTTATAAGTTTGAAGGTGGCAAAACCTCGGATTAACCAAACCGGATTACTATAAATAGAGGTCGGATGTGGCTAGGCGTAAGTAAACGTTCGATCTACCATGTTGCCACTACCAGGGCTTCAGGAAGCCTTAGGAATGAACCCTATTTTTGGACCGAGTTCTTAAATCCCCTGACATTTCCGCTGAGGTAGTAGGTATTCTATTTCCCTGGTGATAGTAAACTTGGTTATTAGCTAATTACCATTTGTTACGTCATCTAATTGGGAATTTCAGTTATTGATTCTTGTTAGTTCGCAAATATTTTATACTGGGTATAGGCCTCTTTTCAGTAAGTACTCCACAATAATCCACAAAGAATGCTGGTCATTCACTATCTTATCCATTTCATAGTGTTTAGAACTAATAACAATTCACTATTCAATTACATATTGTTAGTTTAAAGCAAGCGTACATAGTGTAATTAAATAAATAAAATAAAAATTGAGTTTATAAAAAATCGCTGAGATATAAATTTAAGCACACAGAATTATTCAAGCATAAGGTTCTTCCTACCAGTCGGGTGAATTGTTTGCCCAAATTAATGTTCCGTAATTTTTAAATATTTAAAAAAATGGGTACTACTCGTACCATATAAGTTTTTTTGCTAGTGCACAATTGTTTTATACAAATCTGGTTCTATTTTTCTTTTAAGGAAATAATTTTGATATTAATAGTTTGCATATTGAAGTTAATTTCAAAAAACCGCCTGAATTACCAGTAACACAGTAAATGTACCAGTCGCAATAGTTCAGATTATATCTATCTTGTATCTATTTAATATCGTTTAGCTACATTTTGTCTGTGCCCGCAGCTACAATGCACGAGAATTTAATTCCCTTTTCGTTGCCATTTCACGAGCAGAGAGCCGCAACCAGCACGAATGTAAAAGACATTTTCAAATTCCAACACAATTATTTCAGTTTCGTGAAATCACGAATCCTTTTAAAGTTCGCGTGGAACTTTTAATAAAAAGTTTTACGCTACAGTTCAAGCAGAAATCTAATTAATTTATACGACTTTAATTTGAGTTTGAT
Organism: Macaria liturata; assembly: GCA_964023185.1. Classification (NCBI taxonomy): domain Eukaryota; kingdom Metazoa; phylum Arthropoda; class Insecta; order Lepidoptera; family Geometridae; genus Macaria; species Macaria liturata. The sequence continues at coordinate 15,032,526 of OZ026809.1, read as the reverse complement.
TCCGGACATCTCTTTCCAGCAAATATTCGGCTATATCTAAGTAACGTAGAAGGATAACACGAGCGGCATCAATTTTGCAGGTCACTGATCAATCATTGGAAATGTCAAGGAAAAAGCTATGTACTTACTCAGTTTCGTTGTTCTCAAAGGTGATATTCCCTTGCGCCGGCTCGAACTGGTTGCCTCCTTTAGCGGTGCCGTCTTCTGTCCAGTACGGCACTCGAACTTTGCCCCTGGCTCCTGCAGTCCTCACTACCCGCAGGTCATAGGTGCCTACTGACTCCGTCAACTCAAAGTCTCTTTGTGGGAACGAGAACACACCAGAATGGTCGTCGTCTAAGATGACTACTGTGGCTGTCGATGGAGACGCCAGAGATGCTCCTCGAGGGGAGCTCAGTCTGCAGTAGAAATGCTCATCTTCTTCAAATACGTCGTCATCTATCACTTTGACGCTGAACGTCTTTTCTGTTTCTCCGTGTCTGAATATCAACGTCCCGCGAGCAGCGACGTAATCTGAGCCTGCTTCGGCTGTGCCATCGTCTGTCGTGTACTCGACAGCTACTTCTCCAGTGAGATCTCCTTTTCTGACGACTCTGACGTCAAAAGAACCGCAGTTCTCCATTACTGTGTAGTGGGAGGGGTCAAACCGCACGTTGGGACCTCTTGGTTCAACTGTGGGGGAACTCGACCCTCTCCGCTGTAATTCTGCTTTCACTTCGCTGAGATCACTCTGAGCTCGCTCTGATATTTTTCTACTGAAATCTCCACCACCAGTCATCTTCCGTGTGGCTGCGACTCTGTAAAATGCTCTTGATTTTGGACCCCGAGACATCAATGTCTCTAATGCCATCCTTTCAACAGTTTCTAAATCTTCTTCTGGATGCTGTCTCCTTAATTCTCTGAGGACGGACACATATTCTTTTCTAGATTTTTCAATTTCACGACCATCTTCGTCATCAGATGCGAAGTCATCACCACCTGGCTTGAGAGCCATCTCCACCGACCCGTCTCCTTCTGTTTCCACAATCACACCTCTCTCGTTCACTCTATAGCCTTTTTTTAAATATTTGTAAACTAAAAGACGTCGATCAGCAATGTACGCTGTTAGAACGGTCGTCGGGAAGAACAGGAATGTGACGGTTCCCTCCCAGACTTCCACTTCACCTGGAGATATGACAGCCAGGATGAGATATAGCCAGACATACGCGAATATGGACCACGTCGCCGTCACCAGAAATACTCTGAGATGTTTAATCTTCCGCACTTCGCCGTCGGGAATGACCGCAACGCATATAGCGATTATTACGAAAAGGTTGTAAGCCGCAGAGCCGACTATGGTTCCGGGACCGAGATCTCCTGCTTCAAAGTTTTTCCCGGCTATCTCAATAACAGACAGGAGAATCTCGGGGGCGCTAGACCCGAGGGCCATAAGCGTCAAGTTGGCAACAGTTTCGTTCCAAACGCGGACGACGACGATCTGATCGCTGCCGTTCCGTCGCACGCGCACCTCCTTCTCGCGGGAGGTGATAACTTCGATGGCAGCCATGAAGCGGTCGGAGACGATGGACACGCCGATGAAGAGGTACATGAGGGCGAGGAAGTAGCAGGTGCCGCGGAGGGTGAGCTCGAGCG